>CP136064.1:225358339-226558339 GCA_032622095.1 Siphonodentalium dalli
ATGTAATATTATCAATCTAATATATCTATGAACACTGGAACGATTCCTGATGGTTTTAACATAACACTGGTCATCCTTGTTTCAAAATAATGGGATATAATATTAGAAAAGTATCCCTATGTTAGTATTCTTCCTACTTGAATTTTTTTTGTCTGTTTAAGACTTGTCGAGTTTCTTAACAAATATGACGCTATATTTCATGATTAAAATGGCTTTTGTAAATAACGCTCCACAATTTACCCAATTCTGAGGCTACTTCATGATGTGGGTCTAAAAATTAGAACAAGGAATACGCTTTATGCATGTAGTGTCTTCTCCAAAGCGTTTGATACAACAAATCACGAACTTTTATTTAAAACACTTGAATCAGGAACAAGAGGCGAAGATGAAGGTTCTGTAGGCAAAGCTAATGAACCGTTTAGTAATTATTTGACAGATATATATCAATATGAGGATTTAGAAGGCACGCTGTCATCTAAACTTCCTATTACATGTGGAGTCCCACATGGATATGCTGCCGGACTGATTATCGTCTACATGTATGTCAATGTGTGCACACATCTACTCCTTTCGTCAAGGCAACAAGCATTTCCAGGTCTTGTAAACTGGCGTAGACAGGGTCTTTTTCTGAAACATAAATTGAAAACTCAAATTAGGTTCATCGAGAAAAACGAAAATAATAAAAACGAATATATAGAAACATACAACAATAACTGGTAAGTTTCGAGCTGGACAGATAATGGAAATGTTCACGAATGAAAACCGCAAAAACTGAAATAGGTTTATCCGTTAGGTGTATCAACATATTGAATGGGAGTTGTTCAAATGCAATACTTATATAATCAATATAACGGACAAGCTGATTCCTATATGCCCCACAACTTCGTTATGGGGTATAACCAAACAATCATTCCTGTGTGGACATAAATAACATCTGACATTTTTATGCAGACAATATATGTATCGTCATCTTATCTTCGTGTATTTGTACCCTGGGCACTGATACCATATTGGGTCAAGTTTTGAAACTTCGCAAATGTGAGATCCGTGTCTGCCGCCTTTGCTGCCAGAATTGGCGTCATGGTTGTTTTATTGTTTTGAAATGTTGAATAAATATTCACAATCGCTTGTATTCCTTTTTTGAACTGCTCAATCTGTGGCATAATTTCACATCTCATTACTGGTATTTCTCTCCAATATATGAGTGACAATATTGCGTAAAAAAAAAAACTAGCTAAATTGGAAAATAATGCATAGTCTGAAATTAATGGACAACATACAATAAGCCAACATTTGACAATGCATAAAAATACCTGTGTTCTCATGCAACTAATTATATATGGGAATGCTGATGAGAAAGAAAGAGCCATCTGAAGTAAGTATCTCAAAAATATAAAGATTTTTGTAACTATTGTAATAAAGACAAAGAGCAGGTAAAACGTTACACAATAATTATGATAAATGGATACAAATATGACACGAAGAATGCACAGAAACTCATTGGAGAGATAACCCAACAGATCTAAAAAGTAATACCCTTTGTCATTTAACATAGGACGTATTGACAGCACACCCACAGATAGTTAAGATGTTACAGAAGCTTATAATACTACCATTTCTCAAGAATCGGTGACATTGAAGCTGAAAAATACAAAGTACGGGTGAATATTTTGTGTTTTTATGATCAAATAACTTGAAAGTAAAATCTTTCATGTGAATATATTCCATGATGAATGTTAGTTAAGACTTAGCCCATATTTTAATTTTGTAGTACTAGTCATTGAAATTCCCCACAACATATGCTTCTATATAACAACTATAGGTTTAATAATTCACATACCTCATATTTCATCTCCCCATTTCTGTCAGAATCTCGAAATATTCTATGTTCATTCAAAGGTTGATCATCGACTCGCTCTATATGGTACACATCATTCTCATCTACTAGTGAGCCACTGAAAAAGAAAATTCTGTCAGTATACACTACATCAAATTGGAATTTAATTTCACGTAATCGTCTCGTATTTTCCATTAAATGTCGAGGTTTATGGCAAAAATGGATCACGTAAATTTCCATAAACTTGAAATATATGTGGGATTTATGGACACGTATGCTTCCACATTTACTTGCACGTTTGATTTAAGATATACGTGCAATATACGTGTATTTATATTCGAAATAACACATTCATGGATGCGACAAATTTCAAATATACGTACAATTTGTTTGCATTTATGTTCGAAATAACACATTTATGGATGCGTTAACGATCTGTTTTCAGTTTCCTAATCAGCTTGTTTGGTAGATGTTATATTCCAAGTTTCACCTGATTCTGAGACAAAAAAAAATTTGGGACCTGGGACCACCCCCTCCCCAAACCCACAATACTGAACCGAACCTGGCAGATTTTGGCGCACCACTTGCACTCTTTATTCCGGTCACACCAGCGTGTGATACGGCTTTTAATGTCGGATACTTTCAGAGGAGTTGCGGTCGTTAGCAGATCAGCGCAAAAACGCGAATTTCCAGGACCAACAACTCTGGTGTTTCTAATCGGATTTCAAAATTTCGTTTTGCTGTATGATCAACTTCACTCATGGAATGCGCATACCTTAATAGACTACTTTCGTTAAGAATTTTTTTTTTCGAAAAATTTGCCCCTACCCCAATGTAAAAATATATGACCGACCCTGTCCAGTTTTTTTTCCGCAATGAACTGTCAACTACCAAGAGGACTGCGAAAACAGAATTCGGTTATTTACGATGCTACAAAAGAACAGCTGAGTACAACCGATTTGAGGTTTGCCTATTTATGGGCGGTAACTCCTCAGGAAAAGCTCGGACACAAGTTTTGATGCCGTTGGTCTGTAGGGCATATCGTGTTGTGCATACGGTCCAATTTTCGATGCTCTGATCCTTATAATTTCCGAGATAATACAATGACATGTTTTCGTATAAAGGGAGATAACTCTGCGAAGAAAGCGCGGACAATATTCGTCATGCGTCTAAGGCACAGAACTCATTAACCCCAACATAAGTACCAACTTTCAGTTCGATACTCCCCATATGTTAAGATATTAAGGCGTTGCAAAAGTGTCGAGTATAATAATAATAATAGTGAAAAATAATTTGTTTTTTAATTTTGGCGAAGCGTTCTGGCGACATCGCGATACCTTCATTTTGAGTATCCCTTAGATGCCTACGTTCCCTAGAGATTTCACGGTCCTCCTCCAATTAGTTTCTGAGTATTTTCAATAAAACGGAAAACGGCCCCAATAGAAAAACAATATACTTCCTTGGTTACACCATGGAAGTATAATAATAGAGAAAATATTGAGATGAAAGAATCGCAGTTTAGTAACACAAAATATTCAGTTGTGTGACCATATGTTATCCTGGCTTTTGTATTTTCATCTGAAGTGTATGTGAGTGACCCCTCCGCTGCCTCGAAACTGTGTGACGGGATAAGCACATTTTGCTCAAAATGCGAACTTTGAGGGCCCGTAACTTCGTTATTTACCAACGGATTTTAAAACTGTTTTCAGTTTTGTGATCTGCTGCTCTCAGAGATGCGATGGTATGGATTTCATCTGATTCAGAGACGAATAACATTTTTGAATTGACAAGCATATGTGCCCAATTTGAAACTTTGAGGGACCAAATCTCCGACATTTTCCAACGGATTAAAATTTAAATATACGTGCAATTTACGTCCATTTATATTCGAAATAACACAGTTAATAATTCGTTAAGTTTTAAAATATACGTGGATTTTACGCATAATTTATATTCGAAATAGCTCATTTCTGGATACAATTATATCCACACATACTTGCTGTTTACGAGAAACTTAGCATATTCTAATGATATGCATCTTTTAAATCAGCTTAATTCGTCATAGTAAACAGCATAACTCATGTCACAATCGCATATACATTTAGCTTTTCATAGATAATTGTAAGATATTTATCTGAAAATTGAGGGAAAATATGTTAGTTTGCACGATAAAGTTTGTCGGTCCCATTCCGGGGTCGGTATTTCTACACACAGCGGAGTGTTTCTCGGTGAAATTTACTCTCTGCGTAGACTTTCCTCCACCCGTAAAACTGACAACGTCGTGACATCCGCATAGGGGGTGAGAAATCCGCACCACCCCTGCCCCGTGATCCCTGTCGAACGGCGACGGCATACAGATACCGCTATACAACACGGATGTAAGCCGCTTTCACGTGCTCAGGTTTGGAGACACCAACACACCAATCTCGATGCAGCGCTCAGCACGCTTTTGTCCATAGATTGTCATTGATTGTCGTTGATTGTACAACAATGCGCCGATCCCAGCTTGCGACCAGGTTGTTTCGCGAAACCAAGTCCTGACATGGAACACCGTGATTATTAGGGTGGTCTAGACCTGAGACCAGAATTCAGCCGGATATGTTTTAGATGGACAGGTGGCACAATAAGAGTCCACAATCATTATGTAGCCCCGTGCCTGTTGTGGTTATATATGTCCACAGAGGCGATTTAGCAACAAACAAATACATATTATTCAGCCATACATGACCATTGAACATGCAGCTGCATGGGTGTACATGACCTTCTTTGTGTCGCTTAGAGGGTTAATAATTGCAGGCATAATAATAATCGACAGGGATAGCACCGTGGTTGTATTGGGTATGCATACAGAGGCGATTTAGTAATGAACAATTATTTACGCCCAATTTGTGAACAGCTGAATGGCATAAATTGACCAGTTTGTAGATCGAACAGTGGCATAAGAAGAATCCACAAGGATAACCCCTTTGCTTCGGTGGTAATTCAGCTTGTTCTCCCAAAAACCGCACATTATCAGCTTAGAAAGAACATATTTTAGGCAGATAATCTACTTAGATTTGCCTCATTTTGAGTCGAAAATGTGCTGAAAACTGGAGCATTTTAGTCACATTATCGACTCACAATGAGGCGCTTCTAGATAGATTATGTGCGGACAATGACAAAAGTAAGCCAACTCACGACTTTTCGTGTCTCTCTGCTCTTTAACATATGTTTTCACTACGACCCGCGCCATAAAACGAAATCACGGTTTATTTTAGAATCAAATAATTACATTATGTAACCATTTCACATTATAGGTCGATTATGTGCGTATTTGCGCGAGGATATGTTGGGTTATTTTCTACATAGGCGATTTAGCAACTGACTTATGATAAATGTTTGAACAGCTCTATAGACATATATGACCTAGTTTGGGATTTTTCGATGAACAAGTGGTGGCACAAGAAAAATCCACAAGGAGAGCTTCGTGGCTGCTTTGGTTCCGCGTAAAAGTGCGCTTATGCAACGAAAATTTGCATTTCCTCCCAGTATTTTGACCCAAAGAACGACTTACGACCAATGTTTTAAACAGCTGGACGGGCACACATAATATTATTTGTAATTTTCAACATATTTGCGTACAAATAGGTTCACATTGGAGCGAATTAATCACATAAGTTTACTTTTAATTTATTTGATTCTCAAATTATACCATTGAATGGCACGGGCCACAGTGAACACGCAATAAAACAAACATACACCTAGTAAGTCTTGAGTTGGCTTATTGTGTTATTTTCCAACGTGTTCTCGTGAAAACAAGCACACTACGGACTTATTTCATATTGAAATAGTCCAATATACTGCTATTTTAATAATCAGAGTAATTAGGCCCATATAGAGGGAATTTCGGTTTTCAAATAATGCAAGTATGAGCTTATTTTGCTGCAATTATAAAATAAGTCCGTATTGTGCTAATTTATTTGCAAAAACAGCCTGCTCGTGAAAAGAAGCACAATTTGGGCTTATTTTTAATGTTGCATTTAGGCCCATATAGAGCGTATATATTTGTGAAAACTATGCTCTATATCCTGTCTATATACGGGCATAAAACGCGGCGTCCACAATAAGCATGGTATGCTTATTTCAATACGAAGTAAGCCCATATTGGCACTATTTAATCTACTTTTTCATCGATACGACTTTTTCACGCTCTTCATTTAATGTATTTTCAGTGCGACCCGCCCCATTCAACGGGTATAAGTTTAATATACGCTTATTTCATGAAAAATAAGTCCAATATCAACCTATATGTACAGATAGGCCCAATTTGAACCTATTGGCACGAGGATTGGAATTTTAGATGAAACAAGTGCAGCCAGTTCTCCCGAAAACCCGCACATTATCTGCTTATATAATTGGTCTTAGTTAGATAATCTGCTTAGAATTGCCTCATTTTGAGTCGATAATAAACTGAAAATTAGAGCGTTTAGTCACATTATCGACTCATGATGATTCGGAAAATCGAGTCTATGAAAACAAGTAGATTAAATAGTGTCAGTATGGGCTTATTTTCGTATTGAAATAAGCACCTACCGTTCTTATTTTGAACGCCGCGTTTTACGCACATATACTCTAAATGGTCCTAAAATACATCAAAATAAGCCCGTATTGTGCTTTTTGTCATGAGAACAGGATTAAAAATCTCGAGAAAATAAGCATAATACGGGCTTATATTTAATTCGGCGAAATAAGCTGATATTGGCATTGTCAAATACGCTCTATATGGGCCTAATTACTCTGGTTATTAAAGCAGCCCTAAATGGGACTATTTCGATATGAAATAAGCCAGCAGTGCTCTTATGTTCACGGCAACACGCTGGAAAATAACGCGAATAAGCCAACTCATGACTTACCAGATTTACGTCCTTAATTTGCGTTTTCATTGTGCCCTTGTCATCCAACGGCATAGGTCCAATATAAACCTATGTGAATATTTAGGTCCAATGTGAACCTATATGAATATTTAGGTCCAATATGAACCTATTTGCACGTGGATATGTTGAAAATTATAAACAATGTCGTGTATACCCGTCCAGCTGTTTAAAACCTTGGGCGCAAGTCGTTCGTGGGGGTCAAAATAGTACTTAAAAATGCAAGTTTTCGTTGCTAAATCGAACTTTTTGGCAAAACCACAGCAACCACGGTGCTCTCCTTGTGGACTCTTCTTGTGTAGTCACCAGTCCATCTAAAAATTATAAAACTTTGCAACATATACTCGTGCAAATACGCACATAATCAACCTTTATTATGCAAAAAGATTTGTATTGGATTATTTTATTCTGAAATAAGCAGATAATGGACTCATCCGTTATTCCATTTTATGGCGCGAGCGATAGTGAAAGCACATTTTAAACAACGTACACCCGATAAGTCGTGAGTTGGTTTATTTGTCTCACTGTCCTCAAATAAGGAACCTGTATATAATGAAGCCATGAGTCGACAATGTGATTAAAACGCTCTCATTTTCAGTTTATTATTGACTCACGCGACTCTAAGCAGATTATCTAACTAAGACCAATTATATTATAAGCTGACAATGTGCGGATTTTTGGGAGAACATGGTTGCACTTGTTCCTTCTAAAAATCCAATCCTCGTGCCAATAGGTTCAATTGGCCTAACTATTCACATAGTTTGAACGCCGCCTTTTATGCGGATATAGAGCATATTTTTAAACAAATATATAAGCTCTATATGGGCCTCAACGCGACAATACAAATACGCCCGTATTGTCTTTTTACGAGAGCAGGCTGTTTTTTCAAAAAATTAACGCAATACGGACTTATTTTATAATTGCAACAAAATAAGCTCATATTAGTTGTAAGCTGAAATACGCTCTATATGCGCCTAATATATGGGCCCAATGACTCTGATTATTAAAACAGCCGTATATTGGACTATTGCAATATTCATTAAGTCCGTAGTGTGCTTGTTTTCACGAGAACACATTGGAAAATAACACGATAAGCCAACTCACTACTTACTAGGTGTACGTTCGTTTTATTGCGTGTTCACTGTGGACCGTGCCATTCAACGGTATAATTTGAGAATCAAATAAGTTCAAAATAAACCTATGTGATTAATTCGGTCCAATGTGAACCCATTTGTACGAAAATATGTTGAAAATTACAAACAATATTATGTGTGCCCGTCCAATGTGTTTACGTCCATTGAGGGCTTATAGTTCAGAATCAAATAAGTCCAATATTAACATTATTGATATTTATCTACTTAATTATGCGCATACACACCATGAGGGGAGAAAGCCCCTAGCGACCGCTAATTCCCTTTTTATGACATTAGAAATGGTATAGGTATGTGAACTTCATGTCACTTTAATAAAAAAAATAGTAGCGCTCCGGGATTAATACATCAATTCTTGGGACCGGGATGTTAATAATATATATGGAAAAGAGGGTTTTTCTTCAATTTTCGAGTCGATATGCCAACCATATGAGGGAAGCAAGCACCCTGTAACCCCTAAATACCATTTTATGTACAGATCTGAGCAGGATATGTCACTTTACTTAAATATACTAGAGCTCCGGGTGGAGACACTCATTCGTGGGGTAAGGATGCTGATTATATGAAAATATGGGGATTTTTTTCCCAATTTTAAGTCAATTAGTAAACAATATGAGGGAAGCAGTCCACAGGGACACACATTCGTGGGTCAGAGATGCTGATAACATGAAAATACGGGTGTTTTTTTTTTTTTAACAAATTCTAAGTCAATAAGTAAACCATATGAGGGAAGCAAGCCCCACAGGGACCCCTATTTCCCTTTTTATGACCGTGTATATGTATATATATGTGCAGAAGATGTCCCGTTAAACAAATATACTAGAGATCCGGGATGGAGACATGGGACATGGATGCTGATGACATGAAAATATGTGTTTTTGGGCCAATTTCAAGTAAATAAGTACTTGTAGATCATATATGAGTGAAGCAAGTCCCTGGCGATACCCAACTTTTATGACAAAAGCGAAAGCGCCATTAGGAAGTGGCCCTAATACTGTGCCATAGCTGTCCGTTGCTGTGGCTTCCGGGTTACGTGTCCATGTTTCGGTTAATGTGTATGTAGTGCCATATCTCGTGCGTGCTGTCTCTGTCTTTATGCTTAAGTAGCCATAGGTTATGCGTCTTCTCTTGTGTGTGTCTAGGCGTTGTTTTGCTGATGCGTTGACTAATAAGCTATGCATTTTCTTCCTGTCTTCGGTGCTCAGCCACAAGATAGTCTCCCTGGAATTCATTATCAATTCCGTATATGTGGTCTGTTCACTTAAGCTGAACATTTTTACTTTAGGAATGCCCTCATGTCATCACTCATGTATGCCATACAGACGTCAAACATGCCATCCATCTGGATTGTTTGCCTCACTATATGACGTATACCATGTTGAACACCTCTAACAACGACGGGTCAGCAGGCATAGGTGTGCACAATTATATCTTGTCATAATCGAAGTCCTGGGTTAGTAATTGTTCTGGAATGTCAAATGTTACTTATTCTGACCATATTGGTTCTATGTCCTCATAAATTATGTCGCTCATTCACACCCTTCACAAATTCTTTGAAGCTTGCTTTCTGCATATATGATGTGATGTAATTTTATAACTCCTGCACATGCCGCAAGAGATCCTCATAGATCCTACAATATGTGATCTGGTAATTTCAACTTCCTGTATGGCGGCGAGCTTTGACATGACCAGGCAATGACTCGATGTTGCTGATTTCCGACACGAGACTCTTGTGTGTCTGCCCCGAATTACGCAACTTCCTCTTTGTGACAGCTGACACTGTGCTCATATGCTTGCTCGGCAGAATACAGGAAGACAGCCTCGCTCGGTTCTTCATTTGGAGTAACAGTCACATCCTCTGTCGCAGTGAACGTCACAGTTCGAAATAGTCTGTTGAATAGTTGGTTCCTAAGCAATGAGCGGTAGATCACGGGATCTGTCCTGATAGTTGCCTTAGAGTTTCCTTCTGTAATGATAAATCCAATTGAACTTGTTGAGGTTTCTGTTGACAACTTACACATCTACAGTGCATCATTTGCCTTTGTTTTATATCGGTTCGCCCAATGTAGAAACAAGGCGACGGAACCTGCTTTCAAACCTCAATGACCCAGTCATGTTCCACTCCTTGGGTACAGACGAAGCCAGATCTACACTATGTGAGGTGAACATTTCATACACGACGGGGGCCAACGTTCGTAAGATTTCCTTTTTCCCGATCCACTTGGCTCCGGAATAAACATGCATACGTTTTGAGATGCCATTTTAGGGATCTCCGTTTGAACGGTGGGCCACAGTCATCATCTATACTCCAATTAGTTGGATGACACGTGTTGATTCTATCTTTTGGATTATGTAATAGTGAAATAGGTCGATGAACATGCTGTCATATAACTTTTTGATGACGATCTCCTTTATAGTGTCGAACCGAGGGGCCTTTTCACCATGTGCATCTAAATCCTCAATCATCCTGTTTATCTCTGACGGGGAATTATATATCCCAGGAGGACTTAACATAATGACTGAGGGCATACCGTATTGAAAATTCCTTTGATGACAGTTGATAATGGATATGTAGTGTTAGTGTGTCCTCAAGCTGTATGTGAATATCGGGATTGATATCTTTACACTGCGATAGTGTCAGTAATGGAGGTGGCTGTTTCGTTGTCTGTAGCCAGTTGAGGTATGAAGGATCAAGTGTAACTTTTCCTTCAAACGTGAGAGCTTCCATTGTCATCGGCTTTTCGTGCATGATGATCATCTATCGGGCATGTTCAAAATATTCTACTGCATGGATCGCATGCCCACTATATGGCCAAGTGTCTGGCAGGTTGTTAACACTAGGTGACTTGCCCCATGCATCTCATGTGCAACAAGGAGGTGTCACAAGTTTCTGCCTGACATGACTACTTTTGGGTCTTCGATTTCGAGCAGAACCGCCATCGCCTGGTACAATGCCCTCGTTCGTGGCCAATCTACAGTCACACTCATCGCTGCCGACTCACACATGTCCTCACGACTAACACGGCCTTGTGAAATAATAATTGACTTGAGCATAGCATATACGCCATGTGCAGAGGGCATCAATTTCCTTCCCATTCCTAGGGTATTTTCCTGAATGTGGTGGGGCAGTATGGTGGTATACACGTTATGTCATTGTCCTGAAATGATGTGTCATCGACAGTGTACATTTCGTAGTCATCAGACCCAGTTGCACGAGAAAAGAAACATTAATTGGGAAAACCAGTCATTCCTGCAGGTGGATGCCCACCCCAAATTTCTGTGTAGAAATATTTAGTACGACGAAAATAGGAAATAACGATGACGACCGGCAATCGCTACAATAGCGGCGGTTCCTCGAAAAGCGGCGGTTCCTCGCTTAGAGGATTCGTCACCGAGATATTTGTAACTGATGATGATATAGATGAAATTCTGATTTTAACATTTTACACTTCGTTTTACACTACATATACATACACTGTTTCTTGCTCTGCTCCTACAACGTACATGTATACTATTAAATTCCTAATTAAACCCTTTGACTATAAATTTCATTCGGCCCTTTGCTAACGCTCCAAATTACTTTCTAAATTGATAATAGCCCAACATCAGGTTACGGTCTTTATACTCCCATTTGTTAACTGTGATGATGGTGTTTTTGCCGTGATTTTAACTATATTTAGTATTTGGACCTCTTGCAAGGCACCCCATCATAGTTATCACATGGCATATACACAGCCTTTATGTGAGTAGCATATCAAATTTTATACTCCACCGCCAAGCTACCAATTATCTTCTTTACTTTTAGTTGACATAACATTAGAGATCTTGTATCTTACTCCACAATATGTATACATGACATATCATCGCTTGTATGCATACCAGTGGTTTCGAACCTACCCTCGGTCTAGTGACATTCCTTGCAACCCTTGAATAATTTCACAACAAATTTCTGTGTTAAAATATTTAGTACGACGAAAATCACGGAAAATGGGAAATAACGATGACGACCGGCAATCGCTACAATATTGTAAAGAGCGTAATTCTGGTAAGTCTTTCGATGAAAAAAAAATGTAAATTAAATAATGCCAATATGGGCTTATTTCGTTTGGAAATCAAGATAAAGCAGTAGGAGTCCAATCGAAACGATTAACGTATTGCGATGTTACGTAATTCGGGAAAAAACCGCAAGCCTTCTAAGAAATGAAAAGTTGGCGGGAATATGATAGACTCAGTATCCACATGAATCTGAGTGTATGTTTGCAAAGACTGAAGTGGCACATATTGCTAGTCTACTTTGTCTATATTTGAACACTCTATTATCACTAGTTATGTAATGTCCCCGAATGCGCCGTCCCTATATACGCACCTTCTTTATGTTATGGTAGTATAGCAGAAAGGAGTAATGAACTCTCCCATAGCTCGAAAAACTAACAAAGTTAGCCCATTTATCCAAGCAATGACATCGATACCGTCACGGAGTACCGGCGAATAGTTCCTCCTTGAAATAATACAACATACAAACCTCGATTCCATTTGTAAACTTGCATTCAATTTATTTAAAGAACAACGATTATCGTCTCCCAAAGCCGTCAAATCTCCAGGTTGAAGTCACTCAAATTGTCGACAATACTTGAAAATCCACCCCTCGAAAGTTTAGTAATAAATAATTAATAAAAAAAATCAACTAACTCAGTGCTCAGTGCCGACACATCGCCTGATAATATATCTGAGCTTACAAATCAACACAACCAGTTTCGTGAGTTCATATAGCACCGAAATATGCTGATAATTCTGAAATATTGGTCATTTTGTTCCGCATTCACTCAGCACCTCATAATAATATTCAATACGACCTGACCTCGATTATATTACTTTTTGTTTTGCTCACTCAGTGAGCCCTTCTCTCCGACCGTTCTGGTCAGCTGGCCAATTCGGACGAGTTAGGAACCACCATACTGTATCTAGATGTTATCAATAATTTCAATGATAATTCAACCATGCATTATTTTGCAACCATTTTCAGCCTCCGTATGGTGATGCCTCGGCGGCGCCTTTTCGCCCTTAGTGGGTTTCTGAAACAGGCGAAAAATATCAAGACATCACATTTTCACCCTGTTATCCTTAGAAATTTACAACTGATACTGATGTTTTCCAACTGATGGCTATCTCATTAAAAAATTTACCGAATATTGAAACATTCGACATTACATATAAACAAACAAATATGATACTAAATACTGGTTGGAAAATAAAATTACCAGAACAACTTATTTGCAGTCAGAAAGGTCCACCCGATGTTACATGTACGCCATACCAGCCTCATTCTCCCGAAAATGAGCACGTTATGGGCTTATATTCGGATTCGTTTTAGGTTCAAAATCGGCGTAGTATCCCCGCATTTTAAATCCATAACGAATGAAAATAAGAGTTGTGTAGTGCCATTATATCGACTCATAATATCTGATTATAAGTTCTTTATGGGCGGACAAAAACACTAATATACATGAATATTATAGGTCGATTATGAACCTATTTGCGCGAGGATATGTTGGCCAGCCATTGAAGTTCGCTACCGTTGCAAATTGCATGATTTTCTGTTGATCGGTACATCAACGCAACATTATCTCAGTGTCTATTATGTGTGAAACGGCGAGGTTTAGAATATCACTTTTACTGACGAACTCCGGACCAGTTAATGCAAACGAATCCAGGAAACCATGCACGGTCTGTGAGAAATGCGCAATCAAGGCTATTGATTGTCACAGTTGTGAACGGGATTCCCATATTAGCGATGCCATATCCTAATTGTGATTAGATTAGTAAAAATTCCCAAAACTAATTTTCTGCTCACCAAATAAAAATGTCTTCCAATCAACGCATCCGGAACACAAATCCATCGAGAGGACCAACCTACATAATCCAAAGTGGTACTGTGACCACGTCCCCACAATACCATAGCAGCCATCGAGAAGACCAACCTACATCATCCGAAGTGGTACGGTAACTACGATCCCCAACAATACCGACCCGTGCAACTGACCAACGATGAACATAATATCCGATGTTTTTGTACATATATAGTTTTGGACATTGTTATACGATAAATAGAATATGTAATTCGTATTTAAATAATAAACATACAATATAATGTCACAAACTGAGAACAGATTAGCGCACTATATCTTCGCGTGCATATTATGTATGCTAGTTCACCAGGTGTAATTGGGCTTCCGGTGCAATGAAGTGACGTCACATTAACCTTTTGCTGCCGATGTCATATAGCTATTTAGTGATTTGTGTGCGTTTTGGACATCATAATCAATTTATAGGTGTCATATGATAAATAGAATATGTAATTCGTGTTTCTCTCATATGATATTTATGAAACTCGTCACGAATTTTCAGTTTTCTCTCGCCGGAGGCTCGAGAAAACTGAAAATTCTTAGACTCGTTTCATAATATCATATGAGAGAAACACTCATTTCATATCCGCTATATATACTATATGTGATGACTTGCTGCCACGTTGCCGTTTGAACACGAAAAACAAACGAGAGTATCGACCCCTAACGTGTGATGACGGAAATTCCACGAGAGTATTTTGGCGCCATTGACACAGAAATCACGACGCTCGAATAGCTCACGTCGCGTCTGTAAGGGTTTTAACTGTCATTGTCTACCCATAATAATTAACTCATCAAGAAAAGGGTTCTAACAGGGTAACTTTTTACGAGGAAGCTAATGGTGCGGGTTACGATTTTCTAAAGTGACGCTGTTGTCAGGAACAGCAAAATATTTCTGTCGATTTCCACCAAACTTATACATAATCATCTCCAGGATGTGAGGAATCTAATGGTGTGATGAAAAGTGGCGTCGTTCGAGTCTGGGGTGCACGGAAAGGGAGAGTGACACCGAAATTGATAACAATATTTTTAGCGCCGATTTCCACCAAATGATACACATTCTTCTCCGTGATACAATGAATCTAATAGTGTGATTAAAAAACGCCAAATTGGAGCCATATGGATTGGGAGGGGGTTGCGCACTAAATTTAAATTTAATAAGAATTTGTTTAGTCTCCGCCGATTAATACTAAACTTATACATAACCATCTCCATTATATCAGGAGTATAATGGTGTGGCTTAAAGCTGTCAGATGTGGCGTCCTTGAGTCAGGGGTGCATCGAATGGGAGAGGGCCATCAAAATCGTGCGATTTAAAGGCGCCAAATATGTGCCGTTTGGGTGAGAGATGGGGCACTAAATTTGATCATTTGTTTAGTCGTCGATTACCACCATAGTTATACATAACCATCTCCATGTTATCAGGAGTCTAATTATGTGGTTCAAAGATGTCAAAATCGAATCAGGGGTGCAAGGAAGGGGAGAGCGACACCAAAATTTATTTAAAAAATAGTTTAGCGCCGATTTCCCTCAAATTGATACACATAATTCTTCTCGGTGATACGAGGAATCTAATCATTCGTTTTCAAATTGCCAAATTGGTGCCGTTTCGATGTGCGATGGGGGCACTATTTGATACGAATTTTTTTAGTCGTCAATTTCCAGCAATTTTATATTTAGTCATCTTCATCATGAGTCTAATTGTGTTGTTTAAAGATGCCGCTCGAGTCTGGGATAGGGAGGGGAGGGTCACCAAAACGTAGCATTAATATGTTTAGTACCAATTTCCACCAAATTCATATACGTTCTTCTCCATTGATACGGGATCCACTCGTGTGGGTTAAAGACGCCACATTTGGTGACTACGCATGGATATTAGCTAATATCTGTCTGTTCTACATAACTTCACGGGGACCATCTATATCGCACCAAATGGGTCTAACAGGATTCACTTTTACGAGGAAGATAATTTACGGGTTAAATTTTTCTAAAGTGACGCTGCTTGTGGCAGAAAAGGGGAGGTGCAGAAAAAATGTTTAACAATTTTTGTCGCAAATTTTCACCAAACTTATACACAATCATCTCCATGATATGGCGCCGTTCCAGTCAGGGGTGCACGGAGAGGGTCACCACAATTGATTAAAAAAAATATGTTTTAGAACCGATTTCCACCAAATTGATACATATTCTTCTCCATGATACGATGAATCTAATCGTGTGATTTAAAACCGCCAAATTGGTGCAGTTTGGGTGAGAGATGGGGAAGGGCACTCAATTTGATATGAATTTGCTTAGTTGCCGACTACCACCAAACGTATATATATAATCATCTCCATGATATCAAGAGTCTAATGGGCGTGGTTTAAATATGTTAGAAGTGGTGCCGTTCTAGTCATAGAGGGGAAGGGCAACAGAGCTGATTCAAATGTTTAGCACTAATTTTCAACAAATTAAAACACTTCTCCAATGATACGAGGAATCAAATAATGTGGGTTAAAGAAGTCACATTTGTTGCAGTTGGGTTCAGGGATGGAGATGAGAGGCACTCACGTTTATACGAATTTTTATTCGCTGATATCCACCAAAGTTATATATGGTCATCTGCATTATTCCGTGCTAAGGAGGTTCAAATTCCACAACCTTGACAAATGGTGTCCAAATTAAGTCAGTTGAACAATTATGTCTTCTCAACCCAACTGTAATATTTATATGGGGCGGGAATCAGAGCATGTGTATGATGAGCTAGCAACAACGGATACATACAAGAAAGCATTAAAGGTATATTTATCATTCTATTTAAGAGATACACATATTCTTGCAAAATGCTAAAATGGCTCAATTATTACAACACAATTGAGTCTGTCCCATTCAAGATATTTCCACAAAGATATGCCATTTGTTGGAAATGTATAGAAGGCCTGTTCAAAATTAGTGGTCAGTGTGCAGTCAAATATAGTTTCATCTGAGATCAAAGAAGTCAGTAGCACATGACTTTTCAGGATCCTCCAAAAACTGGTATCTGACATGGGTAGATCTGTCCGACAGGTGATGTCTTTCATTTTGTTAGAGAAGATCTCGCTCTGTGTCGGGCATATGTAGTTGCTATATTTAAACTGAGAACAATTAGCCAGTATAACACCATGAACATATGAGCACCTGAACATTTCTTTAAAAAACATCCGTATCTCCATGGAAATATGATAACCAGGTGTCCTCAAAATATTAGTCTATAACTCACTAGATTGATTTATACATCTATGTAAAACCCAATTGTCGTTTTTTTTTTTTTATGATGATGAAGTTTTGATCCAAATAAAAATATTTAAAAACGAAACAATCGAACAGCCGTCAATACAAATCACGTCGACTGTATGATTGTAAAATGATAACGTCTGAAGTACGCACAGTTGTAAATAAATAAATACGTGATTGGTGGGACGAATTAATCGTGATAAACAAAATGACAATCACTCCGACAAGGTGAGCGACTGCTTATAAGTTATAATCCACGTATAAGAATGACGTTTAGAGATGCAATTTGGTTATAAAATTTATGAGAATACTCTATTCCTACCAAATGTCCACAGCAAAGGGTTTCACATCACATTAACCTGGGCAACGTCGGGTTACCCTGCTAGTTAGGGATATAAGTCCATTATGGGCATAATTCAGAATCAAATAATCGAATAGTCCACAGTCTATTCATAACGTATATATAAATGTATATAAACTGGTCCTCAGGTGATCAACAATTCGCCTAGAATAATATGGCTCGCATTTAAAGCCGAAAAGAGCGCTAAATAACTATGGGGTGAAATTCTGATGCGGAATATAATGATGATGCATAAAACCGAAACTACGGACATGTAATTTTAAAGATACGGGCGGCGTTGGCGGTGGGCATGTTGTTAAAATATTCACCTCCGTCAAAAACCGCCATAAGAAATAATAGTAAAATATAGACAGACATTGTTCTTATACCAATCAGAAATATGGCATAAACAGTATGTTATTGTCGAATGTTTTTCCTTTGTTATGTAAACAAAAGCAAAAAACGTTACAGAACCTGGCTTTTGTTTAGATCCGGATATGGTAAACATAACGAGCGTTATTTGTTACTGTTTTCCTGATATGGAAATAATAAAGAGCATTTTTATCATTTGTGTGTGATTAACCAATAGAATTGCGCTGTGTTATGTAAACAGAAGCAAACTTCTGTAACACGATCAGGCTCTTATTTACGCACACCATCGTATTTCCTGACAACAATATACTATTTACGCGCTGATTATGTTTGGCATATGAACAAAACTATATATATTTTAATATTCCTTCTGTTGATGGCGATCTGAACTAATATGAATATTTCTGAAACGAACGCCGCCCGTGCCTTTAAAATAAATGAAATGTTACCCGTCGTTATTTTCCCCTTCAAGGGTGGATACACACATGCATGTAATGTTTGTAATTATCGTGTATTTGGCGTTTTACATGGATCATACAGACAATGTAATATGTGTCCACTGACAACCCGATCCTTGCCGACGTGTTGACCGCACTGAGTTCTAGTTACAACTAAGTCGGAGTCGGAATGTACTAACTTGGACCGAGTCGCCAGGCCACTTAAAATAATTGCTCGTGGGATAACCCATATGGTGAACGTTCTATTTAAATAGTTACCAGTCCTCTCTTGATAGTTATAGCAGTGGTGGATCAGGATTGCCCCGGCGCAGGGGCTATATATGATCCCCGACTTGGGGCTATATGATCACGAAAGCTACCAGGCGGGGTGGCTAACTCTGAGCTATTTAAGTAAAACATATTATATTGTACCTTCTTGCCCAGATTATTCCAACAGATACAATCAACTAAGTCCCTTAGCGATTTGAAGCTTTCGAGACCCCACGCCAAACAAGCGTCATGGTCGAAATGTTCTATATCAAGTCTGTATATGCCATACATGTCGCTGCTGGTGTTCGTGCATTAATAAAATGCCAGATATCACACAGAATTGACTAATTTCCGCATCCGTAAGAGAACACATGTTTTGGACTGCCCTTAAATGTCCTGATAGCAGACAGTTTGACTTCGCTTATCACTACTCACTTGTCTGGCCTGTTAACAATGAGTCGCTCGCGCGCAGGTGATTAATGTTGTCAATTATTGGTGTGGCCATGTAAAATACATGTATTTTACATACAGAAATTACATGCATGTGTGTATCCACCATTAAAGGCCAACTTCCAGACGAGTTGGATATCGCCAGATAGTCATTCTAACTGATCAATAAAAAACGATAGAAATGCTTCTTCCCATGATAATTGTATTGCAAAAAGTATGAATCTATATTTCGTCAACAAAAGCCCCATAGACAGAAACAACTGTTTGACAATTGAAACCATAAACGCTCGAAACAGGCATTTTCTATGTTATATAAACGAACATTGATAATTATAATCTATCACAGGGAATATAGTCTGTGGACTATGTGTATTTTATGAAACGATTAAATACGGTGGCAAATTTACAATACACGCAGATCATCCATGTACTATGGTAGCGGACAATTAACGTGAGTGCTCCTTCTGGTGTGTTTATCTTGTCTCGGGGACAACGGTGAGTCATTGCTTTTGAAAGCTACCTATATTTTAGTGTTTGTTTTATTTGGACCAATGTTACTCCTACCTTGTGCGTGCTAAAATTATGCCTAAGTGTCCACTTCATGGCTATTATGGAACCCTGATGCCAATAACCCATTTCGTCACGATGTTTGAGCTATACATATGACAAACATAAATAGTGGGAACAATCATATCTTTTATAATAAATGCCACACAGTTGTAAATGTCAGACCGAGAATAAGTTGATATTGTTCCAATAGCTTGAATTTCGAACTGAACTAAGTCATTTTTAAAGCAACATTCGAATATTTTCAGTTTGAAATTTCCAGCCATAGGCTTTAAGTTATAAACTTCTAACCAGTGGAAGATCTTGAGATATCAGTTTGAAAATTCAATCTCATAGCCAATGGAGTTTTCCACAAATGAACTCATGCCCTATTCCACAGTCATGAATGAGAAAATAAACCCATTCAGATGTTCGACATGCAAAACTGCTATTCACAATAATTGACTGGCACGGTGGACAATATTAAAACATCACATCCGAACGCAGAACTCAATTACTTAAAGCTGAGTCTAAATCACGAAGCCGGACAATTTGGATACAAAATAATGATCCATCGTGGATTAGTACCATCCGTTATATTCTGACATCCTGTGAACTGAATGATTTGTTTCATTGTCTGCATACAAACGGCTGACTTCCTGTGTTTATTGATGTGTGTCTGAAATAAAATATGTTCGCAATTGCATTTCCCATTCGGGGAAACATTTGTTGGTGTTCTCTTGTGGATTTTGCAGTGATGTCGGTACGGGACAAATTGTAAACTGACAAGAGCATCGCTAGGGCGTGGTAAAATGTGCACGTGGTAATTCCAACATGGCCATAAATCTCGTGAAAATGTCATTCCGTTCAGCTGAGACTATATAAAGTTATCATTCGGACCCAAACGCAGACGGACGGACCAATAGGATAAGTCCCATTTAAAAAAAAAACGGTCTCATAAAAAAATAAATTAACATTTCTCGTAAAGAATATTATGAGGAATGCCAGATCTGTTCAATTCATCTTTCTGTTGGAAGCGCCACATGGCACTGGTTGGTCTTTTATATGCAACTTGGAAAGCCGTTATCAGTGTTTTGATTGTCTTTCCAAACTCGTGACACTGATGGTTTACTCCAGAAGGTGGGATAACTACCGTAGCTTGATTGACCTCGTATTAGACAAATTCGCTTTCAACGGGCATCAATGTTTTCTAGAAATCGGTTAAACTGATGTGAATATTCTTCAGTCCGTCGGATAATTGAAACAATGAGATATTGTTATAAATAATGGCATAGAAAAAAAAGAAAAAAACTAACAAGAGGGAACTTCAAAACGTTCATGCCATAATTATACACATGAAGTGCACGGAACATGAAGTTTTAAAGATACGGGCGGCGTTGGCGGTGGGTATGTTAAAGATAAGGGCGGCGTTGGCGGTGGGTATGTTGTTAAATATACTGGCGGCGTTGGCGTGGGTATGTTAAAGATACGGGCGGTGTTGGTGGTGGGTATGTTGTTAAAGATACGGGCGGCGTTGGCGTGGGTATGCTGTTAAAATATTCACCTCCGTCAAAAACCGCCATAAACAGAAAGAATAGTAAATATAGACAGACCTTGTTCTTATGCCAATCAGAAATTTGGCATAAACAGTATGTTATTGTCAAATGTTTTCCTTTGTTATGTAAACAAAAGCAAAAAACGTTACAGAACCTGGCCTTTGTTTAGATCCGGATATGGTAAACATAAAGAGAGTTATTTGTTACTGTTTTCCTGATATGGAAATAATAATGAACGTTTATATCATTTGTGTGTGATTAACCAATAGAATTGCGCTGTGTTATATAAACAGAAGCACAACTTCTGTAACACGAGCAGGCTCTTGTTTACGTACACCATCGTACATATTGACGACAATATACTATTTACGCGCTGATTATGTTTGCCATATGAACAAAACTATATATATTTTAATATTCCTTCTGTTGGTGGCGACTTGAACAAATATGAATATTTCTGCAACGAACGCCGCCCGTGCCTTTATGTTTACCATATCCGGATCTAAACAAAAGCCAGATTCTGTAACGTTTTTTGCTTTTGTTTACATAACAAAGGAAAAACATTTGACAATAACATACTGTTTATGCCATATTTCTGATTGATATAAGAACAAAGTCTGTCTATATTTTACTATTATTTCTGTTTATGGTGGTTTTTTACGGAGGTGAATATTTTAACAGCATACCCACCGCCAACGCCGCCCGTATCTTTAATTCAGAAGAAGTATTGGATTATTTGCCATGCCTTGTGGTATTGCCCACAGACAGGGAACTTGTAGTGGCATTCTGTTGAATTAAAACAGCACATTGGCCAAGAGGACTAACCACACATACGACAACTATAAAATCTTCTGTTTTCCACGTTTCTAAGTGTCATATATCACGTGCATTTGTGGTTACTATTAGCACCGAGCGATCTTGTACACTTTTAAAAACAATTAGTGTATGATTTCAATGACCACCCCCATAATCCTTGATTTTCAGACGAAAGAAAATGAAAACCATTCAACAGTAGTTCAAGACCTTTCAGAATGTGATCTGGGTGAAAGCCGTGACTTTACTTACTTTACCGGTGCTTTCGCGAAATCCCAACCGCGTCAAAAGTGGCACATGACATCCAAATCTGTTATTTACTGTGTGGAATTCATAAGTTTTCCCTTGTTTCTTGATAAACCCAATAACAGCATATCATATATATTTCTCGAAAGTAAATGGCTCTGACTTTTGTCCGGCTTTGAAATACATATATATTTATATGTTCGATTGCTAATCATAGTCGTAGCACAGATTCCGAAGCTGTGCGTCTAACCCTTTACCCAATAAACCGGCCAAAACCGGCCAAATAAAGCTTCAACAGCCTAAAATATCTTCGGTCTGTCTCAATAGAACCATACAAATATGGATATCATTGGAACCGGCTCCTTGACCACATTGTGATAGTTACAGTTATACCCTGTGCCAATGCATTCTCTTATATTTGCGAGTCGACCATAGGTCGCCTCGAATATATAAGAGAATGCATTGGCCTAAAAAAAATCTGTTTTTAACACTTTTTACCATTTTTTCTTACAATCTTTAACAATTTTATAATTTTTAATGTGTTAAGCCAATGCATTCTCTTATATATGCGAGGCGACCTATGGTCGACTCGCATATATAAGAGGATGCATTGGCACAGGGCCCTTCTGTTGGGTAAAGGGCTAATAGATTTTTCAAATCACTGACATGCTCTGCCTCCATGACAAACTGTGGTAGTCTCTTCCATATGTTGAGCACTCTCTGGCTAAAGTAGTGGAGCCTCACATCCTTTGAGCATTTGTTTATCTGAAATGGGTATGTGTGTTCTCTTGTGCGCTCATCGTTTGTTGGTCTTAACAGTGTATTCATGTCTTTGTTGTTTGCTCCATGTGATATCTTGTACGTTTCGATCATGCCCCCTCATACCGTGCAGCGTGATTAATCTTGCACTCGACACGAATTATTAAGGATAGGGATGTCTCCGGGGATTCTTCAGTTACGTGCCGTGTTAAGGACCTGTTTGTTATTGAATCGTGTGTCGCTGTTGTATAAAATCGGTCAGTCGTTTGTTTTGGGCCACTTTGCACGATTTTAAGTTGGATTAATTTGAAGGTTCCAAGTACTGCTCTTGCACTTATCTCTGGATTATAATTGGTCGGCTAATATGCACACGATTAGATAGCGAAATATACTTAATCGGGGTTCACGATTTGATAGCGTTTGATATTAAATCGCAATAACACGTGGCACGTGATTGGGGCTAGGATTATTGACGAAATGGATGTTTAACCCTTTGAGTGCCAGGGGCCGATCTCGTCGGCCCTAAACCTACAAAATAAGTATGTTAAAGAATATATGAATAAATTATTAAAATTGTAAAAAATTCTTTAAAAAAAAAAAAAATTGTTAGGCCAATGCATTCTCTTATATATGCAAGGCGACCTATGGTAGACTCGCATATATAAGAGAATGCATTGGCACAGGGTATATGGGTTGATACAAAAATCGACCTGGCACTCAAAGGGTTAAAGAAGTGTTTTTATTTTATAGAGCGAAATAATGCAGAAAAAGTGCATTTAAACAGCGTTCCCATAACTTCCCCACATGCCCACCCACCGAATTGGATAATTTGACTGAAGTTGATCAATTGTGGTGTTATAAATTATTTCATACAAATCTATGTTATTTCGTCAAAGTACGTTCTATTTAGAGTTATCACCCTTCCGATTAATTCAGGATACTTATTTCGAAATATAATTATAACCTCGCATGTCACATGTTACTGAGTTTGAATATCAATCGCTATCTAATCGTGAACCTCCATTAAACCCCGATTACGCATCTTTCCCTATCCAATCGTGAGCGTATTAGCTGAATTTGCAATGGCCCGCCATCTTTCTGAAAGATCTTGGTAATTGTCCTGGACATAAATATGGGACGGACCCTTGAATGGATTATGTACCACTTTAGAATTTTAGAGCAGTTGCAGCTCGCTGGACAGACAGGAATTTACATTTTATTTGTTTTTCTCAAAGTGGCTGTCAACGTCGATAGCAAGGGTCACACTACCAATATAGTTCATATTTTGAGAATCTAGTAATGTTGATACCCACGTTTTGTTTTAAATTGGGACGTATTACAGTAATGCCCTAAGTAATCGAATCCTATGGAATCCTATTACGGCCACTTGCTAATGGCGCTTTCGGCGCACTTTTTGTCGCTTTCGGCGCTTTGACACAAGCTTCAGTTGAGGCCAGTCTAGATGCTAGGATTTGTGATTTTCTTGTACAGTTTTCAAAAAGATTTCTCACACTGCGTTGAACAACAATGGTCAGCCCGGTGTGTCCTGGTCTCTTGTCCATAGCCGTGTGCATTTGTCTGGATTTAGACCACTAGATGTTAGGATATTAGGCATGAGCACTAAGGTGCAAGGGGGGGGGGGGGGGTGCAAATGGAATTATGTAAAATTTGTGTTTTGTCTGATTCTGATTCAAGGAGAGGTGCAGTTGGAATTTCCCAAGGTGGACACCCCCAACGGAGACCCTCTAGCCACATCCCTGGGACCGTCTGATCGGATTGAGTACCTTTAACTACCCACAAAGGAGGGACCAGGACCACACGGCCACAATAATTTTAAATCTGAATAATGACAAATTATAGCATTTGGAGGTCTATCTACAGCAAAATTCAGCCCCTCCCTTTTAAAATTGATACATAGGCCTATACATTGTACATATGGCCATGCCCGATCTGTGCAGGGGCGCCGGAAGCATCCAAGGGCAGGGGGGGGGGGGGCAGAGCCTACAAAAAGGGCACTTTTCTGAAGAAAAAAAAGGGCATTTTCTCCGCAAACTCGGAAAAATAACCATAAATTCATTGTGGCAAAAATCCCTATTTTAAAGGTATTTGTCGGTTTTTATGGCCGTTTTGTGACAAAATTTTTATATTCCTTGTGAAATTGGTGGTATTTGGACAAAAAAAGTCACATTTTACTGTAAAAACATGAGATTAAACACACAAAAAGCATTTTCTTTCTCCAGAAAAAAGGGCAAGTCCTGCCCCCGCTCGCCCCCTTGGTCAAGGGCAGGGGGTCAGCTGCCCCATCTGCCCCCTCTGCCCCCTCTTCCGGCACCCCTGCTGGGGTGATCACATTCTTAATTGTACATGCGCTAATGGCGCATATTTTGTCGCTTTCGGCGCACCGCGCTAATGGCGCACCGCGCCGAATGCACTAATGGCGCACCGCGCCGATTGCACTAATGGCGCATATTTTGTCGCTTTCGGCGCGGTGCGCCGAAAGCGACAAAAAGTGCGCCGTAATGGCGCATGTTTTGGCGCTTTCGGCGCGCGCCGAAACAACGCTAATGGCGCACATTTTGTCGCTTTCGGCGCGCGCGCCGAAAGCGCCGAAAGCGTCGAAAGCGACAAAAAGTGCGCCGAAAGCGCCATTAGCAAGTGGCCGTAATAGGATTCCATAGAATCCTTAACGACAGCAGAATTATGGGTAACATTCCAGGATTTAGTCGGAAATATGGCTTGTTGCCATTTATTGGAAAGCTCTCATCGAGAGCTTTCCGATGAATGGCAACAAGCCATATTTCCGAATAAATCCTGAAAAGTTACCAATAAATCTGCTATGGTTAAGGGGTCGATTACTTAGGGCATTATTGTATGGTATTGGTCTGTCCATCCGTGCGCTTGTTTCGTTTCCGGATATCTTTGTTACGTCTGAATGGAATAGAATCCGTTGAGTATCATCTCCCTGAAATGAAATTAGCTGACATGGAGGATACACGGTGGTGTTTTCTTTTCATTTTGTTAGAAGAGATGTTATTTCACTGAAATATGTGAATATATGCATTGTCACGAATGTTTTCTGTTATGATTATACAAGTACTATAGAAAAAATCGTCTCGTGTCATCTCTTAAAGGCACGGGCGGCGTTCGCTGCAGAAATATTCATATTTCAAATTGCCATCAACGGAAGGAATATTAAAATATATATAGTTTTGTTCATATGCCAAACATAATCAGCGCGTAAATAGTATATTGTCGTCAAGGCGTACGATGGTGTACGTTAACAAGAGCCTGCTCGTGTTACAGAAGTTGTGCTTCTGTTTACATAACACAGCGCAATTCTATTGGTTAATCACATACAAATGATACAAACGCTCTTTATTTGTTCCATATCAGGAAAACAGTAACAAATAACACTCTTTATGTTTACCATATCCGGATCTAAACAAAAGCCAGGAAACGTAACGTTTTTGCTTTTGTTTACATAACAAAGGAGAAAAATTGACAATAACATACTGTTTATGCTATATTTCTGAATGGTATAAGAATAAAGCCTGTCTATATTTACTATTCTTTCTGTTTATGGCGTTTTTTGACGGAGGTGAATATTTTAACAGCATACCCACCGCCAACGCCGCCAGTAGCTTTAATTTCCTCAGAGTGACGGATCTTCATGGCTTTAGAAAATACCAAAACTTTTCCGTCCGTACACTGGCGTTGCATTGCGACTTCCTCTGCTTGTTTAAACTGATGAGCATAGCACCTTCCTAAGATACATGTACAGTCGTGTTAATAGGTCACCAAGTTAAACATTCGACTATGTTCTGTAGTTACCCTCCATATAGCGTTAGAGATGTATAATCCGTATTAACGCTCCCAAATTATTATTTCTTTGGCGGTAAAAATATTTGTTTCGAGTCGAGGAACCCACCAATCAAAGCTCAGACTGATCAGATATCGATTTTTGAAATTTGTTTTTTCCCTTGAGATACAGGGGGGGGGGGGGGGGGGGTGAAAAAAAAAAATTCCGGCACATATGCCGGGGTGGGTGGGTATTCAAAGCCACCAACAAGCTATTTTTTCCGCAACTAAAAACAAAAATTCCTGCTTGTTTTGTTAGTGTTTTGGCAATGAGTTGGGCTTCAAAACCACTTTGAATGAGAGAAATAATGTAATTCTAACTGGTAAACTGACTGCAGGCAGTTATCGTGTTGTATTTTGTTGCAAATTTTGAAATCCAAGATGGCCGCTGGCAGCCATGTTTTTTTGGCCGAATGACCTCAAAATGACTCATTCCTATTTACATGTCCATGTTAACATCCATGATAAATAGTATGCACAGAAATTCATATACAGCTGTTTACAGTGAATTTCCCCCCACAAATCTCTGTTTTAGTGTTAAAAGGGGGGGGGTGGTGTAAAACAAATGGTCGGAAAAAACTGCCGAAAACGGAAAAAAAATTGGTGGTGGGGGTGGGTGGGTACAAAAAATGATCGAAAGGGAAAAAATGCCATACGTGCCTGAAAATTTTTTCCGACTCCCCCCCCCTGCGAGATATGTAATATTTAGCGGCCTGGTAGATATTCTTCAAGCCGACGTTCTCGGACCAAATTGCGGATGAAGATGGATAACTCTAAAAATCAAGTGGCTGTGATAATCCGGTCAAATTTCGTTTCGCAATGTTGTACTCTAGTTGACTGTTGTTAGCATTGTTTGGGCAATTAATTTATTCTGATAACTGAAACCGCATTTCAATAAGATTTTGAGTTGTTGTTGGAATCTGATATGGCGACCATCGAATCGGATTGAGTACCTTTAAGTCTGGCCATGTAGTAATCGTTTACAAGTAACAAAGCTACCATTTTATAACATAAATCCTTATCACACGGCGTCAACATAATCCACTGAAATAAAATCAGGGTCCACATACAAAATTTAAGAGAAATCTAGAGTCCAAAACACATTCGTGGCACGTTTTGCATTATTGGGCGTAAACAGATCAATCTTCCTTTTGACCGAAATTGGTCATCGAAACTGAAAATACTGACCACCTGGTAACGGGATCTGTGTTTCATTTGCTGCCGACTCGTCAGCCAACTGTGCCAATCAGTAAAGGCAAATATTCTGCTCATGAGCTTTTCAGATAGTTCAGACTGGTATAACTGTCGATTGACCGGTTAGGGGATATTGTTATTTATAGTTTTTCTCTTTTGTCCATAGCATTTGACCACGAACGCATGTAGTCCAAACACGTAGCCAATATGCCACCTTCTCCTAAGGTACAGCCGGGTTCATATGTCATTATTGACATTGCTATGTGGTGGTCTTAAGTCAGTCTGATTCGAAACGTGTGCACTCTCGTGGGATAGCTCATTGCGACACAGTTTGGTATTCTAATGCCATGTGACAATTGAGACACCCCGTCTGGGTTCTAATTAACTAATTCTGGTACATCCGCACTGCTCTTAGAAAACAGAACAATTGTTCGTGGTAATCCATTATCAAGGCGCGTGGCCCATCTCAGCACACAATGTGCTGTGCCGGGAAACTCACAAGGAATCAATGCATGCAAATAAGCTTCAAAGATACAGCGTGTGTGGCTGTTGTTTCACAAATCTATATAGAGAAAAGTGAAATAACTGAACCTGATACTCTGTTATGCGTTTCATGTGACTGTTTATGTATACATGTAAGTGATTCAAGCTAACACCTCTACCCATGTAGGGCCGGTGTAGAATGGGTATTCCGCTCCTTTGTGAGGGTAAGTGCCTCCCAATATGGCACCCTGTTTGTCGTATAGTGCACCCCGTTATGGGTGGTTGCTACCCGCGGGTACGACTTACATCACGGTCCACGTAGGTCCCTATACTGAAGTAATGGCATTGCTTCCGCTCGCTAATAATTGCAAATGAAAATAACAGTAAAACCTCTCTAAACAGAACACCCTTATGATCGGCCCTTCTGTTCGGTTTAGAGAGGTGTTCGGTTTACAGAAAATCGCAAACCCATCGGAATATATTGCCGCTGTCGGTAAGAGTTATCGAGACCCGAACACCTCCGTACTGATTAATTAAACTTTATTCAATAAACTACAAAATACAACAAAAACAAATTGCAATAGATAAACATGTTATAATAAGACATAAATATATGTACATGTAGATAAACCTGGAAACACGGAAACGATACATTGTACGGTGATTCGCGGTTTTTGAAAATGTTGTTGACGGTATATTTCAACTCTTGAGCTGTCGTTTTTCCGACGGCTCATTAATTGTGATAATTTGATTAAAACTGTGATGGTGACAATAAACCTCCATCGTGTACTTTTAGCTAATTAGTGTATAGTTTGGACAATTGTTGTATAAACAAAGAGTCTCTTCCAGCGCAATAACTGATGTAAAAACAACGTGTCGCTGCTCTAATTATCTGTGAAGTCACCATTGTTCAATCAATTTGTGAAATAAGCAAACATATATCTATGTGTATCTGAAGGTGATGCAGTGCAGTAATAATTGCAAATGAAAATAACAGTATACCCTCTTATCCGCACAATAGCAGATCCAAGTAGTTGTACAATCCAGAACAACAGCAAAGAATCACTTGTTTGACAAACGAACGTTTTTGAGAGAGAACTGACAGCTAGCCCCGTTCCCGACAGAACGTGTGCCATTCAAATCTTTGGCGGGAGTTCACAAATCCGGAACAAGGAGTGACTAGTTCCAGGGCCAACACCCACAACACTGGCACCTCTTCTTAAAAACTGATGCTTGATGTCAAACCGCATCCAACAAATAAACACAGTCCATGTACAGAGTATTTTTAACAGATCGATGACGACAACAATTAGGAACAATACACGAACACTAAAATGAGAATGTGTCGCACCGTACAACAATACATATGTGACCCGCCATATCAAATCCAGTCGTAAGTCGGGATTTTTTTTACCCTGTGCCAACGCATTCTCTAAGAGAATGCATTGGTGCCTAACAATTTTTTATCATTTTTTTTAAATAAATGTTTCTTACAATTTTTAGGACATAAAATAAAAAAACATCCATTATCCTGCAGGGAGCCCCACACATATATAGAAGCATATAGAAGAGTGTTGTCTGCTTATGTTTGTCTGGGGCTCTGTATGGGTGAAATTATAAAATTGTTAAAGAATACAAAAAACAATTATTATTATTTGTAAAAAATTGTTTGGCCAATGCATTCTCTTATATATGCGAGGCGACCTATGGTCGACTCGCATATATAAGAGAATGCATTGGCACAGGGTAAAAAAAATCCCGACTTACGACTGGATTTGATATGGCGGGTCACATATATACATTAAAATGGCGCAACAAACAGAAATGACGTTGATCTTGAATAAGTTCCAAAAAATTTGAATACATGTAAAAAAACAAAACAGAAATCTTGAGAAGGAACAGGCCACAGAATAACGAACTTAACTACATATACCAACAAACCACTCTGCCTACCAAAAAGGTCCTAAACAAACAAAACAGGTGTCAAGATTATTTGCAACTCAAAACAAACTGGGCCTCGTCGTGGGGTCGTAAGCGTCCGTTCATATTACCTCCATCAACTTGAAACAACACTCCTACCCTACCCACAAAATCCGAAGTTTCCTATTGAATAAAGGCTAAGGGTAGGATGCAATTGAAACGCTGGTCGTTCCTGGTCGTATAAACTTGAATTTGTCCGTCTGTGGTATCTGGAAGGGCTGCCACATTGTCAATCACAGCTGGGTGGATAATTGCCTGAGTGGCGATCGAAAGTTAGATGCGTCGGGACAGAATAGAAGCCTGTCTTTCACCCGACGTAACGGCATCCTTCTGAAAACGATCGAAAAAAAAAATCAACATGCGACTGTCGAAATAAAACACTGTTCGACCGAGCCGCCCCCGGGTGTCTGCCATAACTACTGTCCCATGAAAACAATTCAAGTGTGTTGTTTGGTCACCGGTGGTGTGGTCCCGCACCCTTTTCAAAAGCGTAACTAACGTCCAGACCATAAGGGCCATGGACTGGACCTCTCAAAGGAAGAACTATCTGCTGGGTTGTTTTCAGGATCGCAGTGAAAAAGTCATCCTGCCACACCAGCTGCTCAGGACTCGTCGGAACGACCGAGACCAATTTCCACGTCTGTCGTGATAGCTGCAAGACAACTTTGATGAATACCCCCCCCCCCCCAGTGTTTCTCGAGCTCATCGTATTTTTGTCCCCCGAAATTCTATTTTGGGAACTATTAAAATAGCCCCTGTCCGTCCGTGCGGAAACTTTATTTGGGCTATCGGATCGATATTGGTATGTGATGAATTCAAAATACAGGCCAAGTTCGAATATGGGTTCTGTTCGGCCATTTTTGCCGGAGTTATGGCCCCTTTTCAACTTAGAATTTGGTCGTTTTGAGGTTTCCTGATAACTTTAGTTTGTGTGATCGGATATGCACTAAATGTGGTATGTCAGGTTATCAGCTCCAAATACAGGTCAAGTTCGAATATGGGTTCGGTCGGCCCATTTCTTGACGGAGCTATGGTCCTTAGAATTTGCCGATTATTTTGGTTTCCATATAACTTTAGATTTTGTAATCTGATTGTTTTTTAATTTGGTATGTGGATTAACCACACGAAGATACGGGTCAAGTTCGCACTTTGGTTTGGTCAGCCAGTTTTTATCGGAGATATGGTCCTTGTCGACTTCAAATTTGTTGATTATTTTCGTTTCCAGATGATGACTTTAATTTTAGTTATCTGATTATATTTTTAAATTCAACTGAATCTCTTGATATTTGGTACGTGGTTAAAATTTCAGAAGACAAAGGCCAAGTTTGAATTTCGTAACGGTCAGATGAATTTAGACAGGGTTACAAAAAGTTATCCGTACCATAAAAGCCACAATATCGGGGGACACGTGGTCGGCGACCGTTTCTTTAGGATGACACCCAACTGCCTTATTCCAACTTTGTATGGGTATCCGCGAGGGCATAATTGTCTGGGTATTCATGAGGGTAGCATAGCACATTGACACCTCTCACTAGATCCATCTGCAAAGAAGGGGCCACAATCACTTCATGTTATGTTAGGCGAATGGCGTGCCGCACAGAACGCAGCAATACCGAACTTCCGGTGCACATGGTAATGGCTATCGATGCCCTGGAACCGGAAACCATAATGCTGAAACGGGGGGGGGGGTCTGGTATGGGTGTGATGTGTCTCCTCATGCTGACGACTCGGCTGGGCTTTCCAGCTTTGGTTGCAGAACAGTTTTGGAAAGTGGGTGGTACATCCGCGGCTACACTCATCTTGGCTGCATCGGTTGACACGGGGACACTTGGCTGGGGTGGTCGCAGGTTCTAAGACCTGGCCGGTCATCCTGAATAGTTGAACTAACTCGTCGATGTGGTTCCTTAACACCCGCTTCTGCTATGCCTTCCGTCTGTGGAACCGGGTCGTATTGGTTGTGATATATCTCGCGGAATGTTTGAGGAGCAAGGTGAGGGATGCAGCTAGTAGGCACATAGCATGTTCTGGAGGGGTCCATGAAAACAATGCTGCTGTGCCTCCCACACATCTGCTTGGTTTATTCGCCCTAGATTGAACCGTTCTTTGAAAGTATTAATTTTGTGCAGAGCGGGAAAACTTCCACTGTTGCTCTCTTGAGCATCGAATCAAATTTAATAAAGTACTCGCTAATGGATCAGACATGCATTGGCTTTTACCACTGGCGTCAACAGAAACCCTCCCTCTGGTCTGGATTCTTACAAGTCCTAAAAAAACGAATCCATTTGGGTACCACAGATAGAGGTACCCAAAGGGAGAATATCCTCATCCCGATCAGTTTGGCTGCCCCACACATTGTAACAAAGCAAACTTCTGAAGGCCCACGATGACTGACTAAAGAAGATCATTGGGAATAGCACCATACCGGTCCTCCAGCTGCCACCAATGGGTTAGTGCGTTCGTCGGATAAATTGGCACCCGGATGCGGTCAAATTGTGGGAGTGGGCACATATTGCTGCCTGCAAAAAGATGGGGCTTTCCTGTCTGTGTGGGGGTGTCTTTGTCCACCTCCGCTGCATTCTGTCGGATCCTGATAAATCATGGACTGGGTGTCCATGTCTGTGGGATTGGTGGTTTTGGCCAGGTCCACAGTTTGCTGCAATGACCATGAAAGACCAATCATGGGCCGGATATACTTTGGCCAAATCCATGGCTGTGGGAGGGTGGGTTTGGTCATATCCGTGGCTTGATGTGGGACATTGAGAGGTAATATATCCTCGGCTGGGCTGTCTCGATGCCACCACAAGTGGCCACCAGCACTCCCTTGTCATACTCTAATAACTGTCTTTTCGCAAATTTGATGACCCAACCTCCTGAATGGTGGCTATTCCTTGTGTTAGTACACCATATATCCTTGAGGAAGGTGAATCAGATGGACGTGCTTGCAATGAGCTCGATGACCCATACCTGCCGCACACACACGTTGTGATTATATAACCATTCCCAGCAGATTGAACGAAATGTCGATTATGTACACAGCAAATTATAACATCTCTGTCTGTCACAAACTTTGCAAGAACAAAAAACATTACTGACCTCGATGGCAGAATGTCTTTCTATCGTGGGTATAGAATGTCCGTCCAGAGATATATTAAACTCACCTGCCCCATTATAGGCCTGATACGTGTGAAGGAATTGCACGCCCAAAATCATGTTAACCTCTATTGGGGCTACATACATACTTTCCAGAGAAGTGTTCGTTTTTATTTCAATTGCGACAGGGCATATTCTGGCTGCAATTTTGAACTTCACCTGTTTCATAACAGACACCGGTTGTTCAAGTAAGTTGAACAACTCCTCTGATATCACGGTGCATTCTCAACTGTGTATCTACGATATATGTTAGGGCAGACCTTGGCGCTCTGTATAGTCAATTGAGTATGATTGTGAGTAATAGTGATGCCAAATGGTCCAGGGCCCGAGTTAGAACTTCTTCCTGATTAGTTTGACTGGTTCTCAGCAGTGTTACGTTATACTCTTTGGCTAACTTGTTAGTTGGGTTGCGGGACTGACACTCTGAAAATTACGGCAACCTTGCCAAACTTACCTTGGCCGCTGATATTTTTCTCCAGGGTGTGGGTACACCCGGTTTCCTATCCTGTTTGAACCCTGCTTTCTCAGGCGAGGTCAATAATGTATCTACCCATGCTTCCATGGCTAACATTCGAGCTTTCTTAGCTGCCATGTCACCATATCTATGATATATACTAGGGCAGGCGATCCTAAGTCCGTGGTACTCGATCGAGCGATCATAATGATTGCATGTGAACCTGGGTTTCGGACTGCCATGTACGGGGCGTTGGATTGCTCTGATATGTTGCTGGTCCTCATCGGTGTCTGACGAGACCCGACGTGTATCGTCTTTGTGGATTCCCCACGAATGGCGGTGTAACATGTTGGCACCACCCAATACGATTAATAGGTGGGTCCATTGCTGGAGGCGATTCAAACGCTGCACTCTGAGCTGCATTGGGATTATTACAACCGTGTAAGAATTTCAAAACAGCTGTCTGAAATTGAAATCAGGTGTGCATTTCCTAAATGCACCGGTGTCCAGAGAAAGACATACCTCAGCCCACCCATCAAGTGTTGACTGGACGGCTGCATAGAGTGGCAAATCCTGGAACCAGAAAACTTTTTCAAGACCAAACAGTTATGCTACAGTTATTGTTGGGTTTTGTTATGTGAGGAGAGTGAGATACTCATTCTGTGCTTAGGCATATCTGAAATTTCAATTCGATGGTTTTCAGGGTTAGAGCCACCAGTAACTAGGCATGCTTTAATGGTCTTGAAGTGGGGGCATAGCATACATGTTCCCACTGAGTGATGGAATCTAGTAAACTGGCCATGAGGGCATCGAACTAGCCACATTAGTTGGTAAATGGTCAGCCGTTGTTTGTGGTCCGACAATAGTCTGATGGGCAATGGGGCGCTGGTTTGGCCATTATAAACCAATTTCTGGTCTACAACTTGCGTGTATGGACTGTTAACCGTTACATGTGCTATATATGGCAGAGCGGTAGCGTGTGGCGTCCCGGGCCTCTGATCGTACCACCCCTGCATTCCATGACCATATGCTACAACCCGTGGATGTGAGTTGAAAACCACCGGAGATGTTCCATTAGTTTGATTCCTGACGTATTTATCTGACGCCCCCGGGTGACCACCAGCATACCCATGTGAGGTCTGAGCGTTGGTTCATGTCTAAACTACAACTGACTACATGTGTACCAACATTCCAAAAGTATGGCGATAACCAAGATAATTGCAAGAGCAAGACAAATTATAGATGCACGGTAATCGGCTTCAGGCCATGAACACAATAATTGCCCAGCACAAAAGAAGTGATCAGGCTGTCGGTGTTCACGCTGCAATGGATCGTTCATGTCCTATTTGAGAGGATGATTTCAAAGTACAACAATTAAAGCACTGGGTGCGAACTGTGACGTGAGAAAGTGTTCGCTTCCGAGTGCTACGGTTCCGGTACGAAATGCTATGGTTTATAGCCGAAAAATAGCAAATAAAGTCAACAAAGGATACAACAATGGTGAGTTTATGGATTTAAAGCAGTTCTCCTTTGTGTTTATTCACAAAAGCTTCGCAGTTAATTATCCCCAAAAAAGCAGTTTATCACCCAATCAATCAACGACTGGTGCGCAGTGAGTGCCATAAATAGAGGATCTCACATGAGTTTCTATTTTATACGGAATTTATCAACCGAGTTCACTAAATTCGATTTGAGCCGAGGTTTACCGAGGCTCAAATATAATTTAAAGGACGAGGTTGATAAATTACGTATAAAATAGGACGAGTGTGAGATACCTTTTATCACATGATCAAATAAACCCGAAGCAACGCGAAATGTTCATCGAAAACAACAATCATAAACTACATCAATCGCAAGTTATTTGAAGAACGCCGTGACGTCATCGCACGCGCTGATATTAAACGTGTCTATTACCGATAATTATGAAACTGCTTTTATGGCCAAATTATGTGATAAAATGTCTTCACGAATATAGAAAAATACCTAGTTCACGATCGGGAAACTTTTCTGCATCGAGTTTGATTATCGAGCACTATTGTGACACCAAATAACCTGCTCAGTTGAACTTATTTCACAATTCAGTGCGTGTTTTAAGAAGCATGTATATGCTACGGTTCGCACACATCAAACGCTACGGTTAGTAGGTACAACATTTTGATAGGCTACGGTTCCTACCTTGGGAAATCAGTTGGCTTGTTTTGGACTTTTGGAATCATTTTCCAATTTGCTGGCAATGCAATGGATTTCTATTGTTAACTGGACAATATAGCGTGTTTGTTACTGACATATGTTATAATGCAGTCACATTATGTATTGCGCAATCGCGTTGATTTGCAAGTTCTTATAAGTTTACTTTCATGTTTTTCTTCCAGAAATTCAGATGTTATCACTGCCATGACGGTTTTCCTCTTGTGTGCTTTTATTTCTGCATAGTCGTTGTTTTTGTATCTGCTTTATCGCAGTTGTTGCGCAACGACAGTTTATGACTACCATGTATCCTTAATCGTAGTATAACATTGTGACTGAAACGACATTGAACCCCAGTCTGGCCATTGTCGTATGTCTGTTTTCGACAAGATTGTTGACGCTTTTAAGAGAATATTTAGTATCACCCATCTAATTACTGATTATACAAGGATTAGTCCAACCTCATCATCATTGATTTATTTTACATTTGTGTCTGACAAAGACAGGATATCGCACCCATGGGTCTATGGCGTTGGTCGAAGCGCTTATAGTATGCCTTTTCTGCATTAGTAAAGCGAAGAAAGATTCACTTGGGAATGGTACACATAAATCAATTAAATTTAGATGTACATAGAGGATCTCACATGAGTTTCTATTGTATACGGAATTTATCAACCGGGTTCACTAGGTTCGATTTGAGCCGAGGTTTACCGAGGCTCAAACAGAATTTAGTAGACGAGGTTGATAAATTACGTATAAAATAGAACGAGTTTGAGATACCTTTTATCACATGATCAAATAAACGCGAAGCAACGCGAAGTATTCATCGAAAACTACAATAATAAACTTTACCAATCGCAAGTCATTTAAATAATGGCGTGACATCATCGCACGCGCTAATATTACACGTGTGTCTTACCAATAATTATGAAGCTGGTTTTGTGGGTTAATTATGTGATAAAAAAGATTATTCAGCAGATGGATTCCTATCCAAACGTCTCACGTGTCATGGTGTCAATAAATCGTTGTCTATATTCAAAGATATGTTAGTACCCCTGAATTGGTCACTGTCGCATGGTATTGTGCAAAAATACAACAAGGATATCTCTCAAACATGCAAAGAGACACACATGATATCTCAAACCTGCAATCAGGATATCAAAGTATCGTTCGTCTGCGACATTAAAATTTAACGTGGGTGGAATACCAAAACAAATTCCCTGAAATTTCACTCTAAAATTACAAAGAAACTGTTATTATAATAATGATAATTAACATGCGACTAATTTAAAATCGATTTTTTAATGAGATTTTGACTTTTGAGATGCTGTGTGACATTTTACACATTTTGTGAGAATGATTCCTGAGTGTCTTTTCGCATGAAACCATGCGACGATGACCTATTCAGCTTTAGTATCATGTAGTGACTGTATAACATCTTTCAAAGATGGCATGGTTAAACAGACCTCAGTGGATTGGATTAATGGATAATTATTAGGTGTCATTAGGGTAAGGGACACGACACTAAAGATATAAATAAAATAAAAACTCCAACATCTGACGAAAATAGCGAAAGTTTCTAAAGAACACAAAATGGTTCTAAAGATCTCTGGAAATCTCTCCAAGCAAAATATGAGCAATATAAAATTGACGGTATTATAGGCTTTGATAAATTACAAATTGCTCGTAACTTCAACAATTTGTTCTACATGGCTGTTGCTGAATTGGTCATTAAATTACCCAAAATCACCAGGTCAATAAATAATAGGTCGAAACAATGAATGGATCCGCCGATGAAAGTGTGTCATATACCACTTTTGCGGTTAAAGGGAACATATATAATCATGGAATAGCGATCTAGTCAGCCATTCATTGTCGGGCGCCGACCAGCGTTGATGTAACCTGCTGTGTCATACTTCTAGGTAGAAAAGGATTTCATTTACATACATAAACTGTTGCTAATGATTAAAAGTTCCATGAATATGGTTTCTCATTTGATTGAGTGACCGAAGATGATGTATTCTTAAAGATACGGGCGGCGGTGGGTATGCTGTTAAGATATTCAGCTCCGTCAAAACCGCCATAAACAGAATAGTAAAATATAGACAGACCTTGTTCTTATACCAATCAGAAATATGGCATAAACAGTATGTTATTGTCAAATATTGTTTCTGTATTATGTAAACAAAAGCAAAACACGTTACAGAACCTGGCTTTTGTTTAGATCCGGATATGGTAAACATAAAGAGCGTTATCTGTTACTGTTTTCCTGATATGGAAATAATAAAGAGCGTTTATATCATCTGTGTGTGATTAACCAATAGAATTGCGCTGTGTTATGTAAACAGAAGCAAAACTTCTGTAACACGAGCAGGTTTTTGTTTACGTACACCATCGGACGTCTTGACGACAATATATTATTTACGCGCTGATTATGTTTGGCATATGAACAATACTATATATATTTTAATATTCATTCCGTTGATGGCGATTTGAAATATGAATATTTCTGCAGCGAACGCCGCCCGTGCCTTTAAGATATGGCTCTCCTGTCATATCACCACAACTGAAGCATTATAAATCTCCATTCGCAATATACAAGAAGGGCGACATGTTAACACCTGGACATTATCGACCTATATCTGTACTAAAATTAGCATCTGGAGTCCTTGAACGCCTAATGCATAACCAAATTGAAAGTTATTTGAAATCTAACAACCAGCTGTCCAAGTACTAACCATGATTTTAAACCGACATCAGTATCTTGTACTTAACTGACCTTATAAGCAACCAATTTGATAATGGGGGTTTAACTGTTGTGATCTTCATAAACCTTCAAAGGGATTCCGATAAGGTTGACCATGAAATACTCATAACAAACGTAAAAATACTTGGTCTATAATTAACATCACCCTATTATTGTCAAACTCTTACCTGAAAGGAAGAAATCGGACTGGATATTCCGGGCCCACTATCTTACTTTTAACCCACAATATGTGATGTCCATGAAGTCTAGACCATAGGGCCGTTATTATTCCTTATTTACATGAATGATGGACCAGATGCCATAAATTGTCAACGTATTTTGTGTGCGGACGACAGTCCTTATAGTGGCTGGTCATTGCGTCAATCCCATTCAAAATACCCTTAGCCAGGAAATGGACAAACCTAATAAAATATGGCTAGTGGAGAACAAATTGTCACTCCTTTTAGGAGAGACTGAATCGATCTTGTTTAAGCTATTAAAGGCACGGGCGGTGTTCACTGCAGAAATATTCATATTTGTTCAAATCGCCATCAACAGAAGGAATATTAAAATATATATAGTTTTGTCCATATGCCAAACCTAATCCGCGCGTAAATAGTATATTGTCGTCAATACGTACGATGGTGTACGTAAACAAGAGCCGCCTCGTGTTACAGAAGTTTTGCTTCTGTTAACATAACACAGCTCAATTATATTGGTTAATCACACACAAATGATATAAACGCTCTTTATTATTTCCATATCAGGAAAACAGTAACAGATAACGCTCTTTATGTTTACCATATCCGGATCTGAACAAAAGCAAGGTTCTGTAACGTTTTTTTGCTTTTGTTTACATAACAGAGGAAAAACAATTGACAATAACATACTGTTTATGTGGTATAAGAACAAAGTCTCTATATTTTTACTATTGTTTCTGTTTATGGCGGTTTTTGACGGAGGTGAATATATTAACAGCATACCCACCGCCAACGCCGCCCGTATCTTTAAATCACATGGTATTATTATCAATGTTATCGACATCGGTTTAACAAACTCAAGTTCGTTGGAGTTCAACTGAGTTGAAGTCACAACTTTATACAGCAATGTTTGTCCCATTGCCAGCTTCCATGGAGGGTGAGCAGCATTGTTATACTGATCATGTTTGAATTTATAAAGACATTCAGATATAGTTAGGTCGAAATTCTCTGACACTTAATAGTATTCTACTACTAGGATATCATTAGGTTATCATATCTATCTTCCGTGAATGTGTTGAAAAATAACGGAGTTACAGACCTCAACATCGGTAATCCAGTATTATTCAGATTCTGAACTGCCATGCTTTCGGAACATATCATACTCAACCCCATAGTATAATTAGCAAACCGATGTCTTTCCTCCACTATTAAAACAACTAAAAGTCACTGAATCCGAAACTGAAAGAATTTTCAAAAAACCGCTGCGAACTACCAGAATTATGGCCCCTCAATAGGCCTTAGTATAATTGTGCTCTAGGTTACGAGGGCATGACACATCGTTTCGTGACTGCTGGACAGGATTGGGGAGAGGTGGTAAGTAGCCCTAATATCTCTCCACCGAACTGAATGAAACAATTTACTGGGGGGGGGCATCCGTTGGCTCAATTGGGCAGGAAATTTATGCATTAGACTGGCGTAAACCACCAGAGCTGTCACGCTCGATCGAACCATATGACATAAAACCACACACACTATCGTAGTTCAAAATAGCAATTTAGTTAAAAAAGTAGATTACGAAGCGCCAGCTTACCTTTATACGACGATGAACTAGTCTATAGACACTATACACTCATTGGATATCGATACCATGGAAGTAGATCTGATTTCATGGAATCATATCTCTAGTTATTATTATTATTAACGTAACCCTACACGTTGACTGGTGTAAAACTACCGCAAGGTTGACGAATTGGCTGGTGGCCGGAAGTTGCGTACTTTTCCGTGCGCAATTTAATATTCACAACCACGCGGAGCGGAATGCTGCATTGAATACAATTGGTATTATGTGAATATGTAAGTAGCATACACGATGACTTATTTTTATGACATGAAACAACTTGCCCAAACCACTGGATTACTATGTTCGCGAGTTTACTTAAACACTCATCAGTTCCTTCCCATCTCTCTTTTAACAAATCCTTCTCTCTATATTGTGTTGTCGTGAAACATATTGACAGTATGCTCATGGATGCTGTTGAAGTGTGTGCTGAAGTCGTGGACATTTTGCTAAGGTTGTTATTGATGTTTTAGCCGTGAATATTTTGTCAAATATGGCTGTTTGTGCTGTTAAGTTGTGGCGGTCGTTGATATATTGACATAGGTATGTTGGTGGGCCGCTTGTCGATCCGATGGTCACTTTTACTGCAGATCGATCCATTGACATGATGGAGGTAAGCGCGCTGTATATTTTACCGCATCCTGATAACGTGGATTCTCTTGGTAAAAGTGGCGAATAAGCAAGACTTGTAGAACCCTATCCAATTTGATATCGCGAAATTACTTCTAATTTGGCTTCCGAGGTCAATTATATTAACTTTTATTCTGTTACATGAGCTCATCATCCTTCCTCGTTGGCCACTTAACCACCCCAACGATGCAATTCATATGGGACGATCCACCGAGAGTCCAGGAGATGTACCAGTATTATGTTGACATAGGCAATGGTGCCGTCCGAGGAGTCCCGACAACCGACTGTCTGGTCACGGTGAACTTCGACAGTTCAGCCCACAGCCAATACAAGTACGACCCCTATTTCTCTTTAATCTGATTCTTGATGCATGTTTCTGTATTAGTATTGTTAGAGCTATGACATATATTTTTTACACATTAATGGTTTTGATGAGCTTACGGATTAACCGCTTCTCGTTTGACTGCCGTTTTCAGTGCACACTTTCTCACATTTTTAAAACAATTGAAATGCCATTTTCGGGTAAGTGGTACCTTATAAAATCATCAATAGTGACACCGACTATATACATGTAGCTTGTGTAAAATTTAAACACGAGTTCGACAGCTGAAATTTTGTGATGGAAATTTCACGATAAAAATGACAATAACTTCATAAATATGACATGAATAATCACACATTGTCCAAAGAACGGAACTATTGATGGATAGGTAGGTGTAAGTATAGCTCGTAAACATGTGTTTTGGATACAAAAGTGTAAGTAGCTTCAATTTGCGAAGACATTCCGGGAAAACTTATTTCCCATAATGCTGAAGTACGAAACTTCTACACATACATATCGACTAATTATCGAAATGACAAATACAATATTAAATGAGGCTATAGATGATAAATCAGAGATGAAGTTTGGTAAATTCACGAAGTGTTAATTAGATATGAAAACGCAAATATGACTTTTTGATGACATGAAATTTGCGACGCCGATGTCGCGATATAGTTAAATAGTGAATGATATCAAATGACTTATGATAACTTAGTTATTACGATATAACAGATCGAAGCCTTATATTAATTAAACAGATGTAATTCTGATTACAACTATATGCACCTTGCCCGTGGAAACTGGAAATAAATAGATTTTGTCCAAGAAAGAATACACAACCATAAAACAAAGGCTGCGGACACACGTACCACAGTAGCGATGACATAGTAGTTGTGACAATTTATTATGGTGGAGTTTGGTGACAATTGGTCGTCATAATTAATATGCCATAGCCAGCCATGTTGCCCGCTGAGTTTCCGCACAATGAATCGACTGACCAATTAACCCATTGCGTTTCACCAAGGTTGATCTCTACTCATTACGTTTTGGTAAATTGTATTCGCTACGATATTTATAATTGCACGATCGATCGTCCAGAATTGTGTTTGACCGTGGCCTGGTGGCAGTTCCTCGTTCACTCACATATCATACATGTGGTACTTTTTGTTATATGATCTCAATGCATGTTTATCTATACTTATATTAATTTCATGAGTATTAAGACAGTTCCCCAATTGCGTTTTTTTATTTTGCGACGTTTAGTTCTACGCATAAGGTTTGACTCACTTAACTTTGCTGAGCAATTACATGGGCGATTTTTTCTTTGTAAGAACAATCATGACTGTTGACAGAAATGGGTTATTCATTAAGTTATCAAGTGAACCTGTATGTTATCATGCAAAATCTAACATTGCGCGTGGAGTAAAGATCAACAACGACAAGACATTCAGATATATACCTCCTTGAGAGATTGACCGTCGCTGGTAGAGCTTGGTAGACTCGTGCGAATTTGCAGCGGGCGACATGGTTTGCTATGGCATATTAATTATGACGACCATTTGTCACCAAACTCCAACAAAATAATTTGTCACACCTACTATGCCATCGCTACTGTGGTACGTGTGTCCGCAGCCAAAGTGTACCTGGCTTATACCTCCCCATCCCATATAAAGCGACAGCTAAAATTAATCTAAACTTGGAACCTTCCTAAAATTTATGATTACAACTGACTTCCCTTTGTCCCCGCAACGTGTGATAATAAAGAGCATCTACTGGTACCATTTTCGTGATATGGTAATAAAGATCGATATGTGCCTGCTTTGTATGAATGTGTATTCAGCTTCAATTTGTTCCATACTGTGGGGAACTCGTGATGGGGTAGTCTTCCTCAAAATTCTGTTCTATGTATTTCTAGTAGCAGGGGATGAGGGTCTCTTGAGGTTGATTTTGCTCGTTTATTGAACATCATTTCAAAAGAAGCCGACAGGCGGTCATAATACCAGTCATGCACGAAAATTGCAGAAATTATAGTGTGTAAGTCATATATTTTCAAGGTAATCTCTTTTTTAAAAAGCTCTTCTGTGTAACTCCCATACTTCTTATTGTATAATATACGCATTGCTCGTTTTTGTAGTAGGAACATGACCCCATATTTGGATACCGTGAGCTAAGTGACTTTGCGTCAGGGTATAGTACAGAGTTTTCAACGCTTTACTCGGGAAAACAAGTTTTCACCTTATTGATGCAGTATATTGCATGTGATCTTTTAGAGCAGATTATGGATATATGCTTTTGAGTTCTCATCAATATGGTACATAATTTTTTTGTCGAGGATTCATGCCCAAGATTCCTTATTCGATTCAATTCAATTCAATTCAATGTTATTTAACTTTATTTTCAAAGCATTACATTTTTTGTCATTATTTTTCGGTTTATGAGCATATAGTTCCTTTTATTAATGTTAAATTGAAAGTTTATTACAGCAGCACAAATCGAATACATTGGCTAATTCGTTGTTGACATAACTTTGTACTAATGTTTACAAAAGTGTGGTGTCATCGGCACACGATAAAAAGTCAATTGTTGTAGAATGTTCATTGGGACTATTCCCTGCTCAAACGAAAGATTACATATATGTTTTTCCTTTCATGGAATAACATGTCAAACTGAAACTGTTATTCATGCCTTGTTTTGTAAATTTGATACAACATATGGTGTATGTAACATTGTTGTACCGGAACGGATACTTTTACAGATTTACTAAATTGTATTGTTATAAGAATAGACTTCGCTTCTTGACTCGCTTGGAATGTAACTATCATGGGAGTCAATCACAGGGAAGCTGGAACAATCAACAGTTCACGGAAACGAATTTAAGTTGGATTAGGTTAGTGTGAATAGTAAATGTATTTTAAAATTAAGTGTGTTTTCTCATTAAATTGGCAATTCGACTCCATGTACGCTTGAACGAACGGATGTCAAGAAATACTATTCCGATCGGTATCAAACTATTAAGGATATAATTTAAATACGGTTTTATTAACACTTCCAGGCTTCGCGTTTTGTAATGGCAAGGGGTATAAAAGACCTAAAATGTACAGGGGCTGAATTTCTTAGTAAACATAAACATTTAGAACGGCTGTATTCTTGTGAAAGTAGTTTCTTTGAAAATTTGCTATAGGACAATAAGACTCGGTTTGATAGCCGTAATATGCATGTAACCCTGCCATGACTGGAGCATCCTGCAGTTTTGCGAAAACCCTGTGCCAATGCATTCTCTTATCGAATACATTGGTCTAACAATATTTAAACAATATTTAAATATATATGTGTTCAGGGCCACAAGGCTCAATTAGAAACAGCTAATTACCTATAGTCAAGTTACTTGATTCACATGATAAGGCACTAAATATGTGTTCAGGGCCACAAGGCCCAAATTAGCAACAGCTAACTATCTATAGTCAAGCTACTTGGTTCACATGATAAGGCATTAAATATGTGTTCAGGGCCACAGGGCTCAATTAGAAACAGCTAATTATCTATTGTCAAGTTACTTGATTTCACATGATAAGGCATTAAATATGTGTTCAGGGCCACAAGGCCCAAATTAGCAACAGCTAATTATCTATAGTCAAGTTACTTGATTCACATGATAAGGCATTAAATATGTGTTCAGGGCCACAAGGCCCAAATTAGCAACAGCTAATTATCTATAGTCAAGCTACTTGGTTCACATGATAAGGCATTAAATATGTGTTCAGGGCCACAGGGCTCAATTAGAAACAGCTAATTATCTATAGTCAAGTTACTTGATTCACATGATAAGGTATTAAATATGTGTTCAGTGCCACAGGGCTCACTTAGAAACCGCTAATTATCTATAGTCAAGTTACTTGATTCACATGATAAGGCATTCAATATGTGTTCAGGGCCACACGGCCCAAATTAGCAACAGCTAATTACCTATAGTCGAGCTACTTGGTTCACATGATAAGGCATTAAATATGTGTCCAGGGCCACTAGGCCCAAATTAGCAACAGCTAACTACCTATAGTCCAGCTACTTGGTTCACATGATAAGGCATTAAATATGTGTTCAGGGCCACAGGGCTCAATTAGAAACAGCTAATTATTTATTTTCAAGTTACTTGGTTCACATGCCAAGGCATTAAATATGTGTTCAGGGCCACAAGGCCCAAATTAGTAGCAGCTAACTACCTATAACCAAGTTACTTGATTCAAATTTGCTAAACTCATTATTTATATTTCATTACAGGCTGAATTAGCAACATCTATATAGTATATACCTATCCTCAACTTATTTCATCAACCATTGTTAAAGTCATTACCCTATTCACCACATGTAAATACTTTATATAAAATCTACAGATTCAAATTGGACCTAGAACCCTGAACATATCTTTAAGTTGTACTGAGACTCTGAGTATACATTTCTAAATCTATGTCTTAACTAACAGCATAGAATGTGAATCCAGGATACCTTTTTGTCATACATGTAGGTACGGAATATATGTAATTTTACCAATTTTCAGCTGGACATGAAAACTTTATATGTATAAAAACAGATCGGAAGGGAGATCTGGAGACAAGGTGCATAACACATAAGAGAATTTTGGTGGTTCCTTTTGGTACATCCAATCCACCACTTTTCATTGCAACAATCAAGCAAATGTTTTGCAAAATACTTCCAATTTTAAATTTACAAAATCCAATCTCCAGATCTTCAGTCCAAACTGTGACCAGATGAGACAAAGGAGCAAAGGTAAATCTGGCTGGTGATGAGTTTCATCAACTTTGAGAATGGATAGAAGAAAACAAAAATAATAATAAAAAATATATATTTATATATATATATATATTTGTTTTGTAACAATTTAATTCATTTAAAATGATGAAAATCCAATTGATTAATTTGATGGAACAATGCAGACTTGAAAATAACTCATTCTAATCAAATTAAGAACAAATTAAGAACTTTACTAAGTGAAGTTAAATTTGGTTTGGCCTCGCAAATTCCTTAAGTTTTACAAAGGTAATTTCAAACTAACAATGTACATATTAAACCCTAGAACCATATACCAACTCAAAAATTCCTGCATCCAGAATGCGAAACCGTGGAAAAACAAAAACAAAAACAAAAACAAAAACAAAAACAAAAAAAAACAAAAAATTGGAACAAACTATCACTCTGAAAATCTCACATCAATATGTGTGAAAGTACCAATTAATTGCAAGCCAATCAGCAATGAGTACTTCCAATTTACTTAAAGGTGTCTCTCACTTTCCGGACATATTTCCATGAATCCAGATTTAACAATCATAAAAAATGATCATAAACATAATTCATTTTACAAGTGTACATGATGAAACTTAGCTTATATGTAACACCAAATTTTGATCTCCAATTGAAAAAACAAAAACAAAATAAAAAACAAACATAATCACAAAATATATTTACAAATAAATTAAAAGTATATTATATTTGGCATGTTTATGTAACTGAATGCTTCAAATCCGGAATGACACCTTTAACACTGATATGCCCAATTTCAATTAAAAAAAAAAATAAAATAAAATAAAACATAATAATAAATAAAATAAAAAATAGCCAGTCTGATACCCCGTTCCACTCGTATATATACACCCTCCTTTTTTCACGGGGCCGCGTCCCTGAATCATGGGCTATACAATTTAAAAAATAAATAAAAAATAAAAAACAAACTATGACTATATGTCTATATAAAATGCTTTGACAAATAACCTTGCTGATTTGCATGTATCTGTAATTTATTTATTTCATCAAATCATCGCCTCTTTCAGTATCACCATATAGATATTAGAAATATAAATACCCCAAGCTCGAACTGTCTTCGACACTCACGTAACGCGTTTCATCACGCCAAAATTGATAACACTATCTCTAGCAAAGAGAAAACAAACCTTGCTGGCACAGTACTTAGCACTAAAAGTCACATCTATAAATTCAGTAACTGAAGCCAAAACTCCATAATTCCGTAGGTACCGGTACTGTGAATGATCCCCGTTCAGCATCTTGCACGCACTGTCATGTCACAAAACTATCCCATTTATGCACAAATCTAAACTATTGGCAATGGAATTATATAAATGATAATAAATAGAAACCGGATGAAATGTATACCGATCCATGTGTCTGTCGAAAATTTCCCGTCCAACGGCACGTGTTTCACGGGCGTGACCTCTGACATAATTATCAACGACATGCCGGCAATAATAAAACAGTCAATATATGGCAACCCGTTTATATAACTATTCTGCTTTTCCGCACATGTATAAATCCCTCATCCTTTCGTGTAAGCGACATGACAGTGTGGCGTTTTACGCATAAATGCAGCAATATGTACCCAACCGATCTTCTGGGGTCGATACAGCTGAGTTTGGTCGTTGCCCCCCCCCCCCTGGCTTTGGGGTAGCGACCAATCTCAATTTCAGTATCGGTACCGCCACATGACATTATGAAATACCCACTCCAAAAAAAACGGATTTCTTTTATTTGTTTCTACTCACCTTCTACATGATTGGACTCTTTCTACATGTACCCATACATGTCCCATTGACACTTCATCTTATTACAATCATGTTCTTCGTTGTTTTATCAACGATTTTGTGTATATATTGTTTCACCATTGTCTATCATGTTTTTTTCATGTTTGATACATTCCAATCATGCCACCGTTTCTCTGACCCACAAAAACAACTGTATCTCTCATACATTCTGCTAGCAAACTGCCGACTTTCTCTCACTCCAGGATATCAGTTATTACAGCTGTTAACCGGTTTCGGGCTGCTTAGCTTTGATCTCGCCCAAAGTATTTGATGGGGATCTCAGCGATGCAGCACCGTGCCGCGATTGGCAGCTTTAATAACATAAAGTATAAAAACAGGCCGAAAATGGATTTACATAGAAAAAGTAAATATTATAAAATCCCCAAGGGATGTAACCTAAGACTGCCACTTGTCCTTGTCGTAATAACAATGCTGCTTCTAAGTTCTGGATCCGTTCATAGCAATCCGGGACCAAATTCACAAACTGACATAACAGGGAACATAACTGTTTTTCAATATAATATCCGCAGTATTAGAAATAAGCTACATAAAATAGTTGAAGCTATAAACGAATATGACATTCTTTGCTTCACTGAAACACACCTCGACCCAACCTACCATACGGACAAATTGTTAATTGAAAACTTCCATCGTCCGTTTAGATCTGACCGAAACTCGTATGGCGGTGGAATTTGTGTATATTTCGCTAAGCATCTGGTTTACAAACGGAGAACCGAACTCGAGTTTGACGCCTCTATCTTTTGGTTTGAGATCGCGAATAAATCGAATCGAGTCCTCCTCGCATTAACCTACAGATCGGAGCAATTCTGTAACATAAACTATTGGGACCTCTTTGAAGAATCAATAGATAATGCCTTGAAAATAACTGAAAATTTAATTCTACTCGGTGATTTTAACTCCAATCTGTTAAATCCGCATTCGAAACTCAGTGAAATAGTTGGTCATTATACATTCAAGGATGTAATTAAAAAACCAACAAGAGTCACGCTCACATCCCAAACACTTCTGGACCCCATAATCGTGAGCAATAACTTACAAGTGTACGACGCCGACACTCTAAATCTTGGTTTCTCAGATCATTATGGTGTTTATGCGATATTAAAATTCAAAAAATATGAAACTACATCATTTAAGAGAACTATATGGAAATATAAACACGGAGATTATACCAGGGCTCACAGTATGTTAGATGCTATTAACTGGCAAGAAGAATTAAATACAGTTGAAGATTTAGACCATGCTGTCTCCCGATTCTGTAATTTATTCATCTCAGTAATGGAAGAGACAGTCCCCAAATCAACAGTCACGATACGAACAAATGACAAGTTTTGGTTCAACTCAGATATAAGAAGGGAGATCAGACGCAGAGATAGATTGAGAAAAATAGCCATAAAACGAAATTCAGATGTCTCATGGAGAAATTATAAAGATATCAGAAATAAAGTAAACAACATGAAGAAATACGCGAAAGCACAATTTCATTCTAAACTTGAAGAACGAGTAAATGAATCCCCATCCCCTCGCGACTTTTGGCAAACAATAAATTATTTGCTGAACAAAAAGAAATCCACATGCATCCCACCATTATATAGTCAACACGGAGATGTCACTATTGATGGAAAAACCTATGTGACAGATGATCGCGAGAAAGCGAAGTGTTTAAACGAGGCCTTCATTTTAAATTCAAATATCGATGATCGTGGTCACGAAATTCAACCCTTCTCCGTAGATGCTCCAAATCGCTATCCAATATTATTTTCACCCGAGATAAGATCATTACTGCAATTAAATCACTTAAAGTTAACAAAGCCCATGGATTTGATGGCATAAGCCCAAAAATGATTCACGCTACTGCTGAATCGATTGTTGTTCCATTAGAAATTATTTTTAAAAAGTCAGTGGAGCTCGGCCAATTCCCATCAGACTGGAAAAAAGCAAATGTTATCCCCATATTTAAAAAAGATGATCCTGCCGATTGTATAAATTACCGTCCTATTTCCCTCCTTCCGAGCCTCGGCAAAGTGTTTGAAAAAATAATTACCCAACATCTTATGTCATTTTTCCAAGATAACAAACTAATGTACCAACATCAATCTGGTTTTATTCCCGGACATAGCACGACCTTCCAATTAACAGATCTATATCATAACCTCTGTCAGACTCTCGATAATGACTTATACACGTGTTCAGTTTTTTGCGATATATCAAAGGCATTTGAAAGAGTCTGGCATAGGGGACTGATATATAAGCTAGAACAATATGGCATATCCGGTCCGTTATTGAAATGGCTGGAAGATTACCTCAGTAATCGAAAACAACGAGTCTTAATAAACAATTCATATTCCAACTTCCAACCCATTCCAGCCGGAGTGCCCCAAGGATCGATACTCGGACCTTTCCTTTTCCTGGTATATATAAATGATCTCCCAGATAATTTAAATTCCGAAACAAGAATGTACGCAGATGACACATGTCTCACGTCCAAACACTATGACATAAAGCTGCTAGAAAGAAGTGTAAACCAAGACCTTAATAAAATATCAGATTGGGCCAACAAATGGCTTGTAAACTTTAATCCAACCAAAACTAAGGCAATATTGTTCTCCCTGACCCCTCGAGAGGTCCCTCTAGATTTAACCTTCCAAAATAAAAGAATTGACATAATTGAGTCGCATAAACACCTTGGTCTCGAAATACAAAGCAATTTAAATTGGAATATCCAAATTGAATCTATAGTCAAAAAAGTTGTCCCGCGACTATCGATACTCAGAAGATACAAGTACAACCTAGATCGAAGAACACTCGATAAGATATACAAGGCCTATATCTTGCCTCTCCTAGATTATGCGGACGTAATTTGGGAAAACGCGCCGACATATTTACTAAATAAACTTGACCGGATTCACGTTGATGCCGCTAGAATAGTTACAGGGCTCACGCGCTCAGTTCCCAATAATGCGGTCCTATGCGAAGCTGGCTGGCCTTCTCTGAACATTCGCAGAGAGAAGCACCAATTACAAACTATGTTCAAAATTATAAATAACGAAACTCCATATTATTTATCTTGCTTACTCCCACCACGCTCGGTACAAGTCTCCAGCTATAACATGCGAAATCCGGGCAGATTCCATTCATATTATAGTAGAACTGAACATTTTAAGCAATCATTCTTCCCCTTCGTTGCAACTTCATGGAACAAACTACCCACATATATAACGGATGCTGAAAATCTTCTAGATTTTAAGGATAACCTAAATATGATAGAGCCCACCAGAAAGCCGCCTAAATATTTTGAATCAGGAAACCGAAAATATAGTATTTTCCACTGTAGGATAAGAAACTCCTGCAGTGATCTCCGCTTAGATATGTTCGAAAATTATATAGCAGATACCCCAAACTGTAAATGTGGATACGAATATGAAAGTGATATGCACTTTTTCCTAAATTGCTCCCTATATAATGTACAAAGGTTAGAACTATACCGTAAACTGGACGACCTCAACTTTAAAATTAACAATTACAAGCAATTACTTTGGGGAAACTCGAGTGAAACTCCATCAAGGAATGAAAAGATGTTCCGCATTGTTCAGGCATATATAGCTGCAACAAAGCGTTTTGAACCGGACAATACTGATACTGATACTGAATAAATAATTGTATGACTACATTAAAGCTACGGACCAAACAAATGTAAACATATATGCACATAATACCCTTCAAAACAAAGGCCACTATTTCTCAGTTTCTATTTCCATGGAGAGAGAGAGGAGGCGGGCAGAACGCTAGTATTATACAAACACAGAACCGGATTATCACACACTCTTTACACAAGTTATCTTCTCTTTTGTAGACCAAATTTGCAACCTTATCATGTATATTTTCTCTGTCATCTTGTTAAATTCATATATATATATATATTGTATCTGGGAGCAGGGACATTGTAAGTTGTTAAAACTTGTACCCCAATCCCGTTGTAATGAATTTACAATAAAATATGTTTAAAAAAAAAAAAAAAAAAAAAACAATATTTACCTTGACCTTGTAAACCAGTGCATTCTCTTATATATGCACTGGGACAGGGCAGGGTCTTTAATGTTGTACCAGTGCAGCTCCCGTCATCAAATGGTTAAATATAAGTCCCTAGATTGTAGTACTAGACACTCGGTCAACCATGTGCATGAATCAATAACTTTTTCAAACATATTTTTGTGTGCCGAAACCTACACACAAAATCAAAATCATCAATAATACAATACTTCAAACAGAAGGCACATAAAAAATTCAGCAAATAAATATATTTCAAACACTAGATAAAATAGATAATGAATAATGTTTGTACCGAAATCATGCATACTTGTTCGTGGAATGGAACTTATTTGCATTATTTACTCTCCGCAATGTAATTATTCAATGTTCCTCTCTTTGTACTTGGCGTGTTCAATGCTGGGGGCGTCTGTGTTACGGAGCGTATAAAAAGGCACCACCACTACCATTTAACGTCTGCTTTGCTCTCGTTTACCCGGTGCAACCGCTGCTGCATCCTTCGACTGTTCGGTGGGGTCGCTTATTGGTGGACTCATCGTCTGTGGATTTCCGTGGCATCTGGCAGTTTCGGGTCGTCACTGGTTGCCCGGTTCGCCCTGGGCCATGGTGTTTCTTCAGTCAGTGGTTGGAGGGACCCCGTGGGCTTGGAGGGATTGGACGGAAGGGGATTATCCGACCGGGCAGGGGGCTGCGGATGTCCACGTGGCTCCCGATTATCCTTGGCAGTTTGGGGGATGCAATGGTGGTCGCAGCGGAAGCATCTAGATACACAATATATATTCATTATTGTATAACATTTGAAATAACAACCAAACCAACATTTTCCACCAGAATACGGAACAGCTGTGGCCTAGGTGTGTCATGTCCACCAAGTGATAGCGATTCTCAGATTCACACCAAGACTTGCCCCGCTATTTACCCCATAAAGCATCATAATTCACAACTAAGAGATAGAGTTATTGCCCTTCCATTGATAATAATAAACTTGCAGCACATACCAGATCAAATTAAGCACAGAACACACGTCAGTACCTTGACAAAAACAACATGTTCATAGTTTATTCGACCGGACAAGTTGATAATACAATGTGTTCGAGATTCACCCTTCAAATGGTATATAATATGGAACGTGTTGTATATGTTATCTGGTGAATCGGAAATTATGTGGTCGTTTAAAACGACCAAATATTCAAACGAAAAACCAACTTGATTCTTTCCTGTACTTGATCGGTCTGGTTCATTTATAGAAGCGAAAAATATAACAGAAAAAGCAATGAAAGCTACCGGTATGTATGCTGCCTTAAAACCGAAGAGGTAATAATTTATCTATAGTCCCGCACATATGTAAATCTTTGGTGCCATTGTACTACCCATACTACTTTACGGTTGTGAACTCCGGGGCAATGGGGACAATTCAATATTAGAAAGTGTTCTGCAAGTTGCTGTTGAGAATAAAGGATTGAACCCCTCCCCAATTACATGATATACGGCGAGTAAGGAAGGTACACGTTGTCAATTGAAATTAAAGTTAAAACAAAGAGGGTAACAAATTCAAACATATGTTATACCGTTTACTTTATGCAAAATATGACGAAACCATGTTTAACTCTCTTTGATTAGATAACGTCCGAAACGTTTTAAATGGGTGTCATATAATATTTAAATATTGTAATATACATGAAGTTGCGTAAATATGGGATTTGACGGAAAAACATGTGAAAGTTTTGGTAAGAAAAATCGATTAAGAGATCAATTCATTCAAGAATTGCACATATCCATGCACATATATGGTAGAGACAATATAAATGACATAAACGCTCTTTATTATTTCCGTATCAGGAAAACAGTAACAAATAATGCTCTTTATGTTTACCATATCCGGATCTAAACAAAAGCCAGGTTCTTTAACGTTTTTTTCTTTTGTTTACATAACAAAGGAAAAACATTTGACAATAACATACTGCTTATGTCATATTTCTGATTGGTATAAGAACAAGGTATGTCTATATTTTACTATTATTTCTGTTTATGGCGGTTTTTGACAGAGGTGAATATTTTAACAGCATAACCACCGCCAACGCCACCCGTATCTTTAAAGGGACTATATCGTGAACAACATGCACGACAACGTATACGCATTATAACTATGATTATGGATCTATATCGAATATGAAATATAATTTAATAATTTGACAATTGAATGTTGTTCTGTCCACTCTTTAATTCTGTATTTGTATTACTATTGGTATATGTTATCTGCACCATTCACTGTTGGAGCGAGCAATGAGCATTAACCCTTCCATGACCGGAGCTTCCCGAACTTTTTGCGAAAACCCTGTGCCAATGCATTTTCTTGTATATGCGAGTCTCACATAGAGTGCCTCGCATATATAAGAGAATACATTAGCCTAACAATATTTACTTTCATATTGTAAGCCAGTGCATTCTCTCATATATGCGATACTTCATATGGGAGACTCGCACATGATCTTTAATGCTGCACCAGCGCAGCTCCCGTCATGAAAGGGTTAATGATACATATAGACAATTGATTAATAACCAGAATAAGTGACTTATCTGATTAACAGAATTGCACATTGAAGCGACAATTAGTCAGACAAATAATTTAGCAACACTGTGACTTGTTATTTGCATTATAGTTGGGAGAAAACAATTTGATTTAAATACCAGAAGGAAAGAACTAATAGATCCATTTTGAAGATATGTAGTTATTAATCTTATTAAATAGGCAATCTCATATTCATGACTCCGGGTCTTGGTTATCACAGGGTATGTGACATGTACATAGCCACATTATACGCCAATCAGAGCCGACTGGCGAAGTAAGCTGTGCATTTGGTTGTGACAAGCGAGTGGGCATGTTTAGCAGCGAAGAACTATATTAAGGTCATATATAAAAATAAACAGAACATTTAATATCACGCTTTCAGTACAATGATAATCCATAAAAGAACATAAATAGACTCAAACTGATAGTTAAAGCTTATATGGCTAAACCCTGACAGTCAATGTGAATTTGTTTAAGAAATGATTTAGTGTGTGTGTTATTGAGGGATATGACGCTGTGGTCGTTGGGCACATTAATGTGCCCACGACGACCACACGTCGTATCCCCAAAATAACACACACTACGGGTGGATACACACATGCATGTAATCTCTGTAAATATCGTGTATTTTGCGTTTTACATGGATCATACAGACCATGTAATATGTGTCTGCTGACAACCCAATCATTGCGGCTATGTTTGACCACAGTGAGTCAAACTCTGAGCGTGCAGAGAGCCGTTGACTGGACGAAGTCCTCAGGCCGCTTAAAATAATTGTTCGCGCGATAACCCAAATGTTGGACGTTCTGTTTAAATCATTGTCAGTCTTCTCTTGATTGTATACCAGCGATGGTCCCAGTATTTCCCAATGCAGGGGCTATGATCCCCAACAAGGGGGCTATATTATCCCGGAAGCTACCGGACTGACCACTACATATTTCCTCGACCTGGGGGTGGGTGCATGCTGCACATGAGTCCTACCCCCTGAAGCCACGAAGGCACTCCTGATTTGTAAATATTGTAGTTGACAGTCATATATGTCGTGCCTGTTTGCTACGAGTGATTAATCTCATATGCAGCTATTTATGCTATTCATATAATTATGAACATATTATTACAGCTTTAAATTTGAAGGTACAGAAGGTGGTGTTGCTGTACATATGTGTCTTCATTCGGGAAAAGGGTTGTCTAGCTACGAGTTCACAACTACGTCACCTTTCCTCTCTTGTGTTATATACGCACAATTTACGTCTATTGAATATTTAAGTAAACCATTATGTTGTACATTCTTGCCCAGATAATCCCGGCCGATACATTCAACTAAATCCCTTAGTTATTCGAAACTTTCGAGAAACAGCCCCCTCCCCCAATCATGGATTATAGTCCAAAATGTGATAATTCAAGCCTGTACAGGCTAAACTTGTGACAGTTAGGAACTTGTTCATCCTTTGGCCTGAGAAACATATACTGTTCTGTAAATTCTGGGTTAAAAATGGGGGGGGGGGCGACTCTTTTTTCTTTCAACGCTGTACCTGCATTAATTGTTTTGGCGCTGTAATGGGATATATGCATGGAAATCCCAATTGAATGTTATCACATGAGCTCGCACTCAAATTATCCGAGCAATCTCAACAAACTGGTATTGTCTGTCTTAATTTTCCAATGCCTGTTATTCAAGGCATGAGAGCACCATATCGGACTGTTAAAATTTGAGCTCAGGCCATGCATAGTCGAGAAACAAATATCCTTATCCTTACGACTCGGCGTTGTCCGATTAGGCTAAATCACTTAACATGGAATTCACCATGTATGATTTAGTTGATTGCCATGTGTATTACTATATATAGCACTTCCAAAATGTGGAGCCAAAGAGCCGTTCGGGTTTTGCTGGACGAGATCAAATTGGGAGTCAGTGTGTGGGACATTAAACACTCATGTATCACTATCGTCATAAAAGAGCTTCAAAAGTCTGCACATTTTATTTTTAGTTTGGATGACCCTGTTTCCAAGAAATGACGAGAAACAAAACAAGTATAAAATCGACGGACTCAAATCCACTTTTCGAAATGAACTAAAACTCGTGAAAAACAGGCAACAGATATCAGACAGGATTTATTCATTTCGGCACCCATGAAAAAACACATGTTTATGACTGGCCTGAAATCTCTTGATAACAGTTAGTTTGATTTTGGCTTATAACTACTCACTGGTCTCACCTGTTGAAATCGAACGATCGCGCGCAGGCGATTAATGCTATCAATGATTGTTGTGACCATGTAAAATACATGGATTTTACATACAGACATTACATGCATGTGTGTATCCACCCTACAACTACATTCATTTCTTATATTTATATAGCTTTTTAGTGATTTATTCCCATAAAAAGCTTATTGTATTCTTATTTATTTTCACAAAATCTGCCGAGAATTTGAGATTAGCCCACGCAGCACATCAAGGCACCCCAATATACAATTTCCAAGCACTTCGCAACGCTAACGTGATCGACATTAATAACTGGCTTGAGATGCAATTTGGCTGAACTTTGAAAATCACGTCAAATTATTCTGCTGACCTCTTGATTAGGTCAACAGTTGGTGATGTCGTGTTCGTGGTACACTCTTCGTGTTATTGGGATATAAAACGGGTGACCCAATTGGCATTTTAACAATCACCAAACAGGATTTAGTGTAACACAGATGGGCTATGTACATATTTGATTACACCGGGTTTATATAGTCAGCCCAATATAAAATTTCCAAGCACTTCGCAACGATAACGTGATCGATATTAATAACTGGCTTGAGATGCAATTTTGCTGAACTTTGAAAATCACGTCACATTATTCTGCTGACCTCTTTTAGTGATTAGGTCAGATAAGGTCAACAGTTTGTGCCACCGTGTTCGTGGTACACTCTTATTACACTGCTATTGGGATGTAAGCGAGTGACCTAATTGGCAGTTGACCAATAACCAAAGATGAATTTATTGTAACACAGATGGGCTATGTACATATTTGATTTTATCCACCGCTCACTACGTCTATTGACTACATAAAGCCTGCCTAATAAACGTTACGTTTATTACGTCAATGTAGCTTTATTAGGTCAACGTAGCTTTATTAGGTTAGTACTACTTTTATGACGTAATTTTATATGCAAATTGCGCAGGTAACTAGGGACGTCAATCGGCCTTAATGACGTCATTGTGATTTCAGAACGTTTTTATCGTGTATAATTCACTAAAATAATTCGTAAAATGATATATGTTTTAGCTCTAAAACATCTACAAATCATCAGAACAAGGTCTGCTTATACTAAATGTAAAATTGCCAACGAACTATTTCGCTCTAAGCTGCACTCCGGTTTTCCCACGTCATGAATGCTAATTGGTTTGCTTGACCTAATACATGTAATGGCGTCATCGAAGTAACGAATGTAAAACTGAGGAAAATGACAGATTTACCTCACAAAAGGCAAGTTTTGTGCGATGGATAAATAAAATATGTAGCTAATGTCATCGCTTAAACTGTTTATGTCCGCTCGGGGGATTTGGCATCTATTGGACTCGGCAGAGCCTCGCCCAATAGATGCTCAAATCCCCCTCACGAACATAAACAGTTTAAGCGACGACACTAGCTACATATTCTATATATAATGGGTTCATCGCGATGAGCTGAGCCATGTATTTTGTCGTGTCAATTTCTTCAGTGGCCAACTGTATAACCATCCACACAGCCACACGTAATAATAATTGCTTTATTATGTGGTCCATTTTGACATGAGAAAACAAAATTATATGCAGTATGAGGCAATAATGTATGTACGCACTAAACAGCGACCTCTCGAGCGTCTTCATCATAATCATCATCGTCATCATTATCATCATCATCATCATCACCATCATCATTACCTTCATCATCATCATTTCAATTTCATCGTCATAATCATCATTATCATCACAATCGTCGCCATCTTCACTTGTGATCGTCGTCATATATAATCATCATCATCATCATCATCATAATAATAATAATCATCATCATAATATGGTCATCATCACATTCAGTCTTTTTTCTGTTTCATAACCACAACGTGATAGGCAGAACCCATCGCATTTATAATCAGACCATACCACGAGAATATAAGACGAATTTCGCCATCGACGGAAGTAAATTCCGACATTAGACACATAACCTCACTAAATGTGATAACTGGAACGGTACAATCTGCAGCCCAAACATATCATTGCATTATATTGTTTGCATATAATATTGAAAATCGGAATGCACGCACCCTAGCTTCCAGCACAATGCGCGCAAAGTAAACATGGGTCGACCTTGCCACATCATGTTCTTATACACGCGAGACGCTGGTTGAGCAAACGTAAGGATATCGGATGTGTGGAATCAATGAACTGACGATACACAGCGTCACGATTAAGGATCTCAACCACAACCTACATGCACAATTACCACGCACCAGTTAGACCCCATACGATTTAAATCACGCTCGGTAGCCGTACAATGGAACTCTGGGAAAGATACTATCGTATGAACATATTTTTTGTTGATGATGACGATTATGATGGTGATGTGGGATGATTTGTATGAAGATAATTAACCCTTCACGACGGGAGCTGCGCTGGTGCAGCATTTAAAATCATGTGCCAGTGCATTCTCTTATATATGCTAGTTTCCTTATGGGAGACACGCATATATAAGAGAATGCATTGACACAGCAGGGCTGTCTGATCAGTTCCAGATCATGAAGTAACGTGAATTAGCTGGATTTTGAACTGACAGCGAGTAGAATAGGTCGATTAAAATAAAATTTGGCGCGATTTGAATGCGATTGTTGATTGTTGATTGCGCCAATAATGATATCTTGGCCTTCTACAGTGCAACGGATTTATTTTCATTGGACGATCCGGTAGTTCCGAGTGTCTGTCTATAAACAAATGGTTCTGTAACGTTTTTGGTGTTTTTTTTACATAACAAAGCGTACAAACGTGACAATAACATGCAATCTACGTAATATTTATGATTTGTTTAAGAACAACATCTGTCTATTATTCCACACAAGGTGATAATAACTGTTGAATCGGGACTACAGTGTGTGTCGGATAAAAAGCCATGGAGGAATTGTGTAAGTGTTAGCCCAAAATACATTTCGAATTAACGATGGTTTTGTTGTTTATTTCGAGGAATCATACCGAATCAGATGAATTCAGCCCAAATATATTGACAGGTGCAAAGGGTCTAACTATATACCAATCAATAAACAAGTGATAACGATAAACACCGACTACATTTAAATTAACGCCAATGGGCCGTTTATTTGTGTTTAAGAGTGTGTTGATGTCTAACGGAATGTAAATAACTATCTTAAAATGATTTGTCCCACATATTTCGATAGTTATCAGGTCCGTAGTTCAATAGATGCCAATATTTCTGATTTTTATGGTAAGAGAATTGCTTGTTATTTTGGTATTTGTTAGAATTGCTTGGTATTGCGGTTAAAACAAATTCCATATATGGAAATTCCTAATATGGAAATTGACTTGCATATGCGCAGAACACATACAAGGGTCTAACTATATACCAATCAATAAGCCAGTGATAACGATAAACACGGACACAATTAAATAACGCCATTGGGCGGTGTGCTGTGTCTTTAAGAGTGTGGTGATGTCTAAATGAATGTAATTAACTATTTTATGGTAAGAGTATTGCTTAGTAGGGACACACTATAAAGTGTAAGCCGAGGTCGAGGCCGGCTCCAAATAAAAGGTGTAGGCGGTGTGTTATGTGGTGTTATGTTTGGTCCGTTGTTTCTCAATGGACATGAATGACATTTGGTTCGGCCTGAGTCATGGAATACACTAACGTTTGAATTGTTTTTAAATTCACTAATTTGTTGATTTTATTCAACTGTTTCGTTCTGGAGCACACTAAAATGTGTAAGCGGCCGGCTCCAAAATAAAAGGTGTAAGCGGACTTGATGTCACATTATCTTTGTTTATAAATGGATATGACTGAAATTTGGTACATATGTCCGGGTTATGACATGGAATATATGAATGTTTGAATTATTTTTAAATTCTCAAATTTGTTGATTTTATTCAACTTTTTCGTTTTTTTCGTTCTGTAGCACACTATCATGAAAGTGTGAGCGACCGGCTCAATTAAAAGGTGTAAGCGACTCTAGACTATTATGTTAGGTGTTTTTGGGATATTTGAGGTTTTTGGCGAAATAATAATTTAGAAAGTGAATGCATTTATTTTAAATGATAACTATATTTAATCATAATGCATACCGTATATAATAAACACATAAAATATAATAACAAATTATAATAACGACTTCATATTATCGTGGCCACGACTTCATATTCTCTTGGCCACGACTTTATAAAACAAATTCGGATGTCACTTCCAGGGCTCCATACTTGTCAAAGTACAAGTCGTCATTGCCATGCGTTTGCGTAATGACTTTTGAGAACGGGACAGGCTTTTTGGAAGGTTGTGCGAGCTTTTTGCTAACATTATGTTTATTTTCTTCACAAATTTCAATTTTTTTGGCATTCCGCGCAAAATTCCACACCTGCGAGTGGATCTATTTTGAGAAAACAGGTTTGCCGGCGAATAGAGGAAATCGTAGACATGTTATGGATCATGGTTGGGACATGCTGGTTCGTGGTATATAGTCGAGTACAGTCATTGAAAAGATAATTAATGCTCGAAACATCAGTTACAACGAAATACACATCTCCTGGCTATGGGACAGCTATTGTCTTTTATATGATGAACTAAGTTCGTTTTGCCCATTTACGGTAGAATCACCCGAAGGATCAAAACCAACAGACATCGCAAAGAAGCAGATCAAAATAATCAACCGTCTCAAGAACGGCAAAAGAGAGATATGGTTTGTGGAAATTCTCCGTCGAGGCAACTTTGAAAAGCTGACTGAATCTCATTATCTCAGTGGAGGATTTCGAATTGCTCGGCATTGCGGTGACCACATCGACTTGTATCGTTAATCCAGTCAATACCAACTTCCAAAAATATTTCATTGCCGTTAATGTAATTTCATATGCAGGCTTCAAAACTGACACACCCATATTTAAACATTTCTATTTACAATTATCATTCTGCTTTTTTCACTTTCATTGATCTAGTCATATTTCAACAATCGTTACTATGTCAGTTCCACCCGTTTGTTTATGTTTATTTGTGCCATGTGATCTGTTGGGAACATTCCACTATAGTCTCAGACACTTATTTTTTGAGTCCCAGCTCATTTCTAGATATTCAGTGTTATTGACTATGGTTGACATGAAATACAACCCAAATGTATTTATATATATACCGCTAGGATACAATACAGCTGTCTCACAGCAGTGGCAGACCAGTGACAAATTATCTCATTCAGACAACCACTTTCCTTCATTAGTTACCCTGAGCGCAAAAACTTTTAATATGTAGTAGATGATGTAATATATTGTATGTCATTTGTATACAATACCCAATGTAATGTGTCTGAAATTAAGTGCACCTTTGACGTTTGGCAAAATTCCACCATAATTAAAAACAATACACTATTTTTGTCACTAAGCCACGTTCACTTATAAATATATCTTACATTCTTTCAACACCAAATCTACCTCAAACTTCAAATGAAATGTCAACCAAAAGATCTTGACACACTTACACGGTGGGAAATCACGTGGTTTCGAGTTAATGAGTATCACAGATTCAAAATGGCTGAGGCAATCGAAAACACGACCAGAAATGACGAAAGAGATCATAAACTAAAATAATTATATATTATAGTATTTTCGCAGCTACGAGCATATGCTATACTATTTTTTAACCAAACTCAATTCTTGCTCTAACATTCTGACCAAAGTTGTCAGGTGAAGGATACTCTTAGCTGTACGGACTTGTGTATTCCACTAACATCTGACTGCAAACTTTGGTCAGAATGTTGTAGGAAATTACTGAGTATTTACGAACAGATAAGGTATCAACTTGTTTTAAATCCTCGTAACAGTCAAAACCCTATATTTTGTGTCAGTTTATCATATATTATGTTTTTGTACCTTTGCACATTTTGAATCCATGGTACTCACCAACCTCGAAACCACGTGAAACTAACTTCCGTACCATCATTCCATATTCCGCATACATCCTGTCTCTAATAAATGTCCTGACACATATAGGTATCATATAACTATTTACCTCCTTTTCAAATTACTGTATTCAGCATGATCACCCATGTGCTGCTGTGATATTGTTCTACATTTACCGTCATACAAATGTAGCTACAAATGTGATCATAGATATTTTATGTTAACGTTTTGCTAACTTTCCACTGTTTACATATGTAAACATATATTGTTAAGGTTTCTAGATTTATATAATAATAAACCTTTCAAACATATTTTGTATCCCCCCCCCCTATGAACAATTCATTGTCTATCTAGTACGTGCATGTTCTACATGTTTCTTAAATGCACTGATGGCCTTCGCCGAGAAAATTACTGTTAAGATTTTTGATATCCATTAAATCAGTCATAAACAAACATAATATGAAAATAAAGTGATTTTTTTGTTGTTGTACTCTTCACAGCTGAATCTTATTGTCAACTTTGTACCATTTTCTATGTCTACACTATGTCTATATTTTTCACTAATTCATCAGAATTCATGACTCAATTTCGTTCATATTTTGAATATATTCTGTTGAGTATAATAGGACATGGTCCGATAAATGGCAGAATTTACTGTACAGTACCTGTTCAACAGCTGTAACTATTTGGACAACATATGCGTGGCCATCCGTGCCTTAACTCTTCTTAAAGGGAGCTTTCTGAAGTTTAGTGAACACAATGAGCCGATGTGTTCTCTTAACGGTCGGTATATGTGCATATCCTGTCGGGATACTCCCATATACAAGAGGCAACATTGCCCTAGCAATAATTGCCAATATCTCTCCTTGTGAGGCACTACATTATCTCGTTTGTGTGAATTACCCTATGGGATACTCGCATACATACATGTAAGATACCACACAGACACAAACACTGTATTGCTGCAACACGGGTGCGAAAGGTTGAAGGTACTCAATCCGATTCGATGGTCCCCATATAATCAGATTCAAAAAACATTTTTAGAAATGCCACTTCAGTTATCAATCGATTAATAATGCTAACCACTGTCAACTATAGTATAAAATTGCCCGAAACGTGTTATTTATCAACATGTTGTTAGACGAAACTTGGCCTTATTATCCACATAAGCCTCTTCAGTTTAGTTATCCATCGTCATCTGGGCCACTAATAATTATCAATAGTGAAAAACAAAAGATTACAAAAATCTATCTGGTACTCAAGGTGGGTTCATTGACTCGAATCAAATATTTTTGACCACCAAATCCAAATAAATAGAAATTGAGGGGCGATTAATCCGATTATGCACTTTTAAGATAAAAACAAATATATAAATGATAAACAACTTTTAGCTTTATACAAGTGTATAATGTGTATAATGTATCTGACAAACAAGCTAGATAAAACCTAATTGATACTTTTCACACCCAAAACTACCAACGTATCCCTATTTTAACACTTTGAAATTTCATGTGTCTTTAGATTCAATGTAAATATTTGTGACATATTGCCCCAATGAAACATCTCATGGATATCTAACAACCAAACCAGATGGCAGGGAGATAACAACACAGGGATTATCTCGATTACATCAGTCTGTCTAACTCAGTCAACGGACTCAGAAAGCATGTATGTTCACTACAAGTTATCTATTTACAACAATATCATATACATATACACTTGTGCCCATGGCCCTCTGACTGGTGGACTTTTTTCATTCATTGTTGACACATTTGAAAATCGACATTCCATATTCCTTAAAACACTTTGTTCTGATATTCGAACGATCCACGAAATGCAACTCGGCCCAATTGCCTGTTCGTATCTATCCATATAGGTGCTGAAATCCATTCAATTTTCTATTTAAAGGTACTAAATCCGATTTGTTGGTCCCCATATAATCCGATTCCTACAACAACATTTTAGAAATGCCCCTTCAGTTATCGGAATCGATTAATTGCCGAAAAATAATGCTAACCACTGTCAACTATAGTATCAAATTGCCCGAAAAGTGTTATTTATCAACATGTCAAACAACATGACCAAATTTGGCCTTATAATCCAAATGAAGCCTATTGATTTTAGAATTATCCATCTTCATCCGCAATTTGGTCCGAGACCGGCAGCTCGTCGACTCTTTACTGGGCCAGTAATACTCGATTATGAAAAATAATAGATTAAAAACATCCATATATAATAACTCTGGCCTTTGATTTGTGGGTTCCTCGACTCGAATCCAATATTTCTAAGCGCCGAATCCATATAAATAAAAATTGACGGCCGCTCAATCGGATTATGCATCTTTAACTGCTATTCAATCTGCATATGTTGATTTCTTTACCAAAACAAAACAGGTGCAGTATCCTTTAAAATCACATCCCTCATCTCCAATCATCTCCAAACTTTATATCTAGTTTCAATAGCAGTTACACTCCACAATTGCCCACCCCCACCATCATTGGCCAATTGTACACCCTTCTTCGCTGCCGCGATATTGCAACTATTGAATTTTTTTTTTTAATTTTAGAAAAAAATAGCACCCGACAGTCATCACTGGTTTTTTTTGCTATCATCGGTCCACACACGCACTGCGCAATTTCTGCTCAGTAAGGTAAAAAAAATTGTTTCCGGTTTCCCTGACTGTTTGAAAAAATGACCCTAATTCGTTATTTTTTTAACTTGAATATTGAGCACACGTCCGTATCTAATCTACCTCTTCGTTAAACCCAAGTCAAGTGATTCGCGGACAATAATAGCATTATTAACCCATGACGTTCGAATGTCGACTTCGGATCTCACATCGAAATGGGCATATTTGAGCCATATGAGACAGTGAACATATCACGGCGGACCCACTCCGCAAACACTTTGTTGTTGTGTGGTTTCCGGCCGCAGGCCGGGTAGGATGGTCGGAACACATTGTGTAATTCCCTTCACCCTTTCTTGATATGTTCGATGAAAATCGATTGTTGAGGTTGTTGATGTTGTTCAGATGCGGAGGCTGACCGGAGGCAAAGTGAGGTTGGGATGTTTAGCTTTTGCTGGTTGCTTTTAGCTTTTTTCTTTTCTTGTTTTTGCTTTTCGGTGGATATATTTTATCAAAGGCTGCCATTGCTCTTATACTAGTCTCTACTGCTTTCTTCCCTTCTGCTTCTACGCTGGCGACTAATTTAGCTGTTTCTTTTCTTTCGTTTTCAATTTCAATCCATAGTCTGGTGGCATCTGTTGTTTGTTCGGTGGCCGGTGTTGTAGGATTGGCAGTTGAAGGCTCCGGCTCAGTGTATTCCGGAGTCTTCGGGTTGAAGACCATGTCTGGCCGTGGAGGCGATGGTGGTGGTGAGTCCATCTCCTGGACAGACTGGGCCGGGATTTCGACTGCATGTGAGGAGCTCGCTGGTGTAATGTCCGTCGCCTTCTTCTCTTTCCATGCGGCTAGTCTCTCGGCATCTCTTTTTTTTCTTGATGGTGATTTCTTTTTCTTCTTTTTTATCTTTTGTCGTCGAACTTTCCTTCCGTGTTGATCTGGTATTATCCGGTCCACTCCCGGTAGGGAGCCCTGAAAAGGGCTGTCCCGGGCCGGACTGGAAATCCAGAATCAACTGGTATCCGCCTTTGTGAGCGTGGAGTGACCAGCTCAGACAAGGCGTGACATGCATGGAGTCCAGCATTGTAGTAACACTAATTGGAATAAGCGGTGGCGTAGTCATCCTGAGAGGTGGCGATCCAAGCTCTCTGGAGGTCCGACCAATTGTGAATCCCGCAAACACTTTGTATATTGTTGTTACAGTTATATGAACTATACATATTCTTCTCCAAACTGGAGGTCCACAATAAATATATATGGTGTAATCCGTGCATCCGTTCACCGTTTAAGCAATCCATGCTCACATGGTAGGTGATCACGACAAACGCCTGCTGACCGGTTATTATACAATTCAAATGTGAACACACGCTCTGGCCGCCACATGCTACATATGTATAAACGTAACCGGACAATTTGGCTAATTGTATTAGCAGCTAACGAGAACACCCATGGCGACCAAGGTGTTCCTAATCATTTCAGTCATACGCTATAGAAACTAAATAACGATTTATTACTTCTAATTACTTAATTACAATACTTGCGTGTGAACAAGATGTCATCACATTACCACTTCAATTATACAGGTGGAACATATAGGATTTGGAACACTAATATTCACTCTTACATACTTCCACATTCAAGGTTCGTCCTGTGTAATCTTATGTCAGTCGTAACGTTGCTAATGATCCATGTGTCAAACGTCTGTTTTCACTTGTATCATATTCTTTCTGTTTATGGCAGTTTTAGCGGATGTGACTATTTTAACAGCTATATCCACCACGAATGCCGCCCGTATCTTTAACTAAGGCATTACAGAAAAGATATGATGAATGGGTTTATTCTCGCGGGATGATCATTAACTGTACAGGTAGAGTAAAATTCCCATAAACTCACTGCATGTACACAAGGGAATGATTGTGTTCATGTATGCTCAGATGTTCTATTGAACTTAGGCTGGAAATAAGCTCACATTGAACCTATTTAAAAAACACAGATAAGCCCATATCGGCATTATTTTTTTACGCTCCATATGAACCTAACTCGACGTACGAGATTACGCTCTTAATAATAATGTGTTCACTGTGGCCCGCTCATAAAACAGAAATAAATAAGTCAAATATGAACCTATGTGAACATTTAGGTCTAATATGAACCAGTGTGATATCCTAAACTGTAATGCCTACGGATAAATTTAAAATGGTTTTGACATTAAACATACAAACAAAGGTATGATGTCAGTCTGAAATGTGCTGCGAATATGTTATGGTGTACTAATAATCCATATCTATGGACATCACGCGACAATATCCATGAACTGTATATATGCAACAGGCACATTATATAAAAGTATCCAGCACAAACTGAGCATTTTATTACTTCATGGTAATATTCTACGATAATAACTACATCGGATTTAACCCCTAAAAGTCAAGAGCTATGAATATGCATCGTTTCATAGTAAAATGTTAGTGTAATGCACACCACCACGACGTCACTTAACATCGTAATGTCGACCAGTCTGTCGACCTCGTATCCATATGATTCACCAGTTTTCAATGTCATTTAATCCGTCGCTGTGGTCGTATCTCGAGTATGGTATAGTACAATTAATAATCACCGAAGACACTGTCTCGAGTTTCCAAACGGCGTTCGAGTGCAATTCATCAGAATCAAAAGCTGCACAGTCGCGACTGAAGGCGATTCTACATTACCGTTTCGTAGTGAACGGAGTTGCCCACACCCTTCCACCCGACGTCGTATTATGTCAGGTATATTGTCCGCATCATACATTGGACATAAAACTGTTCATGGCAATTCCCGCATCGGTGTAGTATATGGTTTATCATGGTTTGTAACAGCATTGGTTAGTATGCGTTAATTGTCTCACATGTTTGAACAGATCAGACCGTGCACATTTCGCACAATGAACTACTTCAGATAAGAATTACGAATAGCTAATATATAGTGGTCGTATATTTTTCGGACGGTCCACAAATGTTCGCAGAATTGACGACTACGAGTCGTGCCGTTCAAACTTCTTGTCACTCCCAGTAAAGTGAAGTGGTTCTGTTTTCGTGATTATTTGTCCGCCGACCCAACGGGTTCGGAGGACTATTATAATCAGCACGTCCGGCTGTCCGTCCGTGCGTCCGTCCGAGGTTTCCGGTTGATAACTTTAGTTAGAGTGAACCATATTAAATTAAATTTGGTATGTGGATTTACTAGCAGAAAAGACAGGTCAAGTTCGAATTCTGTTTCCGTCCGCCAATTTTCACCAGAGTTATGCCCCCTTTTCGACTTAGAATATTACCGTCTGTTAACATTTTTGGTTTCCGACCGATAACTCCAGTTTGGATTATTTGATCTTAACCAAAGTTGGTATGTGTAATTCCCAGCTAAAGATACAGACCAAGTGCGAATATGAGTTCCGTCCAATTATTTTTACATGAGTTACGGCCCTTTTTCGACTTAGAATTTGACCGTCTGTTAACATTTTTGGTTTCCGACCGATAACTCCAGTTTGGATTATTTGATCTGAACCAAAGTTGGTATGTGTCTTTCTCCCAGCAAAACACAGGTCAAGTTCGAATTCGGATGATAACTTTAGTAAATGTGTACTGAATGAAATTAAATTTGGTATGTAGGTTTACTAGCACTAAAGACAGGTTTTTAAGGACACAATCTCAGTAGTCAACTTTACATTGAGGATTAGTGAAACGATCTCCAACTTAAAACTATATATGATGTATTTATTATTTTTGTCGAGAACAAGAATCAATAATCGTAAATATGGATATGGCAAAACTATAACTGATAGAAAGAACACAAATTCTTGTGACGTAGTACCCTGATTATTAATTATTATCAGTCGTAGTTCTTATGCGAAAGATGTCTATTCTAATTTCTTTTTCAAATGGCCATGTTACGATAGGAAAGGCACATTGCGATGTTCCTCGATTCAGATCAAGCTTGAAAATCGTCAAAATCAATTATCGACTATAATCTGTTTTCTAATCTTCAGTAGCCGTTTCCTACATGACTTGGACGTCCGTAATACATGTACATACAAGGTATGGGTGTTATTACACAAGTGAATACAGTCGTCTCTAATTGGTCCACAGCCGTCACTAACCAGTTTATGTGCGTATCCTTCTTCATCGTACACAGATGTGTGCATGCTCAGCTGGAGTTGTCGGCCTTCCACTGGACGACCGTAATCGGTGATACCTTCAGCATACCCACCCGCTGTTATTACTCATATACATGTTCTTACGTCTTCACCACACAAAGCCGATTCCCCACCGCAGTTGTCTCTCGTAAATATATAAATCTTTATTGTCCTCTACAATTGAAGAGTTTCATCAAATGTTATATACATGTACAGTCGTAAAGGTAGGCAAACATTTTAGCAAACATGACAATAAACAAATGATAATATGTATACAAAATGACACAAGTGCCACACAGACATGGTATACAAGTTGAGTCAAATTATTAAGTATAAATTTACCTACAGACAGATATAAATGCAACATGCAATCAGACGTACCAACATGCGGACAGAACATGCAGGCAGACAAACACAGGCACGCGTTCTCCCACATACATTGTATACAGTCGAGTTGTCTCCCCTCCATCAAATGATCGTATCAGTTTTCTCAGCAGCAGTTGTCCCCCGTATATAATGTAAGTAAATTAGTTCTTTCACTTTCAGCGTATCAGTGCCACACTCAGTCGTTTCATCGGTTGAAGTTGACTCGTATACGTTCCCTTATCTTCAACTTATATAGCCGGAGTTGTCTTCCTTCGTTCGGATGACCGTATTATTGTCAACTTCAGTCGTTTCCTCAGCCACAGTTGTCGCCCTTCCCTCGGGACATTGTCCGGTAGCTTCACTCGTCTTCTCTCCTGCGCTATCATGTCTAATTGTCCTGATTCTTGTTTTACGCCACTGTCTCCGATCAATAATTCTGTGATAGGTCGGAGGCACAAGAGATCCCTCTGTCAGTTATACTCACGTCGCATGCACACACGCCACACACGCACACTCAAACCAAGAAAGTTGTGCCTCCGATACGATGCTCGAGTAATGAGAAAATCGATACTCGGGAGCCCTCGCTCATCGGATGTTCGGAACACATCTTCCACGGTGCAATAAATGGATTCTGTTTTCACGTAAGAGGGTCGTAAGTGTGGTACTAGACTACTTGTCACTAGCGGCTTTGGAGCGCAGGTTCTTCCAGTCATTATTATTCTATTGAAGTGATATCATCCGATATGGAATTGTCGTTAACCCTTCTCCGCTCATAAACCGCGGAGCTTAGTCGTCGATTAACCGGAGTTCTGCCTCGGATCAGTCTGCGCTCGATTGCGACTTGGTGACACTCGATCCACCTGTGTGCATCACAGAAGTCTTTAACAACCAAAATCGTTAAAATTCTCTCTTAGATGTTTGTGAGTACTCGACTGATCACGCGGAGTTGTGACTGAAAAGCCGGTCATTATTGTGCTATTTAGAATTGTCGTGATGACGCAACATTTCCCTCGTGCAATTCTCTGCTTTATCAACGAAATGGATTGACATATGCTGTACCAGGCATTCCGCCGATAAGAACTGGTGCGTTTCTTTGACATACATGTAGAGGATATTACTTGAACCTTTGCACAACCGAATTGTGGGTGCATTCGATTCTTTTCACGCTCTGGAACGGATACTCAACAATATTTCTGAAACTCTTAAGTTCATCGCTCAGCTGAGTGTTTTGGACTCTAAATTGTGCCTCATAACGGTTTCTATTATCGGACTAAACTGACCCGTGAGAGCCTAAACGAGTTTGGAATTACTCTCAGGTTAATACGAAGCAGGACATTACCGTTAGCTTTCTTCAAATATGATGAGCTTTATCCACGCAAACGACTCGCCGTATATTAGCCGAGGTGGTTCGATAATGGCTGTGTTTCAGAAATTTTGATTTATCACCATATCAGATGCTCAAGCGGTCACCCACTTACCAGAATACGATCATACAGTCGTGTGTGCTCCAATTTTCATAGAGTTCGAGGTCAATCGAAACCCTATTGGGATACATAAATGGTAGCTGAAGCACCTTTCTGAACCTTCTTGGAATTGTGATCTGGATACTAGTCGCATATAGTGAGTATATAATTTTATTTGTATCGGCAGGGCTCGCTCTGCGATTGCCAAATGTGAATTATAAAAAAAGCAATAATGTGGCAAAAGTTTTGACAAGCGACTTTTCAATTCCGGAGCAATATTGAAACTGTTGGTTCCTGAATAGTATGATTCATCTCAGAAAAGCCTTACAGTTTAGTGGTGACATATCATTTAAGGAAAAGTTAACACATTCATCAAGATAGAGTTAATCTGATTTCATTAGTATCGACGGATGAATGGATTATTCATTGTCGTGCTTGATGTTCTCAAAGCTAATCCTATTTGTTTCAAGGTAGCCATTCGATGATTGTTTATGATGCCCACATCAGAATGAACAACGGCCGGGGGGGGGGGTGCCACAGTGTCCCGGGACCACAATCAAAGTACCAAGCCTAGCTCACCAGAAGCTTATATTGAGCTAATGATGAATCGACAATCTGCCGTCAGAGCAGTTTTAGCCAGTCATAATAAAATAATGTAAAGAAAATGTAGAGAACCCCGAATATCATGTCATGTCATTATATTACATTCAGTATTCATACAAAAAGTAAGTTATCGTCTTTTGTATGCCAAAATGTTTCGAAGTTTTACCGAGTGATTTGTATGTGTCACTTTAAATAAGTTTAGTTAATATCATTATTTTGTTATTAAAGGTTTGTTCAACGTATAACGTAACATTTAGTTTATTGTTTTATGATAAACGAAATGCGAGATTTGTTCATACATGTAATTGACTGCGTTGATGACAATATCACTGAAAATGCATAGCCCCAGAATGAAAGAATAATTCAAGAAGTTGACAAGCATATCACCAGATATATAAACCAAAAACATTGGCAACTTCTAAATGTATTTTGCAAAAAGATGTCACTTGGCAAAAGAAAATTTTGGGCCAGTTCGGACCCCGCTTGTCGGTATATTTCGTTCACGCTCCACGTCGATCTATGGGGCCGCCCAAATTTCACACCACAAGACAGGAATTGCTTTATGTTCTTCATAGCAACTCGTAATATTCTTCATACATGAAATTAGATATTATAATTTAGTGTAAACATATTTTATTTATCAATAATACATTCCATCGTTAACAATCACATATACATGGCAGGCACACCAAACTCAGACTTGGTGTACTTGTTATTGATTGTTGTAACAGATTGCAGATAGAAAATTATAACTAAAGCAGTCAAATGGCAACCATTTCGGCATATGCAGTCACCACGTTAAAGAATGCCATGATGTGCATACAAAGTCATTTTGTCGCATACATACTTGTGATGCGGGTAACATGTGGGCATGGATTGTTTCATATTTTATTGAGCATCCCATATTAACATTTCAAACAAAACTTATTTATAACACATTAATGTAGGATGAGCGAATAGGGATTGGAGCACAAGTTATAACAACTTAGGTGGAGCTCCTCTCCCCGGGAAAAAGATGGTGATGCATAGATGGGCATGGATGCTGCAGCTTTGTTGGTTTTATTAGTCAGTGTTGGGATTTTATGAGAATGCTGGTGTATTTCATTAGTATAAACATATTTTAGTTCTCAAATAGCTAGTACATTCCATATAGTTAACAATTACATGTAAATGTTAATGAGAACACGGATATGACAGTAAGCGGATAATTCTTATGGAGGCCATCTCCGAATGGTATATAACTTTCGGTGGTAGTGTGTTAAGTATTGAATGTATACGGTGCGTATTTCGGATAAAGCACATCGAAGTTGACACATTCCACGATATATCATTGCAATTTGTCACGACCTGTGATAAAATCTTTCGATTGAGGCATCTAAATATACAAACTCAATATACACTATAAAGACTCAATGAAACCATCTACATTTATCAGCTGTCTTCTAACTAAAGCAGAACACTAAATGGATTATCCCATTCATTTAGAAAGTATACTTTGGAAAGGTATATTACTCATTTGGAGGGATGTTAAGGATATATGAACAGACGACAGTAAGATGGAATGATAATACAAGTGCGGAAGGATGCATATTCATTGATGGGGAAATGTTTAGATAATAAGCTCAACAAATGACGTACTGTATAATTTATTATCTGAACATTTGCTAAGGGAACTATGAATAGTATAGAGAAATGGTTAATGTTGCAGGCCGAAGAAAACAAGGTGTATCACATCTGTGATTAAAGGCACGGGCGGCGTTCGTTGCAGAAATATTCATATTAGTTCCAATCGCCATCAACAGAAGGAATATTAAAATATATATAGTTTTGTTCATATGCCAAACATAATCAGCGCGTAAATAGTATTTGTTGTCAAGACGTACGATGGTGTTCGTAAACAAGAGCCTGCTCGTGTTACAGAAGTTTGCTTCTGTTTACATAACACAGCGCAATTTTATTGGTTAATCACACACAAATGATATAAATGCTCTTTATTATTTCCATATCAGGAAAACAGTAACAAATAACGCTCTTTGTGTTTACCATATCCGGATCTAAACAAACGCCAGGTTATGTAACGTTTTTTGCTTTTGTTTACATAACAAAGGAAAAACATTCGAAAATAACATACTGTTTATGCCATATTTCTGATTGGCATAAGAACAAAGTCTGTCTATATTTTACTATTATTTATGTTTATGGCGGTTTTTTACGGAGGTGAATATTTTAACAACGTATACCCACCAACGCCGCCCGTATCTTTAAGAGTGTTTTTTTTCGATATACATATATCCTGCGTTTATATGTATTTCGCCCTTACTATACTAAACACTCGTTGATGTGGTACTTATCACTTAGGAAATGTTCAAACAATAAGAGTTCAACAAATGACCATACATAAATTTTGCCTCCAATAAATAGGACTCCTCCTGTCGGCTGCTTATCTTTCATGAAACCCCTCCAGCTAAGTAACTGAGTAATAGATCATTCCAATATATACTTTTATAACTGAATGTTGAAATCAATTTTGTATAGAAAGGGTTAATGTACTTATTAGGCTATGTTGGTCACCGTAATGAGACGAAAGGGTTCATTTACAAGGCCCGAACTAAACCATGACGATTACGAGTCGCTTACGTCAATCATCGCCAGCGCCCGTGTTTCCTTTAGTTTAAACAATATTTTATTTGAACTAAACAGAACAGAATTACAAACAATAAATACATGACATATAATTATAAATTGTTCAAAAGAGGATTGGGCAACAAGCTTAGGGACTTTTGTTTAGTCCTATCCTTTACCGAAACAGTCTACCACGCTCTCGTCCTCACGCACGATATACCACTTTTTCTCAATTCATCACCATTTCTGTGCCAATATATCCCTCTCTTCGCGGGACCACAGTAACTCAGTCGTTATGGTTGGTAGCGCATTATATCGCAGCGATGGCGAATCTGGTTCGATTCCCCATAGGCGCGAATGTGTTATCTACGCCAAGGGGAGGTGAACCGTGTAATATATGATCCGTTTTTCTGTGCAATTCTGTCAGTTGTTCATGGAACGTTCATACATATATAAGTGTTCACGGTATGTGTGTAGGTATTTCATCGTAGAAAACCATATTGTGAGGTTAGCAGCTATACATATTGTGCCAAAATATACAATGCAACATATACATCAGGCACATACAATGCATAGGCCTATTTATCAAAGGTAACGTATGTCGTGCAAAGTAAAATTGCTGTGGTTACACATGTAGCGGTGCTACTAACACTTGCCTTCCAAATTTCAACACGAGTATGATGGATTCTTGCGAGAATTTGGTAGCATCGCTACACGTGGAACAACAGGGTTTTTATTCTCACATAGTTATCTGTGGAACAGATGCATATTATACAAATTTTTGGTTACAGTACCAATCTGAACAAGTGGTGTATTGAGGCGCGCCTTTATCGCGATATTGAGCGCGCATTTTTCGAGGAACACATGTGTGACCCGCCATATCAAATCCAGTCGTAAGTCGGGATTTTTTTACCCTGTGCCAATGCATTCTCTTATATATGCGAGTCGACCATAGGTCGCCTCGCATATATAAGAGAATGCATTGGCCTAACAATTTTTTTAAATAAATGCTTCTTACAATTTTTAGGACATAAAATATAAAACATCCATTACCCTACATGGAGCCCCACACATATATAGAAGCATATAGAAGAGTGTCGTCTGCTCATGTTTGTCTGGGGCTATGTATGGGTGAAATTATAAAATTGTTAAAGAATACAAGAAAAAATTATTAAAATTGTAAAAAATTGTTAGGCCAATGCATTCTCTTATATATGAGAATGCATTGGCACAGGGTAAAAAAATCCCGACTTACGACTGGATTTGATATGGCGGGTCACATATCTAGACGATCTCACCAGTGATTAATATGCTGTGAAAAAAATTGCGAAAGTGCGAACGGAGCCTTTTAATCGGCGTTCAAAAAAGCTGTGAAATACATGTAAGACAATTTTACTATTTTTATTAAGAGCAATATTAAGCTCGAGATATTGCAATATTAAGCTGCATTATCGCAACAATGTCGCAAGCGGTGCGGCTATATTCGATCCACTTGCGATTTAAGCGAGATATGGCCGCGAAAAAAGCGCGCTTAATATACCAATTCTTCTGACTTGTACTGTATTGTGCCAATTTATGCAATGCAACATAAACAGGCATATACAATGCATATTTACCAAAGCTAACGTATGCTGTGCAAAGTAAAATTACTATAGTTCCACGTGTAGCGGTGCTACTAACACTTGCCTTCCAACACCAGTATGATGGATTCTTGCGAAATGAATTTAGGTAGCATCGCTACATGTGGAACTACAGGTTTTTTTTTACTTCTCACATTGATAGATGTGGAACAGATGCATTTTATAAACATTTTTGCGTTCGTTTTTTGTTGTTGGTACATTGTAGCCTTCGGTGTCGAAATACCTGCAAAAAAATGTCAAGCAAATTTGCAAGTATGTGAACACACCCTAACAGGCGGTGTCTACCTTCAGTGGAGTGATTTCCCAGTGAAACTACAACCATCTTTACATAATTGCTTTCACCAACAAAACTGACGACGCTGTGATATGGTCCAAAAAATGAAATGCCGATAAACCAGGCTTCGCGGTGCCGATTGCTAATTTAGAAAATTGCTATAAAAAAAATGAATTTGCAACAAAAAAATTCCAATTTGCAACAAACATTGGTACCTAACTTTTTGGCTTTTGGCAATTGATCCCCATGGGGCATATAATAAAGCGTGCATTAAATCGATCGAAAACAAAACACACATGCTATCCGGTCGCGACACTGCTAATTGGGTCCTAATTGAAAGCGTATAATGGATTTGCGGCTTATGTCATATCGACTTTTATATAGCTTGAGTGAATGGGTTTCGAATTTCTACTCGATTTTAACACAGAATAGGCTATTGACTCCAATTTGACAATTTGACATTAGTCAAACAATGGGATTCCCGACGTCTAACTTGTTAGGACACTGTGATTTGATAGTGGGTGTAAGATAAATTATCATAAATATGTGGCCATCATAACTCAGTTTTCACAAAACAGCAAATTTGAATCGTAAGCATTTTTTTTTCGTTTGGAAATAACATGTACTCTATTAAAAAGTGGCACCAAAATATATCGGTCGGAAAAAAGTGGCAAAAGAAAATGAAATGGGCTAAAACAATTATGCTATTGGCAACAGTGTTGGCAAATGGGAATTTTGGGCCAGAGCGAACCCTGCCACACCAATCTCTATATTTCCCAAAAACTCACCAACATTTGGCCAGTAAACAGACTGAGCGTTCGGTTTCAACGAATAAACAACGACCAAGATAAACTCTTTCTACCGATTGAGTTTCGGGAACAGTGTTTTCATCCGTCCCAGACAGAATGACAGAGGTGTGAACCCGCGGTCTGCGTGTGGCTTCATGAATATTCATGAATGTGGTCTAATTGGAGATCAATACAAGAAAACTATAGAATCTGCTACCCACATCAGTTCAGGAGTGCGTCGCCTTGACACGAACGATACCAGCATGGAAAAACGATGGTCGTTGATTAAATGGTTAAATGCGTTATTTATTCATACTATTAGATGCATTTATAAGCTGATAGGTTAGCAAGTCTTGGCGTGAATTATAGATGGCACCAATCGCGGTCATTCTGTCACCCTAAGTTTTCGCAATACTGTGGTCTTACATTTTCAACAGCGGATATATATAACTGTCCCTTTGAGAATCGATATCCACTACATAGGTTCGGTCTCACTATATATATATGTTTGTGTTGAGCACACGTGGAATGAATAGTTTTGGTGACAGATAGGATGGGACATCTTCCTCAAGTCAAATGGTTTCAGCCCGAAATGTTTTAATAAGAATATCCTCGCGCCAACATTTGGAGATATTTTAACGCTGCTGTATATATGCGTTTCATATAGTAATGGTACTTTCCGCCAAACATTTACCGAAAAGTAAGTTGTTGTTAGACAAATGGGTTTTTTTTTCAGTCCCTTGCATTTTAGACTGAAATCGCCCTCAGTTGAAACATTTCAAACCATATGGGGGAAATGTTCACAGTTGAACAGCTTGAGTTGCCAGTTGGAACATTAGAGCTCAGACGGAATGCGACAATTCGCCTGAACAACCGACCCACGAGATGAACCACCCCCTCACATAAAGTGCAATAATCACCGTTATGGTCACACCGTCACACTCAAGATTATCTCATATGTCGTTATAAGTGAAACGATGTTATACGTATGAATGATCATGTTTGTGTGTAATTTGCATTTTATGTTAGTTTTGTGTAAAACAATTATGTGGGGAGAGAGACCCTTTGTAAGTTGCAAAACTTGTGTCTCAATCCCGTTGCGTTATTATGCAATAAAATATGTTTACACTAAGTACATATAGTACAGGAAATGATATAATTCAGTGAGCGGATCAGACGAACTTATGCCTATATTCTACGTATTACGTCGGGATCATTGTCTGTGAACTACAAACGTTTGGTGTAAACAATATTTATTTCAAAAAATCAAACATATCACACAAACACAATACACATAGAGATACATAGAGAATTAGGAAGAGGATTGGACAACAAGCAAACTGCTTTTTTAAAGTCCTCTCCTCGTGGAAAAAATGTTACCTCATGTGACAGAAATATCATTTGAGGTAAAGCAGACGGGATATATAGTTTTGTTTGATTGGAATGTTATTACATGTTTAGGATTGAGATATGGTACAAGATTGTAATACGGGAGTTAAGGGTGGGAGAGAGAGAGAGAGAGAGAGAGAGAGAGAGAGAGAGAGAGAGAGAGAGAGAGAGAGAGAGAGAGAGAGAGAAAGAGAGAGAGAGAAAGATAGAGTGAAAGAGAGAGAGAGAGAGAGTGAGAGGGGGTGAGTGGGAGAGAGATATAGCGAGAGAGAGAGAGAGATAGAGAGAGGTTTGACACAACATATATTCGATTCAAAACAAGAAAAACAACATTTCGGTTCAGTGGGGAAATCAATGCTCGAATGCGTCACGACCACCGAGGAGAACAAGCGGTCCATGCAGATGGAATCTAGCCGCCTGAAGTGATCTATGAGAAACGGCCACTATATCAAATAAACTTCTGAGCCGTCAAGAATATTTCGGAATTTTATTTGTTTGGAAGTTCGTGAGATCCGTACAATAGAACATCGGTTGTTATCATACTTACGGGTAAGTTACTTAGAAGTTCTGATCTAATTCTGGCGTAAAGAGGGCATCGGAAGAAGAAATGGTAAGCTGATTCAGTTTCAAAACTACCGCATTGACACAATGGCGATTCTTTCAAGTGATTAATGACAAGGTCACGGTTCATGTTGCTACAACCTAATCTATACGAGTATGATATATTTGGGCTTTCCTGGAATAACACTGGAGATAAAAATTTGCAATTTTCGCACGGTCATTGTTTAATTTACGCTTAAATTCTTCAAGTGTGTTTGACGATTTTATTGAATTCGATAAACTATTCCATGCTCGTGTAGCCGAAGGCAGAAAAGTATTCATGTAAATGTCATGTTTGACGCATGCTAGGGTTCATAATGATTTCGGTTGTAAACAGTTGGTGTCTTTAGTTAATGTTTGAGTCGTCTGACGTATTTCCGAGTTTATAATATTGTATAATCACGCCATATATCATGTAGTAGTTGATCCCGGAAGTAAACTGGCTAGGCTCGACTGACTACTTCCTGATCTTCTATGACCTTCAGTCTTTCATAAAAAATCTTATATACTTACTAGCTATAAATCATTTTCCAGTGAGCTTAACTCTACCATTTGTGAGTCATCGCAGGGACAGAGGGACATGGAAATTTAACAACAGTTTATTGAGAGACCAACAGTATATAGAATTAGTTATAAATATAATGGCTGAGGTAGTAGACCAATATGTGAATAATAACACTGAAAATATACGCATTGGGGATGAAAACATTTTTAAAATCAATGATCAACTATTTTGGGAAACCCTAAAAATTATGATTCGTGGTCAAACTATTGCATACTCTTCAAATTTGAAAAAGGGAAGAAATGAATCGGAAAATAAACTTGAGAAGACAGAAATCTCAAGGCTTTCGGAAATACTTGACAATGGTGATGAATTGGTCGCTGCAAAAATAGATAAATTAAAATCAGAGTTAGTTGAATTAAGAGACAAGAAAATACAGGGAATAATTTTGAGAACAAAAGCAAAATGGAAAGTAGAAGGGCAAAAATCAACCAAATATTTTTGCAACTCAGAAAAAAGAAGCTACACTGAAAAAACAATTGCCAAACTAATTAAGAGTGATGGATCTGAAATATCCGGACTCTCTAATATAATTGAAAAACAGCATAATTTTTACAAAAATCTATATGAATAAAAGATTGAACCAACAGCTAGAGATGAAGAGAATAATTTTTTCGATGTTGAAAACCCTTTTCTGAATTTCTTGGATACGCAGAAACTGAATCTTTGGAGGGAAAATTAACTGAATATGAATGCACAGCTTCATTAAAAAAGATTAAAAAAAATGAAAAATCCCCAGGATCTGATGGATATACAGCAGAATTTTATAATTTTTTCTGGAAAGATCTGGGACAATTTGTAGTTAACTCATTGAAGTATGGTTTTCTTACACAAAAACTATCAATCAGACAAAGATGTGGAATTATAACGTGTCTGTCAAAACCCAATAAACCTAAAGAATACATTACAAATTGGAGGCCAATTTCTCTTTTCAATGTTGATGTAAAATTGGATCAACAGTAATTGCCAATCGGGTAAAGAAAGTCCTCCAAAGACTTATTGCAGATTCACAACTTGGATTTTTAGCAGGGCGTTACATTGGGGAATCAACAAGGCTTACTTTTTATATATTAAATAAATGCGAGCAAAGAGATATACCTGGATTATTAGTACTACTTGACTTTGAAAAAGCTTTTGACTCCTTAGAATGGAGTTATCTAGAAAATTGTTTAAAATTTTACAAATTTGGACTGGATATCATCGGCTGGGTAAAATCATTTTACACAGATATTTTCAGCTATGGTGTCAATAACGGAAACCTATCAAACAAGATCGATATACATAGAGGGATAAGACAAGGTGTCCCACTTTCTCCTTACCTGTTTATTTTAGCGGTAGAAACTCTTAGTGCATCTTTGAAAAATAATTTAGATATAAACGGGATAAAACTCAACAAAACGGAATATATGGTCTCACAATATGCAGATGACATGACCCTCTTCCTCAGGAATGACTCACACTCACTAAACGAAGCTCTTAACACAGTCCGAAAATTCGCAAATATAACACAACTAAAGGCAAATTTCCAAAAAATTCAGGTCTTACGGATTGGATCAAAACAGGGCTGTGGTGAAGAAATTCCAACAGAAGAACATATCCTTTGGAATCACTCAAATTCGGTCACTATTCTTGGTATTGAATTCAACCTCTTCAATGATGATTACATTGAAAATAATTACCAGAAAAAAGTACTAAAATTAGAAAATCTACTGAGCGATTGGTCCTTCAGACAACTAAGTTTTACTGGGAAAACAACAGTAATAAAGACCCTTGCACTTCCAATGTTAATTCACTGTCTCTCAGTACTACCTGTCCCTTCAAAAGACACATCTCTAAAAATCCAACAAATCTTCTATCGTTTTCTATGGTCTGGAAAAAACGATAAAATTAAATGTAATGTTATAATAAATGAAAGGCTTTGACGTTTCCACATATTGACTCATTTGCAAATGCATTAAAAATGGCCTGGATACAAAACTAGACACTTCTAATAATGCCAGCTGGAAAATATAATCTTAGATGAATTGGAGCTCTTTGGTGGTCCAAAAGCCTGGTTCTTTCAAAATGAAGCACTGGCTATTTTGGCAAAACAAGTTAACCCCTTTTGGAAAAGTGTTATACATGCTTGGAGTTTGGTAGACCAAGATATCAGCACAGCCCCGCAAGACATCCAATCCCAACTTATTTATTGGAATAAATATATAAAAATAGACAACCATATGCTCTTAAAAACTAAATGGATAAAACAGGGTGTATTTTGTTTTTGAATGACTTGATGAAAAATGATGGTGGACTCTTAGACTATCCATCATTTTGCAGACCTATAACTTACAAATTCTTTTAACACTATCAAGGACTGTTGAACGCGATACCACCCAAATGGAGAGCATGTTTGAGAAATAGTGAGAAACTTGAATTAATAAAAAAATAAAAAAATAGAAATTCTTAGGAGAGCCTTAAAACCCTGTAAGATATTTTACCCAATTTTTCTTAGACAATGTTTTGAAACACCCTCCCACATAAAATAAAAATGGTCTAATAGACTTGTAATAGCCTTATGTGATTTGGATTGGAAACAAATATACGGGAATCCATATCATATTACAGATGATACATGTCTGATAAGTTTTCAATACAAAATTAATCAAGACATACTTTATACAAATTCAATATTATTCAAGTGTTAACTGTCAGAAACAGAATTATGCTCTTTTTGTGGGAACACAAAAGAAACAATTATACATCTCTTTTGGGATTGCCCTAATTCCAAATCAGTTCTGCTTAAACTCCAGCATAGGTTAAAAGAAAAGTGTGATATTACATTAGAATTAAAACCGGAGTATATTGTCTTAGGTATGCATGGAGACATACATCCCAATGATACTCTGGATATCAGTACAATATTGTATAGAACATTTATATACTCATGTAAAATGAGAGCTACCAACCCAACTGTAAATGAACTCATTGAATTTTTGAAATATTATAAAAGAATTGAAACTCTAAACGGATATTCCTTGAATGATAGAAGTAAAACATATGGGGAACGATGGAAAGCCCTGGAAGCAATTCTTCGCAATTGAAAACGAGCCAATATCTACTTCTCAGTAAACATGCTCATAATATGGATTTAATAACTTTCCCCACGACAGTTCAGAAATAAGTGATTATAAATATCCACATTTCTCAAATAAACTGATTATCTAAAAATTACTCGCTGTATACTCTGTTTCTCTATATCTACAAATGACATTTAATCATGTATATGTGTATGGTCATATATATCAGAAAATATTTGGAAAAAGTTATATACTATTGAATAACACTATTGTCACATGATGAAAAAAGTTTGTGTAAAACATTTATGTGGGGACAGAAACCTTTGTAAGTTGTAAAACTTGTGTCTCAATCCCTTTGCGTTATTATGCAATAAAATATGTTTACACTAACTCAGATGCGCAATTTATATTTACCAGAGCCAAGCATTTGTCATGGTTTAAAGGAGTACTGAACAATAAATCCGGCTATTTATGGACCATATCCTATTATATTCAACAGAATATATGCAACACTTGAATGAATTCGGGCCATGGATAAGTGCAAAAATACACTCATGTGCACTATGCACGATTTAACCCTTTACCCAACAGAACGGCCCTGTGCCAATGCATTCTCTTATATATGCGAGTCGACCATAGGTCGCCTCGCATATATAAGAGAATGCATTGGCTTAACACATTAAAAATTATAAAATTGTTTTTAGGCCAATGCATTCTCTTATATATGCGAGGCGACCTATGGTCGACTCGCATATATAAGAGAATGCATTGGCACAGGGCATAACTGTAACTATCACAATGTGGTCAAGGAGCCGGTTCCAATGATATCCATATTTGTATGGTTCTATTGAGACAGACCGAAGATATTTTAGGCTGTTGAAGCTTTATTTGGCCGGTTTTGGCCGGTTTGTTGGGTAAAATGGTAATTATAATGAAAATGAGTTTATGGCTCGAGCCATTTATTTATTTTCGATATAATTATCAGGATGTGACGTGGTTCTTAATATACGTGTGTTTATTTAACTCTAATTATTGACTCATAGTAATTCTTTTATTGGATATTGTCTGTTGAGTATAATAGGAGACGGTACCATAAATGGCCGGATTTAGTTACAGTATACCGCTGTAAGAACGCAGTGGAAAAATCGAGGTTTGATGCCCCGAAGGAGGGTCATCTAGTAACGTCCCTGATCATAAATCCGATGCATGATGTTGGTCGATACCTGCGTGGCCAATTCATGAATTTATAATGAAGCTTAATTCATTCAGACATATTCGATCGGTCATGATGAATAGCTAGAAGTGAGAACACAACGATTGGCAAAACGCGCCTTAAACATTTACAATGCAAGGATGAACCGTACACACGTCATATTCATAGGAATATGACGTCGAGGGACATCTTTTAACATTCTGCGACTAAATGGAAGGCCAATAGCTGCGCAATTGTTATTTGCTTTACAATTTCGTCTAGGTAACGATCAATGTTTTAAGAAAAAGTCAGTTATTACAAAAGAGACCGTCTATACAGGTAGAGAATATGACAGATTCTCTCGATATTTATATGACTCCATGCATTTAATTTGGTTCACCGATGTGCTGGATAAATTAAGAACTAGGAATTCATACGAGGTGCTAATGCGAATTATGTGCTATCAAACTGAAACATAATACGTTTTCCATTGGTTAAACGTATGGGAAGTAATAGGGCAATTTGAAACATTTGCGTAAGATATAAATACACGCTGTGATTCTATCAATCTGACGTAGATCAAGCCATGAATCTCTACTCTGGCTAACGCTCGGAGAGATCATTTTCCACAGTACAAAACCTGGGAACTTTTTGAAGTTTTGACAGGGAACCTTGTAAAGTTCTAAAAATAACGCGAGGAATATATCTCTTAAGTTATGATTTGTTTCTTAATAATGTAATTCACTGTATGTGAAGGTCTCAACTCGAAATGTCACGATTTAAGTGACTTTGTGAGAGTTTTTGCTTTGCGTCACTTACAATTATGGAATTTCTCCTGTGTAATTAATTCAATGTCTATTGCGATATTAGCTCAAATAAGTCACAAAAAAGCATGCAATTTCGAGTGAAGTATATTTTATTCAGGAACAGATACTAACTAAGAAATATATTCCCCGTGTTATGTTTTCGACTTTATAAGGTTCCCTGTCAAAACTTCAAAAAATTCAAGGTTTTGTACTGGTGGAATATGATCTCTACGGGCGATAGCCATAGAGAGTCATGGCACGAACTAAATCTGATGGTCACGCATCGGCGCAAGTTATCGACCGTCGCCATGCAGGGCTGGGGTGGTGGGTGTTCATCGTCGCCAGGGCTGGGGTGGTGGGTGCTCATCATCACCAGGGATGGGGTGGTGGGTGCTCATCGTCACCAGGGCTGGGGTGGTGGGTGCGTATCGTCGCCAGGGATGGGGTGGTGGGTGATCATCGTCGCCAGGGCTCCGGTGGTGTGTGCTCATCGTCACCGGGGCTGGGGTGGTGGGTGCTCATCGTCACCAGGGCTGGGATGGTGGGTGCGCATCGTCACCAGAGATGGGTTGGTGGGTGCTCATTGTCGCCCGGGCTGCATGTGTTGGGTGCTCATCGTCGCCGGGGCTGGGGTGGTGGGTGCTCATCGTCGCCCGGGCTCGGGTGGTGGGTGCTCATCGTCGCCAGGGCTGGGGTGGTGGGTGCTCATCGTCGCCCGGGCTGGGGTGGTGGGTGCTCATCGTCGCCAGGGCTGGGATGGTGGGTGCGCATCGTCACCAGGGCTGGGGTGGTGGGTGCTCATCGTCGCCAGGGCTGGTGTGGTGGGTGCGCATCGTCACCAGGGCTGGGGTGGTGGGTACGCATCGTCACCAGGGCTGGGGTGGTGGGTGCTCATCGGCGTCGCGATGCTGGGATGGCTGGTTTGGAGATATGTTATCAATATACATACGTACATGCGCACAGGGGGAGGCAGGTCAGCGGAGCAATGTAAACTCTATATGCCACTGATTGTGGTGATTTGAGTAAATAAACTATTACAAATATTTGTTTTCTCAAAAGTATCGCACTTCTAATCCCCGTTGGAGTGATAGTACGTTGACATATTTGTTTGACTTTTGGTATGGTGATACCCCAGCTTGGGTGAACAGTATACACACATACTATTTTGGTCTCGTTAATTTATTACCGGAGTTATGGACCTTGTTGTTCTTAGAACTTTATGAATTTTCACTCTGTGCAGACATTTTGCATTGCACATCCATTACCAATGGTAAGACTTAGGTGCTAGTTGGCTAGATTATGTCACGAACATCGGTATATATCATGTAAGAATAAACGAAACAACGCACCCCTTCATTCTCCATATGTGTTAGGGTTAGGGTTAGGGTTAGGGTTAGGGTCCGGGTTAGGGTTAGGGTTAGGGTTAGGGCTAGGGTTAGGGTTAGGGCTAGTGTTAGGGGTAGGATTAGAGTTAGGGTCAGGGCTAGGGTTAGGGTTAGGGCTAGGGTTAGGATTATGGTTAGGGTCAGGGCTATGGTTAGGGTTAGGGCTAGGGTTAGAAGTATGGTTATGGTTAGAGTTAGGGTCAGGGCTATGGTTATGGCTAGGGTCTGGGGTGGGGATTGTGGTTAGGATCAGGGCTAGTGTTATGACTAGGGTTAGGGGTAGGGTTATGGTTAGAGTTAGGGTTAGTGTATTCTTACATAAAGGTACATACCCGAACATCTGCTCTGGCAACACCCGCATATATCACACTCCACCAATTAAAAACGTTTTGACGATGTGACAGGTAAGTTTATAACATTGAAAACAAAACAGTGCAGATAATATGTTTCTTAGTTAATACCCGTTCTTTAATAATGTATTTTACTGTATAGGTGATGTCCCAGCTTACACGGTTCAAGTGACTTTGGTGAGCGATTTACAGCGATCGTCCATTCATACATTTAGCATTGCCCACCCCCTTGGCGTTGCACTCGTTTACTGTTATCTGGGACCAATATAACACATTATTATTATTATCTGGAACCAATATAACACATTATTATTATTATTATTGGTCCCAGCTTTTATTCTGATTTGTTGGTGACTAAAACTCCAACGAATACATAACGATTATGATGCTTTTCATCATCGCAATAATTAGCATTTGACGAATAGCAAGGCATTTGCGACATGTGCAGCGTTATCCACTTCAGTAAACTGCCAAATAATTAACACCTCAGCTTTTATTATGTGATCCAGAAGTAAATGGTATTCTGTAACTCATAACGTCGTGCTCGCCTCTAAATGTAGACACATACATGCAGACCATGCAATCAAGGGACCGCTATTATATAAGGTAGGGCTAGTCACTAGCCTACTGCCTAATATCACTTGAACTATTAAATCGACATGGCTAATTATAATCTTCAAATTCGGTTTCCGTAATTTGGAATTAATGATAAGTGAGGTCGATGTATAGAGCTATATATATAAGGGGTTAACCCTTTCAGTGTCAGGGGCCGATCTCATCGGCCCTAATTTACGGTCTGTAAAATCGGCCCTAAAAAAATAAATAAAATAAAAATTTTAGATTTGTTTTGGGTTTAATTTTTTTTGGGTATGCTTAAGCATGCTATAGCGAATTTAAAAACAAACTGGATAAAACCTTAGGGGCATGTTATAACTCAAAACTATCACCAAGTATTCATAGTAATAATTTTGATGCCCATGAAAAACGTAAGATTCCCTGGCACTAAACCTACAAAATAAGTATGTTAAAGAATATAAGAACAAATTATTAAAATTGTAAAAAATAATAACAAATGATGAAAAATTGTTAGGCCAATGCATTCTCTTATATATGCGAGGCGACCTATGGTCGACTCGCATATATAAGAGAATGCATTGGCACAGGGTATATGGGTTGATACAAAAATCGGACCTGGCACTGAAAGGGTTAAAGGGACCCAATGCACCCACAGTGGGTAAATGTACAAACATATAAAAGTATGTCAGAACATCAAAACTAAGAAGAACATGGAGAAATAGATGAACTTTGTTCTCATATTCATTATTGACAGTTCTCCGATAACGAAATTTGGCGTATTGAAACCAGTACTATGTAAACAAAACTATTACAGTGATTTATCAACAAATATCGATAATCGTTTAGTACATGTAAGTTAAAATATTTTAGTCTGAATACGATTTTCAGATTATTACGTGCGCTCGCGCAACAGTATGGCGATCAGACAGATTCGTTCGTAGCTTGGTGTCACTCTGTTCCGTTTCACTCCATGACGTCACCAAAAACGACGTAAAACCTCGTGGCGTTCTGACATTTTTACTGTGCCGCGTTTTTGCTATGTTTATTTTATGTGTTGTTTTCGATTATTTGTTTGTCGCCGATATCGCCATTTGTCGGGATTCCCTGTTTCTATATTTAAAACTGGTATGCTCGTAGTGAGCCTCGATTTCGATTTTTTCTCCCAGGTCAAAATACGTCAGAGTTATGACAAAAATAGATCGACCTACATTTTCTCCATTAGAACTCTACATCAAAGAGTCTATAGACTCCTTCGGGACCTACATAGACTCCTTCATTTGGGTATTTTTACTTATAATTGGGAAGTTTTATCATTTTTGGTTCGTGCGAAGACCTCTTTTTATCGTGCGGGAAAAGAGAGACATTCAAAACGCGATTTCGCAATTCGACGCAATAGGCTGAATAGCCCAACCCTCAGCCGAGTTCCGGGTCAAATACGACGAATGACGTAACACAAAACAAAACGCATTTGTTGACACAAACACCGTTTGAAGAGTTTATTATTACATAAAATGATCGTTATTGATTAAATATTCATATTTATTGTTGCATATTGGCTGCTATCAATATTTACACAAATGGTATTAATTATTTCTTATAATTGCTCCTTTGGTCAACTTTGTCTATCGGAAAATGAAAATGAAAATATGCCGCTGAAAAAAATGTAAGCGATATTAAAGGTACGGTTGGCCTTGGCGGTGGGTATCCTGTGAAAATATTTCCAACCGTCAAAAACCGCCACAAACAGAAAGAACATCAAAATGTAGACAGACTTTGTCCGTATACAAATAAGAAATATCGCATAAACAGTATGTTATTGTCATATGGTTGACCATTGTTATGTAAACAAAAGCATAACAAGTTACCTTTCTGATGTTTGTTTATATTATGATGGTAAACATAAAGAGCGTTCTTTGTGGGCGAATTCCTGATATGGAACTAATAAAGAGCGTTTATGCCATTTGTGTGTGATTAGCCAGTAGCATTGTGCTGTCTTCTGTAACACAATCAGGCTCTTGCTTAGGTAAAATATAGTAGGTCTTTATGATAACATGCTGTTTACGCGATGGTCATGGTATATATGAACGAAACTGTATGCGTTTTACTGTTTTTTCTGTTTACGGTGATTGGAACAAATATGAATATTTTCGACAATTGAGGCCTCACGTGTCTTTAAAGTCTCATCCTTTCGGCAACATGGAATTGGTTTTAATTACTTAAATGATTAATATAGTAATTTGCCTTTTATCTGTGATGAAATGAGAAATGGTAATTGTCTTTTTTTGCTAACATTAAATTAAATTAAATAAATTAAGTAAAATACAGTGAAATTATTTTTTTAATTATTTTTTATTACATTTTTGCGCACGTTGGCATCTCTCTGAGTGCATTCTAGTTTTTCATTGCATTGACTTTTTCCAATGTTTAATGTCAAGTTTTTATTAAACATTAGTATCACATTGGACTAAACGGACTTTTAGGGTACGTTCATACGCTGGCAAGTTTGCACGGTATGTTTTTGGGGGCATTTCGTCATAGAAAACCACATGGTGCCAGAATATGAACAGAACCGTGCACATAACATGCATCTTTACCTAAGCTAACGACGTGAGAAGTAAAAATTTGTAGTTCCACTTGTAACGGTGCTACTATAATTTGCCTTCAAATACATGTACGATTTATTCTTGCGAGATAATTGCATGCTATTTACAGGCAAATTCCGGTAGCATCACTACAGGTGGAACAACAAAGATTTTACTTCGCAAGTAGTTAGCTGTGGTACACTTGCATCTTATATGTTTGTTTCCGTTCATATTCTGGCACCATATCGTTTTCTACGACAAAATGCCTGCAAACAATACCGTGCAAATTTGCCAGTGTATGAACGTACCCTTATCGGTAATTCCACTGCTTACATAACAATTGGTTTGTCATGCAATATATAATTATTGGATAGTTATCAATAATGAAAATAAGAACAAAGTCAATCTAATTTGTTTACGTGCTTGTTGGTGATACATGTACACAATTAAACATAATATCAGATCACAATTCGCAACATTAAACAGACATGGCTCGTTCGAAGCCCAAAATTTAGGCATACGTAATTTGGTGAGAGGTATCCCAAAACATACCTACCTGGAACATTTCCATAAAAACTCGTAGATTTACATGTATAGCGATGAAAAACGTATTTTGTTTCTGATATTTTTCGGCAAATTAGAGTTGGTTCCGGTTATGTTTTTTAAATCAGTGGTCGGTATGAACATTGCACAGACTGTGGAAAGAAAACCTAGAGCGTGTATTAATCGCTCTGCAACGTTTATGGCACTACATACTTTTGATGATAGCGTGAAGTTAGTTTAAACATATCATGCATAATTTATTTTCAACTCTATTCTCGACATGTGAATTTACAAATGTTATATACATACACACTTGAAATTAAAATGGCGTGGAGTTAACACAATTTCCAGTTGAGATAACGACAACGTAGCATTTCCTGACAACCGCGGATTATTCCTTCCCCTAATCCGGAACTTCAATGAGTAGAAATGGCGTACCAAGCTACCCGGGTCCGATATTCGTGTAAAGTGATATTTTGTAAGACTTCAATGCGTCTTTTTGTGACATATAATGGTTGTAGAAAGGTAATTAAGGTATTTATCAACATGCATGTGTCTTAGTACCGGGAACAAAAATAAAAGCGAAAATTATTGAGTATTTTGAGCGCAAATCGACATGTGCCTTAAAGTGACAGTAACAACAAAATCGTGACGTCACGTAGGAATAAGTGAAGGTGAACTTCCAGTTTGTCGTCTGTTTACGTTCCGTACAATACATCTCAAAATACTATGGCATCAAATATTTTTCCAACAAACTATAATGAATGAAGAGTTTGAAACGTTATGTAATAAAATATACGCCATTAAATACGCCAAAGAGTCTTTATTTATCTGGGACTATTGTTTACGCGGGCAAACAACGCATATTTACGTGAAACGTTATCGCATGCCTTATAGAAGCCGATATTAGTTTCGCGTCCCATTTGTTGATTTTACTATGTTTCGTCGAGGTTTTGGATCATGTAATAAAAATAATCTGCAACTCGTCCCCAGTTTTTAGCGGAATTTACAAAACTCGTCCAGTAAATTAGGTCTGGACCTCGACAAAGGCTTTGTCCGGGCCTAATTTACTGGACTCGTTTTGTAAATACCGCTATACATTAGGGACTCATTGCAGATCCTGTATATAGTTAACCACAAATTATTAGAAGCTTAAATCTTTACAAATCTCTAGCCCAGGGCTAACACAATGACATATATATAGGCTGGCCAATTGCGATATAGGACACATTGCCCGGGGAATACAAACCTCTGTGTTACGGCGATGACAAATTAATGTACTTCCTTTTCGAAAATTACTCACCCTGTGGTGAGCCTCAGGCGATGACCGAGATAACTTGAAATACACAAGGAATATCATACTGTTTTCCTTCTCATAGCCCATGGTGTCCACTCATCGCCCTTTGTGTCCATTAAATCGTGTTCCGATTTCCGCTTCCAAGTTCCGAATTTCGTTATATCAAAGGCGGAGATCAGATAGCAGATCCCTCTGTTCTCCGACTCTCGCATATATAATACGGCTTCGGTAATTATCACAGGCTTCTTTCCCAGTCGGCTAACATATTCAGCGCTGTGGGTTATAGTATTGCGGGTTTAAAGCCAGATTTCGGTCTCCCTGGTGATCCATAGAAGCAACGGTTACTTGTCAACGTACCACATTCGTGACAGGGGGTAGAATGTGTTCCTTGGTTAACGTGGATTATATTTAGAGGATGGGTTCGAATTAACAATGTAAAGAGTTTCGGATTAATAATCAAGGAGTTTCGCCAAACACGTGCGTATATGCCATTTGATGTGTATAACTCAACCTTGCTTGGTAGAACGTAAATATGTGATCCACACATAAGGGATGCACCCTTATTAGTGTATGTGGGCACGTTGGCCAGTTGCGTTTCTGTTGATCGTTGGTGTCTACGTGCAGATGAGTGATCTCCCTGCGAAATTAACCATCTGTGTGGTCTTTCCTTACCCATAACACTGACATAGTCGTGATATAACCAAGCGCGTTGAAGCAACGATAAACCGCAATTAAACAAACAAACAGCTTGCAATCATCCCGCGATTATTTCACAATAGTCAACACATCATTGAAACTTAGTCGAATCTTTTAATAATGTCGCAGAGATAGCGACAGCCATATTATGTGCCTTCACCAGAGCCTCTTTATTAAGAAGGTATAATAATAAGCCTTGTCACTGAGTCGCGGCCACATTGGATTCATCCAGCTCCCTTTGCTGTTTGAGTTCTACATGTCAAAGTTTTGAAGTATATATATAGCATTCCATATATCGAGCTGTTGAATATTCCTGAATTCCATATATGGAATGCTACTCCAGAACCTTGACCCGTACCACTAAAACAACGGAACGGGGCTGAATGGATCCAATATGGCCGCGAATCAGGGACAAGGCTTAAAATTATTGATTGCTTATACCAAATTATATAAATGACCACTAAAAGATGACACAACGACACATTCCACTGAATGTACACATATTGAGAATGTTAAATTAGTTAACCAAAATATTCAATTATCCATCATCAAAAGTTTTAGTATCCGTGTGTGAGTGGGTTGTTGTCATTCCGAGTATCTATTCCCTATCATTCAATCTTGCTAGGAAAGTCGGATTCCACTACCAACCTATCCACTATATGTGATGCTACCACCTATCGTTAAGTGGTCCTGCTAAATTACTATGATGTTGGGGGCCTGCTGAATTACCACGATGCTGGTGGCGCAGAATGATGCTGTTAAGATCAAGTACAGTTACTTTATCTAAAGTTTTCACTTTCGCGGAGTTTGGCTTTGAGAAAAAGCCATTGTCGGCATAAAACATTCAAGAACATATACATATTTTGAAATATATTAGTAATGGCCACGCTGTTGTTTGCAATATAACAAGAATAGCTGCATCGATTATGTTCGTTTTGCAACAACCAACACAGCAATTATTAAATATTTAAAAAGATGGTCTGTTTTATGATTTATACACATACTCTTTCATCCTCGATTCTCCAGGTTACCCGATGGGGCCTCGATGGCTCGATCGCTTAGGGGTACAACTCCAAGACGTTTCGCCCTCCAGCGCTGGCGACGACGGATCAAATCCACATGTTTTCATCGTGGACATTATAACTCGAAATCGGTATCTGGTGGAGTTGCCAGTTACTCGCCGATGGCCGATGGTTTGCAGCACATGGTCGATCATTGTCAGCCATTGAAATCACTGTTAGATTAGCGTAATTGTGCGGATTTCTCCCACCACTAAACTGGCAATGTCGTGATATGGCATTAGTTGCTGAAAGCGACATTAAACCCCAATCAATCAATCAATCAATCCAGGTTACCAGAAAGGCCGCGAAAACGTCAACATGAGAAAAATAACGGTACATTTCATAACAGCATCAGTTTGCCCTACCAGCATCATTGTAATTCAGAGGGACTTTCCAGCATCATAGCACATTAGAAGGACCACTTAACCAGTGGTGGTTATATACAGTATACGCAAATCCTAAATTAGTCAATGTACAGTAATGCCCTAAATAATCGACTCCTTAACCACAGCAGAATTATGGGTAATTTTTCAGGATTTAGTCGGAAATATTTGCTGTGGTTAAGGAGTCGATTATTTCGGGAATTACTGTTTACAGACGCAGAGCCGGTCACTCGGGATACCAGGAGGTGGATCCGGTTACTTAAGGTCACTCTGGATACCAGGAGGTGGATTCGGTTACTTAAGGTCTACACCATGTAGATTAGGTTACTCCGAATCTCCGCTAATGTAGATTAAGTTACCCACGAATGATCTCATATAGATGTAGATTAGGTTACGCGTGGAGTATGTCCTAGGTGTATATTAGTTTATTCGGAATCTCCAGGGGCCCGCGGCGGCTTGTCCGATAAAATACGCATTTCTATGCCAACTAAGTTCCAACTCTGGTGATTTCCATCAAGCCTGGGTCGACGCTCCATACTTTACATGACATATATTTGATTTGCATACGACACATTTGGGGTTTGGGACACATGCTATTGCAACTTATGGAGCCTCTCCCGATACTATATAATGGCATTCACATGTTGAGAAGATATCCAGATGACGGCATAAACGTATTTACATGCATGGTGGTAGGTGACACACAGGATTTAGGTTTTGAAATTTGTAATTTTGTATTGCCTTCCAATGGTTATCTGGCGAGAGGTTGATGCAAGGTTGATGTGCATTTAAAGGTATACGAACAGTGGATCATTGCACAAGTGATATAGTTTAATTGTACCAATGGGCGATCGTATTATACAGGGAGATAATTCATGGTCAGAGGACCTGCCGACTTCCGGTTATATAATGTTGTCATTATAACTCTCGATCTCACTTCCTTCCCAATGGTGTAAACATTTCTCTATTATTATTATTAGTATATATAAATTATGCATGTATTCTCAGACTATCCGAAAACCATATGTGAATTAACGGTCTGTTCCTTAAGGACTGTAGTTGGCATTGCGCCTGCGTACTAACTTATCAGTTTCACGCAACTGAACAAGTCCATAATATGTCTTTAAATTAATATGTCTTTAAACATGTTTATTTTAGGAATTATAGGTTTTAGCCATGATTTTTTTTAAAGCAGGGCGTATTATTAAACCGACTCCGTCGCATCTTATAGAGTGAATACATGACAATATACAATGTATGCCGGTTTTAATGGCGAGAATTGGTTTGAGGTTCTTTTCTTCATTTGCTTGATCGCTTGTGAATAGATGGATTAATATCACAACTTTTATATATCCTATACATGTCTTTGAGAAACAAATTCAAAATTCAATTCAAATATGTTCTACGGCTGGTGGTCGGATGTCATGTGATATGGTTGAGTGGTGTTCTGTCTTTGTATGGCCAACTTACCCCTGTGCATGTACACGCACCCCAGCTCGGACTGAAGGATTCCTGAACTGTATATCACGATCTTGAGCTACATCACACACTTTTATATTTCTTTTAAGTTTCTGTGGATCGGGTCGTCTACTATTAACCGACATATGTGGGACATGTTGGGTGTACTCAGAATTTCGTTATCAGTATGTCACGTCTAGACTGTCCTGGCGTATTTGACTGATGCACGGAACCAGACAGCATGACAACTATATATCAGTCTAGTGAGTCTACGTTCATTGGTCGCACTAAATACGGTTAATCATAAGCGTCCATAACTCCTCTCCGAATCGCGTGTTGGAATATCCACGATTTTACCCGCAGGGAGAGTCTGCAGATAGACTAATAGATGCATATCCAATTTTCAGACACTTACTTAATGCCCACAGCATCTATAAGTGTCAGACTAATATGAATTATGTGGAAATGCCGATACTGCCGAATCCAAACTTTGATAATCATATCATGACAACTTACGTGGGAATTTGGTAAACGCAGACACAAACGAGATACTACATGCACTAAGGCCTGGGAACACGCAGGCACTCACATTCATTTAGCTAACATGATATAATTTTAGCGTTATCCGGATTAAGTCTGTTTGAGTCCCTCCCAGGGGGGAAACGATAAGATACGTGCCAATGCATGCTTTGTTATAATCATATTGTTTCGACACACTCTCTCGCTCGTTTCTATCGTTTGAATGGACCTTTAGTCAATTAACATGTTGTTATATCAGCGACTTTCATTGAATCATCACAGTTGAAAACGAATAAGCTGATATGATAATTATATGCATATCGTATTGCTGAATGCATGGCTAGCTTTAATAAAGACTCTTGAATCTTGAATCTTGAATCTTGATATTGGGTCAAATTAAACAATCAATACAATGAAGAATTCAACCTTCAATGACTGGAGTTTCCAGAATTGTTGCATAAATAATAATGGTATCCAGTACCAGCGGATCCTATAAGCGCTTCATATTATTACCCCGGCTAATGCAGAGTCTTGTGCCTGATTGCTGCCATTTCACAGGCGCTGCACGAGAGAAGTTTACGCTTACCACGAAACCAAGTCCCTATTTCTCGTCTCTAAGTACGACGAAGCGAGCACAGTGCAAGTGATCTTGCCCAATGGTCACAACCTGGCGCAAGATTGTGTACAGCGTGTGGTTCTTACAGCACACACACCGCTTAATCACTGTTGTGGAGACGATAGTCCGCCGGCGGGTGCGAATTCATGCCGATGCGTTAACACCATTACAAGTCGGACACTTTAACCCCTGAGCTACCGAACTCTTGCATGTGCCAATGTGTTCTATTATGTATGCGATTCTCTCACTGGGAGCATCGCATATATAGGCGAACGCATTGACGTAACAATATTTACCTTGTAAGACAATGCATTTTTGATATATGCGAGGCTCCCTATGGGAGACTCGCGTGCATGTATAAGAGAATGCACTGGCACATGATCTTTAATGGTGCACCAGCGCAGCTCCCGTCATTAAATGGTTAATACTCGTGCGTCACTTGAAGCAGGGCAAAATCATCAAAATTTGAAATGGAAACGGCCATCATTTGGAAATATGCGAACCATTGGTCGTGTTTAGCTAGAATGTTTCCTGCTGATGTCTGGTTTTCATCTGTATTCCTATCTCGGTTACGACGAACAGACTAGATTCAGTGAGTTTGGTGGATGAATGGCGAAATTTACCATCATAGCATACATGAGTTTGTTCAAAACGCGTTGTTTTAGCTATGAAAGTTTGAGTAAATTATATCACTTACTTATAGTGCAAGTACTGGTTTGTATTGTGACAGCAGATTTTCTTAAAGGTACACAATCCTATTCGATGATCCCGGTATCAGCAGATTCCAACATCAACAACAATAACAACAACATTTCTACAAAAGAGGCTTTAGTTATCAGAATCGATTAATTACCAACAAATAATGCTAACCACTGTCAACTTAAAAGCATAAAATTTTCCAAAACGTGTTATATATCAACATTTTGTTCAACGCAATTTGGTATCGAGATATATCGGTCGACTCGTCGAATATTTTCTTGGCCGCCAAATATTCCAGGTCTTGAAAAATAACAGATTTCAAAAATCGATATCTCATAACTCTGAGCTTTGATGGCTGGGTTCCTCGACTCGAATACAATATGTTTACCCCCTGAAGCCAATGAAATAGTAATTTCGGAGCGCAAATTCTGATTATGTATCTTTAAAGCAATTTTGGACACTTCCTTTCAAATGACACTTCCTGCTCTTCAAATGTTCTCTATCAAAGTAAACCTATTTGAACCAACAATCCAGTGAGTGTACTATAGTGACAATTGTATCTCTATGTTTTTTTGTGATTTTTATAAGAATTCAGCTGCAGTTTGATTTAGTTTAGTTGTTAGAAATAATATTTCTATTAATAACATGTCGCCTAATGCCGAGACGTCAATTTTCTTCCTTTGAAATACAACTCCGTAAGAGAGGTGGTCCAGTTTATTATACCTGCAAACATCGGAGGCATTACGTCTAACTAATTTCCAGCTGTAAGCAACTGATATATCGATGCGAGGCCAAACATTGTTTACCTTAGAGCCATCTTAATGTATATATAAAACAACTGAAACACTCCTATTCCAAGTTTCCTTCCACGTAAACCAGCCAGTGACATCGGTAGGGATCATACTGTTTTCGTGGAAGTACGGGCCTTACTTTTCTATAGCAAACTTTAAGGGTAAATTACCCGTCCATCTAAAATAGACCATAGCAGATATGATATTTGGTCTGAAAACCACGTGAGTTGTCAATTGAAAGCGGTGAAAATATCATTAATATACTATATCATTATGATCGTAAGATATCACTCTTTTCGATAAATATGGCATTTTGTGTTGATAAAGTCGATTTAAATTGACGAAAAATCCCGCCAATGGATCTGGGCGTAAACCCTGCTGTATAAAGGTATATGTAGGATGCTTCGACGTAAAACAGTATCTATCACAACCGATTTCACTAGCTTCTACGTCGAATGAAACATGGGTTAAAATAACCCAACATAAGACAGAACGTTAACTATCACCATGGCATACCGGCGTATACTGCATAAACATAAACGTTGGGTGTATCGTCATTTCCGAATAAGCGACGCACAGCTAGGGACCGATAGACATTCGTGCACCAAATTATAGTCGTTGTAATCGAATAGTTATGTATACATCAGTTATATTGCACGAACCTCAAGTAGCTGTCCTGGTTTCGATTTTTGGACACCACACGTAGCGGCTTTTCTTTTATGGGTCATTCAGCTAAAAACAAATCGATACTTTTTAATATTGCTAAAATCAAGTAAAATATGATTCCACGACAGGCCTGTAATTATTAATCTTTCGATCATTTTCTTCGATTTACGAACACTTGCTTCGTATATGTTCGGCTTGAGTCCGTTGCGGGTTTTTTCCATTGCGCCACATAGACGCACCGGTTACTCGGAATAGATGAGGATGCGTCTGTATGTAACTTTGTTATGTAGTTTTCGCTTTCTATGAAGTATGGCCATGGGTTATATAATGTCAATGGAATTTGGTATGGTTGTTCACTATCAGAGCAACTTTCAATGCAATGTTGATGATGCTCGCATTTTCCCGCTAAGAGTTCATGACATTTGATTATTCCAAATATTGTTTCCATTTGGCACCGTGGAGATACATAAGAACCCTAGTGAAACCCCGTTGCGACAAGGTTGCAACCATTTCTGGTTAAAACACAGACACCACAGCTATGCAGTAGTGAGTCTGGAGTATTTGGATATTTATTACCACCAGCATGCGTTAGCTCTGTGTGGCTAGAAATAATTTCTGCATTGAATGCAGGCAGTATGACAGACAATGGTTAGCGCTATTATTTTTTTAGCAATATGACGAATCGACCACTGTAAAGGCATTCCAACAATCGCCTGATAGGATACATCGCCTTCCCGATGATGGTTTGATTGGGTGAGACTAACGTAATTATGCTGGTTGTAATAAAAGTCCCCCCCCAAATACTCCAGACTCTCTACTATATAGCGGTGGAGTCTGTGTTTTAAACAGAATTGGGTTGCAACCCTAAGATTCATAACTGCTGACAGTTAACTACTCTTTGTTGTAGCACAGATATCTATTTATACATAAGCTATAAATCATAATACCATCCCGATGACACAGCACAATGTGAAACCAAGGATTATATTTAGGTTTAAGAAACGACAAATGAGAGTTCGCCGGTAACGGAAACGAAATAATGCAACATAAAAGCACATAGTATAACAAATTGTAAACGAGGGAAGACGAGTCAATAATTCCTTCCAACCGATTGATTTCTATAGTGGAACCAGAGAAGCGTGGGAGAGCAAATACGACTCTTTTACCGGCTGAGTATTTCTTACCTGTTCTAAACTATCCATAGCTCTTACCCAATGGTCCAGTGGGCGGATCGTCGACATTTCATGGCACTTAGACACAAGGTTGTCACATGTAACTAGGGTGGATACCTAATTTGGCCTGGATGGACACACATTCAAGAGCATTTAACTTTAGTCAAGGAAGTTTGAATAAGTGGTTCTCTACCAACATTAAGAACATGTGTATTTGGTCGGATAGGTCGTTAAGAAACCAGAGCAAATGCAGCGAAATGTCGAGTCATTTTTACTATACGGGAAATTCTGACCGATACACTTAGAAAGTAAGGACGGCTCAGTGGGGGACAATTTCCATTGACCAGAAATAGTAGAGATTGTTTACATAAGATACATAAAATAATGGCATAGGGCTGCATAGGGAACTAAATATGTTCGCTGTTCATTTATCAATCCCCTATGACTAATAACTCTGCGGTGGTTCCCTTGAAATTCTAACTATTTCGGAAATTGAAATTGCAGTGCTGCCAACATTGCAATATTCGGTAAATATGCATGCCTATTAGATTACTTATAATCGGTCATTATACTTATAGAGTTCAACGACCCAGTTGACAATCTAAATATAGAATCGTTTAACGGCTGAGTGCCTATTCTAACCGATCCATAGCTCTTACCAAATGGATCCGTCCACCTTTCAGGGTACTAAGACACAAGGTTGTCACCATTTAACTAGGGTGATAGTCCAGGCACATTAGACGTGAAAGGGGAAAAGTAAGGAAATAAATCGGGGAAAGCTGATTTTTTAAATATTATTTAGGCCATATCATCGCGGACGCGACACGAAAACTCTCCTAAAATCCGAGTTGAGCTTTCTGAGTTAAACCATGTACTCAATATTGTTCAATACACAATTCCTGACCCAGAGATACTATGGATATAAAATAACATAATGACCCAAACAAATGTCGTATTCGATGTCAAATTTATCGGGCTACTCATTACATATGCGCGAGCAATTTATTTAAAAAAAATGCACAGATATCACTCCTTCAATATTATATGCGGAATTGGCGACTACATGTACACCTATGATAAATGGCTACTCCTTGTAAAAACACAACCCTACACCCTAAACTGGCTCTTCCGCTAGTCCAAGCGCTTGTTGTAGAAAACACCACCACTGTGAAAAAGCATGAAACTTGGCACATATGTTCCATATACCCTACTGCTCATTTTCACATGTGGCGACAGCCTCTTCTTAGCTACGGTTGCTAGGCAACTACCCGGCATCGAATTAATGCATATGACTGATGTTATGTGTGAGTTCTAACAAACTAAACTACGTCGTGTAGCATTTTTATTGTGAAAATAATTGTTGTCAGTTTTGCCCTGACTGACAAATTACCATATTTCTTACTTACTGGGGGGGGGGGGGGGTGACGGTTGCTAGGGACACACCCAAAATCTAAAAATGCACATATGACTGATATTATGGTCGCTTTAAGAAACTAAACTACACTAAATAGCACTTTTATGTTGAAAACAATTATAATAGTTGTTGTTAGTGTTGAGCTGGCTGAAGAAAAATACCATATAATTCTTACTTACTCGAGTGGCAACTGTTGCCAGGGTGATACCCGAAATACAAACATGCACATATGACTGATATTATGGTAGTTTTAACTACACTCATATTTTTGTGGTGAAACAATTACAAATGTTGTTAGTGTGAGCCTAACCAGAATGTGCTACAAGTTTAGTTTTCGTGTGGGTACAATTATCCGCTATGCTCCATCAGTTCAGATATCGTGAATTCAAAGTGAGAGCAGAAAATTTGTTGCTTATATTTAATATGAGGCATGACCATAAATATTATATAAGCCATAGACAGCTAGATGCATAATGCAAGCTACGGACCACGCTACTATATATGAAGAACATAGGGCCAGCCACCAATATGTTAGCCATGGACCTAGCCTACAATATTTAGGTTAGGACCCAGGCACATATACATAGTCATAGTACCCATGTCCATACATATATACTATGGACAGAGGATATGTATAGTCCATGAACCACCAGACCGCTTCATATAAGCCCTTATATATTGGCCTTGCGTCCAGGCATCTACAGACTAGGCACACAACATTTAACCACGATATTAGACGGGTTATACCTGGTCACCGAGGCCGCAATGGAGCGATGCCGTGTTATAGAAATATAATAGTATACTCTATGGCGATGGACCCAGCTCATTATACATGTTGTATGATATCTAAGGACCATGACACTGTTACATGGTGCAAATAACCAAGTGCCCATACGTAGAACATGTACTCAGATACCATAGACCAAGTCCGATGGACAATACATTGGTGCACAATGGATTCAGGACCCTATATATGGTATGAACATATGGGACAGTTTTGTGACAGACCAACCTATATATATATATTTGACCGATGCCACATATATGAATGTTAAGGATGGAGGCCCCTATAAATAACCCATACACACATGGCACTGTATGTAGACCATGGACCAAAGCCGATATATAGCATTGTATCCAGGCATAAAAGATATCTATAAGTAGGATATGGACCCACCCCATATACGTTATATATCTACACCAAAAACCCAGGCAGGTTTAAGTAGTGCAAATACCAGTTGACTACAATTATGTATGAACTGGATACAGGTGCCTATATGTAGGACATGAACACATGTCCCTAAATGTAAGCTACGGAACCGGCGTTATTAGTCTGTTCATATATTCACATATATGCTGGTAGGCAATGGACTGATCCACGTATGTAGGAGACACATGGACCCCACGCCCTTCGGGTAAGTCATGGACCAAAATGCCTGTGTATGGATCCACGTTTCTATATGTATACCATATACGTACGCCCGTTTCAACCATTCGACCAACGCCCTATAGGATGGCGGTCCCTATAGGTAGGCCGTGTGCACCACTATAGCTTGGCTATGGACCCAGATAGGTAGGGAATTGAGACGGGCCACTATGGGCAGCCCATGTATCCAGGCTGATTTATTTATGACCTTATCCAACAGTTATGACCTTATTACCATGCATTTATATGTAAGCCATGAACCCATCCCATGAATGTACATGTAACATGACTATCTATGTTATAATACAGCCATGCATACGCCGTAGACCCATGTGAACACCACATGTAGTGCCATTACACAGGTGCCTATATTTATGAACTCATGGCATGTACACAGGTCTATCCATAACAAATCCATAGTACCAGCCCTAAATAGTATATCATCGGTCCAGGCCCCTTTCTATGACATGGACACTTATATAGGCACGTCATTGGGTGCGGTTCCATATATAGGTCATGAACCATGGCAACTATGGGCTGGTAATGGGCCCATGGCTACTCATGTAAATAGGAAATGGGCACCGGTTCCTAGAGGTAGTTCATGATATCTCAGTCTGAAATATATAGGTCATGCTCATGTACGAGCTCATGGATTGGAAGGACACACAGTTAGTTCCTACCGTATATCAACTAGTATGCGGATGCTACCACACCGTGATAGAGTGTTCTGCATGGATGCCATTGTCAAATGTAGTGTGAATGTCGGATTCCATGGGGGAAGGGGGGTCAGGTGGTATCTACATAAATGCGGGTCAATATTTTTACATGTCTCATTAAAATGTATTCCAACAATCGATTAAATAACTGAATGATCTGTCAGTTTTAAGTAGATTTGTCAATGGTAGGTGGTTAGCTAGCAACATCGAAACCTCAACAACTTCAACAACCTTTGGTGATGCATTATTGTCAATATAAGCATAATATGGCATATTCTGAAAACGAATGCGGCAACTTTACTGTCATGTTCATACTAACAACAATTATAATAATAATTGTTTTCAATATAAAAATGTTATATGACGTAGTTCAGTTTGTTAAAACTACCATAATATCAGTCATGTGTGCATTTTTGGTTTTCGGGTATGTCCCTAGCAACCGTTACCATAAATATATAGTATTAGTTTAAGTCGAACCCACTAAAATGATAATGACGTAGTTTATATTAATTTGTGAAAACTACCATAATATCAGTCAGCTCGCCATTTCTCTATTTCGGGTGTGTCCCTAGCAACCGTTACCACCCCTGTAAGTAAGAAATATGGCAATTTTCCAGCCAGATCCGCTCTAACAACAACTAATATTATTTTCACCATAAAATGCTGCATGACGTAGTTTAGATTGTTAAAACTGCCATAATATCAGTCATATTTGTATTTCTTCGATGTCGGATAGTTGCCTAGCAATCGTTGCTAAGGAAGGATTTGCCGCGATGTCTACACATCTGAAAATGATTAATAGTGTATACGGAACCTATGTGCCAAGTTTCATAGTGTTATCACAATTTGCACAATTTGTTACGCCAAACGCCAGGACAATTGTGTGGTATTTTTGCCTTTCAGACACTCGAAGCCATGGCGTCGTTTTAGGGGGTAGTGTTAAGTTTCCGGCTATAAATATTAAGGATGGTGATGGTTCGATATATCTTATCACTTTCCCTTTCTGAATTAACCACTGTTCTAGTATAATGGTTCATAGTTTAGCTCATTGTCGTCTGAATATCTTTACTCGCCCTCTTTTATTATGAAAATTTTGAATCATCATGCGATTTATATGCTCTCTTCGGCAATAAATGTCATCACAGTTGTGGAATATCGACTGTTAGTAAGCTCTAGCATCAATTACACATACATAGCGACATCTACTCCACGATGGACAGGTATATGTGAAGATTGAGTCCGTATATTAGCCTACATATTACTGCATTCGCATATGGTCTGATGGAATTTCGTCAGAATTTTCAGCATTACGAAAAATCATGATATCTCAAAAAACTCAACTCGGATTCTAGGGGACTTTTGCCATATTGTCCATATACCTCTTCTTAGTAATCCCTAAAAAAATCAGCTTTCCCCGATTGTTTGCCCTAGTGAATCCTAATGTGCCTGGACTATGAATACATAATGCGGTATTAACGGATAAACTCAAACCAGCTTTATGCAGACGCGGTGTGATTCATATTAACCCTTTATTTACTGAATAGATTCCCCTAGCCAGTTATATAAGTATACATTGGAATGTTCTATTATTCGTCTGGATGTATAGTCAGGAAATATAAGCAGGCGACATATAGACAAAAAGATAATAAAAGTACTAGAGGTTTCCTAGTGCAGATGGATTTCTATTAATTGGTGGCAAATGTTCAGATAATAAGTTAAACAATCAGCCTGAACTTGTTATCTGAATTTAATGTTTAATAAGGGAAGTATTGGCCAATTAGTATTTAGAAATAAATGGTTAATCAAGGCCAGTTTCTACCAACAGTAAGAACGTACGGAATTATTGATATTATGTATGATACGTCACTGATAACCTAGATCAAATGCAGCGAAATGTCAATGGTACTATAGGGGAGGTACTGACCGAAATACATAGAAGGACGGCTAAGTGAGGACAATTAACCATAAATAACCAGTATTATGTGGTACAAGTTACATATTGTATAGTGAACAATGTTTTCGCTGTTCAATTATTAAGAGGTTTCCACGCCCGAGCTATGTCAGGAGGTGGACAGTTTAGACCTACAGAGAAAACTACCTGATTGTTACGCTAGTGCACCGTCTAAAGAAATATATGCTATCTGAAGACAATATCGAGCATACTAAATAATGATACAAATGTAAAAAAAAAGGTGAATTTAATCATATTTTTAGAAAGGACATTTTGGGAACAGCGTTCCCAGCAAGTATACGCAATTATTGGAAATGGTTAACTGAGTGAAAAGTACATGATCTGAACTAGTGCAAGGCTAGAATGAGTATTTAATAGAGAGCAACACTGCTTCAAGACAGTTAACAGAATGCTAGTTTATGCTGGAAATTTGTAAGCATCCATTTTTGCAAACACGATTACCTTGAAGAACTAGCCCAATTAATAAACATGTTGATATGCAAGTCATTCACTGAAGCAGGGAGCATTCAACTTTAAATAGAACATAGTGTTTGAGATAGCTGGTCACCTGGGGATTTGGCTAGGGACATATGACCTAAAATTCACCTCAGCCCAAAGGTTTATATTAATTCTTGCAAAATGGATGCTTACAAATGTTCTTAAACTTACAAATCTTAAATTCATGAATTGCATACATGGACGGCTCACTCGATGCCATCTTACTATAATGAACTTATACTACTGACACCACTCTATAAACGCCAACAAACCAAACCACTCATGTTAGGATGTCGGAGCCAAAGCTCTCTACAGCGTATGTCCGGTGTCATCACATGTCTTAGGGCGACTTACACTTCCGGGTTATACTCGCTGGACGGACTTACACTTCCGGGTTATACTCGCTGGACGAACTTACATTTCCGGGTTATACTCGCTGGACGGACATACACTTCCGGGATATAATCGATGGATTTACTTACACTTCCCATGCAGGCTCTATATACATTGTGGTGTCCTTAATAAATAAATACCACTCGATCACTAGTAATTTGAACCACCACGAAACATCACGTGATATTGAACAGCTCTCAGATAATATCCATCTTCACGTACTCTTGAACTAAGCCTTTAAAGATACGATCAGCGTTGGCGGTGGGTATTGCAGCTATTGCTATGAAAATAGTCACATCCATTAAACCACCATAAACAGACATGATACTAAAATATAGACATAGTGTGTTCTTATACAAATCATAAATATTGCATAAATAGCATGTTATTGTCAATATCAATCGCAGTGTTGTGAACAGAAGCCATTTCATGTTACAGTACAGTACGTAAATCGTGTGCGATAAGCAAAACAATCAACATCGGTCAGATCCCAGTACGTGCGTGAATTTTGGTTAAAACACTACCTTGTTGTTTACAACATACCGTTATAGCGCTCGTTAATCATCGCCACTCAATATTTTGGTGTTGAATGGGTCACAGTGAATGAATTGCCCAAAAAAACAATCACCACGGTGTTGAGAGTTTTGCTTATCGCACACTCTGTATGTGCTGTATATAAACAGACGCTTATGTCTCATAGCCACAATTTTTGTGTGTGGATAATATCGTATTATACTATACTATTAGTATATTCTTGAGGAGATTTTCATAATTTGGTAACTTTTATTTATAAATTATAACATACAATCAAGGCCATCCGTGCCTTTAAACTAATAAATTACATAATATGTGCACGGCTTACTCGAGTACATCATACCATAATCACCTTCTATTTACCATGCATGGAGTGGCAGTTTATGCCCCCCCCCCCACACACACAATACCCGACATAATTTATTCATAATTGTTAATATTTTTAATATATGTGTATTCGAAATAAAATATCCTATCATATCCTGTCCAATCCTAAGGAGTGCATGCTGAGTAAGCTTTTCTTTTGTTAGTATGTCTGGGTCTTCTTTATCGACTCGTGTTATTGAACGCCCATTAAATCCAGGAACACCATGCATCCACTCTGAAGGTCGAACAAGGAGACATTTACAACGATACAATAGCTCTTAGACCTTTATTTCCATTTATATTCCGATAATTCGTTTGTTTGTGACCAGACAACTAGTCCATATGTCTTATATGTTACTCAGTGCGTGTCTTACATCGATTGACACATGCATTCTTACGTCACGGTTAATTTGTCACTGATCAAGAGTTCCCAGGAACCAGGAGAATTAGGTTTGAATTTTAATTTCACGGCGATTTCGTATGTCTATGATTTCAAAGCGGATTGGTTTAGTGGTTTTTTTGTTCGTTGTGGTTTATTGTTGAGCCATCACTCTACTTGGTCCACATAGAAACCACCAACCCTCGTTGAACAATTGACAAAGTTTCCCAGATACACGAATCCGGCTATACTTTCCCTGTGCGTGATTCACAAATCCTAGTTTACCAGGATTAGAACCAGATTCGCCATAGCTGGACTCAGGGTTCGCGCTGCCACTTGCGAAATTTGCCAATGGCAAAAATAATTCTCATTTGGCAAAAAATATTCTCATTTGGCAAAAGTTTTGGCAAGTCACTTTTAATTCCTCAATAAAGTTTAAAACTATCGGTCAATCAATACCGTCCATTCTAGGAAACTATTACAATAGAATTATATTAGTGGTGTTTTATAAAATTTAACACCTCCATTAAAGATACGGGAAGCCTTGGCGGTGGGTATGCTGTTAAAATATTCATCTCCGTCAAAAACCGCCATAAACAGAAGGAATAGTAAGATATAGACAGTCTTTGTTCTTATGCCAATCAGAAATATGGCATAAACAGTATGTTATTGTCAACGTTTCCCCCTTTGTTATGTAAACAAAAGCAAAAAAAGTTACTTTTCCTGGCTTTTGTTTAGATCCGGATATGGTAAACATAAAGAGCGTAATTTGTTACTGTTCCTGATATGGAAATAATAAAGAGCGTTTATGTCATTTTTGTGTGATTAACCAATAGAATTGCGTTTCGTTATGTAAACAGAAGCACAACTTCTGTAACACGAGCAGTCTCTTGTTTAAGTACACCAGTGTACGTCTTGACGACAATATACTATTATGTTTGGCATATGAGCGGAACTGTATATATTTTGGTGTTCCTTCTGTTGATTGCGATTTGAACAAATATAAATATTTCTGCAACGAACGCCGCCCGTGCCTTTAAGATGCAATTAATCTGATAGCATTAGTATCGATGGGTGGAGCGATTACCAGTATTTAGTTTCATAGCTGCATGTAATCCTATTGCGATGTTCCCTTCTGGTGAAGCAACCCTTCTATCATTTTATTGTTCGGTGATTGGTTTATTGTTGTATGATAAACCACAAAAAAATATGAACTAACTGCTTTCCTATCGATATCAAACGTCGTTCAAAACGCGAGTGTCGAAATATAAGACTCAATCAAGGTTGCAGAAAATTATACTATATGGGACAGCATTTGGCAAACAATATCTCCATTTGGCAAAAAATATTTCCATTTGGCAATTTATTTGGCAAACGTCGATTTCGGTCCGGTGCTGACCCTGGCTGGACTGCTTATGCTGGACTAAAGTGCCCTACACTTTACAAACTTATAGCCGTCTGACCTGATGATGTAATCCACCCTACAAATAGAATGATGATTTTATTTGGGTAATTGGGTAACATATCGGCGCTTCTGCATCATGTCGTCTGTTTGTTGGGCATCCTTCACACCAGGTCCGTGATATTAAAGCCCCGTAGATATCTGAAGCATGCAGTCCAATCTAGTTGAAACTAGACCAATATTCCACATCAATCAACACTAGATCCAGAGTCTTGGAATTAATTATTTCAAAACGAAGGAATCGCACCAATGAAGAAGAAAGCTTCCTGCAATGTTGAATGTAATGAAATCTTAGTCTAGCTTGAATCCAAAACTGCATGGATTCGTGCCCCTCGGGTTACATGATGAACTTACATCATGTTTGGATCCGTAGGATAAAGATATGTCGACACGTTAAAGGCACGTGCGGCGTTCGTTGCAGAAATATTCATATTAAAAAACAAATGTTTTGTTTACACAACAAAGGAAAAACATTTGACAATAACATACTGTTTATGCCATATTTCTGATTGGTGTAAGAACAAAGTCTGTCTATATTTTACTATTATTTCTGTTTATGGCGGTTTTTTTTACGGAGGTGAATATTCTAACAGCATACCCACCGCCCACGCCGCCCGTATCTTTAAAACAGCTGAAAATTGTTATTTGTATTATGACTTTGTTACGTTTTTGGACAAAACATACTTTATAACGATTGTAGGTCGATATTTCGTGTATTTATCGACCTAATTTATTCATCCATCCGAATTACACATATTTAGGTTGAAATGAGACACATTTGTTTGAGAAATAGTTCGGCTGTATGTTCTTTGTCTTCCAAATAACAATATATAACGCAATTTTGTATTACACGGACATGGCACATAACTCAAACTTCCAAATGTTGTCTCTGTAATTTGGAAGCAGATATAAGTGAAATAAACGCTCTTTATTTATAAATTTGATCACTTGAATTAGTTTTCTGTGGCGTAATGACTCCGTGTGTGTCGAGCTGTGTTGGTCCGTGGAACCGGACCGCGATGTAACAAAGGCGATAATTATTTGTACCGTCAAACCGCCAAGTGGCTTCAAACAAAATGTACATTTTCATAACTCAAATTAAAATTCTCTCAGTTTAGTCACCGTTGTCACTTTTCTGTGAATGAAGTATTCGTGAAATGCTCATATACAGACTATGTACACGCTATACATTTAACAGAATGAAACTCTCTGGCTGATGGGGGTCGTTGTCGTAACGTGTTATTACATAGATGCACTGTGTATCATGCACATCGTGTGCACTCCTGTGTACATAAAAGTAATGTCACGTGACAGGGATCATTGTCGTAGTGTTTTCTACATAAATGCACAGTGTTGATCATATTTGTAAGTTCGTGTTCTTCCGTTCATCGATCAAACAGCCGCCCAGTTCCATTGGTCCCTGTTCAATACTAAGATCACTGTGTGACTAATCGCAGTTTCGTCATTGTGCTAAAAGAAATGTACCGTATGCCTTTATCAAAACTTGGGAAGAAAAATAGTTTCGAATTGAAGCCGAAGGCAATTAGTTACGGCAACATTTAAAGCCACATGGCGGTTTGTGCTTCAAAATACACATAATATTATTCGCTTTTGAATTTTTCTCAGTATCGAAATAGGTCTGAACTACCTTTCTACTAGCATTATGTAACCCAAAAGAGACGCATTGAAGTAATGAAAAATACAACTGTGAATACGATGTTTGGGTCCCAAACACAAAACAGCCATTTGCACGACATGGTACATAAAAGAGCGTTCCGTTGTAGTTTATTCCCGATATGGTAGCAATGATGAGCCTTTGTCTGACTTCTGGTGACAAGTTAAAACGGCTGAAAAGTGGCTGTGACATGGAAAAGTGTTTTTAAGAGCTTATGGAGTCCATATATCAATAGCTCATTTATTTATCGACCTATCGTATCCATCGCTCCAAATTACGTAGAAATGTTCGAATGAGCCATGTCCGTTTAAATATCGCGCTGACTAAGACTGGTGCGGATTTATGTATAAAACGTTACACAGAGAGTAACGTTACAAGACCCCATCAACCTAACTTTGCCGCCTACGATTACGTTAGTTTATAGCCTGCACATATAGTAACGTTACAACGACCCCATCAGCCTAACTGGGCCGCCTACGATTACGTTAGTTTATAGCCTGCACAGAGAGTAACGTTATAACGACCCCATCAGCATAACTGGGCCCCCTACGATTACGTTAGTTTATAGCATGCAGTGAGAGTAACGTTACAACGACCCCATCAGCCTAACTGGGCCGCCTACGATTACGTTAGTAGCCTGCACAGAGAGTAACGTTATAACGACCCCATCAGCATAACTGGGCCCCCTACGATTACGTTAGTTTATAGCATGCAGCTCACTGTAAAAATAGGTGTTTAGGATCTCAACACAATCTTAAACGCAATACCGTTACAGTTTTCACACGCGTCAACGCATTTATTTTCTAAATGGAATGTTTATTATCTAAACGTCACGTTTTTAATGAATAAATGTCAAATATGTTTAGAAAATAAATTAATGTGTTTAAGTAATCAACACAATATTGTTAACATGGCGTTTAGTTTCTAAACATATTGATGTGTTTATGACCTAAACACCACGTTTGTGTCATTAAACACATATAATGTTTTGGAAATAAACGCATTATAATAACATGCCATTTAGGTTATAAACATAATAATGTGTTTAGCTGATGTGTTGATGTGTTTAGGTTAAAAACACATCCGGGCGTTTATGGGGTTGTTCCACTTTACACACACATGGACACGTTTATAAGACGAAATATGTTTATAAAATAGAATGTGTTTATTCAAGTAGCATATTTAACAGTAACAGGATAGTCAAATTTACATATGTGTAACAGCTACAGACAAAACATAATTAAAATCATACATTCTCACAGTTCAATAGTTATATACATATTTTCAGGCTGATTTGATATTAGGTCTAAAAAAAAATAATGATGTTTCCGCTAACAGACGGGGAAAAAATTAGGGGCGGGCGTAAATAAAATTGTTGGGTTTTTTTTTAACATTCATATATGGATTATATTCATCTGTTTTTCCAAGGGACTTGTAATAAACATAGGGTGCTAAATAAGCACTGTAATGGTGGGATTTGAACACAAATGAGCCTAACTACATGTACCTTTATTCGGGTCCAGAGAATATAATCAGAGATGATAAAGGAAATTTTAATTAGGTTTTTGCATGTATTAATTTTTTCACGGGTTCAATACAATAGATGGGGCGTACGTCCGGAAATATCACTATTGTTTGGCCTAAGCAGTAATGCATTGGGAAAATTTATACATTTCTCAGGATTCCGGAGACCTTAAAGGGGTAATGTATACTAAATCCGGTCATTTTTGTACTGTACAGTGCATAAAGAGTGTGCGATAATCAAAACACTCAACAATGGGCAGACCCCACTATGAAATATTTGGTTAAAATTGAAGCCAGATTATTTACAACATACCGATATAGATGGGTTCTAATTTCCAACATGTTATGTTTTAAAATAAGATCCAGAAACAGTCCGATATAATGAGTCTAAAAGAGGAATAAACTATGTTTTGCTATACAGTTCCTTCGACGAATTAAGTCCGAGAATTTTGTTCCTTTTTAGAATAATACATGTGTGTGACCTCGACTCACTATGTATAGTGTCGGAGTATAGTCCCCAAATTTCACAATCACAACACTTTTGTGAGTACCAAATTCACATATGTTTTTGGGGGTAGAGAAATCTCGTGTAGTTACTGCATGCGGACCTTGAGGAAGCCGCACACGTATTTCCGTCCTGTTATCAAACAGTAACGCCGACGCACAGAATGACGCAACGAACGCACAGCGAAATACTTTTCCAGATAGATGTAGCATTTTAGCTAAACATTCGTATTAGTTCTTGCTTCCAGTGGTCCAGTACAGCTTTTGCATTTAGTAATATCCATATATATGTACATCCGTTGACATTCAGCGTTTATCGTCACATTTCATACAACCATGCACAGCTTATGGGTAATTTTTCTGTAAAATTCCCGATCACTTCCGAGTCATGTATGGGAGAGCGGTCACAACACGTTTGATTTTTGCACCATTCCGAAGTGTCCTGTCGATAGCTTTTGATATTCGTTCTGGTTCGATCGAACTTATATCTGGAAAAGAGATATAAATAATTGTTAATAAAATTGAAATTCTGTGTATATATGCGCACATGCGTGTATCGATGCCGACGAAGAGTGATAAGGAATTACTGAACACACTCGTTATAGTGATTATGGACAAATAAAACGTGTATCCTCAAATAAAGTCATCGATGACCACCTGTGTCTTACTTCATTACTTTCATAGCAGTACGGGCGCCCGAAATTTTAGGTAGATATTTTTGCCCGAATTTGTGTACATGATGGTTGTAACGCAGCTTTTGTAGTATAATTATACATCTTGTATATACATAGAAATATAACACATTACATTCAAATTAATCTTAAATTTGAATAATTTGGGCATAAATGTGAAAAATATTGCCACGATTTCCCCCTGAAATATCATTCTGAAATTTGCCAGAAAATTGTCCGAATTTTACAGAAAATAACTCCAATTTGCCCGAACATTGTCCGAATTTATAGCTTTCAACACATTTGTGGGGGCTGCAGTCCCCACAGCCCATGGTCCGTACGGCTATGATTACTTTACTTATATAAAGTACATAGTATATATCGGTACTCGGTTAGTTGAACGTATACAGAGTGTCGCAATATTGTAAAATTATAAAATGTTGAAATTAAATTGATAACAGAACGTACCTCATATCCGTGTTTTGCATCTGTGGTAGTTCTGTGGTAGTTCTTCATACTATAGACCTGTGAATTTGTGATGGCCTGCTGTGGCTATAAAACTCTGAATAAACCACATCTGTTATTCATATACAACCCATGGTTAGATGCCTGGACATATTACATAATGTATTCGCCCTGGTATCATTAGCAATATATGTCTATCAAATTACACAAGGACTGACCGTGCCATTGAGATCAAATTCAATTGATGTATAATATAACGTAAGCAGCGCTATATATACTTGCTATATCTGAGTACATATGAGAACGTGTGATATGTTCTAACTGTCGAAGTGTTTGATATATTGTAGCTTTATGATACACATATAGACTTCTCTCATCATTATCATTGATAATAACGCTAAATTATTATATTACTCGATCCACTTTCTCTGAGTAGACTTCCTGAAGTAATGGGAATTTCTTTGCTCTTTCGAACTTTCCACACAAACGCTCTTCATTTTACTATACATTTCGGGGAGAAATAACAATGAATGGTTTAAATTTTGCATACTGTAGAATGGCTGGAGCGTAGAAGCGAAATCTTTTTTTTCTTCTGAGACGACAATTTCGTTCACGTTAAAAAGACTTCCCGAAGCACACATTTATATGTATCGACATATTTTGATATATTGAGGCTTGGGTGTGTGTCGCTTTAATTAAAGTATCATATACAATGTTCTTACCAAAATTTAATGAAGCGCATCTACACAAAGCCATATATACCTATAGGTTACAACATGTTTTCATTCTTTTATCTCATTTTTTAATTATTATTATTATTATTATTATTATTATTTAGTATCATTTCGGATAAAGTTACTTAGGTATTGATCTATTCAGACATAGCCTACATGGTAATATACCCAGGTATTCAACGATATCTTCATTAATGCATGGGACGCGAACCTCTTTTTTTTTAAATCGCGCCGTAAACCGACGAAATCAAGTGGGTTATATTCTGAGTAACACGATACAGACGTTGTTGGAACTACAGCATCGCCTTTCCGTGATATCGCTTAAACGCCAATATGGCTATTTTAATGGACATTGAATAAACGCCTCGTTTATGTGTAGGTTCTGTAACAGGCCGAGATTTTCCATTACTGTGGAACATGATCAGATACGTCAGATAACTACATCCATTGATGCTAATTCCACGTATATTTAACTCATTTGAAATATCAGATGTAACGCATACACATATATTTTATGTAGATTAGTGAACTCTATACTTATACAGGCAGACCTTAATACACATGCATGATGTACTGGATAGGGGCACTAAGTTAGTATTATAATCCACCAGCAGGCGATCTAACAACCGGTGGAAAAATAGTTACGAGTGCAATCACTTGCACTGATTGCATATGTGTACGTTGTTCTTCTAAAGTCGGTGTTGAGACAATTGCTACAACCACTTGTGATTTGGACAAATGGTGTAGTAACCTAAACACTTCATTAGTATACACCGGAAAATAAACACGAACGCAAAATCCATTGAAATATTAAACAACCCGTTTAGATTCTCAACGTATTATACACACATGGATGTCTGATAAACGCATATAACGCCAATTAGTATTTACAGTACTAGTGAGAGTAACGTTACAACGACCCCATCAGCCTAACTGGGCCGCCTACGATTACGTTAGTAGCCTGCACAGAGAGTTGCTGAGCTCTGCACGGTCTTGAATTATCTTTTGTACACATCGATCACATTCAATTTGTTCCGTGTAAATGAAGTAATGCACACAATCAATCCGCTTTGTCCATCAAGCTTTTCCCGGGGCATGAATTTACCAGAATGTCAGACTCCTCAGCACTATATATCAATAAACCACCGTCGCTTTGGGGGTTGGACTGACAAAGGGGAGGGGTGGATTTATCAGAATATCACCGAATTTTAATAGACAATCGGGTGCACTGGGTGAACTAAACTGTAGCGTACTATTTTTCTTAGGCAGCTAGGCTGCTTGTAAACATCAACAGCGTCGCAAGGAAGCGGTGAGAAAAGGGGTAAGTAAAAAAAAGCCAACTGGGGAACAACCCTCTCGAAACGGACTCCCAATTCCAGGGATGGCTATCAGAAATACCATGGTCTCCTATTCCTCCAAATTATAAGCCTCATGAAAAGGCTATGTGTATTCCTAGGGTGTGCCTTTAAGAAAGTGTCTTATTCCGTGTGAGCGGAATCAGAAATTTACATTTATTGTTATGGGTCAACACATGTAATTATCCTACCTGTTAATATTACGGAGAAGACTTCATATAAGCCATCGGGCTTGTTGTTTGATCCTCAATTCCACAATTAACTCTTATATTTTGTATATTTATGTCATCTGTATTTTATGTTATTTGTTTGGATTTGGAAACAACAATATGTTTACATTAAGTTATTATTGTGTAATATAATCTAATTACTGATTTATATATAATCATGTATATGTGTACGTATATGGAATGAACAATGATGAACATGATATCTGGATTTCTGTACATAGTGTGTATATGTTTTGCTTGTTTCACTGTTATATATGTGACTTTGCAATAAATGAATCAACCAAGAAATCAGTTGGCATAGAACAAATTAATAAACAATACCATAAATCTGTCAAGTAATTTACAAGCAACATATCACAAAAGTTAACAGGTGTAAAATGACGCCGGCAATATTTCACCTCACCCATAAATGGCGTAAACTATATACATTCGGATTTTCTGGCATTCAGAATAAAACTACGTTTTTCGGTTTTTGTTGAACTAGAGTTCAAGATATCCATGCGGCAATTATGTTTCTCTGATCGATAAGTGGATAATTACGCGCGCTCCGCGTGTATACTAATGTAGAAATTCCTGTTTCGCCTGGGCGCATGGGTGTTTTATTTATAGAATGGGAATTTTTTGGAGGATTAAAAGTTGAACTGCGACCGGAGACCGAGTCCGGTAAAAGGTGTAGTTGGGAATTTCAATTTCGTTTATTGTCGTTAACATTATATGCCAATTACAAATAAAAGAAATGAAAAAGATAATTTGTAAGTCTCATATTTCAACTTTTATAGACATTTTTCGTTCTGCAGTTCACTGTGGGTTGTGGTCAGAGACGGCCGAGTCGGCCGCCGGTTCGTTAATTATGTTCTGGTTGTTATTGTTATTTTAACGAAATTATGAATGTGGAAAACTATTTTGCGTACAATATCGCAATAATAGGCGACAGATTTTTGGTATTGCGCTATAATCGCGCCTCAATATACCACTTCTTCTGGCTGGAACTGTATATATAGTCAGAAACATTTGTATATCTGTCATTCCTTCGACAAGTTTTTATATAATATAAATAAGTAGAAATAGCTCTATGTTGATCATCGGAACATGGCAGTAGCTATAGTAAGTATACCACAGATAATTTGAGGCTTAAAAATAAGTGGCGTTAAGTGACTTTCTTCGTCTTGCTATCGGGGATTTATTGCGATCTTTATGGCAGGTTTTACTGAACACAATAATCTTGGAACCAGTATGACGAAATGAGAAAACTTCGAGAATAATTTAATAATAATGAATTCCACTCACACCTCTCCATTACTTTAAACTATTATACTTATAACTTCCATTAATTTATTGGCACAAGAATACTGCCTTGTTCTAGACTGTTAATCGTTAACTGCTTTCCGTTGACTGAGACCATCCCTGCCCAGTCATTTCATGCAATGCCCATTGTCCGCAGTTGTCTCACTCACTTGGCTGCATGGTACAAATTACACTGCTTATCTTGTTTCAAGATCGTGCGATTGATGATGAATTGTAACTCTTGACTACATTGCATGTACTTTACATCTAAGTAGGTATCCAATGTGTCTCTAACAGTGTGGCGTTGTTTGCGTCGAATGCAATGCATAACTAATCATTTTAGAAACCTATCTGAGCTTTTAACGCGATTATACACCGATTATTTCTATTCGATCGCACGCGTTAACACGAAATATACTCTTGGTGTTAAGCGGGCGTCGAAGGGGATATCCAACCTGTTACCAGTTTATTCGACATATGTTCCCAAGGCATGTTTCACTCTGACAAAGCACAGTTTTACTAGCTTCTGAGACCATAAGGATTGATGGGAATGTTGTACTGGCATTTGTGTGCTGATAACACAATTGAGTCCTTGGATAATTTTACATTCTTTTATTTCACACAAAACAAATTCCAGCTGGATAAGTGATGTGCATGTACATCAATTTTGTGACACAGTCAATATATGCAAAATCCGACAAATTAAATCCGAGTTACGTGCAAGGTGATATGTTCGTATTGGCCCACTGACAGAAGGTCGGACGAAAGGAGCCCTCGACTATATGCCTGCATGGGGTCGGATGGATAAGCAAACCAAATCATGCAGATGTAGTGATTTAAACGGCGATAAATACTTTAAGCGTATTGCCCAATCGCCTATGTGTGTCTGTGGATACCCGGTCGAAAATGCACAACACTTCTTTTTTGAATGTAAACTATAGAGTGGTCAACGAGAAATTATGTCCTACTCTCTACCGCAATTTGGTAGTATATCAGTAATAACGATTCTCTTCGGCGACACATCATACACTCACACGCAAAATACATTAATATTCCACGCAACCCAGAAATTCATCCGTGATAACAATCGTTTCACTTGATTATATAGATGTCAAAGGGGTGCTTTGACATTTGACTACAACCTGCATTTTCTGATTGGGAGACGGTTCCCCTATGTATACATGTATCTGGCCGATCGTACGGGAGACCGTCCCCCATACAAATAACAAAACAAAACTCTCATCATATTTCATTCCTGCAACACCATCGATTTATATTCATCAGCAGCTGAACGCCAGGGGAGAGGAGTCTCACTAAGTTTGGTAACTTGTGCTCCGATCCCCTGTGCACCCACAACATAATCCATATATTCTGTATTATGTAAAAAAATCCATGTATATGTGGGTCACACTAAATATGTTCAAACAAACCCATTTGACCTGAACAAATATACTAAGTTGTTTTAAAAATATATATATCAAACTCTATCGCAACGGCAGCTCCCAATTATGACGGCTCACTAAATGTATATATTTATTTGTAGACATTTACTTTATATATGTTTTTTCGTCTATGATTAATTTCCATGATTGGAAATGATATTAATGTATATATACTTCAATGTTTGTGTATTACTGTGGGAGAGGAGCAATGACTAAGTGCTATCACTTGTGCTCCGACCCCATTGTGATATAATTATTTCAATAAAATATGTTTAATCTAAAAAAAAAACAAATCATAGACGCACACGTGTGCATATGGTTAATGTCGATTTATTTCCAAAGGCCTGATATGAATAATAAGGAACAGCAATCGCTCTAATTCTGTTCAGCGTAAATTGTGAAATCCACATAAAATCAACTCATTTTATGGTTCTGAATAAAACTGCATGATAGATATCGATTTCCTGATAGCGTGAGGAATTAAAGAGCATGAATTCATAAGCAAGAAGCTAGGACGTGTCTGGCGGCTTGTTTTGGAAATCTCAAAACCAACTGAGGTGAATAGGATTGAATGGCGCGTGGTTTTGTGAAAAAAATACGTTCGAGAATTCGAGCTGTATATACTCGTCCTTATATACACGACAAAAGGCGGCCAGTTATAGATCAAACACCATATACTGTCATAATAAGCCTTAAAATAGTGTGTCTGTCATTTGCAGAATGTGGTACCCAGAGGGTGAATTTATTGAAGCCATCCCACACAGCGGGCTAGTATCACTAAATTCCCCCTCTGTGGACCTCGTTTTGCTTAGGCCTCATCTTCTGGAAGGTATCTGTAGCCTCAAATTAACATTGTGTTTAGTTACTTTTTCCCCTTCTGTTCAGTTTCTATATCCCCTAATTTGCAGAAGATAACATCCGTAATCAAGGTTTATGAACAACACCAACTTCAACTGGGGAACATCCAGATCGTCCTCTCCCATATATAGCAGTTGATGCGTCTGCAGAATGAGGTTCACAGAGGGTGAATTTGGTGACGCTATATCACGCACGGCGGGATGGCGTCACTAAATTAACCCTCTGTGGACTCATTCTGCAAATAACAGACACACTATTTCAAGGCTTGTATCAGAACAAACTTAGGTCGATACTACACGCTTAATTTTGATTCTTTTCAGCCTAACATAACGCATCTGACAGGCAACGTTGATTAACTGCTGCCAAGTTTGGCAACAGTCTATTTAACATCACGAACTGCAGATAGATAGCCCGAAATGCCGATAGCTGAATTAATGAAACTCGTTACCTTATTCAGTCGGGATTAGATTGAAAAACGATTGGAAGATTTAACTCCCCTTCCGGCTATGTGTACCGCTGATGGGTAGATGTCAATTACCTCAGAATTCAACATATCCTTGCACAAATACGCACATAATCGACCTATAATGTTAAATAGCTACGTAAGGTGACTATCTGATTCTGAAATAAGCAGATAATGGACTCTTATCCGTTATTTCGTTTTATGGCGCGGGCCACAGTGAAAACACATGTTAAAGAGCGTACACCTGAAGTGTCGCGAGTTGGCTTATTTGTGTCATTGTGCGCACATCATCTGCTTAGGATCGCCTCATTATGAGTCGATAATGTGACTAAACTGTTCTCATTTTCAGCACATTATATCGAGGTATTTCTAAGCAGATTATCTACCTACAATAAGTTGTATTATTAGCAGATAATGTGCTGATTTTCGGGAGAACAGGCTGCACAGTTGTATGGTGGTTTGCACTCCAAAATACATATTAATATTTGCTTTTGAATTTTCGCGGTATCGAATAAAGGTCGACACATACTTGAACTACCTTTTTTTATGAGCATTATATGTCCAAGAATGACGTATTGAAGCCATAAAACATACAACTTTAAACACGATATTTGGGACCCAAAAATAAAAGTACCCAGAAATTTGCACGGCATGAACCAGAACAGTCTATTCCCGATTGATAGTGTTGGTCTAGATCTATTGATAGCGTGTTGATAGTGATATATTTGATAGGTTTAGGCTACTGATAGTGTTATTCTGTGTTAGTCTATTACTGATATGGTAGAAATAAAGAGCGTTTATTTAAGAAATAAAGAGCGTTTATTTCACTGATGTGCGAACAATATAAAACAGCTGGAGAATGGCTGTGACTACGGCAAATAGTTTCAGGGCATATAATGCCGGTATGTCAATATTTCGTTTATTTGTCAACCTATCTTATACATCCTTCCAAATTACGGAAGTTTGGAAGTATGATATAAAGGAGAAAACTCATGCCTTTCGCGGAAGATAAGACACGAAAACTGAGCAGAGAAAAAATGACGGACAGTTTCTGGGTAATATCGAACAGTGCATGTCTATCGATTTCATAACAGTGTGAAATTGACAAGTACGAGGTCACGAGGAGCTAAAACATGCAATTCCTTTCTTTTTCAGACCGACTCTGAAATATCAATATTTTCGCACGAATGGATAATTGCATTGTACTTATGATATTCTTCTGTGCTGAATACCTGTCAGTTAACTCCGTAACATATGGTATGCAGCATGTATATTTTATATGCCCAATCGTAAACGTTGTCTATCGATCGGGCTCAGTATGGCAGTATAAATTCAATTTTCCAACCTGTCACATGTTTTACGCGGCCCCCGGGTGATTTCTCTTATTCTACGGAGATATCTTCTCAATTAAGTTCCGCCAATCTTCTGAGTCTAATTGCATATATATGGCATTGTGCAATACAATCTGATAGGCCCACTTAAGGACTATCTTGTAGATTATCCGTCTCGATGTTAGAAAAATCGGGTGTTGATCTGGTGGCCCACCGTTTCCAAAAGCGAGATTCAAATACCGAACTATTCAATAGATCGTTAGTTAATATTTTCTATACTAAATGGATTCTCCCAGTCAATTAAATATTGTAGGCTACATCGGATTGGTCTATTATTGATTTCCATGGTGACCATGGACGTACATGTAATATAAGCAGGGATGGGGTAATTGTAATTTGTAATTGTAATTGGTTGTAATTAATTACATTTTTTTCAAGTAATTGCATGTAATTGGTAATTGAGTTTATTCTCAATTACATGTAATTGTAATTGTAATTGGTTAGGATGTAATTGTAATTGTAATTAGGGTTTAATTTCAATTACTTCAAAATCACAGGTACTTGTTTCTTATCAAAGTTCTCTTTCATGATTCACCCAATGGTTTCTTCAAATGTTTTTTTCTCCAAAATTTCAAAGTTTAAGACTGGTGACTGGCTATCACTATGTTGTCACAACACTGAGTTTTTATCCACTGTGTCTCAATGGTGAATTCTGTTGACACCTCCTGTTTGTTTGCTTAAGCATTGGTTAACCTTTTAGTAGGCTTGTTTTGATAAATACAATGAGAAACCAACTTCAAATAATAGACAATATATCACTATAATATATCACTCTTATGATAATGTTTCATTATCTCCATCTGATATGGTATATATGCTATGGTAGAAATTCATACCAACCATTGCTAATGCTATGAGCATTACAAAAAATCTGGCAGACGAAAGATAAATAACAGTACAGAAGGAGACCTATTTATTGAGAGAATATTTTTGTTAGATAATAAGTTCAACAAACGACGGTCTTGTTGAACTTATTATCTGAACATTTGCTATGGGATAACTACTCATCAACGATGCTTTCATAAAGAAAGGGTTATTTAGGTAACTACTCACCAATGATGCTTTATTATTGAAAGGGTTAATGGGGTAACTACTCATCAATGATGCTTTAGTATAGAAATGGTTAACAAGGTAACTACTCATCAATGATGCTTTAGTATACTACTCACCAATGATGCTTTAGTATAGAAAATGTTAATAGGGTAACTATTCATCAATGATGCATTAGTATAGAAAGGGTTAATGAGGTAACTACTCACCAATGATGCTTTAGTATAGAAAGGGTTAATAAGGTAACTACTCCTTAATGATGCTTTAGTATACTACTCATCAATGATGTTTTAGTATTGATGGGTTAATTAGGTAACTACTCATCAATGATGCTTAGTATAGAAATGGTTCAAGCAGGACCAGGAACCTACATTTATGTCACAATTTGCTCAAAATTGGCGACCAGATGTCTCACATCGAAGTGGGTATTCTCCTATTTCTTCACATACGCTAGGACACGTGGCGACGTTATCAGATTTATCGGTAGAGGAAATAATTGGTTCATTTCACTGGGAAATAATTTTACTGCATGTAGAAACCACAGCCCACCGGAAATCGATAGACAAAACTTCCTATAGTTACACAGACCTGGTTGCCTTGACTATGTGTTGATAACAATTACGCTCTTGTCGTAATTAGAACCAGCTTCGCCATCCACCTTACCAACTAAGCCACCGATGCACCATGGTCTTGTCATTGGACGAGCTATGTAGCCGTAATCCAATCCGCATTGATAGTTCCTATACCTGCGACCATGACGTCACTTAGTGTTTGGTGGTCAACGGAATAACGGGTATACTTGCTATATGAGCTTATTTCAGAATCAAATAAATCCAATATGAACCTATGAGAACCTATTTATACAAGGAAATTTTGCACAATACACCATACACGGAACGACACGAGTGTGTTAATGGGTTGGCACAGCCTGGAGTTCTATATATCCGTCCGCGATTGCACAAGTGCCGTATTGACAAACCAGTTAACACACGTTTCGTTCTGTGTTTATTACACGTCACCCGTCCTAGACTCCGTGAATTAAAACAAAACAGAATTACAAGGTGTATTCAGGCACAAGTAACTACACATGGCTTGTTTTGTCATGTGTGATGGTGCTTTTACTATAGAGTTCCGGATTCATGGTTGAGGTGGTATTACGTCAACGGGCTGCGTAGGTAATGAGACGCGCATTCCATGGGGATTTGTAAATATGGGACACTACTAGAAACAAGCGTGTAATAAATATACAATTGCGACAAATATTGCTCATGCGACACATGTGACCCCTAGCTAGTACATGTATGTAGGCTAAGTTTTATATACATGTATATACACCTGCATTACCGTGTAATAAATACATAATGGCGACATATGTGCTCATTCGACACACGTGACCCTTGCTATATAGTATGTAGGCTATATATGTTTTATATATATATATACACCTGAATCATGAAGCCATGAACAATGCGGCAACACGTTTTCATACATGCTTGTCTGTACAAGAATAAGGTGTATTGTAGTTCACCATGCTTCCCATGGCGAGAGGTTTCATTAAGCACTTGTTTCTTCCATCTGTTGCAGGTATCTCGGATGGCATGTTGGTATTACCACAGTAAGACCTCGATATAAGGAAATAAGTCAGATCAACACCATCCTGTACGGACACCCTGGTGTAGTACAATTCCTAGCCATATCGACCCAAAAGCGGCGTTTGAAACCGGATTCTCATGGTTGGTCCATCAGATCTCCGTACGCTATGAGCTGGCTGGAGAATCTTTCAGAAATACCATACTACGACGTGAAACTCCAGGCCGAGTTTGTATTGTAGCTGCCAGGATTGCGCCATTGTAATTAAAGAGAACGTAAAATGGTTTTAGTCATTGTGTCGACCTGTTGATGCCAGGCCACCTGTTTCACGCATAGCGCTGATGCGGAATATATCGGCTGAATTGATTCCTATGTTGTAGCACGTGCGGTGGTGTGGCATTTTAATTCAAGTGGACCAGTTAATATGTGACACTTGGACGCCGATATAATATAGATGCCGACTCGATCACATACGCCGGGACCTTTGGTTTGGTGCGAAAATGTCTACAGCGGTTTCGAGACGACGCCCAAGCGACATCTCGCTATCCGTGAAATACAGCGCATGCTCGAATAACGAACACACGGACGACGAAGGCGACGTGTCGTCTGCTTACGACAGAGACGTCGGAAGCGTTGGTACGTCATATTCTGGCCAAACCGCACAATCAGTTGTCATCACCGCGAACGGACCTCGTCACATTCAAGGCTTCGGAGACTCACAGTCTATCGGAAGCCGGAATGATCTAGTTGGTGAGCGGTTAAGTGCTTCTGATAAACACAGTGTGTCTTCTCCAATTTATTCAACGAAAGTCATAGAACAGAGTTCTCAGTCGTCGAGGCCCAGTATCATTGACGTCGTAACCAGCAAACTGGATCGGGCAAAACACAGACGACGTACGCGGTCAGACTCAATCTTCTGGAAAAAGCGGAAGTTGATTGGCGATGACGTTTTGGCGAGTAGGGAAATCCGGAAGTTACGTAAGAAAGACATCGCTGAGAAGTTCGGTAAGAAACCTCAACAGCAAACAGAACAGCAACAACAACAAGATATTTATGACAGTGCAGCAAACAAATCAGAAAAAGAAGGGTGTAACTGGAGTTTCGTGTTCGACCCATCCGGTCGGTTATGCCATTGGTGGTCCGCTATAGTCAGTGTTGCGTTTTTATACAATTTTTGGATTATAATATATCGTTTCGCATTTCACGAGTTGAACGCAGACAACCTTACTGTGTGGTTTGCGTTAGATTATTCGGCAGATATGCTCTATATCCTAGATATAGCATTCCACTTCCGCACAGGTTTCTTAGAAGACGGTGTCCTCCAAACTGATCCAACAAAGCTGCGCTTACATTATATGAACACGACCCTATTTTACATCGACTGTTTGTGTTTGCTTCCGCTCGACTTTCTATATTTATCTATAGGATTCAACTCGATTCTACGCTGCTTTCGGTTAGTTAAAGTATACCGATTTTGGGCGTTTCTAGATAGGACAGAACGTCATACAAATTATCCGAACGCTGTTCGGACTATAACTTTGCTTCATTACGTTTCGGCCATTTTTCATTGGAATGCCTGCTTCTACTATATCGTTTCTGCAAAAGTGGAAAAATATCCGGAGACCTGGAGATTCCCAAAGGATGAGACCGATATCTTCAAACAATATCTGCACGGGCTTTATTGGAGCACTTTAACCTTAACAACGATAGGTCCTCCTCCGGAACCAAGGACCACCGGAGACTACTTGTTTACAATATTTCAGATGATGTTTGGATTATTGTTATTCGCGACAGTATTAGGACACATCGCTAACATCGTAGCTAGCGTCAGTGCCGCCAGAAAAGAATTCCAAGGTCAGTATACTTCACCCATAACTCTCAAAAGAACCCTATTCAAGAAGACGTCACCATCGAATTAATACGCCGATTTTGTTGATTTTATCCCCGAATTTGAGAGAACATGTGCATGTCCCATACAAAACCTTTGCGGATGCCAATACGTTTTGTGTTAAGCTGGCCAATTTGTTATGAATTTCAGGATTTCATCACGTTAATGTAGTCTAGTTCATAAACTTGGATTGAAAGTGTTGCCTGCTTGTGAACACAACGTTCATATAATTACTCAGACGAATTTATGTACCCCAATGTTATCCTATCATCAGTCCTTGGCGCTGGCGAGTGGTTCCCATAGGAAATGTTCAGATAATAGGTTCGCAAAACGACCATAGGGAGCCTCGCAGATGTAAGATAAATTGCACTGGCATGTTGAACTTATTATTTGCGCTGCAATGAAACTGAATCCTTCTGTAGTTGTATTATCTTTTCGTCTGTATGCCGTCTACTCATTTTTTGTATGAACAACCCTTCAAATGATTAATAGGTCATTCCTATATATACTTTAACAACTGGATGGGAGCATCCATTTGGGAATGAAAGGGTTAAATGTGGACATGGTAGGTTTTCTCTCACGGAACAACACTGGCGTCTTATCGTTTTAGATAATTCCAATTCAATAGTTTAAACGCTGCGATATTAACAATATGCTTCCGATAAACAATTTAAATATATATTTATATTTTATCAGTTTATACTTCGGCATAAATCACATGTATTATATATTTACGCTTAAATTTAATTAATTTATACCTAAAGCTTGTCGATGGGATCCTGGTTGTTATGAGGGTTAACATTTACAATTCCAAACACAGAAATCTGGCGAAATGGACATTGTTTTATCTTATGGTCACTATGTGTATTCCTCCAGTTTTGAGATCTTTGACCATTGCACATTGTATACATATAGTCGTTGTTTGTAAACGAAAGCCAGAATCGAATAATTGCCGAGACCTTCAGAAAGTAATATCTCAAGTGTAATTCTCCATGGATAGCTAGATATCAAGCTGATTTGCTATTAACTACATGTATATTGCATGTTGAAGCTAGTGAAATTCCTCTCGTAGTTCTACATTGTAGCATACTACCCTACGGTTGCATGCATTTCGGCGCCCTCTCATCACCCGAAAACAAGCTTCTATTGCCTACAAACATGCTCTACATGTAGCAAGCTCCGGTGAGATGTACGAAGCTTGTGTATTATACTCACGAATATAGCAACGCATCGGCTCAAGCAATGAACAGGCGAAGTATTACATGTGAATTATACTCACGCGTATAGCAACGCATCGGCCCAAGCAATGAACAGGCGAAGTATTACCTGTGAATTGTGCCATATTGCGTATAACCTCGGCTGTCAATATTAATTACTGTTTGCTATGGCGTGATTGTTTGATTGGATCGTCGTTTGCTAACATTGTTAGATTTGCAATGAGATTAATGGTTTGTATTGTCGAGTCATTTTCCGTAAAGATGCGTCCACGCCCCAGGGGTACATCAGACCCAATATCAGATGAATACTCACTGCACCACTTATTCTTCACGTTTTGCATTTTGATTTCTGGTATATTTACATTTATACCATAATCACAAGGCACAATCGTTTCGACGATTCTACGACCAATTCCACGATTCTGCGGCTTGACAACCACGGTGCTACGGCAGTTTAACGATTCTGCGACCAGGCTGATGCGATAAACACGAAAAAAAACCCTTAAGAAATGATTAATTCCAGAAATACGGACATATATGTACCATATTATATTTCTATTAGGTACGGCGATCTTCGATTCGATAATCTGTAAAGAGTTCAGCACTAGACAGTTAGCACAACAATACATAATATTTGACACAAATAGACCGGTAGTTTTGGTTTTACACACATCACTGTGTGAAATTCGTCTTTAGAGTTGAGAATATATATATATAATGTCCTATACAATTGAGTGGAAACCAAATAATAACATAGCCATACGTCTTTGGTGATTTTACACAACTAATGTTCACCTCAGTTCTATGATTGATGGCGGTGTGTCCATATTTGCGGGGGTATCACCGCACTCAATTGACAACGCCGAGTAGTCAACTATGACAACGACGATTGTGCGACCAGCAATTGAAATTTCATTAACTTGTGCTCACGAGAAGTCGTTTTCTAATGAATGACATGCTCATATATAGACATGAATACGCATATTATAGTCACGCGACCTCAAGGCTACGAGATTAAGACTCTTTTATTTGGAGCCAGCTGAGGAAAATAAAATGATGTCGAATCGTATATTGCTATACTGTACAGGTTTAATTTCCATATTTGTGCACCACACATTACATGATTTAAATTGCCTTTCCGCCTATCCAACTTTCCTTCCGTCTGTCTGTACGCCTAACTAGCAGCCGACTCACAATGCCTTGGTATTTTCTTAATTATCGCCAGCATGTCTTATTCTCAGTTGCGTTGTTGTATCGACGGTGGGGGGTGGTCGCAACCGGTCTATTTGTGTCAAAGATTATGTATTGTTGTGCTAACTGTCTAGTGCTGAACTCTTTACAGATTATCGAATCGAAGATCGCCATACCTAATAGAAATATAATATATGGTACATATATGTCCGTATTTCTGGAATTATTCATTTTTAAATCTCTTTCCCTCTCTCTCTATATATTCTCTCTATATAGAGAGAGATAGAGGGGAGAGGGAGGGAAGGGAGAGAGAGGAGAGAGAAAGAGGGAGAGAGGGAAAGGGAGGAAGGGACAGGGGGAGGATGAGGGATAGATACTATCTAGTGAGTTTATTCGAGCTGATCATTAGTGAACCGACTTTAATGGACGAAGTTAATAAATTATTTGCATATAATTGGGATGAATTTGAAATCCACTTTATCACATTTTAACAAGGAAAACGAGCTCAAAAAGACTGCGATTAAAACAAAAAAAATATTGATTTCCTTACCATAACACAAGAGGAAGTAAAGATACCTTCAAGACAAAATAATGTTCCATTTTAATTGTGTCTTTTCATGTCGTTGTTGGTTCCCATTGTCTATTTGAAACTCTGTTGAATATGAAGTATAATGTTACGGATGAAGATTAGCCGGAATGCGAAAATACAAATTAGTGTTGTCGAGTAAGTTTTGTACAGTTTTCAAGAACATTTATCAAATAAAATTCATACTCTATGCATAATAGTCCAACATACTCATTTATAGTCACTAGTCAGAGATTGGCTTGAGTTTACGACCCGTATCAACATACATTTTACACGATCATGTGTGCCACACGTTGCCCAATCCACTATCCGTAAATTAATTTGATTACGTCTTGTACACGGCAATTCGTAATCCAACATTAAATTAAATATTATATCAAATTACTAACTTTGATTTTAAGATAACCTATTAACCTGAACGTTTACATAAATCATCTTCAAATGAACGTAGGCCTACTTATTTTCCTATATATTATCGATATTAGATCGTTGTTATTACCGGGAATTTATTGAAAATAACGTACAGTACCCATTTAACGTACCGTAATCATTTTAACAATTAAATCTACAACCAGTGAAAATGATATTCTATAATGATATATTTATTTTTGATTAAAATCTAGTTATCTAAAATATAATTGCTTTGCGCAGTTAAGATTTGCCTCCAGATATGATAATTCTATGACATTTATTTCCACTCAACTTCCCACGATCTTAATTCTTACCTCATTTGAAGTATGTACACACCAGTCAGGTTTACCCAATTAAAAATACTACCGCAACAAAACACCCCATGTTAATAATATACCGGCAAATTGGCGTCCGAACCGGGGATCAGGGTCATAAATCAGACGTATCCGTATAGGTTATTTTTCTTATTTTGGCCACTTTCTGGACCCACCAAACCCAGTGTTCTACTATTTTATGTATGTATACGTTTTTACTGCAATTTTCCTGGTATCCATCCCTTTTATTTTTATTTTTTTTAAAGTGTTGCTCATTATTTTCAGTTTCAGATAACCACACCCTTTATTTCTTTCGAAGAATTTTAACTTTAATACTTTCATACAAATACTTTATAAAAGTAACTAAACCGGTCCATAATTTTTCGGTGACATCTTTATATGTAGGGCCTACCTGCTAATCAGAATATGACTAAAAAAAACTCAATGTTATGGTAGGCTGACATTTTCGAATGAACAAGTCAACTTTACAAAAATTATAAAACCGCTGGGTGCACTAAGAAGGAAAATGTTCAGGTACATGTAAGTTGGGCATTTTGTCATGTTCTAATCTAAGAATGCTCGTTTAGCGACAAATCTCTTATGTGACTTGGTCTCTATATCTTCACATGTGGGGATCAGTAAATACACAGTACTGTATTGAATCCAGGACATGTGCATTGCACAACGAAGGCACAGTTCCAAACATTGTTGATGCAGCATACATGGGCAGAACTAAGCTGCCCGATCAGTGACAGATTGGTCGTATACAAATGAAAATTACCGTTCAACTAGTCGCACAATCGCCGTTGCCATGGTCGAAGCGGGGGCGTTGTCAAACAGTTGACATTGTTACTGCATTTCTGTGTTTAGTTTAATCGAATATTGGGTCAACAGAGGTACGAATTTGACAAATAATACATTTATGCTTATCAAAGCTTACGTTGGATGTTAATTTTCGCACTGTTGATGTCCCCTTGTAGCCCAAGAAATTTTGCGATCGGTTCGCGGTTTGATCTGATAATCCAGATTTGACCGAGCCGATTGTGACTCATTTTATGTATAGATCTCATCTTCGTATGAATTCCATGAGTCAACCTGGTGGACCTGCAAAGTCTACTCAATACAACGAATACAAGAAGACCACTTTTATCGTCCCAATTCAGTAAAAAGTCCCTTTATCTAAGTTTGTCATAAAATATCACATATAATAAGGTCGCAGAATCGTTAAACTGCCGTAGCACCGTGGTTGTCAAGCCGCAGAATCGTGGAATTGGTCGTAGAATCGTCGAAACGATTGTGCCGTGTGATAATTGCCTGTTCTATTGTGCGTATAACACCTATTTTGTAAATTTCATCTTTACACCCTACTCTGGGTATACAGCTTCCTAATGTGGGTATAAATTTCTACTGTGGGTGTAAATTTTCAAACGTAATTTCATGTGTTAAACATACCCATAGTAGAACTACATCGTAGTTAGCAAAACAGTTCCTATATATGTAACATTCATTTGAAATTGGAAGTTGTCATGATATCAATTAGATATGAGGAAAATTGCATGAATTTCTATCAAATATAGCTTGCTAGTGCTATATTAACTAGGAAACATATGAATGATAATTCCAAGTGACTGATCGCTCAGAAATAGGATGACGTCATGACGTTAATGTAAGCATCACTACGCGTGACGCACATTCCTTATAGCGTCGTGTTTGTGTATCTGGGTGAGGATACACATTCAAAGTAAACAGCGGGGTAGTTGAATTCGCGAACAAAATTACAAAAATAATAATTATGGCATAAATAAAATACACGCATAGTACCCGAGAATACAAAATGTTCACCACTCGTGGTATAACCACAATTCCACTCGTGGTGAAAATTTGGTATTCTCGGCTACTATGGGTGTATTCTATATATACCGTATATACAGTCAATGAAAACGCTCTTGCAATCTAATCACATGGTCTCTGTCGCTGGAGGGGTCAGGATACTACGTTTTCAGATTTTTGCAGATTTCGACCAGGGTCCAGTCTATTCAACAAGAGACATTGAATGCGCGCAAATGCGAGAGTCACAAAAACAATGACAGACAACAACCATGCAGATAGCACATTTCATTCACTAAGCAGTCATATCAACTTTGAGACGTAATTTCGCGCTATAGACAAGCCTTGAAATAGTGAACCTGTCATTTATAGAATGAGCTCCCCAGAGGGTGAATTTAGTGATGCTATCCCGCACAGCGGGCTAGCATCACCAAATTCACCGTCTGGAAACCTCATTCTGCTTAGGCCTTAGCAGAATGAGGTTCCCAGACGGTGAATTTGGTGATGCTAGCCCGCTGTGCGGGATAGCATCACTAAATTCACCCTCTGGGAACCTCATTCTGCAAATGACAGGCTCACTATTTCAAGGATTGGCTATAGACTGGTCATTTTCTCTGTTCAACCACAGGTTGAAAACGTAGTAACCTGACCCTTTCTACGTCACTGCCTGCACGACGACTATACGACGACGATCGTGTTATCAGCTACATGGACGAACGATCCCTCAAAAACCCGACATGAGGATAAACACCGGTAACGTCTTTCGTTATAAAAAGAATGAGCGAGTTTCGCGTTTGTATATCCCATCCCATGTGTAGTATACATACTTCGTACATCTCACCGCAAGTGTTTGCGGTCGTCTTCTTGTACGGCATGATTTCTAGCTTTTCGATGATTTCTTAAGTTTGAGGATGTAGCTTCAATTATGGATCATGGCAGTTTCTTAAAAAAAAAACTGCCATGGTCATCAATTGTTGAAATTAGCCAACTCTGCGTGAACTTAAAACAGGATCCCCTTACTTATAAGAATGTTCTAGGAAGTTAGTTTTCCGATCGACAGCTTGAAACAGGATTTCCTTGCCTATAAGTATGTTCTAGGACGCGAGAGTTTCCGGTCGATGAGCAAAGCAATTTTCTTCATGAATGAACTCATTTGCAGTCAGCATAGGTCGGTCGCATCATAATGGTGGCTAATTAACTAACGTAATTACAGACCCGGATGTTCTCCCCTCAATTCGCTGTGTCTTGGTATATAGAACTTGGGTACCGATGTCTGGTATGTGTCTTACGCGGAAGTTCTGCTAGGCGGAAGACATGTGGTGACCTTCTGCTTTTTTCGTATCCTTCCAAACATGGGTCCAGTTTGTCTTTCGGAACTGTCATCTCACCATATAAAGGGATCCTGTAATACTACGCTGAATTGCGACGACATTGGCATTATATACCATGGTATGATACATCTATGTGGAAGTCCTCTGTGTCCTGACAAGGCAGACATTCAGCAACTCTGATGCTTATACAAGGTGCGAACACGGACGTGACTTGTCAGTCTTCGATGGAACTGTTCAATTCTATTCGGAGTTGAATTATGTCACCAAATTACTAGAATTCTTGCATCAGTGTTCGGCACCACACCCGTCGCCACAATTGAAAATAACCGGGTCAATGTCTGCTTAAGTTCCCTATCAAATGACATCGTTAGGTCAGTAGCCTTATAGTGTCCAGTTTTGTCAGCGCATTTCAACAGTCCCATTTGTATTTTGCACTAATCCATGGCTCAAATTCATTTATTTGTGTTTTTTTTCATGAGTATAAAAGGAGATGGTGCCAACATGGCCGGATTTAGAGTACAGTACTCCTTTAAGATATTTTCTGTCTGACATTTCCAGCTATTGTTGATTCGGGCATGCAAATCCAAATGTTGAAACTTTTGGCCAAAGTTGTGGGTGCATGAGAGCTTTCCAAATCGGCTGTCGTCATGCACGACTAAATCCTGAAATATTACCCATAATTATGCTGTGGTTAAGGAGTCGATTATTTAGGGCATTACTGTACATTGACATGTCAGAAGCCTTATTTTGATCGACCAGAAACCGACATACGATATGTTATGGTTTCAGGTCAGCCGGTAGTTCGCAAGTAACAAACAGTTGGTGTAACATCAAGCACGTGGGTAGTTCCCATACAAGGATCTTAATCTTTCTAGTCCTGTTATTGATCCCCGGCACTTGCATAGGAGGAGATCAGCGGTACCCTAGCCAGATATTAATACGGTCGATGCTCGGGTGCTTGTATTGGATCGAGATTAGTGGTCTCGAAGTCTGATAACTATCGGTCGATACTCCTGGGTGTATAATGTGATGAAGATGGAGATAACGTCCCCATTACAACGAAGATAGAATGAATGAAAAATCCCGCTGTTTACGAAAAGAGACAAGAAAACTTTCGATCCAAAGCGACATGCCCGCAGAGTGAGGCAATGCTTAATACAACATCCCAGCCGTGCCAGTACCTTGTTAAAATTTTGCTGTTTTTGTGATGTGATCAAAGCACTGCATATGGCATAGCATGTGTCGTTAAGTAGAAATTTATGTAAGATCTAATGGAAACTCGGTTTTGATCCATGCATTGGTGGTCAATGTTCGATGTCAGCACAGTACCAGTCACAACCAGTCCATAGACAGTTTGACAGGAATAATAAAAAACACACTGCATTATCTAGACTATGAAGACAACTAGGGTTTGCGCTCAGTCTGCCATCTGAACTCATGACTGTCTGCGAAAAAATAAATAAAACATTTTTCATTGCATATTTCAGTTTTTTTGGCAGCCATTTGCAGGACTATTTTTTATCGTGTAAAGGACCAAAAACAACATAAATATTATTCAAACACGTTTTCAATAATATGGCAGACATAGATACTCAATACTGATTAAACTTTTGAGACATTATGTAGTTTTATGGTGATTTTTCCTAAAAAATAGTTCATCAAATGGCCACCAAAAAAGTTAAATATGCCATAAAAATGTTTGATATATTTTCTCGCAGAGTCATGAGTTCAGATGGTAGACTGAGCGCATGCCTTAGTTGGCTTCATAGTCTATATAATGCAGTGTGTTTTTTGAAAATATTTCCTGTAAAACTGTCAACCGACCTACATGGAAAAAATGGTTGTTTGTTTTTAAATAACTTTTTTCATAATTCGAAGATATCTCTCATATTGCGAAGGTAAAGAGTTGTTGATTGTGAGTTTTACACAAATAAGTATGGATAAAACGTTACATTTTAACACTGTCTTTACTAAATACTCATTAACGAGATGTTCCCTTAGCAAATGTTCAGATAAATAAGTTCAACAAACGTTTATCTTAACATTTTCCCACAAATGAATAGGAATCCCTCTGTATTTGTATAGTCTGTCGTCTGATAATATTCCATAAACACCCCTCCGGGTGAATAATAGACGATTACCATATATACTTTTATAAATTAATAGAGTATCCATTAGTAAAGAAAGGAGTAAGCGTACAATTCACACTCTTTTGTTATTTCAGTGTAGATGAACTCAACCGCATCGCCGGGCACTTTTTCTCGTAAGTCGGGATCAACTGCTACATGATATATGGCGTGATTATACAGTATTATAAACTCGGAGATGCGTCAGACGACTCAAACATTAACTAAAGACACCAACTGTTTACAACCGAAATCAATATGAACCCTAGCATGCGTCAAACGTTTGTAGTTCACAGACAATGATCCCGGCGTAAAACGCCCGCATCGCGCTCTGTATTTCCTTTCTTTGTAGACTTATTACGTAATATATATAACCGTTGCGCAGCTCTGCTTTGTCTCAATAGTAAAATATAGGCATAAGTTCGTCTGATCCGCTCACGGAATTATATAATTTCCTGTACTATATGTATTTATAGTGTAAACATATTTTATTGCATAATAACGCAACGGGATTGAGACACAATTTTTGCAACTTACAAAGGGTCTCTCTCCCCACATAATTGTTTTACACAAAACGAACATAAAATACAATTACACACAAACATGATAATTCATATGTATAACATCGTTTCACTTATAACGATATATGATATAATGTTGAGTGTGGCCATAACGGTGGATATTTCAGTTTATGGGGGGGGGGTCGTATCGTGGGTTGGTGGTTCAGGTGTAATTTCGCGTTCTATGTTGTGATAACACAACATGTTGTTACTTTAGTTTTGCTGCAGAGGTTTGCACATTGAGGTGTTTAATTAAGTTTAAACCGCGATGTCGATGTTGTGTATAATTGATCAGCCCTAAATATGTTCCGGTTTTGTGTACTATTCAGAGTAGTATATCCAAGGAGGAGTTTCTATAGGTTAATATTTTGTACACCCAGGGTAGCAAGTTGGTGAAACAACAAACATCGTTGATCTGTATAAAATGGACAAACAAAAAAATATTGGTTTGCTTCTTCTGCCGGATGACCACAACGACAGCTTGGATTGTCCGATATGAAGTTTGACAACTTTTCAGCGTTTAAATCGCTACAGTAATTTCGAAGTTTACAACGAATGATGTTTTTCCGAAATTGAAATAGTCTGGTGGCGCAAGAACTGGATCAGTCGTTAGGTATTTTGTTTTAAAAATACGAAGGGAAGATGATTCTTTGATTTTATATGACGGTGTTTCTTTCATTCCCTAGATGTATTTGAGAAAAATGTGTGTTCAAAATGCTCAGTTAATTTGAACGAGTATGGAGGAAAACTTGTTTTATCTCTAAAATCATATATAGCAGCTGATTCTGGGCGGGTGGGTAAGAGATTGTTAAGGTATTTAGGGGTCTTGTTATTAGCTATATGTACTTGCAATTATTTGCGGCGGAAATTCATATCACGAATACTAAAAAGGCATCAACACTACCATGATAAAAAGTATAAAAACCTTACGATTAATAACGGTCTTTGATATGTACTGCTATGGAGCCGATGTTTGTTGGGAGACAAGGCGTCTGAAGAAACAGTTTAAATAGTTTTACAGCGCTGCTGATATGCTAAAATACCTTCTGTGTCTTCAATTCTAAAAAATTGTGTTATAATCGATTATGAATTTCCCTCATTTTTTCCACAGATTATTGCACAGATAGAAATTGCAGTGCATTAGGATTTGACAACCAAAAAGTATTTTGAGAATAGGCAATTTAACACTGAAAGTATGCGCTGATATACAAATTAGAGTAAATAAAAAAATCCTCAATGCAGCAAGCGATCAGTTCAGTCGCTGATAAGTAGACAATATCTGCTAATAAATATTTGATTGTCAGCTCTGGAAAAGGTCCATTGGTTATGGGACGCATACACGCTCCTCGTCATATAGGTTAGGTAATCATTCGATTTGGACATCGGACATACATGTATGAGTCGAAACATGATAAAACTAATTATTTTTAAGTCAATATAATAAAACTTTTATAATTTGTTTGAGCAAAAACATAATTTCTACATGTAAATATAGTACAAACATATTGTTATTATCCAGGCGTTGCACGGTCAGTTCTGCTGACTTCTTGCAACCCCTTAATGTCATTAATATCAACAATCAACGCCCCATGAATGGTTTACATAGCTAAACACCTCCTTATTTGCTGACATATAAAATATACCACATATACATGTTGTAGCCTTGGAAATACAATTTATTTTTGTCCATTTGGAGTCCCAATTGCGCTGTTGTTTCACAGTGACATGGTCATGGTAGATTTTATAGATCATGGGAGGATAAAATTTGACTACCAATAATGTTATTACTAAAACGTACAACTATGGATTATGCTGATATATCATAGATAACTTCTAAAATTGCTTCCGAAATTTTGCTCGACACACAGTGGAAATTTAAGTTTAGAAAACACGACAAGAAATCGAACTGATTCAGCCTTATACGATATTCCGTTCTTGTGAGAAAACAATCCTTTCACATAGGTTCTCATCATCCACATATGTTCTCATCCAACATATCCTCGTGCAAATAGGTTCATATATGACCTAAATATTCACATAAGGTTCATTTGTAACTTAGTTGATTCTGAAATAAGCTCACATATATAGGACGTGTACCCGTTATTCTGTTGAATGGCGCAGGCCGCAGTGAAAACACATTATAAACGTCGTGTCGATTAACAAATGAGATTAAATAGTGCCTATATGAACTTATTTCGAATTGAAATAAGCTCACATACGGCTCTTTTGATCGTGTCTCATTTAGGTTCATATAGATTCAAATAATCCCTATAAGGGCCTATTCCGTGTGTTTGAGATAAGTTCTGTATGAGCTTAGTTACGGGAGAACAGGCTCTCTCATCATCCACATTTATTGGTTCTCATCATCCACATAGGTTCTTGTCACTGTGCAAGAATTCCGAGACAGCTGTCGGAATGAGGTCTCTGGGGACCTTCGTGTATGTGGACGATCTACTGATTTTTTTAGTTTATTGTGTTCACCGCCATTAGACTGGTACGTCTCCGCGGGACTTCCCGCGTAGACAGGAAGCACGACAGATCTCATGGGACAATTGTGCGCAGAGTCGCCAGGCGTCTGGGAGAATGAAGCACGTTGTCGTCTGCGTTTTTGATATGGATTATCCATTTGGCAAATAAGCGGAATTCACGCCAGTAAACAGTAGTCACACCGATTCCATTCTGCTAATACATCTCATGAGGAAAAACGTGCTCATATGGTGAACCGATGTATTACCATTCCCATGGAAATATATCCATGTTTGTTGCGGCTATCAGGGCAGACAGTCGTATTGAAATTGCTTCTAAATTGGGAGCATCATAGGTCATATATCATAATTTGAATCTGGTTTCGATAAGACTGGCATGAAGTCTCCGGTGAGTACAGAAGCAAGACATTGCGTTTAGTGTATAATTGTCTCAATTTCCAAATCGTAGCCTGTTGAACCCTTTCTTTACTAAATGGAGTCTCCCGCCCAGTTATAAACTCTTTCAGGATTTAGTCGGAAATATGGCGTGTTGCCATTCATCGGAAAGCTCTCCCCGAGGAGAGCTTTCCGATGAATGGCAACAAGCCATATTTCCGACTAAATCCTGAAAAGTTACCCATAATTCTGCTGTGGTTAAGAAGTCGATTACTTAGAGCATTACTATACTTTATACTGTTGGTGAACCAGAATATTCCTATTTCGGCCATTCACATCCCAGAGGTATGATTCATATATCATCTCGTTCTCGTCAAGAAACACATGACCCAAACAAACTGCACTGTTCCAGACCGACCTATCGATTTAAACTCATACTATATCGGGGCTTCATTTTTCGAACTCTCATGAATGAAAGCAAAATTCTCATACCATAAATCGTGTAAGGTTGCAAAACCATACAATTCACTGCGTTTAAAATCCGGCCACCATTGGGATTTATTTATATATCGAAAATAATTTATCCATAATCGTTCATTTCGACCAACTTCATTTTCTTGCATTTACAAGTGGAATCACCATGGGTGTTGTGAGGCAGACATCATAGCACAATCAACCTCGGCTGACTTTAAAGTTAGAATGGCAACATCCACCTCGGCGGTTTTCCATTCATAGGCATGGCTTTAAATTTCTAACTGAATCAAATGAAGAAAGAAAGAACTACTCTTAGAACTCTCGAGGCCTCTCTAAATGAGACATTGCCCATTTGTTCTACAGTAATGCTCTAAGTAATCGACTTCTTAACAACAGCAGAATTATGGGTAACATTTCAGGATTTAGTCGGAAAGTATCCCCGAGAGCTTTCCGATGAATGGCAACAAGCCATATTTCCGACTAAATCCTGAATAGTTACCCCTAATTATGCTGTGGTTAAGAAGTCGATTACTTAGAGCATTACTGTACTTTATACCGTTGGTGAACCAGAATATTCCTATTTCGGCCATTCACATCCCAGAGGTGTGATCCAAATATCATCTCGTTCTCGTCAAGAAACACATGACCCAAACAAACTGCACTGTTCCAGACCGACCTATCGATTTAAACTCATACTATATCGGGGCTTTCATGCTTATTCTGATGTAAGAATAGCGAGCTGGCGAATGGAGATTGTCCCTGGAGAGTTGTCCTTCTCTTCTTTCTGAATTACTCTCAATTGTAACTGATATAAAACCGATCCAAATCGAAGGGAAAGGTCAATTTAAGCGAGAACTGTGTGTGATCTGCCGCAATGGAATAATGAATAAACGCTGTGTTTTAATCTACTCGATGCTGTTCGACTCTGCTCTTTGAAAGGAGACACCAGACGGTCCATTCGGAGATGCCAGTTATTATCCCAAGAGTCTATAGTTAATCAGCGACGTATCTACAAGAGAAAGCTATAGACTGGGCCCTTGTGTGCTATTATGCGGCGACTTTCTTTAAGATTATCATATCGCGCATAATAAAGAAAACTCTTCAATCAAATTCCAGAACAACGTTGTTCATGGACTGAAGACCCCTTTTCTTTCATGACGTAATCCCAACCTATATAGGGGGATCTTTTATCTTAGTCTCTGCATTGCATCTAGTTTGGAGGTCTTTGTAATCTGTGAGAATCTTTTATTATTCATGGTGATTATATATATTGAAAACAGAGTAATGAACAAATGAACCATTTCATACTTACACTGCAGTACGTTATTGGGTAACCATAAACACATGCTCCCACAATGTCTCACCCGGGTGCACCGCAGAATGATGCCATTCGTACGCTGTACGTCGCGGTGCTTTGTATACTATTAATTGTCTCCAGGTTAGTGGTTGTTGATTAGTAAGATCTTGTGTCTCTTTATATACCCGTGGGTGGTCAATTGTGAAGTGCATCCTGAAGGAGTACATGGGACATTATAACATTGAGCATACATGTATGCACTGCTCCTGAGAACACATGAGTTCAGTGGAAGCTACGCAATAGTAGGCATATATGCTAGGTTAAATATGTAAGAGGGATGTGCTTAATTCTTTTTAACAATATTATTGTCAAAGTTGTAATGTTCAAGCCTCAAGTTAAACCCACTATTATTGACATAATCGCGATCAAGTACCTGTAGGTAGAACATTATTGATATTTTATTACACGGACTTTAATTGTCATGAAAAAAACTTTTATGTGTACTACAACGTTTTTTTCAACACTTCCACACAGGAGTGGAACAAATGCTCTTTAACCCTTCTACGACTGGGGGTTCCTGAAATTTTGCGAAAACCCTGTGCCAAAGCATTCTCTTATACATATATAATTATGCGAGTCTACCATAGGGAGCCTTGTATATATAAGAGACTACATTGGCCTAACATTGTTTACCTTGACCTTGTAAGCTAGTGCATTCTCCTATATGTGTGAGGCTTCATATGGGATAGGAAGAGAATGCACTGGCACAGGATCTTTAATTCTAAACGATCGTAGCTCCCGTCATGAAAGGGTTAATTTTACTAGGAAACAAAAGGAACACTCTTTAATGTGGTTATGACCCAATAATGAATAGTTACGGCAACATAATATTCGAGGCATGGCGTTCTTGAGTTTATTATTATAATTTTGTTTCAAAAATATCCTACATATCAATCAGAATAACATAAACAATTGCACCCCGATGTAATATATAGTCGAGCGTGTGGCAAGCGTCCTCGTGCAAAGATAACATCTCGGAATAGGAATGGTCGCATTATCGAGACTCTGGTGATCACGTCGAGGCCGATCATTATCGTCAGTTCCGTTCAAACGGTCGTTCGCGAGAGGCGCGGTCCCATGTCATTTGATGATAATTGATGGTTGTATGGCATGACTAAGGCACGAGTTATGGATATTTATATGTAACATCATACCGCCCATGAGGTCAGACATATACCAGTTGAGACAACATTATTAATGGCACCAAGAAAATGTGTGTCACAATAACCGCCTTCGTCCCAAGAAGAGTTATCATGGACAAACTATCATTTAAATAAATCAGCCCTGAGCGATTGAAATACATGAACTTACGTGACTTATATAAGTACTCATATTGCTTATTTTATTTTCTCGTTTTCGCCAAATAGCCAACACTATCTGTATAGTTTGGATAAGGTTCCAATTACTGAGAGCTTTCCCATGAATGGCAACAAGCCATATTTCCGACTAAATCCTGGAAAGTTACCCATAATTATTCTGTGGTTAAGGAGTCGATTATTTAGGGCATTACTGTAATGTGGGGGAATACCGCAAGGAAAAACATAAAGCGTTCCGATAAATCAAAAGTTGACGGGAATACAATAGACTCAGTATCAGTATGAATCATGTGATATCTCCGTAGAGCCAATCAGAGAATACAATAGACTCAGTATCAGTATGAATCATGTGATATCTCCGTAGAGCCAATCAGATAATACAATAGACTCAGTATCAGTGTTTTTTTATTATTAACCCTTGCACTGACGGCTATGGAAAATCTGTACACCCATGTAGCCGAGCGTATATATAGCGAGCATTATCGTGCAAAGATCACATCTCGGAATGGGGTGGTCGCATTATCGAGACCCGGCGCTTGTCAGTAAGCCCGTTGATCGCGCCCGGGTCGTTTCTTGTCGTCATTTCTGTTCAAATGGTCGTTCACGAGAGGCGGGATTGACAGGTCGTGTGTTGAAGTTATCTAAACATTTCACACCAATGAATATGAATTCTTCTGCACTTGTATTGTCATTGCGTCTGACTGTCGTCTGCTCATACATCCTTAAAATCCCTCAAAATTAATAATAGACCATTCCATTGTATTATTTCATAACTGAGTGGGAGAGTCCAATTAGCACATATAGGTAGGGTTAACACAGACTGGATGTTGTCATGCGTTATTTGTATTTGCCACCCCCGTATGGTAGTTTGTTGTTGACAACGTAACCCGAGACGTTTGAATGTCGTTCATGTGGTTTGCGCCATACTATTTGAAGAAAAAAAAAGCATTTAACAGGGCAATATATTCATATATATAAAGCAATCTATTATAATATGAATATATCGTCGCATCAAAACTATAAGGTCGTAACTCCATTTTGGCGTGAAATGTGTATTTGATATCATTCGAATTGTGAAACAAAATCCAATCCGATGGACCGAACTGTTTTTGCATTGGATGGCAAATATTCTCACAAACCATTGACACAAATGTGGTATCTCCAGCGATCTTTATAATTATTCGTGCTATAAGGTCGTATGTCTAACAGCAGCCAATCGGATGCTTCAGGTTGTCCACGTGACTTCTGTTTTGTGTTTGTAAATTCTCAAACGTGTGGTATATGGTCGTATCTCCATGTTAGTCACGTGATCATTTGGTGATTTAAATTTTGTGATTGTTCCACAAATTTCTGTATGATGATGCACATGAGTGAATATTCATAATGTAGAATAGGCACTTTTTAGTTCATAGACACATGCGATTGCCACCATATTTAGCTTAATCTGTATTTATTAGCACAACTTCCTTATAGCACAAGTTATTGCTTTTTAAAAGAAAACGAGGGAGTAAACAAAAAATAATATGCGGTTCAATGGACAGCTAATGCCAGTTTTCATTGGGATAAATACAACAATACGTCATGCTTTGTCAACATTATGATAAATGTTGTCTGAGAACTTCAACCTTCATTTTCTCGGAAAGTTGAAAATGTGAGTTACGACCTTATAGTTCTGATGCGACGATATATATTCCAATTCATCATCATTGATAAGGACACGTGAACGCGTCACACACACAGCAAACAACACCCAAAGTCTTCTGGAAATAACATTCACTGCTATAGGATGACGTTAAAAATAAAAACTTATACGACAATGTGTTTTCTGAATAGTCTCCAATGTTTGATCTCATTATTTTCAGGTATGAAAAACGTATAGAAATAGCAAGTTTATCACATCAAATCGAATAGGGTCTCTTTAATTACGATGGAAGTGGGAAATAACGACCATTATACGTGATCGTCCCGGCCTGACAGACGGATATCAGGATATATAAGACACAACGTAATTAGTGTCATATTTCTCCGAACTGGTGACATCAGTTCGTTGTATCGATGTCACCAGTTATTAACTCGGCCCTCCGATATATCGATGTTGACAACTGTGACATAAATAAGTTGTCATTTTCATTGCTATAAGCTAGCAGATGTCGATATTTACGACTAGAATGTTCCGACATATTGATTAAGATCGGAGCGGAGTTCGGAATACTCTCATCTCGACACCATGCATATATTTATATCAGTGATGACATATTGCTATTAACGTCATCGATGAGTGCTATTTGCTCGACAACTAACCAGGACCCGGGGAACCAGGTCGATATCTCAACGAGATGATATATGCCACATGCGGGATGAAACTCCAAACTCATACCGATTCGTTTCCGATTCCGCTATTTTGTATAACATAAGGTCGACCCGCAACAGTAATAAACTCTCATCAAGTATAGAGATACAGACACTTCGATTCTGACTTCCGCCTCGATATTAAGCAGTCCCTTCGATCTGCACGGGTATATATAGGAAATGCGCATTAATATAAGATTATATATAAGAAATATTCCAAGTTTATTTGTTCGCGAATTGATCATTATTGATTTGAAAAGTGCCACTGTTGCAATTTTAATCCGGTGGTGTCGCGACACGTTATTTGCGTCTGGCTCCAGGGAAGGGACGTAGCTTGTGTGATTGAGCTAAACTTAACCAAATTTTAGCTTTTATACCTGTTTATACGCCAGTTATTATTTATATGGATACATGGCGAATATAAATGTTTAAACGAAAACATCCGCGCTTATTGGGATTGGAACCGGCATCGCCATGACCACGAACCTATACGTCACCATTCAAATCTCTAACCCAAAGCGGTTTTTATTTTTAATTTGTTTAAAGTAGGGCGATCAATTGGACATGGTGAATAATCTTGCCCAAAGTAGTTATGTTTTACAACTATAGTATATATATATCAAAATTGATAACGCATACCGTCATCCTTATATATTAATGAAATACAGTGACTCTCGATGGCGAAATTGTTTTCGTTAGTTTATCACCTATAGTTGCGTCCCGAATCGAGAAGTAAATAATTAAAATTGTGTGTAGATCGGACGATGTATTCTGTGGAGTGGTACGGTCGATTTGCTTGAGATTTTCGGCGATGTCAGTGGAATGCTAAATTCTTCCAGTTTCATAGCGCCTGAATACTACTTTATCAGTTCCACAAGTGCATATACAATTTTTTTTTTGCCGTATATACTAGTACATTAGGTATATACTAGTACATTAGCTATGGTAATTCACAATGCACATTCAACGATCATGCAGTAAACGTGAATACCATATTTGTACTGAACTTTACAAAGGAAATTTAATAGATGTCCGTAAACTGCACATAATCTTTCACTCGTAAGTGCATGCAATAACTCCCGCAATCATTGTCTGTCTCATCCACTGCGGTTTAGAGATTACATTAGTGACGTAGAATCCTGAACGTCTGAAGCGACGGTTTAAAGATTACATTAGTGACGTAGGTTCCTGGGCGTCTGAAGCGACGGTTTAGAGATTACATTAGTGATGTAGGTTCCTGAATGTCTGAAGCGACGGTATAGAAATTATGTAAGTTCATGAACGTCTGAAGCGACGTTTTAGAGATTACGTTAGTGATGTAGGTTCCTGAACGCCCGATGCGACGGTTTAGAGATTACATTAGTGATGTTGGATCCTGATATGAATGTCTGAAGCGACGGTTTAGAGATTACAAATTAGTGATGTAGGTTCCTGGACGTCTGATGCGGCGGTTGAGATATTACACTAGTGACGTAGATTCCTGGACGTCTGAAGCGACGGTTTAGAGATTACATTAGTGACGTAGGTCCCTGAACGTCTGAAGCGACGGTTTAGAGATTACATTAGTGTTAGTGACGTAGATTCCTTGCCCTGATCGCCATCGCCCGAATGCTGATACTGGTCTAATGCGACACCCCCTTACCAGATGAGCAACCGGGGGGGGGGGGGGGGGCTTGATTATCTTGGAAGTGCGTCGTAGTTGGATCCGAACATGTCTATTGCTTTTAATTTCACTTGCATATAGCCATAATTACACACGCTAAAGTCATTGCTCTACGCTAATGGTATATTGAGTGAGCCCAATGAATCGCAAGACGCTATGTATATTTGAACATATTGCGGGTGAGTGCGCCCATTTATTACGCGGAGGCACGGATTCCATTCTAATTGAGTGCGATTACATGGGTCTGTTGATATCATCTCTCATTATTCCATCAATACTGACGGCCCTTAATAAGCCTTGTTCACGGCATTGCTCATTGTATTTTGACAAGTTACCAGACTAAATAGAAGTAAAATCAATCCGTTTCCATGCATTATTAAGGAATACACACGCTGACTTCCGGATCACAATACTCGCCGCGGATGAATAATCCAGACGCGAAGCATTCAATCCGTGGATGAGAACACTGGTAGCGGATGGGAACCACAGGTGTGAACGCTGCACATCGAGCGCAGCAGATGGTAAACAAAGGCGTGAACACATGTACAGATGCACATATACGTATATGAATAATGGCGCGGAATAAAACATATAACAATTAAAGAGGTAGCGAATTTTCTAAGATAATACATGCATGTACCAGTCAAAAGAAGTGGTATATTAAGCGCGCTAATTTCGCGCACAATATCTCAATAATATTGCAAGTGGAAACGCTTATAAGCGCGCCGCTTGCGACATTATTGCAATATTTTGCTCCTAATATCGTAATATTTCACGCTTTATATTGCGACATCACGCCCTTAATATTGCGGCATCTTGCGCTCAAAATTGTGACATTTAAAGCAATGGATTGCTTCTTCTATATTGCTTGGCATAAATAGAGACAATATTTTAGATTTGTATATAATTATAGTTGTAAATGCTATTTGTACACTATATGTACACTAAATTCACAGTATTTATCCAATATAAATATAACACTATCTGGTCTGTATGAAATTTTGTCGCGCTCAATATTGCGACAATGCACACTTAATATCGCAATATTCTGCGCTCAATATCGCAATAATAAGCGCGACAGATTTTTTTGTATTGCGCTATAATCGCGCCTTTTTCGAAATTAAACGCGCTCAATATCGCAATGAAGGCGCGCCTCAATATACAACTTCTTCTGACTGGTACTGTACTCTCCAATAAACACATTTATGCAACAAGCTGGTTTTGATGACGCGTTCGTATTACAGTGTTCCTGGTAACAACCAAAAGATGGAGAAGCATCTGTCACACGTGTTCAAATATTACACACCACGTGAACTCAAATCATCCTCTCAGCAGATCCATCTCCTCTAAGCGACGGAAGGAAGAGTCTCAGGTTTAAGTTAAGTTGTTTACGTGGGGAAGATCGAAAGACGTCAAAAAGAAAAGTAGTATTTACTATCGACTGTAACACAGGGGATAATTCATTGGGACGATACATAGGAAGATTTTCCTGTCTTTGAAGAAGAGTTGCCAATTCTGAGAGGACGATCGCCAAAATCGAACCAGAACATCTTATGGAAAACTGTGAAAACGGTTTAGAAACCTTGCATACTCAACTACAAGATAGGCTTTAGACAATCATGTGGAATTCGGTGTATACATGTATGTTAGTCCTCCTGGACAAGAAATATTCTTTCTTCAGCTGCTACAGATCCAGAATTGCGGAAAACAGAGCATCCACACTTTGAAAATTGGTTTCAGATAATGGGTATGCTATTTGTGTCAACGATTCAAATATCTTGTCTTTTTTATCCAACCAGGATTTATCACGTTACGCAGTATAATTATATCACGCCAACTAATGGGCCCATGTATTACAATTGATGGTAAATACTAATCTGTTTTCTGAAATATGTTTGATCTTCGTTTCGCAAGGAATTTAAATTAGCTCCGAGAGACTTCCTTTCGTCTCTTAGAGGAGTAGGCTATACGCTATACGGGGGTGATTTTAGTTTACGATCTGTGAACTAAATGTGATTAAAAAGGTCTAACAGTGATATGTTATAAAACAGCAACATTTGATGTCATCGCTTTGGTTATAACGCGCAGCACACAATTGAAACTAAAATATATTTTTTTTATGACAGACGCTTCTAGATCTATAGCTTGGTCTCCCCACTCGAAATTTTCATTTTATCACTGAATATATATATATATATATACGAGGTTATAGTACAGACTGTATTGGGGTGAATAACATAACACTTTCCCCACACCGTATTTGACAGAAGGAAAATTAACCCTTCCATGACTGGAGCTTCCTGAAGTTTTGCGAAAACCCTGTGCCAATGCATTCTCTTATATACGCGAATGTCCCATATGACGCCTCGCATATAAGAGAATACATTGGCTTAACAATATTTACCTTGACCATGTAAGCCAGTGCATTCTCTTATATAATTATGTGAGTCTCCCATATGGAACCTCGCATATATAAGAGAATACATTGGCACAAAATTAATGCTGCACCAGCGTTAGCTGCTATCGTGAACCTCGTGAAAGGGTTTTAACAAGTCATGGAGACAACTCATACGTTACCTATATTCTTCGAGTAGACACCAGATTTACCCAAAGTGACGTTTGATAATGAGTACGCATGCATTATTCAGTGGAATTGATTGACTGTGAGTGTTTTTATTCGGCCCAGGACCCGCCCGGGATAGCACAGTAAAGGTTCAGCATAGTGCTTTATTTCCAATGTGGCCCCGTGAGGCCGATGACTCGAAATTGACAATATCCTGTTCATGGCGGGAGTTGCGCTGGCGATACATTAGTGCCAATGCATTCTGTTATATATGCGATTTTTCTTTAACAACTTTTATCATTTTTTTAAAATCATTTTTCTTACATTCTTTTGTTTATGAAATTCTTCACAAATGACTAGCCATTGCACAGTTTCGTGTAATAATTATTGGAATTACCGAATAGCACACATGGTCAAGTGGTCCTGCTAATGTGCTATGATGCGGTTGTTTATGCTGAATTGCTATGATACTGCTATGGCAAACTGATGCTGTTAACAATAAGTACTGTTATGTCTTTTAATTTGCCTTTATCGCGGTGTTCCGATAATCGGATCATATTCAGGAAAATCCATTATTCAGAAATGTTTTTTTATTTTGCGAAATATTTTTAATACCAGTTAACAGTTGCAGAAAAATCTTTAGAAAAAACTACATAGGTCTCACTGCGGATGTATAGTAAACGGTAAGGCATGTGAATTTCATAAGTAGTTTATCGTGCATATATACCAGCACACCACAACCCTTCTCGAAGAATTGCCAGGCACAGTTACCTGCATGTGGACAGTGTTCGTGCTGCCGTTAGCCATTTTAGCCAAATGCGAAAAATAAATAGAAATGGGTAAAATAACTTGTCAAATGGCGAAAAATAACACGGCTAAAGGAATTATTCCCCGGCATGCGTAAACAGTATACACAGAAAACAGTTGAGTTGGCCTCAAGCCGTCTTTGTGGCAGATCTAATTACCATGAATGCATTTAATTGCAGTTGCATAAAAATGTACTCTCATATCGTAGGAGCTCAGGTTCGTTGGTATTTGATATCTTTATAGCCTGCAGTTGCACAAAACATTTACCATTATATCACAGGTACTCATGATGTTCGGTGGTATTTGATATATGTATAGAATAATCGACCTATAATGTGAAATAGGTACATAATGTGACCATTTGATTTTGAAATAAGCAGATAATGGAGTAATAGCCGTTATTTCGTGTTATGGCGCGGGCAACAGTGAAAACACATTTTAAAGAGTGTACACATGAAAAGTCGTGTGTTGTCATTGTCCCCACATAATCTGCTTAGATCGCCTCATTGTGGGTTGATAATGTGACTAAAACGCTCTCATTATCGACTCAAAATGGGGCGATTCTAAGCAGATTAACTACCTAAAACATGTTATATTATAAGAAGATAATGTGCGGGTTTTCGGAAGAACAGGCTGCTGAAAAGCCTGCAGTTGCACAAAGTACTCGAAAGCAGCCCGACGCATGATACTATTGAACTCAAACGTTATATGCATGATTGTCTAACTTGACATTTCGTGCCAAACGTCGTATACTGAGAGTAAAAACCAATGGACAATCGGCTTATATCATCGCTAGTTTGTGGGAATTGACGTTAATGCCCCCAATTACGCAAACAGAATTGGACGGTATTCGGTTTACTTTATCGATATTCCTAATCGATGTTATACATTGTTCCGAATGCTTATGACGATTATTGTTTGATCTTTGTTTGGCGCCAGTTTACCGATCTATACGTCCGACTAATCGCTGACCTTATTATATCTCACCTTGATATCGGTCTGTTTGTTTATGTTGTTTGTTGGGGGGGGGTATCGTTTCAGCCAATACAGACCATACCACGATGTTCTCAATTTCACGGAAGGAGAGTGTTCATTTCGATTTTAATCTGAACCATAATTGGATCAGGCCATCTTCCATGTGCGTTCATCATAAATCCTTGTTTTTTGGGGGGATTTTAATAAACTTTTCCACCACTGGGCGGCTTATGTTCTGATGCGCCATGTGTCCTACCGATTGAGCTACACATAGCTACACAAAGCCCCGTCGGCTACGTTCGGTCATTGATTTAAACATGTTTATTTTGTATAAAAAATAAAATTAAGATATTGGGGGTTTGGAGGACAAGTTCTTAACACTTACTCGAACCTCCACTCCCCGCAAGTAAAATATGTATTACTAGTTATTACAATAATGCTAATGACAAATTATTGGGTGTGACGGGTGTATTAAACGGACATGGCTCATTCGAACCTCCAAATGGTGTCTACGTAATTCAAAAGGGATGGATACGATAGGTCGATAAATACACGAAATATTGATATACCGGATTCATATGCTCTGAAAACAACCCCAGCCATTTCAATTTTTTATTTATAACATATCAGGAATAAACTAACAGGGAACGCTCTTTTCTGTTCCATGTCGTGCAAATGGTTTTTGTTTGGGACCCAAACAACGTGTTCATATTTGTTTTAACATGAATGCGTCTTTGTGGGTTACAGAATGCTGGTATATAGGTAGTTCAGATATCTATCGATCTATTTCGATACCGGGAGAAATTCAAAAGCGAATAATATGTGAATGTTGGAGCGCAAACCGCCGTGTCAGCCCATGTGGCTTTAATACAATATAATGAATCATAAGCATGGAATGCATGTATGATATTCTTACACGTGTTAGATTTTACCGGTGAAGGGAATATTTTACCGCTGAAGGGGTGGGAGTTTTGTACACCAGCCAAACCTAAAAAAAAAGCTGTCGAACGGTGGACTTTATCACAAGTTAGGAGAATGGCGCTTGTACATTGGAAACCACTATTTAAAGGTTTGGGGACTTCGTACTGAGCAAGCTCATTATCAATCAGTTGATCTGATGCTATGCTGATTTTCAGCTGCACGTTGACCTGGACGTCTGGTGGTGGTTTTGGTGTGACTCACTCTCTGTTGTTTTAAAATCAAAAGTCGATTATTTTCGGACAAATTTGTGAACTGAAATAATCAGTTGGAATATGAAATTTCCAATCTTAGGGTTGTCAGGTTGGAATATTCCAGTTGGAATGTTTGAGCTACCAGTCGAAAAAATCGAAAGCAATAGGATGTGTGCAAATATAATTTGTTTTAATGTGTAACCAATATAGGAAAGTGGGTGTCTGACCAGGCAACACGTTGCCAGGTTAAGTGAGCACTGGCAGATAGAACAACATGCATTTTTGTTAGCCAACAGAGGTTTTAGTAAGAAACACGACTCAGAACACTTCGTCATATAAGTTTACCCATATAATATTGGTGGTACAACAAATGTAATGGATGTCAAGAACAAGAGGAGGGTGTCTGCAAAGTATATGAAAGAAGGCGGGGTATAATAGGGTCAGAGTCCCGTTCACATGCAGATTCTTGGTTCCTCGTGTTCTTGGCAAGATTTAGAGTCCGAGCGCAAGGTTCCGGAGCGACTTACAAGAATTTTTAAAATAAATTTGGAAGGTACAGACCAAATGGAGATTAATTAAAGCAAAGAACCCTACAATTTGTAATCTAAGGGAAAAGTGTAAGACTTTAAAAAATTAGAAATGAAGACTAAAGAAATAAAACAAGTACATTTTATGAAAAATTAAAATGATTCTATAAACCAGTAGGATCATCATCAGTTGCAAGTAACTACTGACCCGTACCATAGTAAACATATGAACACAAAACTGTTCGACCTTTCTTCGAAACCAATAAGGTGTGTGCAAATAGAATTTCCCAAACTTTGAAATTTGGGTCTGATTCAATGGGAAGGGCGGTGTTGTGGACAGAGATTTTGGAGACCCTCTAGCCATGCCACTGCACGTGGAACCTTATTTAGGTTTAGATAGACATGATCTTCGTCAAACTTTCACTAATAGTGAGAGAGAGAGAGAGAGAGCGAGAGATAGATAAAAAAGAAAAAAATATTTAGAGAGATTGAGGGGTTGAGCGAATCACTACCATCCGAATCACTAGTCATCGGAACTGATTTATAAATTGGAATATAATGGTCGCTTTATGGACAATTTCCAACTGACGGGCATTTCAGTCCAAAATTTGGCTAATTACTTGTTGGAAAAAACAAACAATTTCAACATATCTTTGGTGTGATACTTCCAACTATAAATATTGTGTCAGGCAAAATTTTGACCAAAGTTGTGGAGTGAGATAATACCGCCCCCTGTTGCCTCGTTCCTGAGTGATGGCGAATGTGCTTCTAATCTCGTGATCGACGCAAATTAAGGAATGGTTATATCTTGGCAAGCTTGTCAGTTACTTAACGGGTTCGCTGGTTTCGGCGTGTGATGAAATGATTTCCCACTGATTTGAACCCTCGGCCTGGTTGAATTACGATTTCTTACCACGCGAAGACGGCAACCCAATACTGCAATGATACGTATAAGTTTATTGTTAACCTCATCAATTTAGGAGAGCATATCTATAAATGACAAGTATATACATGTTATGTAAGTATGCATGCAAATGATCACAATATTAATCACAATATTATTTTACAGTGTTTAATGTCAATATTTGAATTTTAGACATGCAGGTTTAGATCGAGAGCTTGTAATTCCAAACGCCGTCTGCAATTAATGGTCGCACGATGAATGTGATAGACAAACATTGTTATGAGTGTGCCACCCCCGAAGAATCCTGGAACATCAATTTCTTTTTTGGAATACCTCTATATAATTCCTACCAGTAAGGTACAAGCATAATACTCGTCCATATTGGACCTAAACATTCACATTAGGTTCATATTGGACTTATTTTATTCTGAAATAAGCCCAGCGTTGTTCCAGTTTATGGCGCGGGCCACAGTGAAAACACGTTATAAAGAGCGCGAACATCTGGTAAGTCAATTTAGGTTCATATAGAGTGTAAAATAAATGCTGATATGGGCTTATTTGTGTTTTTGAAATAAGTTCAATTTGAGGACAGCGCGTCCGGTGGGAAGGGGGGGGGGGGGGGCTGCTGGAATGGATGACATTTACCCAACATGACGATTAAGTTTAACTGAGGTAATTGAGGTGTACCCAGGATAGAACGGCGGGTATCATATCTCTACAACACAATGAATGTGTAATAACTAGAGCTTGGCTTGTAGATGACCACGCCTTTATAGTTACCAGTGGAATGAGTATATTATATTATACCCACCATCATCAACTGTCAAGCGTATAAACACCTGCGATCAAAACTGATGCCATATGTCGCGATTGAATCTGGACAGACACAACTTAGTGACGCCGGCTTACTTATTAGGCTAATGAATCGGTATCCTCTTGAATGCTTTATTCTCTGATCAAAATGACAATGATATCGAGAAATGGAAAGTATATACACAGAAGATGGAGAGGAGGAACGTAATGCATTATATACACAATATACAGTGATCTCCCGATTGACATGGCGCATGTTTTTATCATTATTATCATCAATTTCATTTTTACATTAGAGTCATCTTCATAATCATAATAACCATCATCATCTTCGTCATCGTCATGATCTTTATATCTAACAGCAACACAGTCAACACCAAAAAAACAACATCAACTCCAACAACAACACCAATAACAACAACACCAATAAGTGATACCACTTACTTCAAGTAGCTAAATTTCTCCACAGCGCTTATAAAAAGCCGGGTGTATTCTTATTATGTCACTTGTACGGAAGCCTATTAGGGCCATTTTGTTATATATTCATTAAAATTTTTCCTTTTTTATTTAATATTTTATATATATTCATTAAAATATTTCCTTTTTACTTTCCACCTGGGAGATAACTTTTCTCCCTGGAAATAACTTATCTCCCAGGGAGATAACTTATCTCCCAGGGAGAAAACTTTTTTCCCGGGAATTAACTTTTCTCCCGGGGAGATAACTTTTCTCCCGGGAATTAACTTTTCTCCCAGGGAGATAAACACACGACTACACACCGCTCGGACCAGCCCGGACCAACCCGGACCAGGGTGAACGGGCTAATGTGTAACTAATGAGTGAAGTTCTAAACTCAGAAGACTCACACTTCCTACGCAAGTCATTTGTTTTATCAGGACTATACTCAATGAAGTAGACAAGATTCGCAACACATAACGTATTTGATGTTTCTGTTGTTTGTATCGCGCATGCAATACATCGTTTATTACATACAAGATATAACAGATGTGAAGTTTATTCATATATCTCGACAGGTGTTGTTGTTGTTTCTGTTAATCGCGACAAATAATTTAGTGAAATTGATATACAAGTGACACTAATGACTACATATTTATTATATAAATGGTACATGTATGATGAAAATGTTTGTGGCGTAGTAAAACCGGAATGTAAATATTCTATATATGTTTCATTTCTCTGTGTATACACCCTTCTCAATATCCTATTATGTAAAATGATCCGAGAACAAAGCATAGAACAACGCCATTTTATTTAGAATACAATATTCCATTTAACCCTTTACCCAACAAACCGGCCAAAACCGGCCAAATAAAGCTGCAACAGCCTAAAATATCTTCGGTCTGTCTCAATAGAACCATACAAATATGGATATCATTGGAACCGGCTCCTTGACCACATTGTGATGGTTACAGTTATGCCCTGTGCCAATGCATTCTCTTATATATGCGAGTCGACCATAGGTCGCCTCGCATATATAAGAGAATGCATTGGCCTAAACAAATCTTTTTTTAACACTTTTTACCATTTTTTCTTACATTCTTTAACAATTTTATAATTTTTAATGTGTTAAGCCAATGCATTCTCTTATATATGCGAGGCGACCTATGGTCGACTCGCATATATAAGAGAATGCATTGGCACAGGGCCGTTCTGTTGGGTAAAGGGTTAAATCCTTCCTAGCGTAATGTCAAGGCCTTTATGAGCTATTCATCGGTTCGCCCACAGATTCGTGACGTCTTCGTACCAAAAGAATCACAATTATTACGACTCACTCACGCATGCGAGTACATACGAGTAACTATATTATTGGTCCCGTTCTTCTATGGAGGAATGTATTAAGTAGACAACAGTGCATTGTCTGTAATTACTCGGGACGCTAAGGACGATTTCTTCTGACAGCCCATATGATGAGATAGAATGAAGCCTCGTACAATTTTCAGGCGATACATTATAACGCTCCAGCGCATGTCTGACGTCATTGGTGACGACTTCGTATGTATATTCCCTTGTTAGACACTCACGTTGTCTCTTCGGGTTATTCCGCGAACTGGCTCGCAGAAAATCAAATGATCGTGGTGAGTTCGCCTATAGCCTTTGGACATCGTGTTCACTCCAATTAAGGGTTCTTGCGTTCGAACTGAATCGCTTGTTCTTGAGTGTTCCACTTTATATGCGGATATTTAACGAAGGCCCCTGCGGTTTGTAACACGAACATTTTCCATTTAATCAGTGTCCGTTCATTTAATTCAAGTGTCCTTCGATATTATTCCAAAAAGACATCGGTCGTTACAGACAAGGAGACAGGAATAACATTAGAATGCAATTCGATAGACTGCACGTGGTGATTTATCAAGTTACATGTTAGATCATGCCATGAGTCTCTACTCTGGCTAACGCCCATAGAGATCATATTCCACCAGTACAAAACCTTGGAATTTTTTGAAGTTTTGACAGGAACCTTATTAATTAGAAAAAAATAATGCGGGGAATATATTTCTTAGTTATTATCTGTTTACATGTAGGAAGGAGAACATTATCTCAGTCAAGCCGATATTGTATCCGGCCTACCTGTTACGTGCACGTAAGTTGTCCACAGTGACGTGGTAATAGGGGGACGAGGGTTGGGATGTCTCGCTCTGCCCACCATTTGTCAAAATTGTTCACAGTTGGAAATGTCATCTTTGACGCGAGATTAGTTGAAAAATTTAGAACAAAATAGGTTTGGACTGTTCATTTGATTCACAATCAGTGTTTAATGTGAAATATTTTTAGATCAAAAGTCTGGTATTAAATTAAGGATAAAGAGACTCCAATATTTACCATGAAATCAGGTAACTTGTTTGTACCACATGGCAATTGTTTTTTTCCCCCAGAAATGCGTGGTTATTTTGTGTTGTGAATGATTTTTGGCCGATACCTCCATTAATATGGAAGCGGTAGCCCAGTGGTTAGAGCGTGGGACTTGTAATGGTGTTAATGCACCGGCGTGAGTTCGTGCCCGGCTGGTGGACTATCGTCTCCACAACAGTGGCTTGGTCGGATTGAGCGGTATGTGTGCTATATATACAACATGGCGCGAGATATGAAACAGCGTGTGGCACACGCTGTTTCATATCTCGCGCCAGGTTGTGACCCTTGGACAAGGTCACTTTTACTGTGCTCGCTTCGTCAGACCTAGACGAGAAATAGGTACATGGTTGTTGGGTATCCGTAAGCCGCTCTAGTGAAGCGCCTGTAAAATGGCAACAGGCACAAGACTCGGCATTACTCATAAAAAACAACTGGGGTAATAATGTAAGCGCTTAGAGCTACACCAGGGATTAAGCGCTATATAAACGATATACATTATTAATCATGTGCAAAATATGATGAATACTGAATGAATGAATTCCTAGCAAGCAAAAAGGGATTCCCCTGACCCTTAACTTTATGGGGATTACTGTTAGTATCACAAGTTGGCAATCAATGGTCGTTCGCAAGCAATCAAACGGAATGTGAGCACACCATCGCTGGGTAGCACCAAACGTCACCGCCTGAGGGTACACCGTGCAGATCCCTGCGCACAAAAGTCAGTTAACTGTGAGATCACGTTCATTCATTGGAGATTGCGTGGGAATTGGCGAAACACTAATCGATCGCTTGTAGAAACACGACAAAGACAAGACAGTTTGCGGATTGGCGCCGTATAATCGAACCCTACATAATTAATATGCAACAATGTCGAATGCTCAATTATTCATCTCAATCTGAATTCAGTTAATAATATAAACTGGTCTGTGCTGTCGCATCCATTCCCATGGCTCGTCTAAATTGAAGAATCGCGTCTACTTGTGTTCCTAAATTCGTGTTAATCGCTGCGGCTTCTGTCATCCAAGGATGCCGTAGAGTAGTTTGGTATCCACATGAGATGATTATTTGCAACATGCCTTGCCTTAATTCGTGGATGATGATATTCAGCTACTACGGCGTGCATGCATATTAATATGATATCAGCTGATACGTACGACTGATCGCCCAAACACGCGACATTAGGATACACCGGCATTGTCTTGTCATTGCAGAACAACGAACGAGTTTTGCTTTTATATGTTACAGTCAATATGTCAAATCAGTCATTTGGCCAAATGCCTAAATTTTGGTGAAATGCCTGTGACCGCCAGTCATTTGGCCAATTGCCTAAAAGTTTCAGTCATTTGGCCAGATGACTGAAATTCACTGCCCTGAATTTGACAGTTTGCCTAAATGGGAATTTTATTTGTAGTCAATATGTTAAATTGGCCAAAATGACTGAAAATCGCTGACCTGAATTTGACAGTTTGCCTTACTGACATCAAAACGAGCTGCTGAGGTTGCCTACCATCTCTTGGACATATTTCTGTTATTCGGTGCGCCACATAAGGAGTTGTGGCCAGAGCTAGTGATAGTACATGGTAAACCACGCCACCCACACAATCAAGGATCTGTTGAACGTGCGAATTATGACATCAAAGACATGCTTGTCGCCTGGATGAGTGCAAAGGATAACGCTGATTGGACTATTGGCATTAAATTTGTCCAGTTTCGTAAGAACTCGAGTTTTAATGCGGGCATCAAACAGTCACCCTATACCACCTTATTCGGTGTCGAAGCCAGAATCGGTTTGACATCTTCGTCATTGCCACATGAAGTCATTCAGAAACTACAAACAGAAGACGACTTGCTTTCAGTTCTATCCAACCGTTCAGCTCAACCAAAAACGACGACTCCTCAACTAGAATCAACGACTCCTCAACCAGAAACGACGACCCCTCAACCAGAAACTACGACACCAGAAACTACGAATCAACTAGAATCAACGAGCAACATAGCCAAGAAAAGAAAACTTGCAATTGCAGCACAGCAGGAACAAGCCCAACGTGTGGTAAAGCGAAGCCCGGTGATTCGGAAGGATATGTGTTATCACAGCTGTAGACACTGGACAATGAACAATATACCATCGGTTGCCCTTCAGGTATTCTGAAGGGGAAATACAGTCGACACCAGTTCGATTTGTGTCCCCAGCGGCTTCTGAGTGAATCGGACATCAACGGCGATATCAGTGTGTCCCTTCGACAAGCCAACAAAAATGAGTCTCAACACGGTGGTCAGGGATTCGTGAAGTGCAATTGCAATGGACCTAAGAGATGTAAGAGTAAGCGGTGTGCTTGTTTCAAGAATAATGTATTATGTAATAGTAGATGCGACAACAGTGTCAATTGTTCTAATAAATGATAATATTGTGTGTCACATAAGCATGTTGTGTTATAAAGTTTGTGTTTCATGTTTTGATTATTAATTTGTTTTATACTAAACATAAATAAATATGAAATATCGTTCAGTTATTTTTTTAAAAACCCATAAATACTCTTCAGTCATTTGGCCAAATGACTGGTGGTCAATTTCAGTCATCTGGCCAAATGACTGAAAATTTTAGGCATTTGGCCAAATGACTGATTTGACATATTGACTGTAACATATATACCCACTGGATACACATGTTTATAATAAACAAGCTTCATACATTTCGCCGAAAATGTGCATGGCACAAGATGACACCCCGATGGAATCCCAATATTCAACAACAATTGGAAATGTATAGAAGCAGTTGCATCCCAATGTCCAAGCGAAATAGTTATTTGGTCGAAGCGTGGTCAAATAATATATACAACCATAAGTTTGGGTCACAATAGATCTGACAGGAACTTCAAAACAAGATTTAAAATATCTAGAATGGGTATGGCATGGAGAAACCACTACGTAGCACCATATAGGAGATGTCGGGTGGCCCAACTCCATCCCAACTTGTGTTCCCAAATTCGTGTTAATCGCTGCGGCTTCTGTCATCCAAGGATGCCGTAGTGTAGTTTGTTATCCACTTGAGATGCTTATTTGCAAAATGCCTTGCCTTAATTCGTGGATGGTGATATACAGCTACTACGGCATGCATGCATATGAATAGGATATCAGCTGATACGTACGACCGATCGCCCAAACACGTGACACGAGGATACACCGGTATTGTCTTGTCATTGTAGAACAACGACCGAGTTTTACGTGCGTATATCCCCTGGATCCATAAGTTTATAATAAACAGGCATCATACATTTCGCCGAATATGTGCATGGCACGAAGATGACACCCGACAACATCCCAATACTCAACAGCAATTGGATATGTAGAAGCAGTTGCATCCCAATGTCCAAGCGAAATGGTTATTTGGTCGAAGCGTGGTCAAATAATATATACAACCACAAGGGTGGGTCACTATAGATCTGACAAGAATTTCAAAACAAGAGCATTTCAAATATCTAGAATGGGTATGGCATGGAGAAACCACTACGTGGCACCATATAGGAGATGTCGAGTGACCCAACTCTATTCCAACAATATGTCCAATAGATGTTTTCGCAATCTCTATCAGAGCTATCTATCTTACCGTTATTCATTTCTGTCACAGCATTGATTTTTACAAGATTCTTGTAAATTCACAGAAATGTGCGTACATCACGGATTTCGACAGCTACAACACATAATGATCAAATAATATTACAATCGTTTTCAACCCGTCATAAATTATGGGTTTCCCAACAAACTGCCAGTTTTTCGTGGGACTATTTTGTTTAGCCATATACCGAAGTGTATATTGGTTAGTTGGATTGTCATGTGACATTTCTCGGAGACAACATTACTGGTGCACTGGTGATAATATTAGATTAATTTAAGTTACAATAGTACACCAACTATAAACAAAATACCCCCTTGGTGTGCTGTCGCCAACACTCAAGTCAGTGTAAAATCACATCTGGCAGCTGAATGGTTGATTATGATTGGGATAAAAATGAATGCTAAAAAAAATAAAAAATCAAAGCCACCATGGAAATATTATACCTAGATGAATATTGATGCAGAGTGTGTGATATAATTAACCTTGCATTGAATGGTGGTATGTTAGAAAATTTTATGATAATTTTTTGAGCGGAATTAGGGTAGTATCAAAATCGGTAATTTTAAAGACTGAAATGGCACACGGACCTATTAATTGTTCTGGGTCATGTTGGGTACAACGAGTCATTCTTCAAGTCAGCATAAAATCACACGTGGCAGCTGAATTGTTGATTATGATTGGGATAAAATTAATGCTAAAAAATAAGAAAAAATAAAAGCCACTTTGGAAATATTATACCTAGATGAATATTGATCCAGAGTGGGTTAAATAATTACCTGGCGTTTGATGGTGGTATGTTTGAAAATTTGATGATGATTATTTGTTCGGAATTAGGCTAGTATCAAAAGCGGTAAATATAAAGACGGAAATGGCTCACGGACCTATTAATTTGTTTGGGTCATATTGGGTCCAAAGAGTCATTCTTCAAAATTTACTAGGTTAGAAAGTTCCAGCATTCACAAGGAATCAAGCATTGCCCCGGACATTAACACTGTCGCCTATGGAGAATAATTGGTGTACTGTAACCTTTAATCGGTGCTGTGACAGCGTTGAATATCGTCAATATAGACAATTCTGGTAGAGATGGAACACCATCCCAACAATATGTCCAATCATTTTAGAGTTTGACGATTATTCATAATCTACCGGCGACGTATGTTGCCTCGATGCCGGCGAACTGTAATCAACACCCTTAATTTCACAGGAAATAATCCCGTCCTAACTTAACTTGACCTATTTATCGTCCATTGCGGGATGTGGATAGACAACTGTCACTATCAACTTACTTCCTGTCTCTATAGAATCAAATATTGAGTTCCTCATTGGGAGGTTGGTAAGTGCTGTTTTATGATTACTGGTCTATCCTCAGTCAGCTATAAGTTTCTCACGAGAAGGTCTGTGAGTGGTCGTTTACGATTGACATTGGAGAAGTACTGTCTTGTGGTGTTGTGACCTTACGTCTGCTAATGAGTGTTCAAGAATCGATAATGTATTCATGTGGATAGACCGGATATCGCTTGGGTTGAATGTCCGTTTAGGGACATGGTGACAGTAGGGGTGAGGTTTACTCAGTATCATCATGTGGAGTTAGGTTTGGAAGAAAATTAGTATTAAATATTGGAATAGTTGGTGTCATCGGTCAGTTGAGCGGAGTAGGATTACAGAACTTGATTATTGAGTTTCGCTGCGTGCTGCTAATGACAGACGACACGTGGAACTGAAAAAGGTGAATGCTTGAATGTCATCGCGGGTCTACTAAGAATTCTTATTTTTTTTCTTTCAAAATTTGATTATGAAAAATTTAAATAAAAAAAAAAAAAAAAAAAAAAAAAATTGAGCAAGGAGCTCAATTTAATAATAATAAAAAAATAATGAAATAAAAAAACAGACATTAATTAAAAAAACAAATTCATGTGTTAGTTTCAATTTTTATTTAAATCCAAATATTTAAACGATCAAAATGTGCGTGAGGCGTACAAATGTGTCGCCGCTGAATAATGACTCCCGATTGGAGCCTGTTTCACCTAGTCTATACTATATATTTTGAGACTTCCGTATATATATATGTGTACTTCATAGAATCGAAAACGGTTCGCTCAGAGCACGCGTTCTCCACTCTCAGTCTCAAAAAACGGCACTGCGGTGGTTAATAGCGTTGATAGTTAATGAGCGTTCGTGTCCGCAGTGTGTTGATAAAGAGCGTATGTGTTTAATGTGAATCTTACGTCTGGGTCTCGGCGTGAGCGTGTAAGACTGTATCCAGACATGAGCGTGTTGTGTGACGACATTCCCAACACATAACAGGGACAAATATCTACATGTATTAGCCACCATCAAGGCGAGTATTGCGACGTATTAATTCAAATGCTTTCGATCAAACAATATTCTTTGTCGCACCGGCAGACGAGATCTCGGAAACGGGTGGAGCTATCGACTTGAAATTTGGTATGTGAATGTATCTTGCCCCGGATACGAATTGTATCGGGTCGCCGAGCCCGTGCGACGCAGCTTCGCGCATGCGCAGACCAGATCTCGGAAACGGGTGGAGCTATCGACTTGAAATTTGGTTTTTGAATAGCCCGGACAACGTCGGGCTCATCATTAACTCATTGAAAAACAAAAAAATTAAATTAATTAAAAAAATTAATTAAAAAAAATTAAAATTGTCATGTTTCTGATGATTGCCGCCAGTGGCGGGCTAACCTGCTAGTATATATATAAAAGAGTAGGACTGCCTGTCGCAATTTTCTCCGAGACCCCTGGACCGATTTCAAACAAATTTGGTGGGGTAACTCGGGGTACCCCGGTTGATGATATAACGGCGTTTGTTTCTCTCAATTTTTATTTAAAAAATAAAAAATAGGATTAAAAAAAAAAAAGGATCGCAAACCCATATATAGCGCACAAAGGGCTCGCGTGCCCCATCGGAAGCCTGTTTCAGCTTGTATAATATAATATGGATGAGAAATATTATTAAAATAATGAGGACGATCGCTTTGATTATTTGGGATTGTTATGGTTTATTGTCGTTTTTGGACAGGAAAGTGAGTAGGTTTACAATGAAAGTGTCAATGACACTGTAGCTCAACTTGGGGAGAAGTAAACATTTTTCTAAGCAATGAAAATAATGATAAAAAGAAATCACTCTGAAGATCCATATACAGTTTGATCATGATCGGATGAGCGATATGGCCAGTATATAGGGTGTCCCAAAGGATTTATTCATATAAAGAGTAAATTCCAAGATGGCTGCTGGCGGCCATGTTTTCAACAAATTTCGGTCAAAATAGGAGGCCCCCATCTAAAGATTATTAGTATTTAGCTGCTTCCCATTGATACCTATAAAGTCATTCAATCCGCGATTACCAGATATAAGTCTGTAAGTTGTAGACATTGAGATCATTTGGCAACTTTGGCAAAAAGTTATTCTCATTTGGTAAAATTAAATGTTTAGCCAGCGCCGACCCTGATTTGACATAAACAAGTCTTGGCTGAATGAGTTGATGTGTTGCAGACGGTCAAATATTATAGATATTTGACATTTGTTTGCTATCCATGAAATAATTGGTAATTTTATAACTCACAGTTAAAGTTGTACCATGTTTATTAACCCTTCCTATACTAAAGCCTCACCGATGAGTACGAAACGTTCAGATAACAAGTTCAACAATTGGTTAACTTAGCATATAAACTCTTCTATATTTTTGAGTGCCTATTTTCATTGCAAATATTAACTATTCGGTGCAAACTGATTTAGAACATTGTTTATTCTAAACACTTTTTAATAGCATTCATTGGAGAAATATTCAGGGTACAATCCAATGTTTGCTATTTGTAACTTGGTATCTGTGCCCTGCACGTATCTCTGAGCTTAACCACTATAGCTAAAGATAACAATTTCTTAATCTAATTGTAAATAAAGTAGACACACACAAAGCCTCATGACGTATATTATATCATCGCAGTTGCAACAGATGGTTTAAACCCCACCCAGTATGTAAATTTTATGTAAATTTTGTGTAAATTTGTATATTTCCATATTTTTTCTCTCCATATTTTCCGTTCCCAAATGGTGTCGACAGGAAGACAACCATATGGTCCTGCCACCACCATATGACATATTTTTGTTTATTACTTAATTTGTTTTGCATTTAACATTTGTAGGATGATATGCCATAAATAAATATTTACTTACTTACTTACCTCAATAAGTAGTGCTCCTTCTGCACTTATATTTATATGTCGTCTGAACACCTGAACATTCCTCCAAATCAATAATATACCATTCCGATGTATACCTTTTAACGACTGGGAGAATGCATTTAGTATATAAAGGACTAATTGGCCGTCTATTCTGCAAGGCCATACGTCACAGAATGTTCCACGGTGTAGTACGTAACCTTCTGGATAATTAAATGTCATTAAGTTGAGATATTTCAAAATGACATTCGCTCGCCTAACTGTCGCACTAAAGAGACTTAAACTCCATTCAGTCATACAATCAGGGAAATTGAAGTTTAATCTTTGTCTAGACCCTGGCCAAGGAAGGGATGATTATATACGTAGGATTGAAGTCTGAACATGTAATCTATTTAGACTTGCTGACTCAAAAATCGATAGGTGCATAATCAACCATACAGGTACCAACCTATATGTACTCCAACACCCGTATGTTTTCTCATGCTTAATCCTTTACCCAACAAACCGGCCAAAACCGGCCAAATTAAGCTTCAACAGCCTAAAATATCTTCGGTCTGTCTCAATAGAACCATACAAATATGGATATCATTGGAACCGGCTCCTTGACCACATTGTGATAGTTACAGTTAGCCCTGTGCCAATGCATTCTCTTATATATGCGAGTCGACCATAGGTCGCCTCGCATATATAAGAGAATGCATTGGCCTAAAAAAAATCTTTTTTTAACACTTTTTACCATTTATTCTTACATTCTTTAACAATTTTATAATTTTTAATGTGTTAAGCCAATGCATTCTCTTATATATGCGAGGCGACCTATGGTCGACTCGCATATATAAGAGAATGCATTGGCACAGGGCCCTTCTGTTGGGTAAAGGGTTAACTCAAACTTTCTTTGTATCTTTATAGATTCTCTATCTCTACTATTAACTTATTCAGCAACAACAACAACCATATAGTTTTATGAAAATCTTGTTGAATGTATAGAGTATAACTATAAAAGCGGCGAGTGGGAAATTCTATATTTCCTTGTAACCAGTAATGAAATAATCCGGGTATTCAACCAAAACCCGTAGGTGTTGTTTTTATTATATTCTCTACGTTATAAAATACCTCCATAACAGCTAGTTTTGTACTACAGTTCATTACAAATTGTTAGAAAACTTAGAAGCGGGAATTTTACATCCCATCGATTTATTTGCTCACAACTAAATGACAAATATCGACACACGCCAAAAGAAATAGTCCCCATTGTTTTATGCTGGAATAGATTCGAGAAATGGATGTATACACAATGTAATGGTAACAATTTATTATAATGTAGAACAATCCAGTAGGAAAACACTTTCGCTAAACGTCAAAATGTAATAATGCAAAAATAGTTCGCCTGTTATTGATATGCGTTGAAACTTAAAGTGATTCGCCGTTTTTAACCGGAAGTGATATCGGGTATACTATTGTGTCATCCATTGCCTCGGTCCAAGCGATTTATATAACGTTCTGCGCCACGATAATTCCCACTATTTAATGGGTAAACATAATAAAAGACAAACAAGAGACGGTCACATAATTATATTTCACATCTAAGTTTTTTTTAAACACAACTCCTCATTCAAAATATTGCAATGTTCAACAAATAATAACAATTACTGTTCCAGATCATAGGACCTAGGGTATAGCATTATTGCCCAGTGACAAGACATTTTTGAACGTCATTTTGAATGTAAAATCTCAAACTCATCTCCCACATTGATGGCCAGAGAAACAATCTCGAACTTATTACTACATGCTGTATTTTTTAGTTTTGTTGAAAACATTAAACCTTAATCGTAACTGCGGATATGGCAAAACGTCAAATGAAGCAATAACATAAATTCTAGTGAAGTATAGTACCCTAATCGTATTATATAGTGGTTCACTATGAGAAAAGTGTCTATAATGATGACTTTATATTAGTAGTGGTTCACTGTGAGAAATGTGTCTATAATGATGACTTTATATTAGTAGTGGTTCACTTTGAGAAAGGTGTCTATAATGATGACTTTATATTAGTAGTGGTTCACTATGAGAAAGTTGTCTATAATGATGACTTTATATTAGTAGTGGTTCACTATGAGAAAGGTATCTATAATGATGACTTTATATTAGTAGTGGTTCGCTATGAGAATGGTGTCTATAATGATGACTTTATATTAGTAGTGGTTCACTATGAGAAAGGTGTCTATAATGATGACTTTATATTAGTAGTGGTTCACTGTGAGAAATGTGTCTATAATGATGACTTTATATTAGTAGTGGTTCACTATGAGAAAGGTGTCTATAATGATGACTTTATATTAGTAGTGGTTCACTATGAGAAAGGTGTCTATAATGATGACTTTATATTAGTAGTGGTTCACTATGAGAAAGGTGTATATAATAATGACTTTATATTAGTAGTGGTTCACTATGAGAAAGGTGTATATAATGATGACTTTATATTAGTAGTGGTTCACTATGAGAAAGGTGTCTATAATGATGACTTTATATTAGTATTGGTTCACTGAGAAAGGTGTCTATAATGATGACTTTATATTAGTAGTGGTTCACTATGAGAAAGGTGTCTATAATGATGACTTTATATTAGTAGTGGTTCACTATGAGAAAGGTGTCTATAATGATGACTTTATATTAGTAGTGGTTCACTATGAGAAAGGTGTCTATAATGATGACTTTATATTAGTAGTGGTTTCACTATGTGAAAGGTGTCCATAATGATGACTTTATATTAGTAGTGGTTCGCTATGAGAATGGTGTCTATAATGATGACTTTATATTAGTAGTGGTTCACTATGAGAAAGGTGTCTATAATGATGACTTTATATTAGTAGTGGTTCACTAAGAGAAAGGTGTCTATAATGATGACTTTATATTAGTAGTGGTTCACTATGAGAAAAGTGTCTATAATGATGACTTTATATTAGTAGTGGTTCACTAAGAGAAAGGTGTCTATAATGATGACTTTATATTAGTAGTGGTTCACTATGAGAAAGGTGTCTATAATGATGACTTTATATTAGTAGTGGTTCACTATGAGAAAGGTGTCTATAATGATGACTTTATATTAGTGGTTCACTATGAGAAAGGTGTCTATAATGATGACTTTATATTAGTAGTGGTTCGCTATGAGAAAGGTGTCTATAATGATGACTTTATATTAGTAGTGGTTCACTATGAGAAAGGTGTCTATAATGATGACTTTATATTAGTAGTGGTTCACTATGAGAAAGGTGTCTATAATGATGACTTTATTTTAGTAGTGGTTCACTATGAGAAAGGTGTCTATAATGATGACTTTATATTAGTAGTGGTTCACTATGAGAAAGGTGTATATAATAATGACTTTATATTAGTAGTGGTTCACTGTGAGAAAGGTGTCTATAATGATGACTTTATATTAGTAGTGGTTCACTATGAGAAAGGTGTATATAATAATGACTTTATATTAGTAGTGGTTCACTATGAGAAAGGTGTCTATAATGATGACTTTATATTAGTAGTGGTTCACTATGAGAAAGGTGTCTATAATGATGACTTTATATTAGTAGTGGTTCACTATGAGAAAGGTGTCTATAATGATGAATTTATATTAGTAGTGGTTCACTATGAGAAAGGTGTATATAATGATGACTTTATATTAGTAGTGGTTCACTACGAGAAAGGTGTCTATAATGATGACTTTATATTAGTATTGGTTCACTGAGAAAGGTGTCTATAATGATGACCTTATATTAGTAGTGGTTAAATATGAGAAAGGTGTCTATAATGATGACTTTATATTAGTAGTGGTTCACTATGAGAAAGGTGTCTATAATGATGACTTTATATTAGTAGTGGTTCACTATGAGAAAGGTGTCTATAATGATGACTTTATATTAGTAGTGGTTCGCTATGAGAAAGGTGTCTATAATGATGACCTTATATTAGTAGTGGTTAACTATGAGAAAGGTGTCTATAATGATGACTTTATATTAGTATTGGTTCACTGAGAAAGGTGTCTATAATGATGACTTTATATTAGTAGTGGTTCACTATGAGAAAGGTGTCTATAATGATGACTTTATATTAGTAGTGGTTCACTATGAGAAAGGTGTCTATAATGATGACTTTATATTAGTAGTGGTTCGCTATGAGAAAGGTGTCTATAATGATGACCTTATATTAGTAGTGGTTAACTATGAGAAAGGTGTCTATAATGATGACTTTATATTAGTAGTGGTTCACTATGAGAAAGGTGTCCATAATGATGACTTTATATTAGTAGTGGTTCACTATGAGAAAGGTGTCTATAATGATGACCTTATATTAGTAGTGGTTAACTATGAGAAAGGTGTCTATAATGATGACTTTATATTAGTAGTGGTTCACTATGAGAAAGGTACAAGTAGTTACCGCACCACTGGAAAGGTGAACGACCAGGTTCCCGTTAAGACAGATAAATCGACAAATGGAATATTGCATATTATACAGCATTTTATTCATGACGTACGACCGATGCGTCCATTTCTAATACAACCATGCCATAATTTCCACCATCATATGCGCATTGGGCCTGTGTACCCACTCGATATTTGAATCTGCAGACATTGCACTACATGTATGTTGGATTTTCCGATACATTGCCAAGGGAAAGTCTGTGCGACTTATATTAACATTCACCCTGTCGAACTGTGGATACACTTGCAGATCACCGACGCGATTGTGTTCCTAGATCTTTCCTTTATGAAGCAACATGAAAATATTACTTGCAATACAGATTTATCAGGCTCTTTTGTCAAACATTGGGGGGGGGGGGAGAAACATTAGGACAGTATTTCGGCAGTCGTTCTACGGGCGATCGATGATAAACGTTTTTAGAGATTGCACACTTTAATTAATTAATATCACAAAACCGTAATGTTATCGATCACCTCTTGGTCATATTATCGTGTATAAACATATTATATAGGTGTTTATTTTGTCTATTCGTGTAATAGATGTGGGAATCAAGGGCATTTGGGAACGATTTGTACTGAAAAACGAAATTGTAGAAATTCTAATTTTAACCCAGTCATTCTTTGTTTAGAAAGGTAGATCAGACAAAAACCTAGAGAACATCGACTTGAAGAATTTCGACAGTCGTTCATGTGGAACAAGATTTCAAATATTGGTTCATTTCGGAGTATATAACGTAGATGTTGACAGCATTGACTACATATTTTGTGCAATGTGTCAGAGTACTCAAATATGAGTGATCGTTGTTGGTTTCGTGATTGGTATTGCGGATATCTCTCCATCCTCAATTAAAGGTACTCAATCCGAATTAACGCTCGCAAATTACTATTTCCTTGGCTTCGGGGGTAAAAAATATTTGATTCGAGTCGAGGATCCCACCCATCAAAGCTAGGAGTGATCAGATATCGATGTTTGAAATCTATTATTTTAATTTTAAGTGGCCCAGTAAACTGTCGACGAGAAGAACTTATCTGACCAGATAGCGGATGAAGATCGATAACTCCAAAATCCAGTGGCTTTGGGCAATTAATCGATTCTGATAACTGAAGCGGAATTTCAAAAATGTTTTTGTTGGAATATGATTATATGGGGACCGTCGAATGGGATTGAGTACCTTTAAACTTCGTACTATCTCACTACACTCGTCGATGGGGGGGGGGGGGTGTCGATCCTATACTGACGTAATTAGCCAGTTTCCAATGACGACGTAATAGCAAAGTTTGATCGGCATTGCCAATTGTCTCAGAGAGCACATAATCCACTTCCATTTCGTGCCCCTTAACGCCGTATGCACATATCCTCACGCATCATATTAGCCTCTCCTTTCCTATCAATCTCCAAAACCGCTGCATGTACATCCGCTATACCACGGTGACAGTTTCAGTTAAAATGTACGTACGCCGGCTTATTCATATGTAATCTGACGTCTCTTTGGTGCTTCTTAAATCCGTCTCGCATGTATATAGTGTGGTAGCACATTTCAGGCATATATGGCGGCTAGGAACACGAGAGCGACGTGTATTCGATCACCGCACACATGATTCTACGTCCTTCTATAAGATATTGCCATTTTCGCTCAAACATTGTCGACATTGGAAACTGGCTAATTAAGTCAATAGGATACCCCAACGACATACGTTCTTTGTGATGGGTATACATTATTTCGGCCAATTTGGCCGGTTACTTCATGTGACTTTTTCATCTGACGTGTGTGTCGGATAATTGATCTGGAGGATTTATGTAAATGTTAGCCCAAACTACATTTCCAAGTAACGATGGTTTTGTTGTTTATTTTGAGGAATAATACCGCGTTAGATGAATTCAGCCCAAATATGTTAACAGTTGTCGTGTCAAACATTCGGCAGTAGGTTAGCGTTATTTAGTATTTGTGGATGTCCTTTAACATGGGGAAAATAGACTACTGCGCTTGAACGAGCATGTGAATTTGTCGTTTTTAATGTACAGCAACTTGATAATCAATAACAGAGGCATTCTCTGTCAAATAAGGTCGCTCTATTTACGGTATTAATTGCGGAACTTTCTAAAGTAAACTACGCGTAAACGGATACATACGGTAAATTATAGAATGTGCCGGATCGGCCTAATCGCCCCATGGCCAACTCGCCCAGTCGACGTGTGTCAATTCGGTACCTACTATAACATGTACCCGAGTCCGATTCGGAATAAAATATGTATACGGGTGTTATATAGCGTTTGGTCCGTTGTTTCTCAATGAATATTATTGAAATTTGGTGTATATGTCCGGGCTGGGACATGGAATACAACAACGTTTGAATTGTTTTTAAATTTACAAATTTGTTGATTTTATTCAATTTTTTTTCGTTCTGAAAACACACTATAAAGTGTATATAATATAATAACGAACACGAGACATACATAATTTATAAACTGTTAACAAAAGATATCAAATTCAATACATGACAAAGATGACTCAGTGGACTTTATAAAGTGAACATAAAAACATTGAGGTAAGAATCTTTTTAAGGAATGCAACTTTATTTAATGATAATAAACACATAAATTAAAATAACAAACATGAGACATACATGATTTATAAACTGTTAACAAAAGATATCAAACTCAATACATGACAAAGATGACTCAGTGAAGTTTATAAAGTGAACATAAAAATATTAAGGTAAGAATCTTTTTAAGCATTACTAAACCGTTTAGCACAGACCACAGTCCACTTCACTCATCCGATCATCACCAAACTTCATATTTATCTTGATATTGATCTATCAGATGAGAGCTATCAAATATTTTTTTAATTTCATAGGAAAAAATGGTCGCCAGCGGCCATATTGCATTTACGTTATATTTTATCGCGTCATGTCGATATCTAGTATTACTTAGAAATTTCACCTTTCCAGATTCATAATTGCTCCATTGACTGTAACAGATGAAATTATTCCCCTCTTCGGATAGAGTGTCACTGAAACTTTATTTTGTCAGACTGTCTGTATAATCACTGATTATATATGGCAATAATCTGTAATAAGATGTAGCACTATTTTATTTTATATTTACATGCAGTGCTGTTTTTATACATCAATTCTAATCCCCCTAGATCACCATGTGATCGATCATACATCGCGCGAGGACCTGGTTGAATTAAGGGGGGTTTTATGGATCACTTCTGTCCTCAAGCTAGATTATACTTATGACATTTAATGGCATGTTACTAACGTGGAGGGTTAGATATGCTTGAGAAACCACCACTCTTTAATTCACACCAAGTTCTCAGCTGTCATGTTCGGATATTAGAACCCATAGCCATGATATATGGTTTATTTTGTGTATACTAGTAATATAGTTATTTTCAGTACCTTTATATACCAGTACTGTGTATAACAATGCATATAAATTAATCCATGTATACATGTATATTGATTCAACGGATTCAGTGGTTTTGTCCATCAGTCTATCAAATTTGCGGGGAAAACATGGCCACAAGCAGTACACCCTGCTAAATTTCGAATTTGAATCAATTGGCACACCCTGCAGCCAGCTTTTATTGGAGAACTTTTTCTTATGTGGATATTTTGGGTCACCGCTAGATGTGAGCCATATTTTGTTCTCAAACTGTCCTTGTGAAGACATCACTGCCAGCGGTGATCTTCAGTTTTACTATTTTTATGGCTAAATAATTTGGTTGATCCTACAGACGACACCCTTGTCCGATCGTCATCAGATTCCACAATTATCTTCTGGATAACTAGCGTGAGAGTAATCTAATTTTCCCGAATTTCGTTAAAAAACATTACCACAGGCAGCAATTTGGTATCTTACTCTTTGATCCTCTTTTGCATGACTGAATTGTTTAGCAACTGTACAGACATATCCCTCATCTGGTTTTTATATACATGTATATCTCTTCATGCGGATAGCCAGTATTACGTAAGTACTTCAACTTTCTGCATTCCTGTCATCATTTGAAATATAAAAATTTACCTGATACATGCACCCTTCAAAATTTGTTTCGTCGTATCTATTTTAATGACCCGTATGGTAATATTGATACAGATATATTTGTCAAACATTTCTTTGTACAATATACAGGTATTTAGTTTGTAACTAAATCTAGAAATATATAATAGTAGCTCGTGGACCCCACTTCGTCCGGGATGTTCCCCTCTGATTTTCGGAGAAATGCGCGATTTAACCTTGAATTGACTATTTTAAAGGTGAAGGTCATGTCGGGGTCACGATTTGATCCGTCCAAAACACTCCCCGGACAAAAGTCACGACAAAAGTACCCGTCGAAATCCGCCCGGCTTTATACCCGATTTGACCTTGAATTGACAATTTTGAATGTCAAGATCAGGTCAGGGTCATGATTTGACCCACCCGAAACACTCCTGGGACAAAAGTAACAGTAGGTATCAAATTTCGTTGAAATACTTCCGTTTTACCAGATTTGACCTTGAATTGACCTTTTTGAATGTCAAAGTCAGGTCGGGATCAAGATTTGACCCGTCCAAAATACTCCCTGGAAATAATTTCCCCTAGGTATCAAATTTCGTCAAATCTGTCCGGCAGTTTTCCCGGCCATAGCTAACAGACAAACAGACAGACAAATGTCCAAAATATATATTAAACTAGCTGATGTACTCGACTTCGTTCGGGCTAGTTAGGGATTTTTTGTGTGATCGCCTCCATCTGGACAGTACCCAGTATATACAGCGTCTGGCCAAACTATTGTTCAATTGGTCCAGAAACATGCCAATATCAGCACGTTCGAGAACATGGTCCCACGTGAAATTGGACCCGTCCATATTGCTCCCGGGATCGAAGTAGTCCTACACACAAAATTTTAGTCGGATCGGTCAAGGTCCAGAAACATGCCTATGAGCGAGGTCAAGTTGACACGTTAAATACCAAATTCGAGCAGTGTTAGAGTCTATAACACATACACACATGCATTCACGCATACACACATACATACATACATACATACAGACAGGTGTTTCAAAATGTATAATCGATAGCTACAACAATTCTATGGTAGATAGTTCACGGCCGACCTGATGCATGCATCTTAGTTTTCTTGTATAGTACAGACAAGTAACTGGCTGTGATTCTAACTTTTGCTGATGAAAGCCTGGGCCGAAAGCTTTGACATTAAACGCTTGTTTATGCAACATATCCGCGCGGAAATACGCACATAATTGACTTATAATATCAAATAGGTATGTAATGTGATTATTTATTCTGTAATAAGCAGATAATGGACTCTTATCCATTATTTCGTTTTATGGCGCGCGCCATAGTGAAAACACATGTTAAAGAGCGTACACATGAAAAGTCGTGAGTTGGCTTATTTGTGTCATTGTCAACACAATCTGTTTAGAATCGCCTCATTTTGCGTCGATAATGTGACTAAATTGTTGTTTTCAGCACATTATCGACTTAAATGAGGCATTCTAAGTAGATTATCTACCTAAAACAAGTTCTAAGCATACAATGTGCTGGATTTCGGGATAACAAGCTGGTTTATATGATGATAATATTTCTTTTAGTGTAAAGCCACATTTAAGTCGTATCCTGCTCTGTGTTTCGTTTCGTGAATCACATAATACTTACTAGATGCCAGTATAAATTGCTCTAGAAACCAAAACGTCGAGGAATTACACCAATGTCGGAGTCAGGACAGTAAGGTACATGTATATTTCACATCACTATCTGCGTTTTATCATCTCCATTGTCTTTTAAACAACAGATGAGTGCATGTGTACTAAAATGTACATTCATTATGGCCAAATGTAGCCAAAACCCTGCATGGAAATACCAGGTGCTAACTTGTCTTTATTTGATGTAAATAAAGGCTGAAATAGCATGACATCTCATAACACGTGCTATTGCGTTGGAAAACAACTCCCTTCCCCAAACGAAGAACATTCATACATGCAGAAAATTATTTATCCACTAACTATATTGCCTATATAAAGCCTGCCCAATAAACGTTACGTTCGTTAGGTCAACGTAGCTTTATAGCGCCCGCTCTCCCGCGGCGAAGCCGCTGGAGCGAAGCGACCTATGGTATACGTATGCGGATATGAGATATACTAATCAACTTTTTCAGCCCAATCTAAAAGTAGATTGAACTTACCTAAAATAGAATAATTTATTCATAAGTCAAGGGTCAGCCGAGTCCAAAAAATTATTGTTGGCGACGGCCGCCATTTTGTATTGATTAATACGACTTCGAAATGTGTAATTGGACAAAATGTTCCAGGGCAAAAATAAAAAACATTGTTCCGGTAAATGTTAGCTATATACTTCATCATACGTAGGAACATCACGATCCTAAAGCCAAAGATATCTAAAAAAATTACGTAAATTAAACTAAAGCCCTGGTTAACAAAAACTGAAATTGCATGAAAAAGTTTTGTTTACATATTTTATAAAATTATTAAAAATATTTGCCCCGAAAGAGGATTCTTTGGGCCTTACTGTCCGTTTAGATTTGATCTTCCATTTTCTAACGGTATTTCCACCTAAAAGATTGAAGAAATATTCTCAAAGTTCAAGGCAGACAAATGGAAACTATAAGTTCCGATTGAAAGATCGCAAAGTCCTTTTAAGATTGCTTCTTGGGAAACCAGTAAAGGCGTCATGACATCAAGACGTGCATCATGACGTCACAACCTACATCGGCGCGCAAAACTCCAGACACTGAGGACTGCGTCGATGGCCAGACAGCTGAGACACGTATTATACGGTCAGAATAAACTACACAGCTGCCAAACATTTACGTTATTATTTACATATATATGATTGTCTTGTGTCCCGTTACGGTTTATCATCAAATCCTTCTAAAGATAAAAATTCATCCGATAATCCCATGATCTCTTCTCTTCTATATATTTTGAGAACTCCGTGTATTCGAGAGATAGCCCACACCCTCCGGACCTCAATGATATGATCGTGAATGAGTATTGATATACCCCACTAAACTTTGACAAACACCAGTAATGGTGTGTAGATCATTTACATATATCTCCTATATATTTTGATACAATCTATCTAATTTACATATCTCTCTTATATATTTATGTTTGTGTGTGTGTTGTACTTCATACAAATCTACGATTCTCGACAGATCGGGATGAAACTTGGTACGTGTGTGTAGTTTGACCAGGCGGTGGTCGTTGTCGTATTGGCGAGCCCGTGCGACGCCCGTGCAGCGCATGCGCAGACGAGATCTCGGAAACGGGTGGAGCTATCGATTTGAAATTTGCTATGTGAATGTATCTTGCGCCGGGTACAAATTTTATCGGGTCGCCGAGCCCGTGCGACGCCCGTGCAGCGCATGCACAGACGAGATCTCGGAAACGGGTGGAGCTATCGATTTGAAATTTGCTATGTGAATGTATCTTGCGCCGGGTACAAATTTTATCGGGTCGCCGAGCCCGTGCGACGCCCGTGCAGCGCATGCGCAGACGAGATCTCGGAAACGGGTGGGGCTATCCACTTTAAAATTGCTATGTGAATGTATCTTGCGCCGGGTACAAATTTTATCGGGTCGCCGAGCCCGTGCGACGCCAGCTTCGCGCATGCGCAAACCAGATCTCGGAAACGGGTGGAGCTACAGGGTACAAATTTTTCTTATTGAAACGCGTGGAGCTAAAAATTAAAAAAATATATAAAAAAAATGTCATGTTTCGGACAAGCCGCCGGTGGCGGGCGAACCTGCTAGTCTACTATATATTTTGAGACTTCCGTATATGTGTGTGTATATGTGTATATTTGTCCTCTATAGACTCGAAAACGGCTGCACCGATTGGGCTCAAACTTCCCATCTAAGGGTAAAAAACAACGGGAATGGTCGTCGCGGCGTTTTGGAGAAGCTCCGATCACCAGTTCTTCACTCCCAGTCACAAAAAACGGCACTTCGCGGTTAATCGCGTTGATAGGTAAAGAGCGTTCCTATCCGCAGTGTCATTGGTAAAGAGCGTATGTGCGTAATGTGATTCTTATGTCTGTACACGGGAATCAGCGTCGGTATCCAGACACGAGCGCCTCGTGTTATTCTTACGTACTTAGGGCGTCCTAGGAACGGTGATCGGGTCAGTTTTTCCGCCCTATGTGATCTTCACCTTGAAACGGGTACCCAGAAATGATATATATATGTGTGTCCTTTATAGACTCGAACCGATTGAGCACAAACTTGCTACCTACGGGAAGTGTCATGGACGGGTTAAATTGTGATCCCGAACTGACCTTGACCTTGAAAATGATCAATTCAAGGTCAAATCGGGTAAAATTGAAAAAAATTAAATTAAATTAAAAAATTAAAAAGGCACAATTAACTCATTGAAAAACAAAAAATTTAATTAAAAAATTAATTAACAAAATTAAAAATTATCATGTTTCTGACGATTGCCGCCAGTGGCGGGTTAACCTGCTAGTATATATATTTATCACATAATTTGGCCATAAAAGCAGTTTCATAATTATCGGTAATAGACACGTTTAATATCAGCGCGTGCGATGACGTCACGGCGTTCTTCAAATAACTTGCGATCGCTGTAGTTCATGATTGTTGTTTTCGATGAATATTTCGCGTTGCTTCGGGTTAATTTGATCATGTGATAAAAGGTATCTCACACTCGTCCTATTTTATACGTAATTTATCAACCTCGTCCTCTAAATTCTATTTGAGCCTTGGTAAACCTCGGCTCAAATCAAATTTAGTGAACTCGGTTGATAAATTCCGTATAAAATAGAAACTCATGTGAGATCCTCTATATATTAGATCAGTGACGTAGTTACGTGCGCTCGCGCAACAGTATGGCGATCAGACAGATTCGTAGGTTGGTGTCACTCTACTCCGTTTCACTCTATGACGTCACCAAAAACGACGTAAAACCTCGTGGCGTTCTGACATTTTTACCGTGTCGCGCTTTTGCTATGTTTATTTTATGTGTTGTTTTCGATTATTTGTTTGTCGGCGATATCGCCATTTGTCGGGATTCCCTGTTTCTATATTTGAAACTGGCATGCTCGTAGTGAGCCTCGATTTAGATTTTTTCTCCCAGGTCAAAATACGTCAGAGTTATGACAAAAATAGATCGACCTACATTTTCTCCATCAGAACTGTACATCAAAGAGTCTATAGACTCATTCGGGACCTACATAGACTCCTTCATTTTGGGTATTTTTACTTATAATTGGGAAGTTTTTATCATTTTTGGTTCGTGCGAAGACCTCTTTTTATCGTGCGGGAAAAGAGAGACATTCAAAACGCGATTTCGTAATTCGACGCAATAGGCTGAATAGCCTAACCTTCAGCCGAGTTCCGGGTCAAATACGACGAATGACATAACACAAAACAAAACGCATTTGTTGACACAAACACCGTTTGAAGAGTTTATTATTACATAAAATGATCGTTATTGATTAATTATTGATTAATTATTGATATTTATTGTTGAATATTGGCTGCTATCAATATTTACTCAAATGGTATTAATTATTTCTTATAATTGCTCCTTTGGTCAACTTTGACTATCGGAAAATGAAAATGAAAATATGCCGCTGAAAAAAATGTAATCGATATTAAAGGTACGGTTGGCCTTGGCGGTGGGTATCCTGTGAAAATATTTCCAACCGTCAAAAACCGCCACAAACAGAAAGAACATCAAAATGTAGACAGACTTTGTCCGTATACAAATAAGAAATATCGCATAAACAGTATGTTATTGTCATATGGTTGACCATTGTTATGTAAACAAAAGCATAAACAGTTACCTTTCTGATGTTTGTTTATATTATGATGGTAAACATAAAGAGCGTTCTTTGTGGGTGAATTCCTAATATGGAACTAATAAAGAGCGTTTAATCAATTTGTGTGTGATTAGCCAGTAGCATTGTGCTGTCTTCTGTAACACAATCAGGCTCTTGCTTAGGTAAAATATAGTAGGTCTTTATGATAACATGCTGTTTACGCGATGGTCATGGTATATATGAACGAAACTGTATGCGTTTTACTGTTTTTTCTGTTTACGGTGATTGGAACAAATATGAATATTTTCGACAATTGAGGCCTCACGTGTCTTTAAAGTCTCATCCTTTCGGCAACATGGAATTGGTTTTAATTACTTAAATGATTAATATAGTAATTTGCCTTTTATCTGTGATGAAATGAGAAATGGTAATTGTCTTTTTTTGCTAACATTAAATTAAATTAAATAAATTAAGTAAAATACAGTGAAATTATTTTTTAAATTATTTTTTATTACATTTTTGCGCACGTTGGCATCTCTCTGAGTGCATTCTAGTTATATATACAAATTGCGCAGGTAACTAGTGACGTCAACCGGTCTAAATGACGTCATTGTGATTTTGGGATGTTCTTTCGTCCATAATGCACCGTAATTGATAACAAAAAAGCGGATATGTGTTTTCGCTTTAAAACATCTATCAGCTATCAGAACAAGGCTAATTTAATATAAAAGAAAAACAACGAGTTATTTGGCTCTCTAAGTTGCACTCCGGTTTGCCAACGTCATGAATACTAATTAGTTTGCATGATCTTATAAACGAAAGGGCGTCATTGAAGTGACGAATGAAACAATCAGGAATATAACAGAATTCCCACACAAAAGGCAAGTTTTGGGCGATGGATAAATAACATATGTAGCTAATTAATGCTGTCGCTTAAACGGTTTATGTCCGCTTAAAAGGTTTTATGTCTATTGGACTGGACAGAGCCTCGCCCAACAGATGCTCAACCCCCCCCCCCCCCCCCCCCCACGCACATGACGGCTACATATTCTATATTTGCGTAAAACATCCTCCATGCACAGTGTCGTATGTTATATTGGCTGCCTATCCAAATCTGGTACACAGAGTAGAGGGCAAAGAAGGGCGTCTCGCTGAAATCAAACTCAAATGCCACATTTAATGAACACTTATTTACCGACTGTTTCTTTCTAGTCGATCGATAGGTCTATCAGAGCCGGCTACAAATCGCGTACGCTATCTTAACAATGCTGGTGTAGTTCCGCCTGTGGATTGTTGCTCTGATGTTGTTATACACGCACCGTCACGTACCACGCATCGAGGCAGTCGCTAAATCATGCGACCTAGCCCCAAGTCACGCACTGAACACCGCGGTAGCTTCCAAAACACGTAACTTGTTCGCGATATTACACGATCGCGTCGATTTGGGTTCAGACCTCGACGTGGAAATCATATCATGGAATTCATATCATGAAGTATCTGGTGATATCAGAGCAGACTTATCACTGAGAACAAACATTGGATATCCTGGCGTGCCGGGCTGTCATATACAGCCAATAGCACCTTGTGTAACATTGTGATTCAAGAATCGGAACAGGGAAGTAACATTGGAGTAGCATCTATATTAGTGCCCCCATAATATGTGGGAGCACCCACGTCCGACTTGGACATCCACGCCTTCACTGCTGACATTTCGTCCGATAAAGGGCCAACCTATAATACACATCTAGGTGCAAGTTCGTATATCACACGAGCGCACGATTCTCATCTATATATATTCTAATTTCGACATGATATCGAAAGGCATTTCCTTTTCATATGTTGAAATCTGTTTCCCGTTCATGACGGACGCTGTGGTGGTGCATCATTTAATATACGGTAAACGTTGGCGGTCGGTATTGCTATTAAAATGGTGAATGATCACCGTGAATCACTCTCCAAAAACAATCGCCACGGTGTTGAGTGTTTGGCTTATCGCTCACTATTTACTTCCTGTATATAAACAAACGCTCGGCTCACACAACGTGTGTTTTGTGATTAACATCGCATTAATACTATCGTTATACTATACTATTAGTATATTCTTGAAGAATTTTCTTAATTTGGTAACTGTTATTTCTAAATTATAGCCTACTTCGTCCGGGCTATTTAGGATTTCTCTGTGATCGCCTCCGTCTGGGCAGAATATACAGCGTCTTGACAATCTATTGTTCAATCGGTCCAGAAACATGCCTATATGAGCGAGGTCAAGGTACAGGTCGACGACACAGTCGCACGTGAAATTGGACCCGCCCATATTGTTCCTGGGATCAAAGTAAGCCTACATATCAAATATGAGTCGGATCGGTCGAGGTCCGGAAACACGCCTATATGTGAGCGTATATGAGCGAGATCAATGTCAAGGTCAAGGACACGGTCGCACGTGAAATTGGACCCGCCAATAATGTTCCCGGGATCAAATAAGGCCTACATACCAAATTTGAGTCGGATCGGTCGAGGTCCAGAACATGCCTATATGAGCGTATGTGAGCGAGGTCAAGGTCAAGGACACGGTCGCACGTGAAATTGGACCCGCCCATATTGTTCCCGGGATCAAAGTAGGCCTACATACCAAATTCGAGTGTGATCGGTCGAGCAGTTTTCGAGTCTATAACACACATACAGACAGACAGACAGACAGAAGTTCCAACATATATAATAGATAACGAAGACCATCTTTCCTTTAAATACCATGTGCCAGTGCATTCTCTTGTATATGCGAGTCTCCTATAGGGAGCCTCGCCTATATAAGAGAATGCACTGGCTTACATTGTCAAAGCATATATTGTCAGGCCAATGTATTATCGCATATATAAGAGAATGCATTGGCACAGGGTTTTCGCAAAATATCAGGAAGCTCCGGTCATGAAAGGGTTAAGCTTCGTTGAGTAAATGTCCCATAATCAAGCCTTGAAATAGGGTGTCTGTCATTTGCAGAGGTGTACGCAGAATGAGGTCCCCAGAGGGTGAATTTGGTGATGCTAGCCCGCTATGCGGGGTAGCATCACTAAATCCACCCTCTGGGGATCTCATTCTGCAAATGACAGACACCCTATTTCAAGGCTTGCCCATAATTCAATCATGTTTATACGTGTACTTATTTTATCATTTTATTTATATTTATGTTATGCAGTAGGATTGAAATGAAAGCTTGGGCTCGCAGTTCATGAGCAGAAATGTCCTTGCATATTTAAACCAATATGTGGAGGTTTTTGAGAAGCACTGATTGTGTCCCGAAGCAATCACAAAGACCAATTGGTGAGCCGAATTAGTTTCCAGATTGCTAATATCAGTCTCCCTACACATCGTTGCCTTTCTGGCTCTGTTTACTACAGCCATCCTAAAAATTTAATGCGTAATTTGTGGTGGAATAATGCTGTGACATATCGTATACCATATGATGGAGTGCTAGTCATTATCCTCATCTATCAAAAGGCTAGACGTCCAATCTACTGAATTCTGCTATGCCGCCACACTACCATCAGTGTCTATAACAGTGACATGGTATCCTCTCTATTGGCCTTAATAACTCTGAGATATAACACAGAAATCATAATTCCGTATTTGTACTTATCCCCGTTATCCCTAGTGGCCAGACCACACTATTAGTTGTCATTGGCAGTGCCTCCTTTGTGTCGCTTGGCATTATACAGTGGATAGTATGGCAGAACAGCATTATATGTGTGAATACAAGTAGCAGATGATTGTATAATGTGATACGATACTGGCTTTTTCATTTGCAGTACTAAGTGACCATAAATATGACAGTAACATATATCCACAATGTAGAAATGTTTATATACATTCAAATCGAGTCAGACAAAATATTTGGATATCGTCAAATCCATCATTTGAAAATTATTATAAAAAAACAAATTCTGAAATGACAACACAAGCGTACATTGAATAATATACAAATTCTGAAATGATGTGGTAGATATATCGAAAGAGAATGATCTTATATATATGTGATATATTGACAACACAAGTGTACATTGAATAATATACAAATTCTGAAATGATGTGCTGGTAGATTATATCGAAAGAGAATGATCTTATATATGTGATATATTGAAAGAGAATGCACTATTATTTAGACACATTTACGACAATCATATAGAGTCTCAATCACGTCTAATTACGTTGGCGGTTCCAGCAGATTCTGCTAAATATAATAAAACAGTTTATATACACGTAGGTACATCTTCAAACTATTAGATTTACTCAAAAGCAAGATCACTTACCTAGTGCAATCATTGGTTCATTTGGTAGAACAATATACCGCTTGTGCTCTGGCACATTTCTTGGCTTTCAAGACAAAAACAATTTTCCTACCAAAATGTACACACTTATACGACATCAGCTTTCAGTTCGTTCTGGGAAAAGATAGTTGCGGTCAATTATGAACATTTCTTTGAAAGAGACACTTCCAGGTTTTCAAAATAAAATGTTGTCTTCCTAAAGTCAGTCCTTTTAAACTTATAATCGAAAGATTGCACTAGATCACAATATTAGCTTTCATGTTTTGTCATTTGCATAATGATTCAATTTCAGATTGATGTAAATTAGTTCAGAAATATGTTGTTCTATATATACTCACAACAATGTCACAAATATTTAGCTCATGAATCCTTTTGAAATTTATCATTATTATATAGTTCAGATGTGTTACTATAACTGTAAATTAGTGACCCTTCCGTTATTGAATAGATTTTCACATTCGGTTAAAATGTATACATTAGAATGGTATATCCTGAATTTATTATCTGATATTTTAACGAATCGTCAATCATTATTGAGGAAAAGAGTTTACTTAGCGGTCACCTTTCTATTTATGGCCACATTTTCCAGAACGGAATCACAATCGGCGCGGAAAATGACAGTCGGGTTAATGGCGAGTTTGTTGGCTTCGTTGTGGGCGCCAGGTCTTCTCAAGGCTATACGTTCATCCCGCATGCGTAAAAGGCTAAAGGCCCCAGACTAATGAGAAATATGCCCGTCATACCATGTGTCTGGTTGTTACAGATTCAGGTTGAACTCCACGTCGACTGCACACATATACGGTTTCGGTCACGCGGAATGGGTCATTGTTTCAACCATTTTGGGTGCCGTCGTAACATATCTCTCCGGGGTATTGATTGATTTCTTTATTGGGGTTTTAATGTCGATTTCAGCAACTAAGGCCATATCACGACATTGCCAGTTTTAGTGGTGGAGGAAATCCGCAGATTTACGGCTAATCGAACAGTGATTTCAATGGCCGATAAACGCATCGACCATGTGCGACAAACCACCGTCCACCGGCAACTCCACCAGATAACGATTTCGAATTACAAAGTCCAAGATGGAAACATGTGGATTTGATCCCTTATCGCCAGCGCTGCAGGGCGAGACGATGTGGAGTTGTACCCCTTACCGTCTAAGCCACCGGGGTCCCTCTCCGGGGTATTGACTGTTACACTTACATGTATATTATTACGAGAAATATAATTGAACATTAGTGCATGATAGTGTGAACATGATTGTTAGGCACATGGGTTCAAAATTCACTAGACGCTAAGCATTGTTCCATCATGAGAACAGTATAGCACTTCTTCAACGAAATCAGAAATCTAAAGTCTGGCTTTAGCATTTTAACATTATTGTACGTCATATGATAATCCTCACAATGTCGTTTCGAATGAGTTGATTGGTTAGTTATATTACGTGGTGATGACTCATGTGTACGCACACATACGGATTGAGCGATGGCCGCACGCCGTAACAATGATTTAATTGCTGAATGGAAAGTGACAAAAAAGTGTACAATCCTGAACATGTTCGAGTTAAAAAGAAGCGTCCAGGTTTTACTCAAACATGCGAACATGTGCAACTCGTTTGAACATTGTTCAATTATTTTAATGCATGCCATCCGCTTGGGGTGACAAATTTAGTTCGTGCACGAGGAATTAAACTAATCAAACAACATACCCTCGTGCAAATAGGTTCATATTGGACCGACATATTCATTATAGGTTCATATAAAAAACATATTAGACATATTTGATTCTGATATATGGTCTTATGTCCGTTATTCCGTTTTATGGCGTTTTACAGTTCGTAAAGAGTGCGCGATAAGCAAAACACTCAACACCGGGGAGACCCCACTATTTGCCACCAAGTTGTTTACATAATACCGCTACAGCGCTCGTTAATCATCGCCTCTCAAGAGTTGTATGCTTTAATTGTTAACGCTGCAAATTAATGCAGAACATGGATATGTACATATATACAATGGGGTCACTTACATCGTCATCATCATCACCATCGTCAACATCCTCATCAACTGCATCATCATCATCATCATCACCATCATCATCGTCATCATCATCAACACCATCATCATCAACACCATCGTCATCACCATCATCATCAACATCATAATCGTCATCATCAACACCATCGTCATCATCCACGTTGAATGGGTCACATTGAATCACTCTCATAATAAATCGCCACAGTGTGTTTTGTGGATAATATCGCATTCATACTATCATTATACTATAATATTAGTATATTCTTGAGGAAATTTTCACAATTTGGTAACTGTAATTTCTAAATTATAACCTATCACGAAGGCCATCAGAGCCTTTAATATGTATGCGGCCCTTGGGCGTTGAGTGTATAATTGCGCTGGTGGATACTTTCCGGCTCTTTGAGTTGAAGAATATGGACGTGTTTTATGTACACGACATTTCTTTCCGCATTCATATGCTCCGACATCTCCCTCAGTTGTCCAAATTGAAATGAAGCAAGCACGTGCTGCTATGCGCAGGTTTTATGTAACCGGCCATCAACAATAGTGCATGATCAATCTATAATCGATGTAAAATCCTCTTGATTGGATAATCCTATACCGCGGTGATGTATATCTGATCGAAGACCACATATAGCTTCACGTTGGGCCTCGCTCGGTATAAATCACCTAAATGTATTAACTCGTTTCACTCGAACAAACAAAAATGATTCATAGAATAACAACTACAAATTCTATAAACGACATTTTAATTAAGAAAGACAGGATAACGTTATTTTTTATCAGAAATTGTGCACATCGTATACGTAGGGCAACATAATATTGTTATCATAATATCATAATAACAAAGAGTCATGTAATACTAGACATGCATTATACAATTATACTATACACGTTCGCAATATATATATGATATGTATTGATTATTAACCTTTTCAAAAGCCAATATAATCGAACATATTGTATTAATTTTGATGGGAGGGTGGGCCAACAGTACAGTTTAGAAGCTTAACGTAAAATGAACACTACAATCTTCGTTCTCTTTCCATCACACTTTGGAACAATCGAGAAATCCGTACTGAATATCTTAAATAGCAATCAACGCTTCTCACGCGTGAACTTCTGTCGCCAATCTCTCAGATATGCGACATCGAATTAACCCATGTCGACCCAATATTTCTGTTAATCCCCGGATCTCCAAATTCTTCGTTGACCTTCAATAAAGTAATGGACGATAGACGATATAAACCAAGCTGTTGAATGTGAGCCTATGTGTACTTAGTCCAATAATTGTCCACCATCGGCACTGAGCTGAACTAATTGTGTTACCAAATTCCCTCTCGACCGATTAGCTGCTGCATGCGGCGGCCAGTTGTCTGCCTGTTATATGATATGTATTCCCTTCTGCATAACTGAGGTCGATGACGATTTGGATATCCAATTGGTTTTCGCGCATCAGTGAGCCTCGTGATCGACGCACGAACACTCATGAGAGTAATGGCGTAACTGCAACGTCAAACGGTCAAGAAACTTCAATGAAACGTGATCATCGTCTGTTAATGTGTTGTGACTGTCTTTGCATAACACCACGGTCTGCCTATAGAATTGTCTGTATGGAATTATGTTAGGTTACTCGAGAGAAGAATAGAGCTTGTCATAGGGCTTGATTTTCATTGTTGATTATATTTTGGAAAGTTAAAGGCACGGGCGGCATATTTGTTAAAATCGCCACCAATAGAAGGAATATTAAAATATAAATAGTTATGCAAACATAATCAGCGCGTAAATAGTATATTGTCGTCAAGACGCACGATGGTGGACGTAAGCAACAGCCTGTCCGTGTTACAGAAATTTTGCCTCTGTTTACATAACACAGCGCAATTATATTGGTTAATCACACAACAATTATATAAACGCTCAATATTATTTCCATATCAGGAAAACAGTAACAAATAACGCTCTTTATGTTTACCATATCCGGATCTAAACAAAAGCCAGGAAAAGTAACGTTTTTTGCTTTTGTTTACATAACAAAGGGAAAACAATTGACAATAGCATACTGTTTATGCCATATTTCTGAATGATATACGAGCAAAGTATGTCTATATTTTACTATTCTTTCTGTTTATGGCGGTTTTTGACGGAGCTGAATATTTTAACAGCATACCCACCACCAACGCCGCCCGTATCTTTAAATTGCGGAGAAGATTTCATAACCACTATGAATAAATTTTTAAAGAAATATATGTTGTTTTTGTTGCGTTCATAAGAGAATGGATGCAAGTTGGGCTGACTTTTTGTGGGGAACGATAAAGAGTTCCACGCATAAGTTTTACATGTCAGACCAACTGGCGGCTCGCATATATAAAAGAATGCATTGGCACAGGGTATTTAATGTTGCGCCAGCGCAGCTCTCGCCACGAAAGTGTTAATGAGTCTTCGCTAGCCCTGTGTAATGTATAGCCTCGATGTGAGTTCGGGGATTTTGGAGTCATCTGCGTCGTATATGATCTTGACACGGTTGACCTGCAGTTCTGTATTATCATCCAAATATGTCTATGGTTCCTCGTTTCAATCTTCTAATGATGGCCCTTGGCCATCCCAAGAGATACATAAGACATCACTGTTCATTAGCGACTCCGTTTTTAGACAAACAAATTCGCGTGATGGCCACGTTCGATCAGAGAACTCTTTTGGAGACAAAACTCGTCGCGTCTTCCACTGTGATCCGATCCCATGGATTATTACCAGGGTCGCCACACAGGCACAATATAATTAACTGAGAACAGTGATTCCTCGTATCTTGTTTCTGCAAAAAAAAATTATTGGAAAAAGGTCGGCGCGTCTCTTCGACTATAATGGTCATGTCTAACTGAGAAAGGACTCTTTGGACTTTGTATGTCTGAGTATATGAGTGGCCTGTACTCTCCTGAATCATAGTGCATGTTAACCCAGTCTCTTTGAAAAGCCGTAGAAAATCCTGTAGATGCACATACCTTACTCGTATTTAAATTCGCGCAGTACTATTTTTGGCGCACCCATCGGCGCGCGAATTTAAAACTGAGCGAAAAATAGTGCGACTACCAAGTTTAATCTAAATACAAGAGGGCTCTGTTGCGGAGTTTACATATATTATGAACGGTTGAATATATAGATAATTACGCCTATATACATGTAAGCATATATTTACATTCGGTTAACCGCTATAAAGACCATTGCACACAATTCAAGCGACAAATCATGGTGACATATAGACATTCTTGATATGCTTGTATATATAAGAAATATTAATATTCCAGGTCGCCACAAAATTATGACGTATGCAGTTACTAGTTTGTCTACACGATGAAAATCCGCCGCGATGGTGTTTAATATTACACATATACTATATCAAATGACTAACAACCGAAATTGTCATCAGCTCCAAGCTATACGAACATATCACATAAATATTACGAAATTAATTTTGTCAGTTTTGAATTCGCGCAGCTAGGTGCGAGAATTCAAAACTGAGCGAAAAATAGTACTGCGCGAATTTAAATACGAGTAAGGTATGATTTTTTAGAAACTCGTGAAATCCTGTCGATGTGATTTTTTCGTCGGCTTTTCAAAGAGACTGATGTTCACTCTGTATATTCCAGTTGCACATTAGCAACACGTGGGTAAACTTAAGGTCTAATGGATACCCCTTCACTACACATATAATGCCTTTAGTATAGACCGTATTTTAACCGTGTTTGGCTTACCGGGAGAGTAAACTCCAACTGCCGTTCTTCGTTTATCATCGCGTCACAACAAATTCCTGCAATGACGTTAACCAATCCATGTACTTGTGACGTTCTATCTATTTACTAAATGATCATACCCTAACCCACTCAATAAACCCGTTCTATAAATTGTGATATTAAACATTCGTTGCATAACAGGAAATAGTGCCAGTTGACCTTTGATTCCTGTTTGTCGTCTGTTTACATTCCGTGCGCTATACGTCTCAAAATACTATGGCTTCCAATATTTTTCCAACAATCTCCATTGAATGAAGAGATTTAAAAAGTTATTTAATTTAATTTACGCCATTAAATACGCCAAAGAGTCTTTATTTATAGCGGAATTTAAAAAACCAGTCCAGTAAATTAGGTCTGGACCGAGCATTTGGCGAGATTCAGATCTAATTTCATGGACAAGTTTTGTAGATTCCGTTATAAACTGGGGACGAGTTGTAGATTCTATTTGTTACATGATCTAAAGACCGAGCATTTGGCTAGGTTCAGACCTAATTTCCTTGATAAGTTTTGTAAATTCCGCTATAAACTGGGGACGAGATGTAGATTCTATTTGCTACATGATTTAAAACCTCGATAAACATAATTAAATCAACAAATGGGGCGTCAAACTAACATCGGCTTCAAAGAGACTTGCGATGACGTTTCGCGTAAATATACGTTGTTTGCCGACGTAAAGAAATAGTCCCAGATAAATAGTACGACTCCAAAGTTTAATCTAAATACAAGAGGGCTCTGTTGCGGAGTTTACATATATTATGAACGGTTGAATATATAGACAATTACGCCTATATACATGTATGCATATATTTACATTCGGTTAACCGCTATCACGACCATTGCTCACAATTCAAGCGACAAATCATGACGTATGTAGTTACTAGTTTGTCTACACGATGAAAATCCGCCGCGATGTGTTTAATATTACACATATACTATCTCAAATGACTAAGAGAACCGAAAATTGTCGTCAGCTCCAAGATATACGAACATATCACATACATATTACGAAATTAATTTTGTCAGTTTTGAATTCGCGCAGCTAGGTGCGCGAATTTAAAGTGCGAGAATTCAAAACTGAGCACATTAGCAACACGTGGGTAAACTTAAGGTCTAATGGATACCCCTTCACTACACATATAATGCCTTTAGTATAGACCGTATTTTAACCGTGTTTGGCTTACCGGGAGAGTAAACTCCAACTGCCGTTCTTCGTTTATCATCGCGTCACAACAAATTCCTGCAATAACCAATCCATGTACTTGTGACGTTCTATCTATTTACTGCATGATCCTACCATAATCCACTCAATAAACCCGTTCTATAAATTGTGATATTAAACATTCGTTACATAACAGGAAATAGTGCCAGTTGACCTTTGATTCCTGTTTGTCGTCTGTTTACATTCCGTACGCTACGTCTCAAAATACTATGGCTTCCAATATTTTTCCAACAATCTCCATTGAATGAAGAGATTTAAAAAGTTATTTAATTAAATTTACGCCATTAAATACGCCAAAGAGTCTTTATTTATCTGGTACTATTTCTTTACGTCGTAAACAACGCATAGTTACGCGAAACGTCGTCGCAAGTCTTTTTTAAGCCGATCTTAGTTTGACGCCCCATTTGTTGATTTAATTATGTTTATCGAGGTTTTAGATCATGTAACAAATAGAATCTACAATTCGTCCCCAGTTTATAGCGGAATTTACAAAACATGTCCAGGAAATTAGGTTTGAATCTCGCCAAATGCTCGGTCCAGACCTAATTTACTGGACTCGTTTTTTAAATTCCGCTATAAACTGGGGACTCGTTGTAGGTCCTCTATCTATTAAACGTTTCTATTTCAATTAAGATCCTTCGTTGTCTGTGGTAATAGTTCGGGAGAATTTCTTATATTGTTCTCCTGGAGCTAGTGTTACATACTATAATAAGATTACTTCCATTCCTTGTTATATGCGTGTATTGTTATGTGTGCCAACGAGAGCTTGCAAGTGCTATTTAGTACTAATACATTTTACTCCAACACAAGAATAATACACCACGATACATAAGTCAGACATATTTATTAACACATATAATTGCTGATGTATGTTATCGGAGGTTTGAATGTGTTTGAGGTACTATTTCTGTCACTTGTTTCCGGTGTCACTGAATATGCTGATATTCATGCTAGCAGCAATACGCTCCCTCGGCAGCTAACTGGAGCAATGGGTATGAAATGTTGTCATTTTCCTCAACCCTTTATATACTAAATACTCAGTGATGTGTAGTTCAATGAGGAAATGTTCAGATAATAAGTTCAACAAACAGTCGTTTGTTATCTAAACATTTCCCACCAATGAATATGACCCATTCTGCAGGTGTATTAACTGTGTTCTGCCTATATTTTCTGCCTATATTTACAGAACATCCCTCAATGTGAGAATATGTATTCCAATGTATGCTTTATTGACCGTGTAAGGAGAATCCATTAGTGTATACATTGTTAATGCTATGCATTTTGTATTCAAAGCCGAAAGGGACATAAGCGATGAATGGTTGTGAGCCAGAACAATGTAAATTCTGAACAATTCTGCTAAATATAACCTAGAGCATAACACCCCGTGCATATATGATTTTCTTAAGCGTGCAGTGTTCCTCGCAATGACCGTTCATTCGGCATGTAAAACATCCGACAGGGGTTGTTGAAACAAGTCATTTATAGACCATACTAGGTAAGTATCCACATCCTTGTTAAAAAAAAACAAACAGAACATATCTTTGAGAAGAGCGTTAGTTTGAGCTGTCTTCTACCATTCTACAAGTATAGACCGAATCGTCGATGTATGAATGCGAAAGAGTTTATAAACTAGCACAGAAAAGAGTTTCTACTTGTAATTTGCTCAGCTTCATATTCCCTTAAAGAAATCACGTCCACACCTATGTATTCCGTTGTTATCCTGGCCGCGATCAGATATTCGCATTTACATCATAGAGTGGTTAGAGAAGTCATTGATAGCTTGATATATTCAACATCCAATGTCGATGTGTGGTGACATTGATTGTAGTTCAGAGCATAGGTTCTTTCCACCACCAATTGAAAATATGTACTCGCTGGCCAGCCAACTCTCCACCGGAATATTAAATCAGCCATAGCAATTAATATGCTCAACACAACCATGCCAGTATTCAAACCCTTGTGACAGTTTTGAGAATAGCGCTACATGTAGCTTAAACTTTCCGAGCTATCTACCAGAATATAGCAAATCATTGACATAAGAACATAGCTCACGAAAGAGTTTGTACTTTGAATTTGCTCAGCTTTGTATTTTCTTATAACAACCACGTCCACACTTATGTATTGTATTCCTTTGTTATCATGGTCATGTCCAAACAATCGGTATTTAAAACGTCACAGCTTGCAGTGATTGATAGCTTGATATATTCAACTTCCAACGTGGATGTGTGGTTCTCAACACAACCATGCTAGTACTCAAGTTTCAAACTATTTCGATTTTACGAGTTTAGCTTCACATTCGTTACAGCAACCTCATCCACAACTATAATTTTAATGAGCCTTTGTGCTTGCAGCACATTTGACGTTTTCATATTAACTCTGAATTATCATAATAGACAAGACGTCTGCCGTTCACTAGAATCAGCTGACCATCGATAGCTAATAGCGACCCAAGTTTGAAGGTCCCTAATTTAAAACTCGCCATTAATAGTATGTGAAAATGTAACATCATAGCATCTACATGTGTAATCGTAATCGTCAATTCTTGCCAAAATCTGGTGCTCATTCATCACACATGACACCTAATTCTAAGCTTTGCTTTTAATAATTACTTGTTTGTCGAACTGTTAATGCCACTGTGATTTTAGAATGCAAATATGTTAATGGGATGCGGCGCCGTTAATTCATACCTGTGCATGCTTTGTATATAAGATATTGTTAAAATGTACTATGTTTCCGTGACTATTTCTATCGGACTTGGCGGAATGGATTTAATCCCCCGTCAAGTCTGTCTCGTTCTGAGCGACCTGCAGTCGGCTCATTGTGTTTGATGGACTTTGCACTCTAACGCGGGCCGGCTACAGGTGATTTTGGACTACCAAGTCACTCCGGTGGAACCCTCCACCGGCCATGGCTTGGTTGGGGCTAGCCAAAAGACAAAGTCCGGGAGGAAGAAGAAGCCGAAGACCCCATCGCAGCGCCACAGGGATGCCGAGAGGAGGGCCAAGTGGAGAAGAGGGAGAACTGAGAGACGTCCAGTTCTTCCCCACTTGGTCTCTCAGCAGCAACATCAGCTGGCATACGAAGAAATCACCACCATCAGACGGAGCTGGGACGCCGATGTCACCCCGGACGTCCCTGTCGTCGGCGAGGACAGCGGCATCAGGAACACCGACGTCACCCCGGAGGTTCCTGCCGCTGTCTTCGACGTGGAGATGGCAACTCCACCAAGCCAGACTCCACCAGGGGCGGAAAGCACCACCTCCGCCCTTGCGACGCCGGCGTATGAGGATGTACCGGCGTTGCCAAGCAGAGCAGAGCGGCAACACGCAAATGATGAACGTGTCAGAATCGGGACTGCGATCAGTTCACACCACTCAGCAGGAAAGAAATACCAGCTCAGTAACTACGAATTCTTCCTGCTGAGGGATCGCCAGATCTATAAAGGGCCTGACCAGCACCATCCATCGCCTGGAAGACTCATCGTTCGTACGATAAAGGGCAAGATCGACATCAACCTCTCGAAAGATCCGCCATATCCAGGAAAAAGAAATTGAAGACAAAACAAAATTGCTATCTTTTTTTTTCTTCTTTTTTTATGTATTCCAAATAAAGCTTAAAAATGAGGGGTGAAGGAATAGACCTCTCGGTCTATTCGACCATCCCTGGTATATATGTGTGTATGTGTGTACTTCATAGAATCCAAAACGCGTGTACAGATTGAGCTCAAACTTCCTATGTAAGTGTCAAATCACACCGACACGACCGTGGTCGCAGTTTAGAAAAGCTCAGAGCACCCGTTCTCCAATCTCAAATCACCGCAAAGGCACGGCGTGGGTTAATCAAGTGAATATTTAATGAGCGTTTGTTTTTGACGCATCTCTATAAAGAGCGTCTGTTTGCCATTCAACGCTATTTGCATCTGCAGAGAGATATACGGAACATACATTAAATTTAAAAAACATTTGTTTCTGACCAACCCTGCGAGCACGGATGGCGCGCTTTGTTTTTACAGTATATAGTTATATACCGAAATCATCCCAGATAATCACGAATATAGCATCAGATTTCTCCCCAGATATACCGTTATAAAAAGATACTGGAATCTGCCAATCTACGGGAAATTCCAGGGAATGCCGATTGAGCTCAAACTTGCTACCCACGGGAAGTGTCATATATATGAGTGTGTCCTTTATAGACTCGAACCGATTGAGCTCAAACTTGCTAAATAAGAAAATAGCCCCCAAGCCGTAAATATCAACAACAACGATATTGCTACCTACGGGGAGCAACGTTATTAGCATCTGCAGAATTATGCAGAGAGAAAATGCTTTCCTATTTTTAGAACGCAACACATGTTTACGTCGCGTTGGTGATTGAGGTTCACAACGGGGTTAATTGACTGTCCGCTCTTTGTGACGATGAGGTTCACGGCGGGGACTATTGACCAACACTCACAATTTCGTCTTTTGCATCAGATACCAACACCTCGACCGATCGGGACGAAACTTGGTACGTGAGTGTAGTTTGACCAGGTGGTCGTCGCTGTCGTATTGACGAGCCTGTGCGACGCCCGTGCAGCGCATGCGCAGACGAGATATCGGAAACGGGTGGAGCTATCGACTTGAAATTTGGTATGTGAATGTATCTTGCGCCGGGTACAAATTTTATCGGGTCGCCGAGCCCGTGCGACGCCCGTGCAGCGCATGCGCAGACCAGATATCGGAAACGGGTGGAGCTACCGGGTACAAATTTTTCTTACTGAAACGCGTGGAGCTAAAAATTAAAAAAATATATTTTAAAAATGTCATGTTTCGGACAAGCCGCCGGTGGCGGGCTAACCACCAAACAGCAAACCCAGCTACTATGTTACTATAAGATCCAGAACTCCACTGTTGAGTCACGTCCACGTATTACAACCGGAATTCCGATTGTTGTGTGGACAGCTTCCAAATATACCGGAATGTCCCATAGTTTCTATTGTTTATATACATGCTAATCACCAGAACGACTCAACATTGGTTCAGCTCAAAATCAGCTCTATCATAAGAACTGTGATTTGTTTTCATAACTACGGTATCGTCAATGCTTTCAGATCAATCGAATAGTGCGCCTGGTTGGTGTAGTGTTGCATCCTCCGCGCCTATATGTGCACACAATAGTTTAATGTCCCGATTGTAATCCGACAACGACAATGACAAGCACATCATGCACCGGTGTGTGTTTCTTTCATAAAAAAGTCTTCATGGCATCAGGTAACCACAGGAACATTATCAGATTATATTTAGTTACACACACCTTTAATCGCGGAAGTGACATTTGTTTGGTTCTCTTATTTAACAGAGCTCTACATGTCTGCTCTGTTCTCCTCTTGTTTATTGTTCATTGCAAACTCTATTTCTCGCTATTGTATTGTACTATTTCCTCGATTGTATATGCAATCAGTTGTCTAGCAAATTTGCCAATGCTATACATATATATATAAGAAGCCATTCGTAATTTAGCATTTGATTTTGTATAAATATCACATCGTTGTGTCTTTCATAGAATATATCGTTATTAGCAATGCATCCTTTATAGGTACGGTTGGCCTTGGCGGTGGGTATCCTGTGAAAATATTTCCACCCGTCAAAAACCGCCACAAACAGAAAGAACATCAAAATGTAGACATACTTTGTCCGTATATAAATAAGAAATATCGCATAAACAGTATATTATTCTCATATGTTTAACCATTGTTATGTAAACAAAAGCATAAACAGTTACTTTTCTGGTGTTTGTTTATATTATGATGGTAAACATAAAGAGCGTTCTTTGTTGGTTAATTCCTGATATGGAACTGATAAAGAGCGTTTATGCAATTTGTGTGTGATTAGCCAGTAGCATTGGGCTGTCCTCTGTAACCCAACCAGGCTCTTGCTTAGGTAAAATATAGTAGGTATTTATGATAACATGCTGTTTACGCGATGGTCATGGTATATATGAACGAAACTGTATGCGTTTTAATGTTTTTCTGTTTACGGTGTTTGGAACAAATATGAATATTTTCGACAATTAAGGCCTCACGTGCCTTTAACATACGTATTCGGACCCAATATCCCAACTATACTTACATGCGAGCAAATATCCCGTCTTGTCTTGTTAGTCGGTCAAGAAAATGTAGAACATACATCTGCCTTAAAATTTGTATTATACATCAACATATACTCGCGCAATTAGGTTCATAATCGACGACCTATAATATTCACATATGTTCGTATTGGAGTATTTGATTCTGAAATATCTGATAGTGGACTTATATCCGTTATTCCGCTTTATGGCGCGGGCCACAGTGAAAACACATTTTAAAGAGCGGACATCTGATTAGTCTTTAGTTAGTGTATTCGTGTTATTGTCCGCCCATAATTAACCTATAATAAGTTATTATGAGTCAATAATGGCATTATAACACTCTCATTTTCAGTTCGTTATGACTCAAAATTAGGCGATTCTACGCCGATTATGAAACTAAAACAAATGCTATTATAAGCCGATAACGTGCTGATTTTATGCAAAACCGGCTGACAACATGGAACGATGTTTTGGGCGACGTATGTGTTCCATTAGTTTCAGCCAAAATGCTTCTCTGTCTGAACAGAGGTAATGATAGATCGTTATTGTGATTGTAGTCTTATATTAACTGGCCTATAGTCTGACATTTTGATCGAACATGTCGCAGAGTCTGCACTCGGGTTGTTGTTCCTAAAGGTTCTGGTGCGATATGTCTTATTTATGAGTCGTCGGCTACACGACAAAGCTGAAGCTATACGTATTTATGGGACATAGTTCAACCTACGCGAATAGACGGTCGTGTCGATAAAATATGCATGGGTGTCTGAGTTGGTGTGCAAGATATATGCATTATGAATAGGTCATAGTTAATGGGTCTCCATTCCGTATTATGCATATGTTAGTTTAAAATATAGCTCTGTGTCACATTCATATGGGAGTTTTGTCATATCCACCGGCACCAGATAGCAGCAACAATGAGTTTGGAGTGTGTCACCTCTCCCAACTTTGGTCAAACTTGTGAAAAGACGGCCAATGTGTAAATGGGAACGAGACTCCAAGTGTCCAGATATTTCAAAATGGATTTTCTCAAAATCAGTCGGGGGAAAAAGTAGTTGAAATTTGGTACATGTGCAAAAAACATTGATGATTCAACAGTCAAATAATCGACTAAGACTTTTGAAATAAACTCGAGAGTTGATTATATCATCACATTTCATTTTAACAAAAGAGTTGAGCACACTTTTTATAATTTATAGACATGAAATATACTGTCAATATCACTGTTTTATGTACCAAGATCGTATGCAAACTTCTGTTTTTAACAAGTGCATTCTATATATCCATGGTATCATATCTGAAGATCATGAGAGAGAACTTGATTGTCCTTGATTTAAGACATTTCATAAATGTTTTCATTTGAGAAGAACACATAAATAATATTTTGTATTTAGGAATTTTCATGCCTTTTTCTCCGATAAATGTTGGGCTTATACATTGGTCATATGTTCATAGCTTAACCATTTTATGACGACCGGAGCTTCCTGATTGTTTGCGAAAAACTGTGCCAATGCATTGTATTATATATGCGAGTCCACTATAGGTCGCCTCGCATATATAAGACAATGCATTGGACTAAACAATTTTATATAATTTTTTATAATTGTTAAAACATGTAAGAATTTAAAAAAAAAATGTAAGATTTTTATTTTGTTTAAATTATAAAAAAATGCTAAAGAATGTAAGAAATAATGATAAAAATGATAATTAACACCCCTCCAAATGAATAATAGACTTTTTAATTGACTGGGAGAATCCATTTAGTTTAGAAACCCAGCCAATGGCTCGTTTCGCATATGAAACATGACAATCGGTAATAGTTAACTACACATACAATCAGTCTTTTGGAATACGAACATTAAAATAACCACGTCACAATTAACGTGGGATTTAACCGCGTGCGAGAATAAATATGTGACTATCTCCGGCACAGATACATTATAGTTTTTTGTATCGAGCTTCTCTAACTCGATAATTTTCGCACGGACTTCGCACTATTGATGCGAATTACTGCCTCTTGTCTTAACCAACAAGCAAGCTAATTTAAACAATACAATGACAGACAACGCATTCGTTAATCGTGATAATCGTGATGTTGCCGCACAGAAGGCTAATAATGGGACGAATTCCGTGATTGATTCATTCTGTGTCCGACATCATTACGGGATGCCGTGATTTAATGACCAATCGGTTCATCTCTTCCCCGCGGCTCTTTAACCCACAATAGATAATGGATTTAGAGAGAAGCTCGAGCCATACTAGGGAGTTCATGACCAGCTGAAATCCGTTGGTTTTGGTTACAGGTCCATATGCTTATAATGTTAAAGGTACTCAATCTGATTCGATGGTCCCCATGTCTTCAGATTCCAACAACATTTCTTGAAATGCCGCATCAGCTATCAGCATCGATTAGTTGCCAAAAATAATGCTAACCATGCACTATCAACTATAGTATACATTTTTTTTAACGAAATTTGGTCGGTTTTTACAAATATCTAACTTCCAAAGCCACTTAATTTAGAATTATCCGTCTTCATCCGCAATTGGTCCGATACCGTCAGCTTGTTGAATATTTGACAGACCGTCAAAAATTATATGTCTCGGAAAATAATAAATTTCAAAAATCGATATCTGATCACTCTAGAGCTTTGATGGGTGTGTTCCTCGGCTCGAATCAAATATTTTTTACCCCCGAGGCCAAACAAATAGTAATTTAGGAGCGCTATAATTCGGATTCTTCATCTATAACCAACAATTATGGGTAACGGCTATAGAGCAGTGTCATAGTCAGACTAATATTCAACGGTTCTTTTTAGTGAACTTTTAATTACTGAATGGGTATAGCGTCCATTCGGTTATGAAAGTATGTTGTTGTTGTTGTTGTTGTTGTTGTATCATTTATTTTCGTGACATGTGCATGATTACAAATTATACAAATATTATACATCAATAACAATTCGCACCCGGCCCGAAGAACCTATATGTCACGTCAAAATGTTTATAAACCGCATGTCACGGTATGTAGTCCAATGGTCTATTCTTCATTTTTAGCGATGTTAAAGGCACAGGCGGCGTTCGTTGCAGAAATATTCATATTTGTTCAAATCGCCAACAACGGAAGGAATATTAAAATATATATGGCTTTGTTCATATGCCGAACATAATCAGGGCGTAAATAGTATATTGTCGTCAAGTCGTACGATGGTGTACGTAAACAAGAACCTTCTCGTATTACAGAAGTTTTGCTTCTGTTTACATAACACAGCGTAATTATTTTTGGTTAATCACACACATATGATATAAACGCTCTTTATTATTTCCATGTCAGGAAAACAGTAACAAATAACGTTCTTTATGTTTCCCATATCCGGATCTAAACAAAAGCCAGGTTCTGTAACGTTTTTTGCTTTTGTTTACATATTAACAAAGGAAAACATTTGGCAATAATATGCTGTTTATGCCATATTTCTGATTGGTATAAGAAAAAAGTATGTCTATATTTTACTATTCTTTCTGTTTATGGCGGTTTTTGACGGAGGTGAATATATTAACAGCATACCCACAGCCAACACCGCCCGTATCTTTAAGATTATTGGTGGAAATTCATCGTGTCATTGAGTGCAGAATCGGACGGGGGATCTATGACGTCGCAACTTGCATGTAGCGAAGGATAGGATATATAGAATATGTAGCTAGTGTCGAGCGGACATAAACAGTTGAAGCGACGACATTAGTTACATATTTTATTTATCCATCGCCCAAAACTTGCCTTTTGTGAGGTAAATCTGTCATTTTCCTCAGTTTTACATTCGTTACTTCGATGACGCCATTACATTTATTAGGTCAAGCAAACCAATTAGCATTCATGACGTGGGAAAACCGGAGTGCAGCTTAGAGCGAAATAGTTCGTTGGCATTTTTACATTTATTATAAGCAGACCTTGTTCTGATGATTTAAAGATGCTTTAGAGCTAAAACATATATCATTTTACTAATATGTTAATGAATAATACACGATAAAAACGTTCTGAAATCACAATGACGTCATTAATGACGATAGACGTCCCTAATTACCTGCGCAATTTGCATATCAAATTACGTCATAAAAATAGTACTAACCTAATAAAGCTACGTTGACCTAATAAAGCTACATTGGGGTAATAAACGTAACGTTTATTAGGCAGGCTTTATATAGTCAATAGACGCAGTGAGCGGTGGATAAAATATTATATACAATATACAAACGAAACGTTCTAATACAAAGACATACAATATTTATATACAAACTGTATATTTGATGGGTGATATAGTCATAAATGTCTTCACATCACCCCTGAACGTGGTAACAGATTATAGGATGCATATAGACGACAATACACGTATCGCTGAAAATTAGGATATGGCACATGCAAGCTTATATAATTATACAGCTTGTAATAATTAGGTACGATATTCAGAAACACTGTTTCCTCCGGAGATGCTCAATGTTCCAGTGGATTAACCCTATTTTACTCTAAGTGGATTCCATTCAGTTATCAAAGTATATTGTTTATTATTATAGAGATCATATTCCACCAGTACAAAACCTTGGAACTTTTTAAAGTTTTGACAGGGAACCTTATAAAGTCGAAAATTAACGTGGGGAATATATTTCTTAGTTACTAATTGTTCCTTAATAATGTACTTAACTGTAGGTGAAGGTCCCAACTCGAAATTGCATGCTTTTCTTTGACTTTTTTGAGCCGATATCGAAATAAATATCGAATTAATTACCCGGGGGGGGGGGGGGGATTCCATAATTGTAAGCGACGCAAAACAAAATCGCTCAGAATTTCCTTTAAATCGTGAATTTTTTGGTTAGGATCTTCACCTGCAGTGAAGTTCACTTTAAGAAACAGGTAGTAACTAAGAAATATATTGCCTGTGGTTCCCTGTCAAAACTTCAAAAAGTTGCCAGGTTTTGTACTGGTTGAATATGATCTCTATACGGGTGTTAGTCGGAGTAGAGATGCATGGCATGATCTAGTCTATTATTCACATTGAGTGATGTTCAATATATATAAGCAGACGATACAATTCCACAAGTGCAGGGTGATTCCTGTTGGTGGTAAATGTTCAGATAATAAGCTCCGATCGCATATGGCTTACATTATTGTGCATTATTGCGAACAAACGTATAGTTGAACATTATAGGATGTAACAAGTTCAGAGGCTTCTAATATTTTAATAAAATATTCATCAAATACCATCTTCGCCGAAGATGCTTAATTTCCTAGCGTATTCTAGCGTATTAATGCGTGGATCCACCTATGACTCTCGGGAACATTACTTGCAACGAATGCAAATTACAGAAGCCCGCAACTACAGCCTGTGTCATGATAATTCACGCTATATGCTGACGCGCGCGGTGCTATACGGCGGCATGATGGACTTCAATTATCGATGCTTGGCGTAATCTAATGTGGTGGTTCAGCATTCCACGCACGCAAGAGTTGTCACTCGACGCTCAACTGCAAGCTCCCAGCGCGTAAACATGCTCCGGTGCTAATAAAACACACATTGAAACGAGCATCGCTTGGCCGTGGCAAAATACCCCCTTCGGTAATATCAACAAAAGGCTATAACTCTGGTGAAAATTTGCCTGCAGAACCCAAATTCGAACTTGACCTTTATTTTGGGGGAGTAAACTCGCATACCAAATTTCATTTCATTTAGTTCAGTCTTATTAAAGTTATCACCCGAAAACGATAAAAGCAAACGGACGGACGGACCAATACATTAATATTTTACGTCACGTTTTGTTTTGTTTAAACATTAAATTAACGTCGTTCTATCGGTATCTTTTCTCCGAAAATAAATCCATGTTTGTAAAACATAAGAGCTCTAGCTGTTCAATAAATCTACTAGTCTGAAGATTTAGATCAATTTCTTGAAGGTTTTGTTGAAAAGTGTTGAAATGAACCGTGAGATGCAGCAGTATACCATAGAAGAGGATCTTATTTGGGAACCATGGGACAAACTGATTTGACTGGTACAGACAGAGACAAACACATTCCTAATGTTTTCATATTAAATATATTATTTACCTTTGATATTTCCTGTCCCAATAGAAATGTCTGGGACAGACCGAGACAGAATTATTTTGAAGATGATCTTATTTGGGAACCACGGGACAAACTGATTTGACTGGTACGGACCGAGACAAACACATTCCTAATGTTTTCATATTAAATATATTATTTACCTTTGATATTTCCTGTCCCAATAGAAAGGTCTGGGACAGACCGAGACAGAATAATTTTGAAGAGGATCTTATTTGGGAACCATGGGACAAACTGATTTGACTGGTACAGACCGAGACAAAGACATTTCTAATGTTTTCATATTAAATATATTATTTACCTTTGATATTTCCTGTCCCAATAGAAAGGCCTGGGACAGACCGAGACAGAATTATTTTGAAGAGGATCTTATTTGGGAACCATGGGACAAACTGCACAGGCTCAAATTTTGGGTTCACCATTTTAAGGGCCCATTGTAGAAAATGGGTAGGAGTCTAAATATCTGGATTCTTGGAATATAATATGAACGTTGGGGCATATATGAATCGTCCTGCATCCCTATATGACTAATTTATAGTTGATTTAGGTTTTCACCGCACAGGCTCCAATTTGGGGTTCACCATGTTAAGGGCCCATCATAGAGAATGGGTAGGATTCTAAATATCTGGATTCTGGAAATATGATATGAACGTTGGGACATATCTGGACCGTCCTGCTTCCGTACATGACTAATATGTAGTTGACTTAGGTTTTCACCGCACGGGCTCCAATTTTGGGTTCACCATGTTAAGGGCCCATCATAGAGAATTGATAGGAGTCTAAATATCTGGATTCTGGAAATATAATATGAACGTTGGGACATATCTGGACCGTCCTGCATCCGAACATGACTAATATATAGTTGACTTAAGTTTTCACCGCACAGGCTCAAATTTGGGGTTCACCATTTTAAGGGCCCATTGTAGAAAATGGGTAGGAGTCTAAATATCTGGATTCTTGGGATATAATTTGAACGTTGGGACATATATGAATCGTCCTGCATCCGTACATGACTAATATATAGTTGACTTAGGTTTTCACCACACAGGCTCCAATTTGGGGTTAAGGGCCCATCATAGAGAATGGGTAGGAGTCTCGGTCTGTCCCAGACCTTTCTATTTGGACAGGAAATATCAAAGGTAAATAATATATTTAATATGAAAACATTAGAAATGTTTGTGTCTCGGTCTGTACCAGTCAAATCAGTTTGTCCCATGGTTCCCAAATAAGATCCTCTTCAAAATTATTCTGTCTCGGTCTGTCCCAGACCTTTCTATTGGGACAGGAAATATCAAAGGTAAATAATATATTTAATATGAAAACATTAGGAATGTGTTTGTCTCGGTCTGTACCAGTCAAATCAGTTTGTCCCATGGTTCCCAAGTAAGATCCTCTTCAAAATTATTCTGTCTCGGTCTGTCCCAGACCTTTCTATTGGGACAGGAAATATCAAAGGTAAATAATATATTTAATATGAAAACATTAGGAATGTGTTTGTCTCTGTCTGTACCAGTCAAACCAGTTTGTCCCATGGTTCCCAAATAAGATCCTCTTCAAAATTATTCTGTCTCGGTCTGTCCCAGACATTTATATTGGGACAGGAAATATCAAAGGTAAATAATATATTTAATATGAAAATATTAGGAATGTGTTTGTCTCGGTCTGTACCAGTCAAATCAGTTTGTCCCATGGTTCCCAACTAAGATCCTCTTCAAAATTATTCTGTCTCGGTCTGTCCCAGACCTTTCTATTGGGACAGGAAATATGAAAGGTAAATACTATATTTAATATGAAAACATTAGAAATGTGTTTGTCTCGGTCTGTACCAGTCAAATCAGTTTGTCCCACGGTTCTCAAATAAGATCCTCTTCAAAATCATTCTGTCTCGGTCTGTCCCAGGCCTTTCTACTGGGACAGGAGATATCAAAGGTAAATAATATATTTAATATGAAAACATTAGGAATGTGTTTGTCTCGGTCTGTACCAGTTAAAAAACTGATTGAAAATTAATCTGTCGCAGTCAGAAAAAAACAGCGGGTAGTTTTATTCAGAGAACAGGAACCAAACTGATTCTACTGGGACAGGAGCGAGACAAAAAATCAGCGGGTAGTTTTACTCAGAGAACAGGGACCAAACTGATTATACTGGGACAGGAGCGAGACAAAAAATAACAGCTGGCAGTTTTACTCAGAGAACAGGGACCAAACTGATTCTGCTGGGACAGGAGGGAGACAAAAAAAACAGCGGGTAGTTTTACTCAGAGAACAGGGACCAAGCTGATTCTGCTGGGACAGGAGCGAGACACAAAAAAACAGCGGGTAGTTTTATTCAGAGAACAGGGACCAAACTGATTCTACTGGGACAGGAGCGAGACAGACTATATACTTAATTTTTTTCTGTCTCGCCTGTCTCGGCTTGTCCCAGGACTTATGACTGGGACAAAAATGCCGATGTATTTTCTGTTGGCCACGTTTCTTGCCATATATGATACCATCTGTCGGCACTGTCTATGGCGCGCAAGTGTGCTTATTGAGTCAATATATAGTTCATAATACGCACGACGTATATACTGCTAAAATATTGATACGAGCTTTGATTGATGTTCTATTGTACTTCATTGTCCACGTCCGAACGATTTCGATATGCGTTACGTTTAATTATTCTCAAATGTATAGGACTGTCTCCACTAGTCCATATCGAACAGTGTGCTCGCCGATTGCATGATCAATGACTGATTTATGCAAAACATGAGAGAGATTACCATTGAGGGTCCATTACTGAACTAACATCGCAGGGGTAATTCTATAAATAGGGGGTGCTGGAATACGATCGAATTAGGAATCTTCATATTTTGCATCAAATAATGGTACAAAGAAGAAGCTAAACAATTCGATAGAACAGTCAAAGAAAGGCTTCAGAACGTGTTTATACAAGAATGGGGCGGTTTCGTTTCATCCAGTACATATGAAATCTATATAATTATCACAGTCTATTCAGAAAAGAACCGCATAGTTCATTTCGAAGACAAAGCGCTGATTCATGACTAATGAAATTCAGAACGAGATAGGTTTATACCAATTGCTAATCGAAAATGGGTCCTGGCCGAATGGCTTATATATCGACCACAAATTCTATTTACGTAATCTGGAAATTGGAAGCGAAATCCACATCATTATTGAATAGGCGAAGTTGAATGAACTGAAGCCAGTTCACATTAAAGGGCCATGTTATCTTCAAAAGAATCAAATCAGTGTAAACCTATATATAGTTGTTCCCATTTTACCTGTAATTAACAACTTCGCACCACAGGATCAAACAAATAACCAATGTCTGGTGAATGATGTCCACATTGCACATGCATATAATATGTATGTACGATCGTATAACATTTATATATTGTTATAAATAGCTCGATGTCATTTTCAATATCATATATGAATTTCTGAGAAAAAAATCATCAAAAACACCGAAGTGATAGAACTATATTAACTGCTTTCAATATTCCGCACTTTACTTTATTTTTCATATTAGGAACATATTCATATAACCTACATTCCAGAATAACTCGATTGTTTTGTTTTTATTCCGGTACACAGTCCATATATGAGTATTATGGTTTTAAACTCTTTATTGACACTATATACATGGACATTTTCAAATATTTCTTATACAAGCAGATACATGTACAACATGATAATACCAACAATAATGCTCTGATATGGGCGGGGAGGGTGACTTTCGCACGTAACTCGCCTTCACATTCAAAATCGAAACGACACGTTGTGAATAAGTATTTATTACATTGATTGATTTATTTATTGTTCCACCAATAACACATGGTATATGACAAGGTACATAATATGAATATAACATACATTAGTCAATAATTTATATACATATATACAAAGATGAATTTTACCGAACTGGCTAAGTGGCACTGGGTATAAAATTCGATGAATAATTTCAGTGCAGTAGTATTTTCATTTTTAACAATGAAACGGGATTTACACAACATAACAGAAATACTAGCTCTTTCCATTATGTTCTGTACCCCCAGCTTCACTGCTTCCTTCGTGTGAGATTACTATTTTATCCGTTTTAATGCAAGTTTTAGAAATATGCAAAGTCGTTTCAGTATTGCCACGTTACATATATAGTGAGTAAATCGTGAAATTTCTCTCTTACGGGATATTTCCAATAACACAGACTATGCTTATGAATGGACGATCGCCAGAACTTATGTAATTTATAGTCTCCAATATAACAAAAAAGTTGCCGGTACCCTTGCCCGGAATTTATATAGCGCTAATTCGATAATCATCAGCAATGAGAAACTATTTATGGGACCTCAAAGTACTTGACAAGGCAAGGCATATGTCACACCTTTCCAACTAGAAGTGGTCACGGAGATATCATATATAGGTATTGCATACCTTTATGATCATATTTTGATTACGGAAATGTGACAAAAAGTGTAAAATTATGAATACACAAAGGTCTTCAAATTAATATTGGAAGTTATGATGAAATTATACTATACTGTTACTATATTGATACGACCCATAAATTTAAAGACCCACTTAATTTTCGAACCCCCAAACAACGTTATACAAAATATATGCCACATTATATACCATTGGAAGAGGAAGCTATCGATATCTGCTCTGTCCTCAAGTTTCGGCACAATGTCTATTATTTTCAATGGAATGGGAATAGCTTTATATTTTTAGAGTTATTCCCCTTCCATTGAAAATGAATTCTGTTGCATTCTGGGAGCCATAACGGGGGAAATGATTTAAATATTTCAGCTATTTTCTATTACCATATGGGCACATTCTGAGACACTAAACGTACAAAACGATAATGAATTATAGTACTTTAATCATATTTTATGGCATATATAGTTATTAAAACCGTATATCATGGCAATATAAAAACAATTGGTGATTCGAAAATATAGTCAGCCTTTAAGTGCGAAACATAGCGTCACGGTGCCATTTCTAAAGAGAAAATATTCACTGGGTTGTTCCATAACTGTCTAGTTCCTGCGTACTCTATAATATGCCCATTATCTTGGCGAATATTCAATGTAAACAAATTCAATAATTGCTCTCATTGCCGGACACGTACAGTCAGCGTTACGTGATCGACGCTAAGAATTCGGATAATCAGTCTGTCTCCTCGGTCACGTGGTGCCGGTTTAAATATTTATGGAGCCCACGGGAATGATAAGTATAAGGTCTGACAGTAAATCGGATATTAGTCACGCCTGATACTCATCCTGTTCATGAATGACAAATTGTCATGCAAAGGATTCGCTTCCAGAACTTTCCGCCCGTTCTCTTGAAAATGATCACGTGATGGACTCGCCTCAATCAACTCAAATAAGAGTCATTTTAGTGCCATTATCGACTCATCTTTACTTGTTATATGTTCATTAAGGGCGGAAAATAACACGAATAAACCAACTCAACCTATTTGCGCGATGATATGTTGATATTCTATTGTCTCGAACGTTATGGTGTTAAATTACACAAATGTTTTCATAATTGTGTTTTGGTTGTTTTTGTTGTTTTTGTTGTCGGCGTTGTTGTTGTTGTCGTCGTCGTCAAGGAAGCATGTTTCACTCTCTGATACGAACTGGCCAGAGACGTGGCTAGGGCGTATCTGTTGTGGGTATACCCTTGAAATTTTCAACTGCCCACCTTAAACCACACCTTCCCATTTGCACACCATACCCTTGGGTTCCAAAAAGGTTGGAAAATTTAAGACCAAAAGTAGAAACATATGTTACTGTTGGGTTAAATATGCATATTCCTATCAAACGCCCCTCAATTGCTATTTATTTGGATTCGGGGGTATACAAAATATTTGATTCTAGTCGAGGAACCCACCCATCAAAGATCAGAGTTATTAGATCTGGATTTTTGAAATCTATTATTTTTCAACATCGAGACTTATTAGTGACCTGGTCAAAAGTCAACGAGCCGACGGTCTCCGACCAAATTGCGGATGAAGATTGACAACTCTAAAATCAAGTGGCTTTGTGTTGATAATAAGGCCACATTTTTTCGTTGAACAACATGTTAATAAATAACACGCCGGTTTCGGGCAATTTTATACTATACAGTTGACAGTGGTTAGCATTATTTTTGGGCAATTAATCGATTCTGATAACTGAAGCGGCATCTCACAAAATTTTGTTGTTGGACTAACTTCTGGAATGACAATTAATCAGTGAGATCAATTTCAAACTACATGTACATGTGTAAATTTTCCAACTAATGTTGTGCCCGGCATGAACATTTCCCACGCAATGTTGAGAAAATTGTGACAAAAGTTGGGGGGATTATGAGACCCAAAAGAAAAAACACCTGCCACCACGTCATGATTGACTCATGGAACTTGCTAAGTGAGCCACCACCTCAATAATGGCATGGAGCCGAAAAAGAATATTCGTAATTTACTGCAGAATGGGCTATATAATTGATTTAACACTGTTGCACCTATTCAACCAGGTTTTCCCTATTTAAGAAACAAAGCATTTGCATCGACATATCATATATATTTATGTTTTTCCCAGTCACGGAAGGGACAAAATTAAATACAATATATAAACCCAAGAAAGGAAAACACTTAATGAGATTGTTATTCGTCAGAGAAGTCTGTTAAATCATTATAAAAAGAGAGGAACGCTCGCTATATTTCCCATTCAGCTGTGTGTTTTTCTATCGTTTGACCTCCAGACACCCCAATGAGTTGTCTTTGATTTCTCAATTTACTCTTCTTGGTTCGCGACTAATCAAATTAGTTGCCATGCAGAGGTCGATAACATTATTAGCTGACGAGAATCATGTAGCTATTTGATATACGTGGATAGTATGATCTTGAGACACTCTCGGATGAGAGTGGCTGAGTGGGTGATTAGATATGCTTTTCCTGGATATCAGTGCTATTCCAAAAGGTCTCTGTATTTCCAAAGCTCAGTTAAGGTTAAAAAGAACGACAATATAGGAAATCTACTTTTAATTAGTACAGCTTGATAGATTCATTGTCTGTAGAATTGCAATCGGTGCTGATTTTCACCCATGCGCCACATACTCGCACAGGTGTTTGTATCATATATATGCGTATATTAAGTCTTCTTGGTCCACAACAGCTTTGGACACCGGTTGGGATGATGCTATTTTGGACCGAGTCCCATACTGTTACTCTTCTACAACGGACTTGAAGCCCAGAATCGTGGACGGGAGTTATCTTGCTTATATGACTTTTGATTAGGTCAAATGGAATCTTTGCGTAAACGAAAGCAGCCTTTCCCAAGCATGGTGATATCAAACATGCATATATCATAGGTCCGCTAAACATCAAAGCAACCAGAGAATTTCGATTTATGAGGAAATGGATGTAAACAATATATTAAACGATCGTATCATCACTATACCTTTTTCTATCACGATAAATGATATATCATTTTGAAAACAGATTAATTATGGACACGTTATATGATTAATCACATTCAGGGGTTATGTGAATGCCTGGGCTCCACGTGTAAATCAAATTAGTTACCATGTAGAGGTCGATAACATTATTAGCTGATAAGAATCATGTATATATTTTATATAAGTGGATAATATGATCTTGAGACAATCTCGGATACTACATGTACGTATTTTGAATGAAAGTCCGTTATAGAAGAGCAAAGGGCGGGAATAGGTCAAAAACCAAACCCATTCCCAACCGATATCCCAAGCTGAAAAGACTTGGTTTAACCCTTTACCCAACAGAACGGCCCTGTGCCAATGCATTCTCTTATATATGCGAGTCGACCATAGGTCGCCTCGCATATATAAGAGAATACATTGGATTAACACATATTAAAAATGATAAAATTGTCAAAGAATGTAGAAAAAAAGATTTTTTTTAGGCCAATGCATTCTCTTATATATGCGAGGCGACCTATGGTCGACTCGCATATATAAGAGAATGCATTGACACAGGGCATAACTGTAACCATCACAATGTGGTCAATGAACCGGTTCCAATTATATCCATATTTGTATGGTGTTATTGAGACAGACCGAAGATATTTTAGGCTGTTGAAGCTTTATTTGGGCGTTTTTGGCCGCTTTGTTGGGTAAAGGGTTAATATATGTGATGCCCTGTCCGATTTGACACCACATAATACCAACATCTGCACGTCTTCTGTACCAGCAATCTGATCCATGAGGTTTTTAATAGGAGGTTGTGATGGCCAAATGTCGACTTTCAAAGAGGGAGTTTTCACAAGTTTACATTGTTTGTCAGCCCATCAAAAAAATACAATGATCACCTCTTATAAAGAGCCTGAAGAGCGTCCACGCTTCAGTTGCCCCAAAAGCGATAGACAATAAAGAGCGGTCTCAGTTTTAAGCTTCTGTCATAATATTCGACGTATTACGATTGATCTCGTTTATTTTCGCGATGCCTATATGAATGCAACATATACTCGCTCAAATACGCACATAATCGACCTATAAAGTGAAATAGGTACATAATGTAATTATTTGATTATGAAATAAGCAGATAATGGAGTCATGTCCGTTATTTCGTTTTATGACGCGATGAAAAGACATGTTAAAGAGCGTACACCTGTACATTCATCAGTTGGCTTATATGTGTCACTGTGCGCACATATATCTGCTTAGAATCGCCTCATTATGAGACGATAATTTGACTAAAACGCTCTAATTTTCAGCACATTATCGACTCAAAATGAGGCAATTCTCAGCAGATTATCAACCAAAAACATGTTATATATTGTAAGCGGATAATGTGCGGTTTTCGGGAGAATATACTGATATAATTATGTGACATTAATGATGGTGATTGCAAGTGTTCTTCATTTTTTTTCTTTTGTCTGATAAGTAAAACTTTGGCTTAGGAAATTCAAATTCTGAATTATTTGGAATAAAATCGGACAAGGCATCTAAAACTAAATTTGGTTGACGATGTAGAAATGAACCCAAACACCATATATATATCAGAATATGAGAACATACGATGACTAGTATCGCACATTACACAACGTATGTATAGTTAACATTGACAATACCTAACATAGGTGGCGGATGCATTAAAGAGCAAGGGGTACAACTTCCAAGAGGAAGGGTGGAGGGGTACTTAATCTAATGTAAATTATGTGTTTGCACAGGCATGAGTTGGAGTCTCTGCATGCCCCCGCCGCTTGATATCTAAGTTATGTTTCACCATTAAGAGAGCAATATTGGAGATCTGGATCCACATGAGTAATGGAGATTTCCACACATATTTGCTGGTAAGACATCGGGCAACATACATCATTTTCGCATTTAATTGTGAAAATTATGACAAGTCTCACAGCAAAAAAATGAACAAAGTTTTATTATCATGGATGAATTTCCAACATCATGGCCCAAACATAAATTGGAGTTCATTATGATTTGGCAACAAACCAGTGGTTTGAATGTAGGCAATTTAACACTTAATCTATGCGCGGACATCAAAATTAGGGTCAACAAAGAATTTTCATTGCAGCAAGCGACCGGCTCAGTTGATGATTGGGAGAAATTGTCAGCTAATAATCATTTGATTGACAGCTGTGGAAAGATATATTGCTACCGTACCAAAACGTTCATCCCAAATATCCTTTCCCATTTCCACACACACATTGATGGATCAATTTTTCTCAAATACAGAATCGCGCATTCGTGACCCAGTGAAGGTAAACTTTATTTCTGTATCTAGACGATTTTAACGGTTGCTTACCGGGATCGGTTGTTGTTAAGTGCAGTGGCTGGCTTCGCAGTGAAAGATAAGATAAGATTTAATCGTGATTAGAAATCACAATGGTACGTAACGCTTTATACAATTAATGAGAAAACACGAACACGTACAAGTAAATGACAACATGAAAAATAACAATATAACCCAAAACTAGCTGTCAATGGGGGTTCCAAACCATCTGTTCAAACTTTACTTCGCCATTGAAACTGAGAACATCCGCGTGTTGTGGAATGGTCAAGCGACTGAAACTACGATATATTCCAATAAGCCAAACCAAACCGTGCAAACAACAATTTGCCGCTATTTTACTACAAGTATATTAATGGTACACACTCCATAGTTTTGAGTATGTAACATTAATACTTGTTCAATTCCTGCCGGCATGGTTTAACTCTGATAGCTTTATACCAGGCTTAGATGCGTAAGCACTCATGCTTCCATGAACACATCAATCTGCTGCGAGTGCATCGATTTTTACCATATTGACAATAGGCATGCTCGCAGACGTCCGTTGTGCTGTTTTCTTAATCGCGACAAATATGTCTGGGGACAGTTGTTCCAAACAAATTATGATGACGATCGCTAACGCGGTCGATTTTCGCTCGATAGAGCGTGGAAGTAAGAGCAGCTAAATTGCCCTCGTTTATCGAGCGTTGATAGCATTACGAAGGCGAATTAGTCGCAGTGTGAAATCAATTCGTTCTGTGGTGTTCAATTGAGCAACAGGACTTCATCACCACATGTGCCAGCACGAGGTTTATGCTATAGACCCATCGATGCCGGAAGCTCGTCACACATTAGCTAGCGACTAGTAAGTCTTCAATTTTCCACTCAGATTCAATACAATTAGCTCGTAATTTATCGCGGAACGGATCGACGTCGACCGTTTCGGAGAATGATGAGAATTACTGACGGTGTCCAACCTTATCGTGTTTACCCCAGATATAAGCTAGTAGTGATGGTCAAGATTCATGACATAACGAAAATACAGATTCGATATCAGAGTTATGGAGGCACTGACTCAGTGTGAGTGTTCATTGGTTCATTTGTGGCCCTGCGTCGAGCGAAATGGCACAATGGGGTGTCCCTCAAACCAGATCAGGCTTGAAAATCGGTCCACAAATTCTACCTGACGTCGGCCCCGGAACCATGTGTATATCAATGTATATACATGTAATACTATTTATGCTGTCTACCTCAAACAAATCGAGACAATCGAGACCCTGGTATGAAACGGAACATTGCTTCCGTTTCCAGATCCCATAACGTTGCTGAGTATTCTTTTCATGAAAATGTTTTCCCGCGGCGAATGGATACAGAAGGCCATAGATTATTCAGCACGTTATTACGTCAATGGGCTTTTGACAGCGACAGATAAATTATGCAGTTCATCAACAATCGGCACGTCGAGGCGACATGTCACGATATCTGCTGTTACGATATCCGAACGTTCAGGCGATTAACCCTCCCATGACTGGAGCTTTCTGACATTTTGCGGAAACCTTGTGCCAATACAATCTCTTTTATATGCGAGTCTCCCATAGGGAGCCTCTCTCACATATAAGAGAATACATTGGCCTAACAACATTTACATTGACCTTGTAGGCCAGTGCATTATCTTGTCCATATGGGAGTCTCGCATATATAAGATAATGCACTGGCACAGGAATATTAATGCTGCATCAGCCCATTTCCCGCCATGAATCTAATGGAAGGGTTAAGTTGGCGCAGTTATTGCTTGTTTCATCATTGGTAGCCGTGGAAATTAAAACAAATATTCCATAAGCAATAAAGCTACACCTAGAGCACTAGCACACCAGTTTTCAAAAAACGACACGTTCTGGGTAAAACAATTTATTCCAATCAAGCTCAATCTATTTGAACTGACGTACGAATGACTATCATACATCCATATCAGCTTCCAGTGTTGTAACACTCACAAACATATTCTATCATTCACGTTCTCACATTCTCTTGCACTCACATCCACTCATGAGTTAGTTCCATTTGACAAGAAACAGTAAATATAGCACATATTGTTTTGAATTGAATTGAATTGAATGACTAACAGACATCCATATCAGCTTCCAGTGTTGTAACACTCACAAACATAATCTATCATTCACGTTCTCACATTCTCTTGCACTCACATTCACTCATGAGTTAGTTCCATTTGACAAGAAACAGTAAATATAGCACATATTGTTTTGAATTGAATTGAATTGAATGACTAACAGACATCCATATCAGCTCCCAGTGTTGTAACACTCACAAGGATTCAAATAGAACTAAATATAATTTAGTACTTATAAATATTATTTTATGTTCAAAATGAGTAGCAAAATTTTGACTGATGATTTTTTTTTTATTATATATTTTTTTATTAGAAAATAATTATAATATGACAAATAATAATCACAACGAACGGTACCCGTTTGCCTCACACTCAACATAAAACATATTCTATCATTCACGTTCTCACATTCTCTTGCACTCACATTCACTCATGAGTTAGTTCCATTTGACAAGAAACAGTAAATATAGCACATATTGTTTTGAATTTCCGACTGTTTAGATTTATGAGAAGTTGGAAAAATTGGTCATCCGAGTTCCATCTTAAATCTCCGTAGATAGCCAACTGGATTTCTGCTAACACTCGTGATCACAGAAAGGGCATACATCATGAACACATTGGTCTAATATCCCAAAGTCATCGTTCAAACCTCTTTTTTGTGAGAAAAGAATTATGAAATTAGAAGAGACAATACTCTTCCACACATGCTGTGCTCACTGTCGCCGACAGAAATAAACTAGAATTGTATATCGTGTCCCGACCAACTCCTTTACTTGCGACAAAGAATGTGGCCTTGGGGCTGGATATTATTAAGCTCATTATTGAGTCATTAATCATATCATATAAGATATGAAAATAAACAAAAATCAATTGTACTTAGATATCAGTTCCACAGTACTCCGGGGGAAACTGCACTACACGGATCGCATCGATTTGCGTTCACATATACAGTAATGCTCTAAATAATCGACTCTTTTACCACAGCATAATTATGGGTAACTTTTCAGTATTTAGTCGGAAATATGGCTTGTTGCTCTCAGTGAGAGCTTTCCGATGAATGGCAACAAGCCATATTTCCGACTAAATCCTGAAAAGTTACCCATAATTCTGCTATGGCTAAGGAGTCGATTATTTAGAGCATTACTGTACCTTTATACCAGGGTCATATAATACATCTCAGGCTAATTGTGTACAACGCTACTATTACTAATTCAATTTCTTTGCAAGAATAAGCAGGCCGCGTAGATGCACATAATTCAATGATGTATGGCCTTGGCATTTTCAATTTATTTTAATTGCATTGAAGACCTTATTCGGACAACTGGAGAGTGTTACTTAAGTCAACCGATCAACTCTGAGTTTAGTGTGTCTGTTATTTACAGAATGAGGTCGCCAGAGGGTGAGTTTAGTGCGCTATCCCGCATAGCGGACTAGCGTCACTAAGTATACCCACTGGGGACCTCATTCTGCTTAGACCTCATCTTCTCTGGAAAGTTTCTTTATCATCAAATTTATTCACATAGATTCTATCTCTTTTTTAGTTTAGTTTCTCTATATCCCGGCAGACGACACATTGTAAAATCGGAGTTCCCATGGGTGTTCATCACAATATACTCCATTTGGGAACTTCAATCTGAGTCTATGTCTCCCATAGCATATGAGGCCATGCAGAATGAGGTCCCCTGATGGTGAAGTTGGTGATGTTAGCCCGCTGTGCGGGATAGCGTCACCAAATTTACCCTTTTGGAGCCTCATTCTGCAAACGACAGGCACATCGCGAGGCCATCCCAAAACGTTATCAGATTATGGGTGGAGGAAAGTCTTAATGCACATCATAACAATATAACAACAAGTGCCATATTGACCGTTGGTATTCCAATCATGTGACTATTTGTGTCTAATACACATCATAAAAATACCATAGCAACACGTGCCAGATACCACACCGTATCTGAACCTGACTAATATTTGCTTTCTTCATGTAAAAAGCGAACATATTAAACCATAAAAAGCAATTATTTCTCACTGACAGAAGAGCTCATGTTGATCGGTCTCTCTGACTCCAACTTATTATTTTATACTCACGATTCTAAACAGAAAGATACAAGTCGTTTAGCCGTTACACGAAGGGAGACGCGCTGGTGCAGCATTAAAAATTATGTGCCAGTGTATTCTCTTATATATGCAAGGCTCCCTATATATTGGAGACTCGCACATATAAGAGAATGCATTGGCACAGGGTTTTCGCAAAATTTCTGGAAGCTCCAGTCATGGAAGGGTTATTAATTAACGAAGAACAAATATACTTGAATACTCAGTATAATGTTCATTATCAAAATAAGGGACAGGGTTGTCAAGATAAAAACGGTATGAATGACATAGGGTTCGACCCTTCGCCTTTTTCAGTGCTTGTATTTCGAAATTTAAATTATATTAAATATTGCTATTACACGTAACTATACAGATGATACTGACCATGGTATAAGAAACAAACATGTGAATGTTGACGTTATACATTACATGTACGTCATATACTTGATGGCGCTATCATAACTTAAAGTGATGTGAAACACTCCAGTAGGGTGATCGAATAGCAATGGAGGATAATCTTGCTCAAAGTAGTTATTTTTACAAATATTATATCCAAATTGACAAAACACACCGTCATTCTGATATGTGAATTAAATGCTGTGAATCTCAAAGGTGAAATCGTTTTCGTTAGTTTATCGCAGATAGTTGCGTCCAGAATCGAGAAGAAAATATTTATTATTAAGCGTAGTTCTGACGATGTGTTCTATGGAGTGGTACGATCGATTTATTCTACATTCCTCCAGTTGGCATATATATAGAATACTATTTGATCAGTTTTACGCACCCGAACAAGTCCATAATATGTCTAAAGCGAAGGTCCCGTATTGTTGAGTTTAGCATTTAAATCGACACCCTCATCCACTCTCGTATATACCTAACTTCCGTATCCACATGTCATTCCCCACAAACCTCTCTCTAGTCGGGGAGCCAATAAGGTCCACCTGCACCCCCCCGATGATTACAAATAACCTTATTTTTATTGTTCCCTATGGTATCCAGATAAAGAATCCGGAATTCTCCGAAAAATAAAGGTGGCCCTACTAGGTGCTAGAGCCATTTGAATCCAAGATGGCCGCCATTTCCTCTAATTCCGACCAGCTGTATTTAATCGTTGTAATAGATCGGTTGTTAGCAAAAGACACAGACAAAATATATGCCATTTGTTGGTATGATGTCCTTCTTCAAAATGACGGCAAAAAATTTCGAAAACAATTCAAAATGGCCGCCGAAAAATGACGTCATCTGCACGAAAATAGGAAATTTAATTAATATTTCACCATATCTTCCATTTTTCTTCACATTAATCATTAGTAAATGGCAATGTTTTTGAGACAGTCATCAAGCGTGATATTATAGCGTCATTTTAAGACATTTGCCATTGACGAGGGTTCCGTAATAGATACAGAAAGAGGATTTGAAAAAGAGGGGTAAAATTTTCGATTTTTTGCAAGACGATTTTGATAGTCATTTTATCGACAAACCACACAGGCTGTTAATAGAATGTCAACAACTATGTGCTTTATTTTATTGGACGGATGTTTTACTTCAATGGGAATGAAATTGGTGTAGAAAATTTCCAAAATGGCCGCCGAAAATATGAAAAATGGTAAATATTGCCCCAGGGTGTCCTGCAATGGCTTACAAGTTGTGGTTAATATATAAAATTGGCTAATCTGTATTATATACATTGCATACTAACATGTCTGATGCACCATGGATCATTGTTTCTATTTTCACCACTGACATCACCAGAAATATTGGATTTTTCTCTCACAAACTTGACATAAATTTCGACAAAAATTCACTTTTCAGGGTTGGACAATTGTTTTAAGTAAAATGCAACTATCATTGGTATCAAAGGTATTTATTGTATTGGTCTATCTTAAATGTGTCACACTACGGTGTTTATAGACCAAATTGCTCAAGATGGCTTCCAAAATGGCAACCAAATTTGTAAAAAGTTAATTTTTTACATATATCCCGAACATTATTCTCTGCGTTATCCGACAAGGTAGTAAATTGTGACTCACTTGGTTATTGTACGTGTTAGTTAATTAACTGACAACTACGTTCTATTATGTTTGTCCCAGTTCCGTATGGGGCATGACAAATTCATTTTAAAGTTGCAGTATGGAATTTTGCGGAGAACCTCTTTTGTGTTTCTTGCCATATTATTGAAAGGAAATGGGCAGAACTTTGAAACGGAACTGAGATGAACCATAATATGTGGCTATTCTGGTCCATTATGATAAAACATATCAACTGGATACAGGGTGGATGCCAAGATGGTAGCCAGGGACTTACTATATTATCATAGGTGAGGTGAATAGGTATACAGGGAGTTATTGTATGGTCAACGGTGAGATGAGTACATGTATGTATACAATTAGTGACTGTATGATCATAAATGTAATGAATAGCTATACAGGGAGTGACTAAATGGTCATGTGTCAGGTGTATGAGTATACCCGGTGTTCCTGCTTGGTGACGTGTAGGTCATGTGTAGGTTATACGGGTATACACATGTGTTGCTATATGGTCATGGGCGAGGGGTATGTGTATATAGCGAGCGGCTATATGGACATGGATGATGTGCATATGCATACATGGAGTGAATATACTGACATGGCTGGGGAGTATTAGTATATCTTGAGTGGCTATTCTGCTATGGTGTGACAATAGGGATACGGGGAGTGACATGGCCAAGGGTGAGGTGAATATATATATACAGGGAGTTACTGTATGGGCATGAATGGTGTGAATATGTATACAAGGAGTGACTATATGGTTATGAGTGGGGTGTCCATGGTGAGATGCATAGGAATATAAGGAGTGGCTGTATGGGCATGTGTGAGGTGAATCGGTATACATGTAGTGACTGTACGGTGTATTGTTGTGTGTGGCCGTTGTGACCGTATGGGCATTGCTGTGGTGTATAGATATAACGAGAGTAGCTACATGGTCATCTGTGAGTTGTTTATGTATATATGGAGTGACTGTAATGTCGTGGTGGGATGTATATGTGTACCGTACGTGTGTGGCTGTATTGTGACATGTGGGTGTATATGTATATTTGTGCTGTCTGTATGATCATGGATGGAGTGCGTAGATAAATAGGGAGTGATTTTATGGTTATGGGTAATGTGTATAGGTGCACCTGGTATGCCTGTACGGTCAAGATTGAAGTTATATGCATACCTGTGGCTATATAGGGAGTGCCCTTTTGGTAACGGGTGGGTCGTATATTGATATATGTTGTGGATGTATTATCATCGGTGGTGTATAGGGTGTAGATGAATGATCATGGATGGCGTGTATAAGTATACATTGAGTTGCTGAATTGTCATGTGCGAGGTGTATATGCAAGTATTAAACTTATGAGTGGTCGTGTGTGCGGGTATTGGTATATTTGGAAGGGCTCACCATTGATGAGGTGTATATGTATATCTGGATTGACTCTATGGTCATGGGTATGGCGAATAGATATACATGTAGTGGCTGTATGGTCCACTGTGAGGTGAATAGGTATACAATGAGTGACTTTATGATCGTGAATGTGGTGAATATGTATACACATAGTGACTATATGGTCAGGTGTAGGAGTATACCTGGTGTTCATGCATGGTGACTCATGGCTGTATCGTCATTTGTGGCATGTACCAGTATAACCAAATATGGCTGTATGGTCAGGTGTATGTGTATAGAGTGGGTGACTATACTCTCACATATTACAAACTTCAAAATCGCCACACTCCCATTATCCTCACTTGAAGATTGACGATCACAACACAATGTGAACCACTTTATAAAACACCGCGTGTGTGTGCACCAATCGTTATACCAGATAACCCAGACAATTATGTCAAAGCCGTTTACAAGGAAGATGAATGCGTGTGCCATTACTATCCCTAGTTTTCGTGATGCTTGTTTGAACATTTCGATTGAAAATCGGCGGAGCGAATACAATTTGAAATTTATCAACATTTGGTCGTTCTATTTCGAATTTAAAATCAAATTTAGAAATTCCAGCACGAGCCGAACAGCCAATTCTTTGTCGAAAAACTAATATTTCAATCAAGATTCGTTGGTGCGGGATGATTTGCGTCATATTGGTATTGGAATAATAGGTCACTGTGCATTGCTGTGAGTTGTGAGATAATTCGCAGTTAGCTTTATGGTGGGTTATAATGTAGAAGACCTACAAAGAGTGAGTCCGCAGTTTATAGCAAAATTTACAAAACTAATCCAGTAAATTAGGTCTGGACCCAACCTTTGAATTTTAACATAATTAATCCATAACTGCATGCGACGTGAAACTAATAGCGGATTCTATAAGTCATGCGATGACGTTGTTTTTTTAAGCGTTGCTTGCCCGCATAAAGAAATAGTCCCAGATAAATAAGATTCTTTGACGTATTTAATGGCGTACATTTTATGAAGTATTTGTTCAAATTCAATCAACAATAGTCTTAAACATCGATTTAGCGTACGGAATATAGACAGACGACCAGCCGGAAGTCAAAGGTCACGTTTGCGCAACAAAAATACATGTTGGTACACCTGGCACTATTTCCTGTTATACAATGACCGTTGTATATCATTATTATAGAATGTGCTTAATTAAATTAATGCGGGTCGGATTATGTAATAAATATTATTATGGGTTATACTATGGGTTATATGTCAGCCTGTTGTCATGGAAATAAGTTCATGTTGAACGTCTTTAAAGAACAGAAATAAGCCCATATCGGGTTTATCTTTGTTTGTGTACGCTCCCTGAACGTAAATCGACTTACCAGATGTACGCTCTTTATAATGTGTTTTCACTGTGGCCCTTATAATCAAATAAGTCCAATATGAACGTATATGAATATTTAGGTCCAATATCAACCTATCTGCACGAGAATATGTTGCATATCGGTCACAATAGAGCTGGTTACAAACAGCTAAATCATTAGACTCCTTAATTTTAAAGGTATCCACCGGGGCTTTACATATCACTCCTTAATTTTATATATTGATATGCCATTCGATGGTTGCATGTGACACATTTTAACTGCCTTACATTGCATTTTAACCGACTTCTAGCAGTGTGTAGCCATGTCTGAGGGGCAGTCTATAACGTCAATGATACAGAAGGGCTATTTAACTTATTATTAACTGATTAATATTGGACACGTTTTGTTTCACATATGATACCTCCATCCTGCTGTGTGCTTACTCACAAATTTGGTACTGTATGTACGATTATAATTGTTAGAATGCATTTCGTGCTAAGTTACATTGACAATGTCTGCTTTGTGTATAACCTTGTCTTTGCAATATCTTGAGGCTCAATTTCATGAATATGTTAACAATAATTATGGACTGAAAATAGACATATCAATGAATCGGAAGAACACTACTCTATAACAATAGCTAAGTGATATTTGGCATAATTACTACTCCCTTGACCAGTGTAACGTGACCGCCGTTGGGATGACTTTGATGTAACATATTTTATTCTAATCCTGATATATTTAACTTATATGTAAGGGTTAGAGCACAAGAATTGTTCTTTACCAGAATCAATCGAGTCGAAGACGAGATTTATTCTGGTAAAGAACTATTCGCATTCTCTGACCGACTTAGAGTGTGCACAATTTATCCCCATAATGCAATCAACTGGAAATGTGCCGTTTAGCGTGTTTTGACCACGACGCACAATCCGTGCGCTGGCCGCGACTGGACACAATAGTCGGTTAGCCACGTCCAACAACGTGATTAACATGAACTGATCGCCGTTGAATGTGAATAGATATGTCCGAAACAACACGGACTGGTCCCACTTTGAAGCGCCCGTGCGATTTGTCTGTTATGAGTTGCATGTGTCTAACAATGGGATACTCACTGAACTATTCCTTCGCCAGCCTTGGGAATTGGTGTGCTTTACCAAAAATCAGGGAACGATTGCAACAATGGGATTGTGCTCTGAGAACATTTAACACTCGTTTTGACAATATAGTATAGATAGGTGAATTGGAAAGGGGTTAAACAACAAGACCATGGGCTTTTATTAAGTTTGCTCCCCTGGGGTGACTTTGATACTTATGTAGCCGAAGGTTAAACACACGCATTAGAGATGCATTGTCATCAGAGTAGAATCCGGGTCTCTATGCTGGGGATTGACTGGATTGATTTAGACTCGGATCAGAATGAATAAAACGCTCCGGTCAAAGCATTCTGCAATCGACCAGGTTCTAAGCATGTCGCGACGCCAAATGAAGTGTACCGCTCGATTTCTCAATGAACAATGCACAGTAATGGCGTACTTCCCAGATCACGATAACACCCACAATCTTAACAAAGGTCATTCCGGATTGGCACACATCGTCCGGTCGATTATGTGGTTTATACCGACGATCTATTGGCTCCCAGCATTAATCCGCTTTCGCGTCTGTCCGGTCGATCTTGGGGTTTTCAATGGGGATATATTTGAGGTCACGACATCAATCCGTTTTCTTGTACTAGAAGGTCGTGCCTTCATGAAAGTCAACGTACCGCGGCCCGTCAATGACGAAAATGCAATTATAGCGACTTTGTAATTCCCAAGCCTAAATGATCTTATACACATAAAATAAATCACTTGAAAGAGAGATTTGAAGCTTGTCTACACATAAGGGCTGGCTCATGCAGTCGGCAAGGTATTTAAGCACAATACCCATACAACGTTTGTTTGAGCTGATCCGTTTCCCGATGAATTCATTGTGAATAATGTACATATATATTTTGAATACTTCACCACTATATCGTTATAAATCGGTATATATTTGTATTCTTTAGGCGATGAGAATAAACAATTAAATTGCAAGTGAAGGGTTATCTGATGCAAGTTGCTTACCATGGTTTAGTGGTTCTACATATGTATATCCAGCTAGCTTATTTCACAGTGTAATTATATGTAACTCCCAGTAAAATCTTTCCTCCACCAACAAAAGGGATAACGTCGTGACATGGCATGGTGTCTGATAACATCGTGACATATGACCTGGTGTCTGACAACGTCGTGACATGGCCCGGTGTATGATACCGTCATGCCATGGCCCGGTGTATGATACCGTCATGACATGGCCTGGTGTCTGATAACGTCGTGACATGGCCTGGTGTCTGATAACGTCGTGACATGGCCTGGTGTATGATACCGTCATGACATGGCCTGGTGTCTGATAACGTCGTGACATGGCCTGGTGTCTGATAACGTCGTGACATGGCCTGGTGTCTGGTAACGTCATGACATGGCCTGGTGCCTGATAACGTCGTGACATGGCCTGGTGCCTGATAACGTCACGACATGGCCTGGTGTCTGATAACGTCGTGACATGGCCTGGTGTCTGATAACGTCGTGACATGGCCTGGTGTCTGATAACGTCGTGACATGGCCTGGTGTCTGATAACGTCATGACATGGCCTCGTGTATGATACCGCCATGCCATGGCCCGGTGTATGATACCGTCATGACATGGCCTGGTGTCTGATAACGTCGTGACATGGCCTGGTGTCTGATAACGTCGTGACATGGCCTGGTGCCTGATAACGTCGTGACATGGCCTGGTGCCAGATAACGTCATGACATGGCCTGGTGTCTGATAACGTCATGACATGGCCTGGTGTCTGATAACGTCGTGACATGGCCTGGTGTCTGATAACGTCGTGACATGGCCTGGTGCCTGATAACGTCATGACATGGCCTGGTGTCTGATAACGTCGTGACATGGCCTGGTGTCTGATAACGTCATGACATGGCCTGGTGTCTGATAACGTCATGACATGGCCTGGTGTCTGATAACGTCGTGACATGGCCTCGTGCCTGATAACGTCGTGACATGGCCTGGTGTCTGATAACGTCGTGACATGGCCTGGTGTCTGATAACGTCATGACATGGCCTGATGTCTGATAACGTCATGACATGGCCTGGTGTCTGGTAACGTCGTAACATGGCCTGGTGTCTGGTAACGTCATGACATGGCCTGGTGTCTGGTAACGTCGTAACATGGCCTGGTGTCTAGTAACGTCATGACATGGCCTGGTGTCTGGTAACGTCGTGACATGGCCTGGTGTCTGGTAACGTCGTGACATGGCCTGGTGTCTGATAACGCCGTGACATGGCCTCGTGTATGATAACATCGTGATATGGCCTGGTGTATGATAACGTCGTGTCATCGCCTGCTGTATGATACCGGCGTGACATGGCCTGGTGTCTGATAACGTTGTGACATGGCCTCGTGTATGGTAACGTCGTGGCGTGGCCTGGTGTCTGATAATATCGTTGTATGACCTGGTGTATGATACCATCGTGATATGGCCTCGTGTGTGATAACATCGTGATATGGCCTGGTGTCTGATAACGTCGTGTCATCGCCTGCTGTCTGATACCGGCGTGACATGGCCTGGTGTCTGATAACGTTGTGACATGGCCTCGTGTATGGTAACGTCGTGACGTGGCCTGGTGTCTGATAATATCGTTGTATGACCTGGTGTATGATACCATCGTGACATGGCCTCGTGTGTGATACCATCGTGGTATGACCTGTGGTGGCCTTGTGTCTGATAACGACGCGACATGGCATGGTGTCTGAAAATGCCGTGACATGGCCTCGTGTATACAACCGAAGCTAGCTTATATATAGCTATACCATGTTAGAGTACGTTTAGCATATGGCTCATTTGAAACTACAATAATTATGTAACGTAGTTTGGTAGGCTACCGAAAATCTACAAAAGCACGCATCTGTTGTTTTCGTTGAAAACGAGTACAACAGATCAAAACCGGTAATGCTCTTTATTATCTACCGATTTTTGGACACGACAGCATGGATTATCTCCACCAGAGTCGATCACTGGGATCTTCTCTAGTTTGACAAACTTTCAAAATGTGGCAATATCTGACCAACAGAACCTCATATTAATCAGTTCAATGGTACGAGTTAGTTATCATCTGGTATAGTAATCGTACTAATGGTAATTTTATGGTGTCAACTGGTATTGTGGGTCTTCAAGGAGTGAATATTATATACCGCTTCGAATATACACCAATCGATTTCGGCCATAACAATACTGTGTATATGGTTCTTTAATCCTGTAAATTATGAGATAGAACCAATGTTATCAGTGGATGCACTTGCTCCGAATCTTTAATGCAGAGTTTTAGTGTGATCGGGTTTTACATTCATGTCACCAACAAGTGAACCGTTCACATCTCATAACGAACGTATATAAGTATATTTATCATCGACGCTCTAAGTTATTGGAACCAACTATATGGCAAACAACTTCACCTGAATACACATGCAAATGGAAAAAACGTTTGACCGCAGTAACACGCCCTCCCCATCCTTTACTTTGGCTTTAAATAAAAACAATATAAGACAGCCACAACGCACGCGACTTAATGACACCCACCCACCACAATGAAAGGAAGATCTACTGACATCTATATCTATATTTGCGAATGTCTGTCTGTCTGTATGTCTGTCTGTCTGTCTGTGTTCTATATAAATTCACAGGGGACCATCTAGATCATGCCAAAGGAGTCTACTAGGAGTAGCTTTTTGCGAGAAAGATAATGGTCGGGGTTAGAATTTTCTAAAGTGACGCCGTTGTTGTCAGGGGCAGAAAAGGGGGAGGGGCAGAAAAAAATATTGTCGCCGATTGCCACCAAACTTATATATAATCATCCCCATAATATGAGGAATCTAATGGCGCTGTTTAAATATGGCAAAAGTCGCGCCGTTCGCGTCAGGGGTGCCCGGAAGGGGGGGGGGGGGTGGGGGCAGATTTTTTTTCTGTCGCCGATTGCCACGAAACTTACATATAATCATCCCCATGATATGAAGAATCCAACGGTGTGGTTTAAATATGTCAAAAGTGGCGTCGTTTGAAACAGGGATGAACGGAAGGGGAGAGGGGCACCAAAATTGATAAAACTTATTTTAGCGCCGATTTCCACCAAATTGATATATATTCTTCTTCATGATACAAGGAATCTAATTGTGCGATTTAACAACGCCAAATTGTTGTTTTTGAATGAGAGATTGGGAGGGGTGGGCACTAAATTTGATAATAAGTCGCCGATTGCCACCACACTTATACAAAATCATCCCCATGGTATGAGGAGTCTAATGGTGTGGCTTTTATCTGTCAAATGCGGCCTCATTCGAGCCAGGTTTGCATTGAAAGGGACAGGGGCACCAAAATTGATGCACAATTTTTTTAGGGCCAATTTCCACCAAATTGATACACATTCTTATCCATGATACGAGGAATCTAATCGTGATTTAAAGACGGCATAGTGGTGCTGTTTGGGTGGGAGATGGAGAGGGGAGGGATTGGCACCAAATTTGATAAAAAAATTGTTTAGTCGCCGATTATCACCAAACTTATAAACAATCATCTCCATGATATCAGGAGTGTAATCGTGTGGTTTAAGGATGTCACAAGTGGGGCCATTCGAGTCAGTGGTGTATAGAGATGAGAGGGACACAAAAAAAAATTATATCTATATGTTTAGTGCCGATTTCCACCAGATTGATACATATTCTTCTCCGTGATACGAGGAATCTTATCGTGTGGTTTAGATACACCAAATTGGTGCCATATGGGTGAGAGATATGGGGACCTTAAATTTGATACGAATTTGTATACTCGCCAATTTTCACCAATTTCATATATATGCATCTCTAATCTCTAATGAGTCTTAGTGTGTGCAGCTTGAGTCCTAAATAGGGACGGGAGGGTCACCAAAATTGATACAAAATATTTTTAGTACCAATTACCATCAAATTCAGACACGTTCTTCTCAAATGATACAAGAAATAAAATCTTGCTGTCTGTATGTCTTTTTGTCTGTCTGTGTGCATTCTATAATTATATAACTTCATTCGGTACAATCGAGATGGCACCAAGACGTTCTAAGAGGGGTAACTTTTTACAAGGAAGATAATGGTGCGGGTTAAAATTTTCTAAAATGACGCTGTTGTTGGGAGGGGAAAATAAAAAAATATGGTGAAATAGTTTTGTCGCTGATTTCCACCAAACGAATACATAATCACCTTCGCAATATGGCGTTGTTCGAGTCAGCGTTGCATCAACAATTGATTTAATAAACCAAATTCCACCAAATTAATACACGTTTTTCTCTAATGATATACCATGAATTAAATCACATTTGGTGTCGTTTGCGTCACGGATGGCGAGCGGATATGCACTATCATTGATAAGATTACTATTCGCCGATATCCACATATAAGTTATATACAGTCACCAGGCCATCTCCATATCATTTTAAGTAGTTGGGCGTTCACATTTCACAATCCCGACATATGGTGACCCACATAAGTCACTTGAACAATTGTATCTTCTTAACAGTCATATGTATATGGGAATGGCAATCAAGGCATTCACACAATGAGCTAACAAAAAGAGATAACTAGAAGAAGCATAAACGTATATTTATCATTCTATTGAAGATATACATATATTCGTGCAAACTGAGAGACCTCGAACCGTCAGAGGATTGCATATATATAATAACAAAATTTGGTCTGTTCCATTCAATACAGTTTCCACAAAAAGTTACAATTTGTCAAGAGATATGGAGGGCCTGTTCAAAAATAGTGTGCAGTCAAATATAGTTTCGTCTGATATACAAGAAAATGCAGTTAGTAGCACAAGACTTTTCAGGATCCTACCAATACTGACATCTGACAAGGGTTTTAGTACAGACTCATCGACTGACATAAACAACTCAAAATCTCTCTCTGTGCCTGGCACATGTAGCTGATATATCTGCACAGCAACATTTCGTTTAAACTAAAAATATTTAGCCAATATATAGCACCATGAACAGAGGAGCACCTGGAAATTTCTTTGAAACATCTGTATCTTCATAGAGATATGATAGCCAGGTGTCCTCTAGATCTTAGTCCAACCCACTAGATTGATTGATACATCTCAATATGTAAAACCCAATTATCATCTTTTATCGAACTAATGTGTTTATGATGTTCATGTATCATATTATAACGTCTAATGTATACGCAGTTGTAAATAAATAAATACTTCATTATTGGTGGAACGGATTAATCGTGATAAACAGAATGACAATTGACAAGGTGAGCCACTACTTATATTCCATGACTGTAATAATCATGTTTTGTGATGCTATTTGAATATACAATTTATGAGAAAACGTATAACACTTTAAGCAAGAGCATTCTCTATTCCCAACAAATATCCACAGCATACATTAACCTGGGCAACGCCGGGTAACCCTGCTAGTATGATATATATGCACCACTCTCATATGGTACCCCGATCCAAGCCCCATCCACATTTTTGCCAATTATTTTGTCTATATTCAATAGACCCTCATAAATATTGTATGCCAATGGTAACGCGTGCATTTGTATTGCCCCCTTCCATTATCCCACTAATTACTATATTGTTGAGTTCATGTATGCACATACAGTAATGCTCTAATTAATCGACCTCTTAACCAAAGCAGAATTATGGATAACTTTTCAGGATTTAGTCGGAAATATGGCTTGTTGCCATTCATCGGAAAGCTCTTGGGGAGAGCTTTCCGATGAATGGCAACAAGCCATATTTCCGACTAAATCCTGAAAAGTTACCCATAATTCTGCTTTGGTTAAGAGGTCGATTAATTAGAGCATTACTGTGTATATACACTCTCATACACACTCAAAATGAATCTGAACCTTTGGTGACCCTATTAACGGCTGCTAAGTCTGCTATCAGTGTTAAAATCGACAACGCTCGTTGAGCGCGAGTGCCTATATGTTCATTACCTTTGTTCGTTTATTTAATGGCCATTTCGTAATTTATTTATCAGCATTGGTATGCTTAAAAGACTCCCCAGCATAACCATTCAATCAGTCATCAAGGCAAGTACGCACGAATAACTCATTGAATGTCCATAAACTTGAAGGATAGTGAAAGAAAGAAATGATTTATTCCACTGAGTCGTGCCTCGTATATTTGAATATATGTCAATGTATTAAGGACAGAAAGGGTACCCGCACTCTCCCTAAATTCATATCATCGTGTTGCAGTTGGTGCACTGCATCCTAATTATTGCGCAGTTCTCGTTTTTGGATGCGTGACAAGATAATTCGTACAAATTAACTGGCATTTAACCAAATTAAGCAGAGAATATGCGCATTGTATTTCGAATGCTTTATAGTGATCGCTTCAAAGTACTCATTTTTCCGCTCACAGAGATGAAGATAATTAATCGACACTAAAATAAATCGCGGGTTCAGGACAACCACACACTCTTCTCATCACCCCGTAAATTGTTGTAGTAGGTATGTACACCCAATCCGCCATATTCCTATTACTGTTTGTGCAAAAAATAATGGATTACTTGTTCTCTGTGTGTCTCTGAGATCTGCCTACTTAAGAAATCAAAGACAATGTCTCATTTTGTATGACACATAGACGTATAGGTGTTAGGAGCCTCGCTTTATATATAGGGCGATTGATTGACTATTGTGCACACTATTCTGTGTGGTCCATATACTTACTGAGGCGGCTAGATGGTCTCTGTTTGATGTGTACACTTTACTGAGGCGGCTAGATGGTCTCTGTTGGATGTGTACACCTTACTGAGGCGGCTAGATGGTCTCTGTTGGATGTGTACACCTTACTGAGGCGGCTAGATGGTCTCTGTTGGATGTGTACACCTTACTGAGGCGGCTAGATGGTCTCTGTTGGATGTGTACACCTTACTGAGGCGGCTAGATGGTCTCTGTTGGATGTGTACACCTTACTGAGGCGGCTAGATGGTCTCTGTTGGATGTGTACACCTTACTGAGGCGGCTAGATGGTCTCTGTTGGATGTGTACACCTTACTGAGGCGGCTAGATGGTCTCTGTTGGATGTGTACACCTTGAATTTCTCAACAGCACCCCGCTCTTGAACTAGACCAATCTATCTGCATCCCCTTGTTGGAACTTTCCAATGGGTACATCAAGCATGTTGGAAATTTTCACCATGACACCCCTCCCCCTGAGGTTGGAACATTTATAACTAACGCCATTTCAGACCAAAATTATTACAAAAATTAGAAAATTATTCTACTGTTGGTCTAAAAACGAACAAATTCCCCACTACTTACTGGGTGAAATATGAAGCAATGAAAACAATTTCAACCTATACATGGTGTAAAATTTGCAACTAATGTTATGTATATATGAAAGTTCCAACTGTTGAACATTTTTACCAAAGTTGGCAGGGGGTGAAAACACTCACTCCTCCACGTCACACGTCCTTGCATGTACTCCACCATCACCAAAATACCATTAAATACATATTGTATGCTTATTTCAGTGAGCCAAACTGATAAGTGATAGTGTGTACTCATACACCCGTCCCACTGATAAGTGAGTACACAGTAACATGTCCCACTGTTAAGTTAGTACCCATCCACCTTGCCCACTGATAAGTACACAGGCACCTGCCCCGTTGATAAGTGCGTACCCACCCACCTTGCCCACTGATAAGTGAGTACACAAAAACATGTCCGACTGAAGTGACTACCCAGGCACCTGTCTCACTGATAGTTGAGTACCCAGGCACCTGTCCCACTGTTAAGTGAGTACACATGCACATCTCCCACTGATAAGTGAGTACATAGTAACATGTCCCACTGATAAGTGAGTACACCATTCCACATTACACGCTGATTATATGTAAACAATGTATTTACTCCTTAATTCAGGACAATTATTTTTGCCGGGTCAAGATTTGTCGATAAATAAACCAGCTATCAATCAACGGTCACCTGGCGTTAATACAGTCAATTAACGCAACATGTGGTCAACTCTACCTTTAGTTAAAAGAATGGGTCGATGAGATGTCCCGTGGATACGTGACTGTACAAATATCATGGTCAGTATCGAAGTGTATGCCCATACTCGAGAGCACTAAAGGGTACTGACGAGAAAAACCTAGATATTATATCTTCATTGGCAATCCTAACATACATACTAATGCAGATGACGTATGTCCCAAGAGATATTGCATTTTTGGTTTTCCTTCGTTTTTACATGATTGAACGTGGCAGCCTTATACCAATCAGTCTGATTGAAAGGATGCTCACAAAGACATATCATTACATTGACATAGAATCGTCTCTGCATTCCGCAATCAGAATTGGACTGCAGTTAAGAAAGATAACTCGAAACAGGCGCTTTCGCCATCTCAATGTTCTCAAAAATGTGAAAACATACATTTCAAGAGTGATACAATATTCTATATCCAATATAATGCGAGCTATGATAGAAACACTTAAATCAATCTTGATGCAAGCATGTGACGTGCATTTGAACCCGGGTCCCTCTTTGTCCGATACAAAAACTGATAGAAAATTATCATTGATGTGCCTAAATATTCAGAGCATAAAACCCAAACTTGATACTTTGTCTGCTGAAATAGTAGACTATGACATCGCAGCATTCACAGAAACATGGCTTTCCAATGATACATCAGATTCGGAAATTGCTATTCATGGATTCCACAATCCGGAGAGATTTAATCGCTCATCGCATGGTGGTGGTATCGCAGTATATGTCGCTAATTCTTTAAACTCCAAAAGACACCGATAATTGGAAACATTCGGTGTAGAATGCGTATGGCTTGAAATTGTAACTCCAACATCGCGCTTTCTGCTTGGAACTTTTTATCGACCACCGGATTTGCCAGTTCAACTATGGGAGAAAATATATTCTTCGATCGATATGGCAATGGACAATAGCCATTGTTCTCATGTCGTGATCATTGGGGATTTTAATTCAAATGTTCTAGAAACCGAAACAACGCCAATAAGATACATTCGACAGAAAATTGGACTGACACAAATTATCAAAGAACCGACATATTTTACTGAGAGCTCATTGTCACTTCTCGACTTATGTATGACCAATAAACCACTTCTTGTCGAATCATATGAAATTTTGGACCCTTTTTTTGCTGACCTGGTTCGATATCATTTCCCAATATTAGTGAAATTAAGTCTAAACGTAGTGAAATCGAATCGCGTCATCAAGCGAAGAGTTTGGAACTATGATGCAGCTGATTTTACTGCAATGAACAATGATCTCCAACAATGGAATTATAATTTAGAATTATCTGAGATAGAGTATACACGTATAGCGAGTACGTTAACAGACAAAATAAATCATTTAGCCGTAAAATACATACCAAATAAAATAGCTTCTATACGACAAGACGAACCTAGTTGGATGACTTGCCAAATTCGCAGACTAATTAGACAAAGAAGGCGACTTTATTCAAACGCTAAGCGCAAGAAAACCGATCATGCCTGGGTCCGATATAAATCCAAAAGAAACGATGTCACCTCTTGCATAAAGAGTGCCAAGCAGAGACTAATCGATAAAACACAGTCAGTACTGGGAAATTGCTTCACAGAATCTTCACTTTGGTGGAAAACTATGAATCGACTCATGGGCCCTGACAGAAAAAACATACCGGCATTAAAAAATGGGGATTCGATTACAACCAACAATGAATCAAAAGCTGAGATTTTTAATAAATACTTTTGCTCGATTTCTGCCCTCCCGAACGAAGACAGAGTAGAATTACCGCCATTTGAATACAAGACTCAATCAAGACTAGATATATTCGTTATCACGCGCGAAGAAATATATAAATGACTGAAAAGTGTTCAAACGGCAAAAGCCAGTGGCTCTGACGGAATTAGTCCAAGAATATTGAAACTTTGTGCATCCTCCCTAGCTGGTCCACTAGAATTTGCTTTCAAGAAATTTCTTGAAAAATCTTTCTTCCCGCCTGAATGGAAAGTGGCAAATGTATGTCCCATATACAAAAAAGACGACCCCACCGACCCAAGTAATTATCGCCCAGTTTCTCTTCTCTGTTGCATGTCCAAAATTTTCGAAAAGTGTATATACCTTCACATGAATGAATATTTAAGAGATAATATGCTTCTAACAAACCTTCAATCGGGATTCACTCCGCAAGATAGTACAGTATTTCAGTTAACAGACGTTTACCATTATATAATATCTTATCTTGATAATGGCAACGAAATTAGGTGCATTTTCTGTGATATCAGCAAGGCATTCGATAAGGTGTGGCATCGGGGCTTACTATTTAAGTTGAAAAGAGTGGGAATTGTCGGCCCAACATATGACCTATTACAAAATTATTTGGACAATCGGCACCAGCGAGTAATCGTTTCAAACTCGAACTCCTGCTGGAGCTGTGTCTCAGCTGGTGTGCCCCAGGGATCCATACTCGGCCCTCTTCTTTTTTAAATTTACATTAATGATGTTGTAGACAATGTTATGTGCAATGTAAGGCTTTTTGCTGATGATACCTCTGTATCTCTATCCATTGAAGACCCAGTTATTGCCGCAGAGGTAATCAACAACGATATTAGTCTGATTTTCGAATGGTCTCAAAAATGGCTAGTGAAATTTAATCCCATGAAAACAGAATCACTTTTAGTATCATGGAAAAATAACATAATCGTCCACCCTCCCCTGCAGATGTCGGACATGGATATTGTAGAAGTCGAAACCCACAAACATTTAGGTATTACTTTTAACAGAGACGGTACATGGAAAGATCATGTTACTGATATTGAAAATCGAGCCGCAAGTCGAATGTATATACTGAGGAAATATAAATTCATTCTGGACAGGAGAACCCTTGAGCGTATATACTTGTCATACATCCGTCCAGTGTTGGAATATGCCTCCTCGGTATGGGGTAATTGCTCAGTTGAAAATTCAACATCTCTGGAAGATATCCAATACGAGGCTGCTAGATTAGTCACGGGAGCAACTAGAAGCTGCAGCAAACAATCACTATTACGGGAAACCGGTTGGGACTCACTATCTAGCAGGAGAGAAAAAACTAAACTTGTGCAATTGTTTAAAATGATTAGGAGAACCACGCCTCCTTACTTATATACTCTAGTTCCTATTGAATCTGGAAGTTTAACCAATTATAATTTCAGACAAAAGGGTCTCAGGACTCCCAGAGTTTACGCGACAAGATACGAAAATTCATTTCTTCCAGCTACCGTCAAGTTATGGAACAACCTTCCGCCAAAGGCGAAAGAACGTGAATCTGTCTCTGACTTTAAGATTTTTCTTTTAACCGATCGAATTATCATACCGTCATATTATTATATAGCGTACCGAAGACCAAGCCAAATCTACCACTGTCGCCTGCGAACAAACTGCAGTAACCTGAAATATGACCTGTTTTGCAATCATTTGAATAATAGTCCATTTTGCGACTGTGGAGAATTAGAAACTGCTGAGCACTTCTTACTCCACTGTCCAATATTCGAGCGTGAAAGAGTCCGTTATTTAGCCAATCTGAATGTGAACTTGGAAGTCAAAATATTACTGTATGGGTCCGTAGATATATCTTATACCAAAAATGCCGACATATTCATTGCCGTCCAAAAGTTCATCGACGATACCAAACGATTTAACTGACATAATATGGTTATGAACTGTAAAGCGTGAACCAAAAGCCTACATAAAACAAAAATATTGTGCTCTCGTATAATCAAGCATGCCAGAGGTGTGATTGTGTGTGAGGGGTTGACTCGCAGCGATTGGCAACGGGATAGGTTGCGGGTGCTTGTGGAACAGGCAATTCATCATTGAGACCCAATCAAACCATGAATCAATATATATACTAAGGAAATGGCCACCTATAAGCCTTTGGCTTACTGCCAAATCCTTTTCTCTAATGTTAAATTGTTATCGTCCTTATATTATGTATTATATGTGCAATTCTTGAGAATAAAATATTGTTTACACTAAATATGAATGTCCCATAATTGAATACAGAAAACCGCGATATTGACATGTTTACTCAGGATGGACCGCAAGAATCAGGGCGCCATCTGGGCGGGAGATAACCCACTGACATATCGCATAGTGTCTGAAGAGCGGCGTGTAAACTGGAAAGTAAATTTGAAGACAGGGTTAAACATAGTGTATCGTTTCACGATATAGCAATATTCGAATTATTGCACAAAAATATGGCAGCCAATCAACTTCTAGTCTTTCGAATTTGTGACATACCAGTCCGTATTTATGATCAGATCGCCACGAAACCGTACATGCTTCTTGTAAACTGTACAGCCGTGCGATGATAACAACAACGGTATACACGAATAAACGCATGTGTACCCACATCGAATCTTACTTATTAGCATTTGTCGACATGTTCCATGCATTCCAAATGGGGTCGTCGATTTTTCTGGTAATTTTGTCAGTAATTATGGTGACGCCAACTACTCCCGGAGAGTTCTCGTGTGGAGTACTGTTTATATGTGTATTTTAGGCCGTATGCGTTCAAAAAACATGGATGGACAATACACTAAGTTGTGCTGCTGTTATGCCAACAATCCCACAAATAGACCGAGAAATTGTATGTTCACACTATATGCTGCACATTCGTTGGTACCAGACAATATGCGTGGGCGATATTGGTTTGGTCATCCTATAGAAGGGAAAAACTATACTCCTAGATTAATAAATAACGTTTCTTCGTTTCATTTAATTTACTCATTTTATTTTTCATTGCAGCTAAACTGGATGGCGTTAAAACTTATATGACTCTACGAGGAGTGCCAATAACGTTACAAGACCGAGTGATAAAGTGGTTCGATTACTTGTGGGTGTGTAATAAATCTACGGATGAGGATACGACTCTATGTTTACTTCCGGACAAGCTTAAAGCAGAAATAGCCATCCATGTTCACCTGGATACGTTAAAACGTGTCGAAATATTCCAAAGCACAGAGGCTGGATTCCTGTGTGAACTAGTTCTTCGTCTACGCCCAGTGCTCTTCTCTCCGGGGGATTATATATGCAGGAAAGGTATGTTATTTTTGTTTAAATATATTGTTATTGTAATATAATATTACAAGAGGGATCGGGGCACAAGTTTTGACAACTTACATCCGCCCCTCTCCCATTAACATTTTATCAAATACAACGTAGATGACGAACATAACATATATATACATTATGATATGTGGTGTGTTTGTGATTGCTGTTAGTCATATCCTTCTGCTTTTGAAATTTCATCTGAGGTAGTCAACATTTGTAACGCACAGGAGGATCGCCAATATTTTCAGCAGAGGGGGCCTAAATAAATCGTTTCATTGATGAAATGTATCAATGAACAGAATGGAAAAGAATTTCATTGCGTCGATTCGATTCTGATGATATCCCTGTGAGTAAGGAGTAATTGTTAGATATTATAAATTGATGGGTTGCATTCTTGTTGAAAAGTTCGCATCTACCTATCAAAGGTAGGTTCACATTTATTTATACTATAAAGGTGTACACATGAAATTTACACCATGCACGACATTGCTATTTCTTCATGTTATATGCCCGGGAATCATACAACAAATACTTACATTGTCATAAATAGACTTGCGTCAAATGTAGTTCCGACCGTTGGCTGGTACCGGACTATAAACCTTGCCATCGCTCTGCTTTGGTGACACGTTGTGGAGTGATAGCGTTATGGTGCTTCACCGATATGAGTCAGGGACTAGTCAATTCTGTCAGGTGCATGTGCCATCTTTAACCCTTTCATGACGGGAGCTGCGCTGGTGTAGAATTATATATCATGTGCCAATGCATTCTCATATATATGCGAGTCTATCATATATAAGAGAATGCAACGGCTTACAAGGTCAAGGTGCATATTGTCAGGCCAATGCATTATCTTATATATGCGAGGCTCTCTATGGGAGGCTCGCATATATAAGAGAATGCATTGGCACATGGATTTCGCAAAAAATCAGGAAGCTCCAGTCATGGAATGGTTAATGGCACCGCCATGAAACTGGAAACATCTATAGAACAACAGACGAACATTCTCATAAAGAGAGGTTGTACATTAATTCGGCAGAATTTGTGATTAAAGACATAGTATGGACTTGTTCGAGTTCGTGAAACTGATATGTTAGTATTCAGGCGCTACGCCAACCTGCAGAAGGTAGCATTCTACTAATATCGCCGACGATTTCAAAGCAATCAACCATACCACTCAATAGCAAACATCGTCAAAACTACGGTGTGTGTTGGCAATTTGGATTCATATTCTTAAAAAGCACAACTTTGAGCAAGATTACTCTCCCATCTATTGGATCACCATACCTGGGTGTTTCACATCACTTTAATTAATTTCAGGTAATTAACCCGTTAACGGGTCGATATCTACTGATTATTTTATTACCATTGAATTATTTCTAACGATGTTCGGCTATAAGTCAAAAGAAATCTTTCGTTTAGATCTGAATTTTAGACCATGGAAATGTGTTCCTTCGTGTCGTTGAAATTCAGCAGGGCTATAATAGCAGGGACCTTAAAAGTAACCGAATATTTGGTCGATTTGATTTGATTTTGTAATGGCAATGACATATAAGAAATTATAAGTACAAAATTGATTACATAGTAACCACATATAACTTGTATGTTGGATGTAAATGTTATTTGTGTTCATGATGGTTAATTGCCATGAGATGTTTTCAAGTCTGAGAAAGGTTGAAAAAGATGATGTTAATTCTTTGATGTTAATATTTATATTAGATCATTTTGTTCTGTAATTTTAATCATTGCCTAGGTTCAATCAGAAATAAAGTTCCAAATAGATATTCTCTTATTTCCATGATGGTCCTAATATATGCCTAAAATTTATTGAAGAAACCTATTTGAAAGAAATTTTTCACTAGTATTAGTATTCAATAGTAACAAAAAATGTGTTTTATTGCCATTTAAAGATTTACTGGATTAAAAGTAGGATTGAATTTAATTTCTATGGAATAGTTAGATATTGAAGTAATCTGTTTAATAAAATAACGAAAATCCACAAGGAGATTTCATGTATTTCATTGGATTAAGAATATCGCTGTTTGTTTGCGGAAGAACCAAAACGCACTCGCGACTTCGGACGCCAACTCGCGCGACGACACACTCGTATTCCGTTGGGCTTTCCTGTGTGAAATGCAGGACCTAGAACAAAAGTGACGGTAGAATAATTAATGCTGCGATTGAAATGTTATTCATTATAAACCGCTATTTCCTCATCGCATGCATGGATGGAAAAGTCCTATTTGTATTAATAGTACCGGAACTCCCGGTACATATACGTGAATGTGTACTCGTTATGCATATTGAGTATGGTACATCGAGTGGATATAAATACTGCATCCGGCATAATTATTGATACCAGCTACCAGTATGTACTTGAACACGTTTCCCCGGATACTAAAGCATTCTGCAACCGTTATAATGACTGCATTGTGCCATGGCTGCATATAAATACTACACCTCCCATACGTACTGTTTCTCCGTGTGCGTATATTATACATGCTGTTCCGGTCATAACAACTGGTACCCCGACTGCATGTACGTGATCCGCCTCTCATTTTGTTTCCCTGTGTGCATATACATGCTGTGCACGTCATAATGACTGGTACCCGACTGCCTATAAATGTTCCACCTCATATAAGTTCTCTTACCCCTGGTCCATATACATGTTGATTTCTGTCATAATTAATGATACCACGAATGGCTATAAATACAACTCTTCTCATGAGTACTGCCATCTCGGGTGCCAATACATGCTGCACCTGCTATAATACCCCGAGTGCCTATATTGCTCCACCTGTCATAATTACTAGCACCCAGACTGCCCGTAAATACTCCACCTCTCGTAAGAACTGTTAACCCGGGTGCCTGTACACGCTGCACACATCATAATGACTGGCACCCGCCGAAAGCGTATAAATACTCCACCTCTCATAATTACTGTTACACCAAGTGCCTATAATGCTGTATCTGGCATAATGACTGGCACCCAGACTGCCCGTAAATACTCCACCTCTCATAAGTACTGTTACACCGAGTGCCTATAATGCTGTACCTGTCATAATGACTGGCACCCCGGCGGCCCGTAAATACCCCACCTCTTATAAGTACTGTTACACCAAGTGCCTATAATGCTGTACCTGTCATAATGACTGGCACCCCGACTGCCCGTAAATACTCCACCTCTTATAAGTACTGTTACACCAAGTGCCTATAATGCTGTACCTGTCATAATGACTGGCACCCCGACTGCCCGAACATACTCCACCTCTTATAAGTACTGTTACACCAAGTGCCTATAATGCTGTACATGTCATAATGACTGACACCCCGACTGCCCGTAAATACTCCACCTCTTATAAGTACTGTTACACCAAGTGCCTATAATGCTGTACCTGTCATAATGACTGGCACCCCGACTGCCCGTAAATACTCCACCTCTTATAAGTACTGTTAACCCGGATGCCTATACATGCTGCACCCAGCATAATGACTGGCACCCGCCGAAAGCGTATAAATACTCCACCACTCATAATTACTGTTACACCGAGTGCCTATAATGCTGTACCTGGCATAATGACTGGCACCCGACTGCCCGTAAATACTCCACCTCTCGTAAGTACTGTTAACCAGGGTACCTATACATGCTGCACCCATCATAATGACTGGCACCCGACTGCCCGTAAATACCCCACCTCTCATAATGTATGTTAACCCAGGTGCCTAAACATGCTGCACCCATCATAATGACTGGCACCCCGACTGCCCGTAAATACTTCACCTCTCATAATTACTGTTAACCCGGGTGCCTATACACGCTGCACCCATCATAATGACTGACACCCGCCGAAAGCGTATAAATACTCCACCTCTCATAAGTACTGTTAACCCGAGTGCCTAAACATGCTGCACCCATCATAATGACTGGCACCCGACTGCCCGTAAATACTCCACCTCTCATAATTACTGTTAACCAGAGTGCCTATACATGCTGCACCAATCATAATGACTGACACCCCGACTGCCCGTTAATACTCCACCTCTCATAATTACTGTTAACCCGGGTGCCTATACACGCTGCACCCATCATAATGACTGGCACCCGACTGCCCGTAAATACTCCACCTCTCATAATTACTGTTAACCAGAGTGCCTATACATGCTGCACCCATCATAATGACTGACACCCCGACTGTCCGTTAATACTCCACCTCTCATAATTACTGTTAACCCGGGTGCCTATACACGCTGCACCCATCATAATGACTGGCACCCGACTGCCCGTAAATACTCCACCTCTCATCAGTATACTGTTAACCAGAGTACCTAGACATGCTGCACCCATAATAATGACTGGCACCCCGACTGCCCGTAAATACTCCACCTCTCATAATTACTGTTAACCCGGGTGCCTATACATGCTGCACCCATCATAATGACTGACACCCCGACTGCCCGTTAATACACCGCCTCTCATAAGTACTGTTAACGCGGGTGCCAATACATGCTGCACCCATCATAATGACTGGCACCCGACTGCCCGTTAATACACCGCCTCTCATCAGTATAATGTTAACCAGAGTGCATAGACATGCTGCACCCATAATAATGACTGGCACCCCGACTGCCCGTTAATACACCGCTTCTCATCAGTATACTGTTAACCAGAGTGCCTAGACATGCTACACCCATAATAATGACTGGCACCCGACTGCCCGTTAATACACCGCCTCTCATCAGTATACTGTTAACCAGAGTTCCTAGACATGCTGCACCCATAATAATGACTGGCACCCCGACTGCCCGTTAATACACCGCCTCTCACCAGTATACTGTTAACCAGAGTGCCTAGACATGCTGCACCCATAATAATGACTGGCACCCCGACTGCCCGTTAATACACCGCTTCTCATCAGTATACTGTTAACCAGAGTGCCTAGACATGCTGCACCCATCATAATGACTGGTACCCCGACTGCCCGTTAATACACCGCCTCTCATCAGTATACTGTTAACCCGGGTTCCTAGACATGCTGCATCCATCATAATGACTGGCACCCGACTGCCCGTTAATACACCGCCTCTCATCAGTATACTGTTAACCCGGGTGCATTGACATGCTGCACCCATCATAATGACTGGCACCCGACTGCCCGTTAATACACCGCCTCTCATCAGTATACTGTTAACCCGGGTGCATTGACATGCTGCACCCATCATAATGACTGGCACCCGACTGCCCGTTAATACACCGCCTCTCATCAGTATACTGTTAGTCCGGTGCCTAGACATGCTGCACCCATCATAATGACTGGCACCCCGAATGCCGTAAATACTCCACCTCTCATAAATACTGTTAACCCGGTTGTCAATACATGCTGCACCCATCATAATGACTGGTACGACAGCACCTGCTTCGATGTCCTTAAATCGAAGTGTATACAAATGTATTAGAACACAACGTATTTGACAGCTTCATCAGTTCGTCGATGTCGACTAAATCAAGTAAATTACTATTTTCTCTCTTGGAACATAATACAATCTATTTAGAATCATGAGAAAGTATCGAGCGGACGCCTCACTGTGCTACTGTCTTACGGCGGTTTATCCGCGCTTCGGTATAAAGAAATACGTTTCGCTGTGTTCGCCTAATGGGTTCTGTGAGTGACGGCCTGCCAATCTGATGTCACAAAAAAACGTTCAGCGTATTGTTTCCCCAATCAGCCTATATAATGATGAATGAATGTATAGCTATGTGGATAAATGAATATTTGAACGTTCCTGCCTCCCACTCATGGTAAGGTAATAAGCCGGTCACCGCGAGACGGCGCCACATGTCCACGATTTTAACGTTGCCTAAAGCGATATATATTCTTTAAGCCTCAATCTATATCTAGTAATTACTGACATCCTGATGATCAACATAGTTCGAGAAGTATATCAACTACTACTAATACACAGACTTTATGTGCCTCGAATGAGGTGATACAAATGTATTGACTCTTTGTTGAGGGTCAGACGCACGTTTTGTCAAAATTTCCTGGTATTTCAAAATGGATTTTCTCAAAATATATTAGGAATATCTTTGTGAAATTTTATACAAGCTATCATTGCGACACAGTATTTAAGAACCATCGACCAATTAAATATTATAACCTCATTTACTTTACTTTTATGAGATAAAAAATATCTAAAATTTCACTGTTTTCAGGTACCAAGAACTTCTGTAAAATATTTATTTTTCAAAAATGCAGTTCATATATCCATGACTCCATATCTCAAGATCATGAGAGAGACTTAATTATTCTTTATTTGTGAAATTTATTGATTATTTTCTTTAAGAAAGGCAACTACCCATAATTAATTTTCTATATTTCAGGATTTTCATGCCATGCCTGTTGATCAATGAACAATTGGGCTGAGATGAGTTGTGGGTCATGGGTTCATAACAAAGTTAAAGTTGACAACAATATCTCTTAATACTGTGGCCTAATTCTTGTTGATTGCTCCCTACTTGAGTGGGCCACACTGCATATCAACATTTGTTTTCATTGGGCTGGAATATTTGAGACTGCTTTATTCTTCATTGTAATATTTGGGGGTATGATGCTATAGTAGGCAATTAAAAATCTAACTCAACATCATGGTACAAATGAAGCCTCCTCTCATGGAGCCAAGACAAAACGCTATTTGGTTATTGGAGTGTTGTGTGATATTATTAACTATCATAGCAGTTCTTTGTACGGAAAGGGACACAAAATATAATAAAATTTTCAACCTCTCAAATGTATTAAGATCCATTTTTTTTTTGTCTCTTAATAATTGCTCAGATTCTACATACAATGAAGATGATGATATGCGAAATTCATGATTATTTTTGCCAGATAGATCCAGATATATATTTTTTTGAAAATCTCTTGCTATTTTTGGCTGGATTTATGCAAAACATGCGTCTCCCCCTTAACAGCAGTCGGATGCGTAAACAAAACCTCTAAAGTGGCGAAACATGCCTACTAACCGAAATCCCGCTTTATCTTCTTGGTATGACAATCTCCATCAAATCGGTAAGTCTTTCCGAGTCAGATACGCTCTCTATATATGCTGCTTAGACTTGCATTTTTTTGGTATGCCGCAACAATGCTCTTTAATATGCGCCGCCAATGGGCAGGTCAATCATAAACGCTCTTCAACATAGGCAATCATTAGAGTGTTTGGGTGCCCGACGAAGGCGCGTCCTTCTCAACGGTTTGCATTACGATCAAGTGTAATTCGATTACGTTTAAGTGTAATTGATTAATTGAATCACGCTTAAAGACACGGTTGGCCTTGGCGGTGGGTATCCTGTGAAAATATCTCCACCCGTCAAAAACCGCCACAAACAGAAAGAACATCAAAATATAGATAGACTTTGTCCGTATACAAATAATAAATATCGCATAAACAGTATGTTATGGTCATATGTTTGACCATTGTTATGTAAACAAAAGCATAAAAGTTACTTTTCTGATGTTTGTTTATATTATGATGGTAAACATAAAGAGCGTTATTTGTTGGTGAATACCTGATATGGAACTAATAAAGAGCGTTTATGCCATTTGTGTGTGATTAGCCAGTAGCATTGTGCTGTCTTCTGTAACACAATCAGGCTCTTGCTTAGGTAAAATATAGTAGGTCTTTATGATAACATGCTGTTTACGCGATGGTCATGGTATATATGAACGGAACTGCGTTTTAATGTTTTTTCTGTTTACGGTGTTTGGAACAAATATGAATATTTTCGACAATTAAGGCCGCACGTGCCTTTAATGCTAAATTAATGACAGTATGTGCTGTGTGAGCAAGGCCTTATTCGTTATCATTCCCGAAATGAAGATGACATGCATTACATGATGGAATGCAAATGTTTAGACGAGGCTAGAAATCGTCTCATTCTGAGAAAATGACAACCACATGTGATGATGGCACTGATGATGACGGTGATGATTAAAATTATGACGATGAAGATGGTGGTGGTGATGATGGTGATGATGATGATGATGATGATTGTGACGATGAAGATGCTGTTGCTGCTGCTGCTGCTGCTGATGATTATTGTGACGATGAAGATGCTGTTGATGAAGATGATGATGATGGTGATGATGACGATGATGATTATGATGATGACGCGAGAGAGGTCGGTGTATATTTTGTACATACATGATTTCTTCATTATGTCCATATTTTGTATATAATTTCATTTTCTCAATATCCAATCATGTCAAATTGGATCAGAGAATGAATCAATTATATATTATCATTTCAAAACGAATAAAGGGGATTCAAAAAGTATTTAAAATATTATATTCTTCCTACAAGAGTAGATATATGTGGTTTACTGTCATTTGAATCTGATATCTGATCATTTCCACTGATATATAAAACTCGTATATTCAACTTGTAGCTTTAAAGGCCCGTTTCATTTTCGATTCACCGATTATATTTTATAGTGACATAAAATATGATTAAAATACTATAATGCGTCACCATTTGGAACGTCTGTGTCAACTAAGATATAGGTTATTCCCCTTCCATTGAAAATAATAGACTTTGCAGTAGTCCAGATGAAACTTAAGCACAGAAAACACGTCGGTACCTCAACAAAAACATCATGTTCATAGTTTATTATACCGAATAAGTTGATAATGCAATGGTTTGAAGCTTCCTCTTTCAAATGGCATATACTATAGCATATATTTTACATAATGTGATCTGGGGATTCGAAAATTAAGTGAGCCTTTAAGATGCGACCGAGAAGCAATCGTCTGTAATGAATCATCGAGGTAGGCTGTCTAATCCATTTTAGTATCATCCCAGACGCTAAACCTTGTTGTTGTGCGTTCGATCCAATTTGATCACATCTCAGACGCGTGTTGTGTCGCCATGGACATTCTGAGTTTACTCCGTAAACATGAAGATGGATTGAAGTAACGAGTAGTAATACGAACTCATTTCCTAGGTTTCCTGTTTCAATTTCAACCCTCTCTGTGTATAACAATCACACTGATATACACTGTCGGAAACAGGGTTCGCGCTGCCACTTGCCAAATTTGCCAATGGCAAAAATATTTCACATTTGACAAAATAATATTTTCATTTGGCAAGTCACTTTTTAATTCCTCAAGAAAGTTGAAAAATATTGGTCAATCAATACCATTCTTTTCATGAAACTGTCACAATATAAATATATTGGTGGTGTTTTATAAGGTCTAGGAAGAGTTAACACCTTTGTTAAGATGCAGTTAATCTGACAGCATTAGTATTGATGGTGAGGGATTACCCGCATTTATTGTGGTGGCGGTGTTTACATAGCTAATCCTCTTTTAATGTGCCCTTCTGATGAAGCAACCCTTCTAGAATTTTAGTGTTCGGTGATTTGTTTATTGTTGAATATGATAAACCACAAAATAAGACTCAACGTTGCAGAAAATAATACTATTAGGGATAGCATTTGGCAAATTCTAAAAGAATTTGGCAAAAAATATTTCAATTGGCAAATTATTTGGCAAAATTAAATATTGGTCCAGCGCGGACCCTAGTCGGAAGACCGTGAAACAGAGAGACCCACGTATGTTATCTGTTATGTAATAATATGTTATAATCACCCAGGACACGTTCTCGGAAAGACAATGTATTGTCTGAACTTTCTGGCTATGGATTGTCTAAAATAGTCCCGCGTTTCTTGGTTGATTAAAGAGTTAAAGATGGTTGGGTTTTGTTTGTAGGGTCAGATTCGTCATCCTTTCTATACTAAATGAATCTACCAGTCCGTTGAAAACTGCACATTTGAAAGATCAATTATACATTTGGATGGATGTTAAGGTGATAAACACAGTCGACAGATAAATACAAGTGCAGAAGGAGCCCTATTTATTGAGGGAAATGTTTATATAATAAGTTCAACAAACGACCTATATCGGAACAATTCCTAAGAAATAACTACTTATCAATGATGCTTTAGTATAGAAATAGTTAAACTTATTATGTGAACATTTCATATTGGATAACTACTCATCAATGATGATTTAGTATAGAAATGGTTAAACTTATTATCTGAACATTTCCTATGTGATAACTACTCATCAATGATGCTTTAGTACAGAAAGGGTTATACTTATTATATGGACATTTCCTATGGCATAACTACTCACAAATGATGCTTTAGTACAGAAAGGGTTAAACTTTTCTGAACATTACATATGGGATAACTATTCGTCACTGATAATTTAGTACAGAAAGGGCTAAACTTATTATCTGAACATTCCCTATGTGATAACTACTTATTAATAATGCTTTAGTTTTGAAAGGGTTAATAAGGTAACTACTAATCAATGATGTTTTAGTATAGAAAGGGTTAAATTTATTATCTGAACATTTCCTATGGACTAACTACTTATTAATGATGCTTTAGTATAGAAATGGTTAATAAGGCAACTACTAATCAATTATGTTTTAGTACAGAAATGGTTAAACTTATTATGTGAACATTTCCAATCGGATAACTACTCATCAATGATGCTTTAGTATATAAACGGTTAAACTTATTATCTGAACATTTCCTATGGGATAACTACTCATCAATGATGCTTTCGTACAGAAAGGGTTAAACTTATTATGTGAACATTTCCTCTTAGATAACTACTCATCCATGCTATTATAGTACAGAAAGGATTAAAGGAAATTTGCCTATCCCTTCCCTGACCACTGGCATGTAATTATACACACCATTGATTTTTGTTTTGCATTAAATTTTACTAGCCATTAGTTTGACCATGTATAGCAATGTTGTCAAGATCATTGTTCAAGTTAGCACGGGTTTCCTCGAACGAATTGGAGGTTTTTCTGAATCACGTATATCATAAAGTATACCATTATACACGCATATATAATATATTATTGTTTAATGCCATGTCAATGTTTTGACTTGATTGTAAATTATAAGTGGCTCGCAGTCTCGCACTTGTTCTTCTATCACGTTGCCGAATGTATTTATATGCATATATGGGGAATAAATATGCTTCATGTATACATGCGTGTAAATGACGAAATATAATCGGATATGTGATTGATGTACACAAGGAATAAAAACGGCCCAATGAAATTACCTTGAGGAACTCCTGCATAAATGCACTTATAATCAGATTTAACATCAAACACGACCACACATTGTTTCCTATTCGAGATATATATAGATATTGAGGCACAAAAGAAGATAACCATCAATTACATATTGTTTAAGTGTGTGTACCAGTTCAGAGTGCCAACCTATCTCACACGCTTTTGATGTATCACAGACTATAGATGATGTCAATAACTTGTTTTCCAGAGACTGTCACAGTGAATGATACAAATCAATAAGTTGAAAAGTCATCGAGTGGCCCGTATAAATCCCGACTGATATTTGTAAAGTAGTTCGTTCTCGTTAACGTGCGCCATAAAGTATTTCAACAAAACTTCCCCAAAGACTTTAGACAGGCATGGTAACAATGACACTGGGCGATAACTTCCTGGGTGCGATCGATCATCTTGTTTGCGGATTGGAATGACATTGGCCTTCTTCGATTCAGTGGGGAATTATTTCAAAGAAAGTGATTTAGAGAAGATGATACTGAGCGACACGAATGAATATATACTGTTTTCTCTGAGCACCTTAGTGGTGATAGCGTTGTAACAAATGGCTTTGCTAACTTTTAGGCTTTTAATGGCAGTTATGATATCTTCATCTTTAATTTCAATTTCCGATAAACTATCAAACACTTGTATATCAAATTCGGTAGGGCGAGTTCTACTCACACAGCGAAGAGTTTTGTATAAAGGTGCCGTTCAATAATGCTGCTTTTTCGTGATAATTAATTATCAACTTCCCGTTTGATTCCCAGGAGGGATGTAACTGTTTGTGTTTTTGTCCAGGAGCTAATTGTTAAATTTGACAAAAATAATTCGGATCACTAGATGATGAAACAAATTTGGCTAATTTATTTTCATATTCGATCTTTGCTTATTTCTTCATATTATTGACTTTATATTTCACATTGCTTTGTTTTTTGTTCAAGTATTACAATTGTCTGTTCGAATAGCCGCGTGTCTTAATCGGTCCCTATTGTGTGTGGCGGTTGTAAGTTCTGAAGTAAACCAGTATCTTTGCGTCCGAGTATCACATCTCGATGTGGAATACATGATTTCATTATGTTCATATATAGCGCTCAGTAAAATTTGTACATTCTGTCATCATTGTATTTGCAACGTTCAGCAACGTTAGTGCCATATTAGTTTTCACTGCAAATTACCTGGACTGAAATCCAAATATATCGAAGCCATCGCCGCAAAATAATCAGATATGATGCGACCTAGTTCAATGGTGTCCTGTTCATATGATAACACGTGATCACTCACTATTATAGGATCTAAAACAGTAGTTGATGCTTCGCCAATACGAGTTGGGTTGTGATAAAGTTACCAAGACACATTCTATTATCTCACTGAGAGCTTTCCGATGAATGGCAAAAAGCCATATTTCCGACTAAATCCTGAAAAATTACCCATAATTCTGCTGTGGTTAAGGAGTCCATTATTTAGGGAATTACTGTATAGTAGCATATGACTCAAACTGCATAAGATGTTGTTGTTGTTGTCTGAAGTATGGTTAAGTCGATCTGAGTTTAGGAGAGGGTCAAACGTCAAGTGAAGACTTGACCAGTATAGTTGGTATTCAATTAACCCTTTACCCAACAGAAGGGCCCTGTGCCAATGCATTCTCTTATATATGCGAGTCGACCATAGGTCGCCTCGCATATATAAGAGAATGCATTGGCTTAACACATTAAAAATTATAAAATTGTTAAAGAATGTAAGAAAAAATGGTAAAAAGTGTTAAAAAAAGATTTTTTTTAGGCCAATGCATTCTCTTATATATGCGAGGCGACCTATGGTCGACTCGCATATATAAGAGAATGCATTGGCACAGGGCATAACTGTAACTATCACAATGTGGTCAAGGAGCCGGTTCCAATGATATCCATATTTGTATGGTTTTATTGAGACAGACCCAAGATATTTTAGGCTGTTGAAGCTTTATTTGGCCGGTTTTGACCGGTTTGTTGGGTAACGGGTTAATGTTGCGATCTGTAAGTAAATGCAATGCAATAACCTGCAGATTTTGTGTGCACATGGAACCATAGTATGCTATCGTCAAACTCCAGACTGTTATACACAATACGATAGACTATATAAATGCATATACCTTATATACGGCTACCCCTATCTTTCCTAGGTTATAGTGGACTACTGCTGATCCCTGGTAACATAAAACATGCGCATATCAGTACATGCTAGGTTCATTTAAATCATAATCAAACTCGAGTAAGGTTGTGAAGCAATATAAACTACTGAATAAAGGAATTATAGATCTTCAAAACTCATTCCGCAGATAGATTCAGTTTGAGTCACTATACATCTATGTATACAGACCACGCGGATTGTATCCGGTGAGTGTTCGTGTTTTAGTCGTGAGGCGGTGTCTATTGGTGATAAATCTTTATTCATTCACCATTGTACACACATAAGTGTTATATACATGTAATGGTATTAGAATATATGGAATTATATGTATAACGGTCAGTACGCAACAACAATTTTGAAATAGAAAAGAAAGTGATGCGGCGTGCAATGAGTAAGTTATCCAGGAGAGCAGTTTGCAGTTTCATCAATAAGTCTGATAAACTTACATAACTTTCTCATAATATGTCTCTTACTATTAGCTAAAATTTCTTTTCATTGTGATTTCTGACATATGATTTTGGTAAATAAAGATGTCTTTCGCGGGCAAAAACTCGCATTCAAAAATAATATGGTATTCATTCCCAATGACTTTCTTCGTACAAAAAGTGCATTTCCGATTAACACACGATGTGTTGTTCCAACGACCAATTTCCACTGGCAGGAAATGATTCGCTGTTCTAAACCTTGCTAATAAATAAATAAATATCTTTCTGGTTCAATGACCCTAGATAATTTTCCATAATAAATTTATCTTTTATAAGTTTATAAACACGACCCGTTGACGATGATTCCATCGAGGCGTGCCATTCTTGTTTAAATTGGTCACTCAACTTTCGCTTTAACGTGCACATGGATTCTACATGTTTATCGTCTAGACCGTTCATTTGGTATAACCATATATATGATAAACCAGAATTGTCTAAAATTGACATATATAGGGCAAGTCTGATAGATTGGGTAATCGTATGGACGACTGTGTGTGTATATTACAGGCTAGTGAAGGTAACGTTTGCGTTCAGCCACTACCATATAAACTAGCCGGTTTACAATATAACACCCATATGGTGAATATGAGCCCTGATGTTTTTCTTGTGTTTATTTGGGAACAAAAATGCAAATGTGGTTTGGAAATTAGTTCTATATACATTTTGTTATCGTTACTATTATTGCTTTTGCTGATGTTGCTACTGTCGTTTCTGTTGGATGTAGTGCCGGGCATAGATAAAGCACCTTTATAAGCGGGTGAGGTTATCACACAAGCTGTCGATACGTTCCTGGTATACGCATGTAGATTGTCAATATGGCCTACCATAAAGTATGCCTCATCATTCGTTCGTTTTGATATTAGGCCATAACGTGACATCAGCTAATTATTTGTAGACATATAAAACCTACGTCATATCGGTAAAATACAAAGACTTCTTTGAAGTATTCATTCAAAGCCAACCCGGCTGTTTATTCAACAGCGAGCGAAACTCCAACAAATTCTCCACATCACGCCATTTCACCATTACACAGATGCTGCAGGGACATTGTCGACAGTTTGCAGTTAGGATGGCGAATGTAAAATGTCTCATTGGGTACGATAATGGCGATAATCTTACCACTAAGTGACAATATATCTTCCAGTTCCCCGGTGCAATGTCTCGACATTCGTGCGTGCGACCAGACTCCCTTTAAAATGTCGATGGTTGGGTTCTCCGTTGTTCGGTCACTTAAATGTATTGTTTGCCTGAATATGTTTCATCTAACATCGGTACATTGGTAAGAAACAATATATTCCTGCTGCCGAGCATGACAATAATTGGCCATGTGCTGATGTGCGTGTGATTTGTTGGCTTATAAATTTTAAATATAGTGTATCACGTCCCAACAAGTTTTATATAGTTTCAGTCGGTCAAAAGCTCTTCAGAGCTTGTGTTTGTAATATGTTTAAATACCTCCGACTTTTAAATAAAATTTATCTTATCTATCTATCTTATCTGATCTTAGGGGTATAAAGTAATAGTTATGAACCGATGACACTTGTCCGGAAACGCTTCTACAAATTAATATTGATTTAATTTCGTGTTTTTTCTTCTGGTGTAATACATGTACATACAATCTTTCGGGACAGTTTCTGGACTCTCGGGGAAACGTTCGAAGCGAAACAAGAGGGACAACTCTATCTTGTTAGCATCTCCAATCAAGGCCAAAGTAATTTCGATTCGACGAGATTTCGCCGCCAACGCTCGTTTAAAGGACTTTATTTTACCACGGTGGTAAAAGATTACATATGTTAATCCTTCCATAACACATTGGCCTGACAATATTTGCCTTGAGAGGGTTACAGTTACATGCATGTATGTTCTCTTTCTTATACAGCAAGTATTTTCTATAGATATTCATACTCGCACAACCAGAATTATACTAATAACTAACCACAAAATGTGAAAATTTGCCCTCTTAGTTGTGATACTGGCATCATTCTGTAGTTCAGCTAATATAACGGCAGGTTGTTCGGTCAGCTATATGATAATGCATGCATCTATGTGTTTACACGTCTTACCATATAGCCTCAACTGATAGGTATAACATGTTATGAGCACCGCATACTCGAGAAAGAAGGTTCATCTATAAGTGATCAGCACTATCCCCCGATCCCGCTATAAATTATATATGTATCTATAATAATACTGGAGGGGATTTGTTGAGCTATTTATCCTAGAGATAGAGAGAGATAGAGAGATATATACATCTAGAGAGAGGGAGAGATAGAGAGAGAGATGGAGAGAGAGACAAAGAGAGGGAGAGATATATTGTATTGCTCAATAACAACATATACATGAACACATATATCAAGGAAGCTATATACAAATGTGCCGTAAAACCTAAGTAAATCATTATGCATCATCATCATTATCGTCATTGTCATCATCTTCATCGTCATTGTCATCATCTTCATCGTCATCATCATTATCGTCATTGTCATCATCATTATCGTCATTGTCATCATCTTCATCGTCGTCTTCTTCTTTGTCGTCATGGTCATTGTCGTTGCTGTCTTCTTCGTCATTGTCACCAACATCACCACAGTCGTTGTAGTCGTCGTCATCATCATCACAATCATCGTCGTCAACGCCATCATCAACATCACATACAATTGAACATAAATGCATACAAAAATTATGTTTGACATAACACTCACATTACTCACTTACACGTATATGGCACAAATATACGAACATTTCACGATTAACTTAACAGTGATACAAACATAATTCTGAAAACTTAAATTCTCAGTTATTTTTGGTCTGAGATGAGGATATTTATTTTGATTCTGGTGGCGATGATCCGAAGTTTGACTTCAATAGGTGCGTCTTGATGTTAGTTTTGAAACTAGTTTGGTCGCCGGAATGTTTTACGTCTTTAGCTAGTTGGTTCCGGATAGCGGTGCAATGTATTCTAAAGAACTTACGTGTCCATATCACGCCTCATATAATAACCAACAGGTTTTATGATGGAGATCGGTTAGGGTAGCCGGGTATGTGTCGGTTTAACAATGAGTGCATATATGCGGGAAGAGGATGTTCCCAACCTCTATGCGTTCTAACTTTGTTTAAACCATATATATGATGCACTCAAGACGTCCTTCGATTCCCGGAAATCCCACAATTGGAACTGAATGACGGAATCGGTATTTTCCATTTACTTAATTCGTTTTCCAGAATCGTTCCGATGGATCATTACCACAAAGAAATCGGAAGTCTCAGTTTTGCATCTGATCATCTGATAGCGACGGCGTGCATGAATGATAGGAAGATTACCCCTCGCCAATTTCCGCTATTGACGAGCTTTTTTTCCTATTTAATCCCTCGGATGATTCCGACCAAGCCATCTCAGCTGATATTCAAAACTCGTCCATCAATACGATCTGACGATCGGGCTAGATTGCCTCTCCAGCTGTAGCTGTCAGGTCTCGCTGTGCCTGTGTGATATAGCGTTGCTGGTGATCGTGGATCGCATATACGAGACCTGGGTTCAGCGTTCCTTCATTCAGCGTTGGTTTAATAAGGGTTTGAGGACAAGAAAAAGTTCTTTACCAGAATCAACTGAAGAAATGGGAAATTGATGTGCTTTACCAAAAATCGGCAAACGATTGTAACAATGGGGTTGTGCTGAGCTCAAAACATATTTATTTGCTTCAATATTATGTATATGCAATATCGCAAACGGCGCGCTTATAAGCGTTTCCACTTGCAATATTATTGCGATATTGTGCGCGCCAATAGCGCGCTTAATATACCACTTCTTGTGACTGGTACTGTGAAGAAGTCATTTGCCGACACACCTTCTCTCATCGGTTAATACGCTATATTGTTATCCACCCCTTAACTAAACACAAACTGTACACAACAGTTTATAATAACTTTATAATACATGGTAAAATACGTTATCTTGGTAAATAATGACAACAGGTAAAGATAACGGAGATAACGTAGCTGACCCCTCTCTCACGCCACGAGTCAAATTTTCGTGAATATAATATTTTTACTTACACAAGTATACAGTGACTGACGAATTTCTAGAAAGGACTTGTGTGTGCCGTAGATAGATATTAACGTGCTATTCGGTATGGGGTTTTTATATATAATATTTGGCAACTTGGAAACTCCGTGTTTTTTGGCGTTCTACATGCGACTTGTATCCCTACTGGTTATAAGTGAGATGGATACTGAAATTAATGCAAGTCATTTGCTGTCAAATTATGATGTGTAAAATGCAATAATGACATCAGGGCAATATATTCTTCAGGGGTAACTCTTCTCTACTGTTCTCTTCTTATATTGTTCACATAAAGCCGTCCGATCAACGCCAGCGAAACTACTCTCTGGATATGCAATTCATGTTCGCTGCCATTGTCGTAACGAACGCCGCAGATGCAATTGCATCTGTGATTCTGAATTCGTCCCGAGCGTAACTATACATTTGCGCTATGCATACACACACATGTGCGGAAACGACAGACATCACCACACGTTCATTTATATACTTTGCTGCAAGAACTTCACTTGCTTCCTGTGATGTACATGATTGAGTTTAAAATTTAGTTTTTAACATTTCGAGCGGTCGAAGGAACGGCACCATATTATATAAAGTAACTTGTTAATCATAGGCAACCATCCGGATCGATGCAGATGCGATCAGACGGTAAACGACTTCTGACACTCCTTGGATCCAGTCATCGCTCGTTAGGGGATATAGAGCTTGTTGTGTTGCCGCACCTACGTTGTGGAACCATCTTCCAGACGACGAAGCGTGCAACGTACAAGTGACATTGCTCAGGGGCGTCAACAAGTATGGCGGATCGAGAAGACACGCATTGAGTTCTCGCTGTAAATCTACTCATTTCTAAAGGAAATAGACGGAATTATGCAATTCAGTTATAACAAGGATATGCACTATTGTATTGTGTTTATTTCAGGCAAGATATGCCCATATATAGTCATACATACAACATATAATTACAAATTAAATATAAAGAAGTTGATTCCAATGATTGAATAAATTAGACCGATAGATCAGATCTGAGTTACAAATAGCATTCAAATAATACTGTTTAAAGATTTATAAATTCTTACACGAAATCCATACACACCCTTTCGAATCAACACTGTCAGAGAGCACATTCTGTCACCTACAAACATCCCACTAGCACTACATGATCTCTCAAAACCCATAACTTTCCTGTATGCATTAGTATAACAAACTGTAAGTTTTCTATAACATCGTTTGGTATAGTTCATCCAAAGATGAGCACAATATAGTGGAGATACGAACATATGAAATAAATACATTTTCACATTAGGCGAACATTTGTAAAACTTTCTAATAAGCATATTTGAGCGAGAGCATATAGACCGATATTGACGCATTGCCCATTATATTGGATAGTTCTCGGATATTCGGACAGCGGTAAGATCTGACCTTTAAATTCTCGGACATATGGATTATTAAATACCACTCACGGCTCGATTACCATTTGTGACGCAATACTACGGAGGCACTACGCTGACCTGAATTAGTGAGTGATACTTTTTGTGAATTTGTCAACACTTGCTTGGGCTGCTCATTCGTCAACTATGTCTCTTGGGGAAACGGCAGATATCCTGCAGGAAAATCGTGAAGCGGTAAATGGCGAGCTTGAAATGCACATGTCAATACAAGACACACCACCAACATTGATGTCTGTTCTGATGAGGGTGGATAAACGACTTTCGACGATCGAGGACGGTATCAAGAAAGTTGACATTATTGGTGCCACTGTTGATGGTCTAAATAAACACGTGGCTGATATTGATGCTACGGTTATGGTGGTTAATTCCAGATGTAGATCACTCGAAAATGACACTCAAAAGAACAGTACTGAGTTTTCAAAGTTGCGATCTGAAAATATTAAACTGAACGCTTCTCTGGCAGATATGAAACGTGATATGGAAAAAATGTGTACGGAGCTTGCTTCTGTGACTAAGATGAACCAAAAACATAATTTTGAAATGAAGTACTTGAAGGACGATGTTCAATCACTGGAATATGAGGTTAAGGACCTGAGGTGTCGCTCGATGAAATACAACTTAATTTTCACCGGCATTACTGAAGAGCCAGATGAGGACTGTGAGCAGACACTGAATGAATTTCTCAAGGACACGTACTCAGTGATTATGTAACAAAAAATCAAACCGAATGTAAATATACATTGTGGGTGAGTGTCAACCGATGTACTTTATTATTAGATCAAGATTTGATGATAGGTGCCATATATATCCCACCTCAGCACAGCCCATATTCAAACAATGATCCATACCAACAAGTTGAGTGCGAATACTTGAATATGGCACTTGAAAATAGTTATGTAATTTTGACTGGTGATTTTAATGCTCGAAGCAGACTTTTAAAACCAGACGAAACGTTAGATACTTTCGTCACAGTCGATGAACTGAGATCCACCCTGGATATAGCATACATTCTTAGCGAAAATAACATGTCAAGCGAACGCGCTAATCAGGATGCTGGTAGAAATTCATATGGGGGGTTGCTATTACTATGTTGTCGTGTCAATGAAGCAATTATTTTAAATGGCAGGGTTTGTCAGGATAAGGGTGTAGGTAAATACAAAACGAAGAAGTCGACCGTCATAGATTACTTTATTTGTAGTCTGCGCACAATTAGTTTTGTCAAAGATATGCGTGTACATGAATACTCTTCCCTATATTGTCTGATATTCACTGTCCGATAACGATGCACCTGAACTTTGAATCAAATTATGATGAAATAAATGACAATTTAAGTCTTCCTGATACACACACATCTAAAAATATTCCAAAAAGATGGGATCCGGAGAAAAAAGATAATTATATCAAATGTTTGGATCGACAATCTATTGAACACATAATCAATAAATTAGATAACACTTCGCCAACCGATTTCAGTCAAGACAGCATTGACGAGTTAGTTAATGATATTAGTAATGTCCTCATTGATGCGGCGAATGATGCTAACGGTAACGATAAACATTATGGAAAAGGAAACAAATTAGGTGGGGGTAGGAGACATAACCCATGGTTCGATGCCGAATGCAAGGGGAATCGCAGAGAATACAGAAAAGCCAGACGCAGTTGTAAAAATAACCCAACAGTGGTGAATAAATCATACTTGAAAGAATACGAAACAAAGTACAAAACATGTATGAATTTTGCTATGAAGAAATTTCGCGAAAACGACAAATTAAAAATGGATGCTCTTATGAAATCTGACCCGAAAATGTTTTGGAAGACGGTAAATGGATGTAGTAAGTCCCGCGACAACGCGAACATAGATTTTTATAGTATAACACAACATTTTTATAATTTAAACCAGGGAGATGAACACACGAGCGAATGCATATTAGCTCAAAATCCAAACGAACATAATGATACGCTTTTGAACGGCCCAATTACGGAAAATGAAATAGACGTATGCATAAATCGGTTAAAAAACAACAAATCTGTCGCTGGTGATAATATTATAAATGAATATCTAAAACATAGTAGAAGTGTCATGATGCCTGTTTATACTCGTATTTTCAATCTAATCATCGACTCTGGGGATATACCCGATTCGTGGTTGACTGGCAATATTTTACCCATTTATCAGGGGGGGGAATTCCGGCACGTATGCCGGGGTGGGTGGGTGGTCGAAGCCACCAACAATAAAAAAATTCCGCATCTAAATAAAAATTCCTGCTTTTTGTTTAGTGTTTTGGCAATGAGTTGGGCTTCAAAACCACTTTGAATGAGAGAAATAATGTAATTCTAACTGGTAAACTGACTGCAGGCAGTTATCGTGTTGTATCTTGTTGCAAATTTTGAAATCCAAGATGGCCGCTGGCAGCCATGTTTTTTTGGCCGAATGACCTCAAAATGACTCATTCCTATTTACATGTCCATGTTAACATCCATGATAAATAGTATGCACAGAAATTCATATACAGCTGTTTACAGTGAATTTCCCCCCGCAAATCTCTGTTTTAGTGTTAAAAGGGGGGGTGGTGTCAAAAAATGGTCGGAAAAAATTGGCGGTGGGGTGGGTGGGTACAAAAAATGATCGAAAGGGAAAAAATGCCATACGTGCCTGAATTTTTGTCCGACCCCCCCCCCCCCCCCTGCATTTATAAGAAAAAGGGAGCGAAATCTGACCCAAACAATTATAGGGGTATTACCATTGTTAGCTGCTTTAGTAAATGGTTTACAGCCATACTGAATAACCGACATAATACATTTTCTGACACTAATGACTTGCTAGCACACAATCAGAGTGGATTCCGTGAAGGTTACTCGACAGCGGATAACTTGTATGTTCTGAATTCTCTGATACAATTGAGTAATACGAATTCTAAGACCCTTATATGCGCATGTATAGACTTTGAAAAGGCTTTTGATACTATATGGAGGCAAGGTCTTTGGCAGTCTGGAGTAAACTACATACCCACATATAAAAAATAGTGGGTCTGACGACCTTTCGTTCAGTTTTCATTTCCCAAACCCGGGATTCCTTGTAATTACCGCCAATCAAAACTTAGCTCCAAGAAATGTGTGCCCCAATAAAAAAACTAGTAACATGTCACGCGCTCTCGGTGTGGAAATCCCGAAGGTGTGGCTAAATGTTGTTAAAATAATATCCATGACGTCATGTTATACCGGAAGAGAAATTCACAAATCGACAAATAAAGTAGATTGTTGACGAGCGGTCGAAAGTTTAAAATCAAGAATCACCGGAATTTGGATTGCAGGCAACTGTAATTAGGGTACAACTGGCCAATCTTCAGAGCTAATAATACGGATGTGTAAGGCCGGGAGGGTTTCAGTGGGGTTGGTGGTAGAATTGTGTTGTTATTCGCTCGTTTTGGCTGCGGTGGTACTACTGCCGGTACTGGGGAACTTATAGATCGTTTTGTTATGTCATTTAACTTTTTTTTAGTTCTGTAGTTGTTTTAGCAGATAATCCCGACATTCATGTATTTTTGATTCGTGGCCGTTGATTTGTGTTATTTTTTGACAACATGGGCGACAAATCGCCTGGCCAATCTAAAACATAAGTCCAAGAGATCCACATAAATTGACATTTTTTATAATTTCAAGAAGATCTGTCTTAGTTATTGTACATATTATTTTGGATCCCGGAAGCTAGTTGTTTCCCTTAATTGTCAGTAAAACAACCGCCGAACGAAAAGTCACAAACCCTGCAACTATTAATTCCGATTCTTAGAATCGGATTCACACGGTTGAAGCGTCCACGATGGCACTGGCACGTGACCATGTTTACGCCTGTCAATCACAACTAATTTCAGATTTATATTTAGTGTGGTGTGACGTAATTTGGGGGAAGCCCACAACCGTTCAGAAATGAAAAGTTGATGGGAATGCAATAGACTCAGTATCAGTATGAATCTGAGTGTATGTTTACATAGACTGGGTCTTTGGTACAAAATAGCACACTATAATCTCCTGAGAGTTTTGACTAACATGTATAAGGGTATAAAATCCAAAGTGGTCATGAATGGTAAAGAATCGGAACAATTTTATTCAAACATTGGCTTAAGGCAGTGTGATAACTTATCACCTTTTCTTTTCGCTTTATATGTCAATGATCTGGAAAGTTTCACGATGGAAGCCAATGTGAACGGTATAGAACTTCTCACACACCAGATAGAGGAAAGACTTGGTGTTTATTTGAAATTATTAACGTTATTATATGCTGATGATACAGTCTTGTTTGCCCACTCATCAGAAGACCTACAACTGCAATTACATATATTCTCCGATTATTGTGATATATGGAAATTAAAGGTGAATGTAATGAAAACTAAACTTATGTATTTTTCAAGGAGAAAACCGGAAAATTACCCAGCTATTTATTGCCAAAATTCGAGAATAGAGTTCGTCGAACATTTCTGTTCATCTGGGAATATATTTTAGTGCAACTGGTTCTTTTAACTATGCCAAAGAAAAGATTTGCAAAAAGCATTGTCAGCCATGTATCAACTCATTAAATTTGGCAGAAAAAATGACATATCGATTAAAACCATGTTCGAATTGTTTGATAGAAACATAGTTCCCATTCTTACATACGGTTATGAGATATGGGGCATATACAATAATATTAGCATTGAGCGGGTTCACCTTAAATTTTGTAAGCTAATTTTGTGCATGAAATCATCAACTCCAAATGATATGGTCTACGGTGAGACCGATCGCAAGCCAATTTATATCATTATTAAAACGAAAATCCTTAAATTTTGGAGCTCCATGATCATAGGCAGAAAGTCCAAGTTTTCTAATACTATATACTGGCTATATTACGACTACTTGACATACAGTGAAATAAAAATACCATGGATCCTCGGGGTCAGGAAAATTTTGGATCATTGTGGCAAAAGCTACTCATGGAACAATCAGAACACATGTGATTTAAATATGCTCCAAACCGAAATTATAAGGTTGTTGTGTGACCAATTTATTCAGACCTGGCATGGTGAACTACAATTGTCTATAACAAACTCATTATATGCCATTATAAAAACCAAACCAAAATTTGTAAGTTACTTGAGAGGCCAAAATTACAAATCTGTAACTGACCTTGTCCGATTTAGAACTCGAAATCATGCATTACCGATGGAGGCTGGAATATGAAATAATATACCCAGAAATGAACGCATTTGCTCATTATGCCATAGTGACACTATTGCTTATGAACTCCACTATTTGATAGACTGCCCATATTTTAAATCAGTACGAGATAACTTATTCCCTATTTACAGTATAAGCGATTACAGCCCTCATAAATTGAAATTACTATTGAGCACAACCCGACCGTCTACTATGAGGAAAACCCGTCAGTTTATCAAAATTATAACGTCAACCGTCTGTTCTCCAGAGAAGTACACGAAGATACACATTGGCGTCGTGTATCTTCATTGTTTACGCCCAATAAATCACTTCTTATTGATATTACGTATAATATTTATGTTTTTAACATCCACCATACTTGTGTTTTTAAAAATATTTGTCAAACTATATATCATGTGCCGATGCTGTTAAGTTACGTTAGCTATATATAACGAATAAGTTGCATTGATAAAACATGAATACTCAGTTGCTTAACAGCCTCCGCTCACGGTATAATGGTCGGAATTTGTTTTATGTATACATGTATTCATTACGCCTTCTCTTTGTACAACCTGATGTGGTGGCTGAAAGAATGAATAAACGATGACGACTATCTAGACTTACTAGTGATGTTATGGAATTCCGCAAACTTTTAAAAAATCATCTTTTAAAAATCGCATATAGAGTCAACTGACTTAATCTCACCGTCAATGGCTGTTTTATGATTTGTTATTTCTCAGACTGACTTGTAACTGCAGATATATATTTTAGCATCTTTTTTTTAGGTTTCGCGTATCTCTTTGAATCAGCTCAACTCATTTTAACCCTCACTTATTTCTTATCCATTCTGTTTTTATTGTATATATACTTTTATCGGCTCTTTTATGTAACAGTGCCCGCGAACACAATTATGTTGTGGAATAGGCGCTATACAAATGGTATTGCCATTCGCTCTTCATAATATATACTCAACATGTCTGTCTTCTTGTCTGAGGAGATAACTCAACATGAGCAATGACTCGCCTGTTGTTATATCCTCTTCACCCTTAACTAATCTTAAATCATGTCATATTATCACAATTTGTCATAAATTAGTCCATATACATGTTTTTAGCTCAACTTTACTTTGTAAAGTTTGAGCTATTCCAATGGCTTGGTATCCGTCGTCCGTGTGTGCGTGTGCGTGTGTGGGTGTGTCCGTGTGTGATGCGTCAACAATTTCCTTTCGCATAGGCTACAGGTCGTACCTTTGGTCGGATCATTATAAAATTATTCATGGCTGTTGACATTGACATGTAGATGGGAACGAGTCATTTTGGGTTCATTCGGGAAAAAACATGGCCGCCAGTGGCAATCTTGGATTTCAATATTCAATCCATTAGCACGGGCTACAGGTCGTACTGTTCGTCTGATCATCATGAAATTTGTCATGAATGTTAATATTGACATGTAGATGGGAACGAGTAATTTTGGGGTTGTTCAGCCAAAAAACATGGCCACCGGCAGCCATCTTAGAGTTTACTCTTTGCATGACTAAATTCTTTGGCACGGCCTACAGGTCGTACCTTTGGTCGGATTATGATATATTTTTTCATGGATGTTAACAATGATATGTAGATGGGAACGAGTCATTTTGGGGGTCATTCGGCAAAAAATCATGGCCACCAGCAGCCATTTTGGATTTTACTCTTTGTATGACTAAATCCTTTAGCACGGGCTACAGGTCGTACCTTTAGTATGATCATCATGAAATTTGTCATGGCTGTTGAAATTGGAATGTAGATGGGAACGAGTCATTTTGGGGTCATTCGGACAAAAAGCATGGCCGCCAGTGGCCATCTTGGATTTCAAAATTTAATCCATTAGCACGGGCCACAGGTCGTACTGTTCGTCTGATCATCATGAAGAAATTTGTCATGGATGATAATATTGACATGTAGATGGGAACGAGTAAGTTTGGGGTCGTTCGGCCAAAAAACATGGCCGCCAGCAGCCATCTTGGATTTTACTCTTTGTATGACTAAATCCTTTAACACGGGCTACAATTCCTACTTTTAGTCTGATCATCATAAAATTTGTCATGGATATTAACAATGACATGTAAATGGGAACGAGTCATTTTGGGGTCATTCGGCCAAAAAACATGGCCGCCAGCAGCCATCTTGGATTTTACTCTTTGTATGACTAAATCCTTTAGCATGGGCTACAGGTCGTACCTTTAGTCTGATCATCATGGCTATTGAAATTGAAATATAGATGGGAAAGAACCATTTTGGGGTCATTCGGACAAAAAACATGGCCGCCAGTGGCCATCTTGGATTTAAAAATTTAATCCATTAGCACGGGCCACAGGTCATACTGTTCGTCTGATCATCATGAAATTTGTCATGGATGATAATATTGACATGTTGATGGGAACGAGTAATTTTGGGGTCATTCGACCAAAAAACATGGCCGCCAGCAGTTATCTTGGATTTTACTCTTTGTATGACTAAATCCATTAGCACAGGCCACAGGTCATACTGTTCGTCTGATCATCATGAAATTTGTCATGAATGATAATATTGACATGTAGATGGGAACGAGTAATTTTGGGGTCATTCGGCCAAAAAACCTGGCCACCAGCAGCCATCTTGGATTTTACTCTTTGTATTACTAAATCCTTTAGCATGGGCTACAGGTCGTACCTTTAGTCTGATCATCATTAAATTTGTCATGGCTGTTGAAATTGGAATGTAGATGGGAACGAGTCATTTTGGGGTCATTAAGACAAAAAACGTGGCCGCCAGTGGCCATCTTGGATTTCAAAATTTAATCCATTAGCACGGGCCACAGGTCGTACTGTTCGTCTGATCATCATGAAATTTGTCATGGATGATAATATTGTCATGTACATGGGAACGAGTAAATTTGGGGTCATTCGGCCGAAAACATGGCCGCCAGCAGCCATCTTGGATTTTACTTTTCTCTTCATGTTTATAAACTAGTATTAGACATTCAACTTTCCACATTCCTAATTGCTCCATTGACTGTAATACATCAAATTATTCCCTTTCCAAGTTGAGCTACAGTGTCATTGACACTTTCATTTAAGGGTATAATAAATATTGTTTAAACCAAACATTCATATCGGGCTGTACATCATCAATAGTCGGTTTGATAAGATAGTTTGGGCTTAAAGATACGGGCGGTGTTGGCGGTGGGTATGCTGTTAAAATATTCACCCCCGTCAAAAACCGCCATAAACAGAAATAATAGTAAAATATAGACAGACCTTGTTCTTATACCAATCAGAAATATGGCATAAACAGTATGTTATTGTCAAATGTTTTTCCTTTGTTATGTAAACAAAAGCGAAAAACGTTACGGAACCTGGCTTTTGTTTAGATCCGGATACGGTAAATATAAAGAGCGTTGTTTGTTACTGTTTTCCTGATATGGAATTAAAAAGAGCGTTTATATCATTTGTGTGTGATTAATCAATAGAATTGCGCTGTGTTATGTAAGCAGAAGCAAAACTTATGTAACACGAGCAGACTCTTGTTTACGCACACCATCGTGCGTTTTGACGACAATATACTATTTACGCGCTGATTATGTTTGACATACGAACAAAACTATATATATTTTAATATTCCTTCTGTTAATGGCGATTTGAACAAATATGCATATTTATGCAACGAACGCCACCCGTGCCTTTAATATAACCGACCTCTTCTCAACTAGTTCTGAACTTGTGAAGTAGCGTGATGTTATGTATGTTCATCGTTTATTGTGAGTCTTCTAAACCTTTACTCAAGTTATATCTAGATTATATATATACCAAATTGGCATGTGCTCATTTGCATGATGGCCATTGGAACAACAAAACCGCAACGAAAACTCGTATATGTTTTTTTTAAGAAGCAGGCATACTGATGTTTCAATGACATGTTTTCTTTTATTCTTTCTGCAGGTGAGGTCGGTAAGGAGATGTATATCGTCAACAGAGGGCGCCTTCACGTCGTTGGTGATAACGGTAAAATTATTCTGGCTACCCTAAAGCCTGGGAGCTATTTCGGAGAAATTAGTATTCTTAACATGGGCACCGCCGGGAATAGACGGACTGCATCAGTGCGTTCTCTTGGTTACTCTGACTTGTTCCGGCTATCTAAGCAAGATTTGTGGGATGTGTTAAAGGAATACCCCGCAGCCCGAGTGAAACTTGAATCTATAGCAGTAAAGCGGTTGGAAAAATATAAAAAGGCGCCGCTAGAGAAAGGTAGGCATATGCATAGAACCCACCATCGTCATATGCACGAGATTTATCTATTGGACTGAAAATGTGGTTCATTTCATAGACGAAACTCTCCTGTCCATCTCCAATACACAATTCATCAAACCAAGACAATTATCTCTATTTACTTGCGTGTAAATTGATTTTTTCTGGCAGATAAATATTTTATCTCCACGAAAGGAGTGGTTCCTGAAACCCCCAACTATTTCACATCATGTTCTGATATATCTTTTCCCGTATAACCACGCGAAAAGAATAATTTACGAATGGCTCTGACAGTGGAATATTTTTTTCAAAACAAATGTCTGTATTGTACAGAGACCTAAAGGGCAATGGCAGTCATTCATAATATGTAGATATTCATGTTTGCCCTTATCTCAGGGTTAGTGGACGATCTACATGACATTCGTAAACTAGATGGTCGTTTATTAGTCCAGCCGACTTAAAACAGATTTATAATATACAAGGAGAAATTACATTGATACATATGAATAAGTATATATATCGAATAACTATCGATACATGAGACGTTTACGAAAGTTTTTCTGGGGGTGGGGGGGGGGGGGTAGTCCTTGGCAGATTGCACGTGATTTTGTCACAGTAAAAAATTATCTAGTACAGATTGTTAGAAACTAAACGTTCATATGCGCAAACAGATAATAAGATATTTGTGTTCGCTGTAAATATAACGTAGTGTATATACGTAAGATATACTATCAACGCAATTATCTGTAAGTTGGGCACGAATGCATTTTAGAATAGTTTTGACTCGCGAATTATCACAGTGATATCGTTCTGTGCAGAAGAACAGTAACTCTAGTATGATGACATGTTATGTTTGAATGTGATAGATACAACTGTTATGCAAATTAACATGCTGCCTTTTCTTACAACGAATTTTATTACGTAGTGTCTATAAGCACTATAAGCAGATGTTCGTTATTGTTGGCTGGTGTTACAAGCGAACTATTTCTCGAATAGAGGTCCCCGTGGGGGTTAGTTGTGCATAAGATGTGAGCCATGACCATTCCAGGTTACGAATGTCGCCTTGTGGTCTAAAGCATCGACTTGTGGTATAGAGTGTAGTATAACGTGCTCATTCGGAGAAATAGAAGTTTGAGATAGACCAAAGGAGTTAGGTTTTAGATATAGTTTAAACAGTATTCATTTTCCCTCTATTGACATTCAAATAAATAACAACAATATATTCAAATTTAGAAGAATGAGATTATGCAGCAAGCCATTGGCTTATTTGAAGCCCTCTTCCACGACAATGGCACGGCCTGACTTGATTGCAAGTCATGTAGGGGTAAATGATAGTGAGGCAGAACATGATCCACAGAAAGAAATGTATTAAATCAAAACTGGAAGCAAGACAGAGGTACAGAAGGGAATGTCAGAATTTAGATAGAAGATCAGAAAGCACAGAGTGTGATGTGTAATTATATATGTGAACATGCATAATAATTAATTTCAAAGAAACAAAACACATATATAATAACTAATTACCAGGAAATAACAACATTTATATATACTCGTGAACCATATAATGACAAGATAACAATGTGAACATATGAAGTGGTCTGTTGACTCGACGATCTATGTTTGAGAGATCAATCGTCATTGGAAACGATTACTGGTTATCATAAATTTCTGAGCTGTCATGGAGATTCGATTATTGATTTCATAGGACAATTCGTCAGATTCTCATAGTAATAATTCACTTGTTATTGTTACATCAGATAGGGTAGTAAGAATTAATTCTCTGTGAGAGTTATACTGTGCGCATCTCAGAAAACATGTCTGGAAGTTTTATGGCGACCACACATGCAATAAGGCAAGTCACTGAGGTAGTTATCTTTTAGATCGCTGTTAACTTTATAAGATTGCTACATCTTAATCTCAGTCTGGAGTCTATATGAGCTGTCCTAGAATAGCTGGATAAGTAGTATTTAGGCTTTGATATATCATGTTTAAGCTTGCGTTTGAAATCGTCCATTGACGATTAAAGATACGGGTGGCGTTGGCGGTGGGCATGCTGTTAAAATATTCAGCTCCGTCAAAAACCGCCATAAACAGAAAGAATAGTAAACTATAGACAGACTTTGTTCTTATACCAATCAGAAATATGGCATAAACAGTATGTTATTGTCAAATGTGTTTCCTTTGTTATGTAAACAAAAGCAAAAAACGTTACAGAACCTGGCTTTTGTTTAGATCCGGATATGGTAAACATAAAGAGCGTTGTTTGTTACTGTTTTCCTGATATGGAGATAACAAAGAGCGTTCATATCATTTGTGTGTGATTAACCAATATAATTGCGCTGTGTTATGTAAACAGCAGCAAAACTTCTGTAACACGAGCAGGTTCTTGTTTACGTACACCATCGTACGTCTTGACGACAATATACTACTTACGCGCTGATTATGTTTGGCATATGAACAAAACTATATATATTTTAATATTCCTTCTGTTGATGGTGATTTGAAAAAAATATGAATATTTCTGCAACGAACGCCACCCGTGCCTTTTAATATATCATTGTGGACAGGGATGGACGAATTACTTATCCAAAGTAATTAATGACAATTACTTTAAAAACTCTCAATTTCATTCAAAACACAAAGTAATTCAAATGGAACTTTAACGTATGTTTATGAACGGTTTGTAAATACGAATATGGACATAGCGCACACACCATAACATAGCATTGTATTATAATCAGATGGGACTACATGTATACGACATGCACACAAAAAACTAACAATAATCAAGTACTTACCAATATATTTTTTCCACAGTTGCCCCTGAACGTTAGATACAAATAACTACACACCGTTGTTGAATACAGTACATGTACCGTTGGCTGTTGTCCTGAACGTATATATGACCTCTCTGTCCTTTCGTGGATTTTTGTACTATGTATCCTTGTATATCAGCATGGATGGCAATAAACTGGTGATACAACACATGCGAATGACATTGGAATGTTCTAATATAATTAAAGATGCTAGGCCACTTCAATTAGGATTAAGTCTTATTGGGACTGCATCGGTGCTGTGTGTAGCAACAGCGAACACTGCACGGCTAACATAAATTGGTGATGTGGATGAGATGTGATAAAGGGATCAGAGTACAAGCTATAGAACTTATGGAAGCTCCTATTCATTATGTGTACGCAGAATATTGATTCATTTCATTCAGGCTCAAGATGAGTTATATAACATATTGTCCAAAAAGGTTAGAAAAGTTTCATTATTATTTTTTATATATACATATAGTTTAGTAAAATAATTCCGAAGGGAGGGGGTGTAGTTCTGGAGATGGAAATCTGAGTTTAGTTAAGTATGCTTTAGTGTTAGTTCCGTTGTGTTGGATATTGAATCTAACTGAAACATGCAAATAATTTATAATTGTTTCTAATGATTTTTTCCAAAAATATTATGTATTATTTGCAATGCATGAAAGAAAATTTAAAAACATCTTACATAATTAAATACACATAAAACGGGGTATATTCCCAACATATTGGTGCACAGCTTCATGGTATAATATTATAATTTTTTAAACAACTGTTATTAACAAGTAAAATAGATGAACTTTATTCTTATTTTCGTTATTAATAAATCTCTATTAATGAGATTCTACATGTCAAAACTATTGTTATGTAAACTACTGTTATGAGTGATGTGTATGTTCCACATTAAAAGGTGGCTTTACGCATTAAACAATTCAATTCAATTATTTATAAAAGTCCTATTAGTCGAATAAGATACCACAGTTAAATCTAAACTTGACTGGAAAAAATTGGAAAAGGTCAAAACTCATATTCAGACTAATATATTTGAACTTTCTATACGATTAGCGATGTTGTTAACAAATCACTGTAATAGTTTTGTTTACATAACAGCTAGTTCACATACGTACCAGAACCGTTAATCTTATATACCCAACGGATTCGCAAAATGCACAAGTTGTGGTGTTGATAATTTGCAAATATTTAATTAACACTAATATTCGAACTTTTAAGATGATGCTCTTAATACGGAAAGTGTTATTCTACACTTTTCCATAGAAACGTCAGAGTGATTCAATATATTTTTGTCAAAACTATCGTGCGATAATGAATGAGTCGATGGCTTGAGGTAGGTTGGTCATAAATTCTTGCTGGTGTACAACGTAATACGTACGGTACGTTTGACGTGCATGCATTCGATTGTAAGCTTACCTTTTATACCAGATGTATTCGACGTGTTTGATTAGTTGTTGCAACATAGATGTGTGCAGATGTGTTTGGGAGTGTTGACACATATGCATGCCCATTTATGAAATCGACAAATTCCCAATAGCTTTCTGGAAGATCGCAATGCAATTAAAATCACGAACAAGACGACAAGCCGTCCACGAATATGCCAAATTTCAGAAGAATATTGGCCTACTTCTATTGCTTATTGGTTTACATTGCATGGACGATTTTGACGATTAACCATCAAACCAAAATGATGGTAAATAAACGGCAATTAAGTCATAACATCTTGACTAACATGTGAATGCGATGACTCATTGCAGCATCGTGCTCGTGAATGACAAGGACTTAAATTTTGTCTTTAGTAATCGGATAACAAAACAATTGTGGCCCTTCTTCTCAGGAGACATTGAGATATGTCACCCGCTCGAAAACTGAATGAGACTCCATCGGAGCTGTGTTCTTCGGGAGACACTCCGTTCTCGAGCGGGCGACAAACCTCAAATGTGTCTCCCTCAACAACGGGCGACAACTTTAAATTGTGATGCATGCCAAACATTAATATAGTTTGACCTTTTGACCCGAAAGTTGGATGTTGGATAAGCAGAAAACCCGAACTTTAAAGACGTAACTCATTGGGTTTCACTTGCGTTGCAGTGACCGATAAATCCTTCAGACGGATCTGTTTAAACTTTTATATTACCAATTCTTATTTTCACTCATAGTTCGTTATCCAATATGTTACTTTCGTCGTGGCATGTCTTGTGGTTGCTGCCATTTTGAACGCCATGTTATGGCCGTGACTGTATTGTTTTCTTCCGTGTCACTCAAACGCTCCCGTACCACAACATATCCCTCTATAGTAGGTAGGTATGTTACTGTGTTATTCCCGGTATGCCACACAATGTGAACTAGTTGTCCCTCTATAATAGTAGGTAGGTATGTTATACCCGGTATGCCACACAAGGTGAACTTGATGTCCCTCTATAGTAGGTAGGTATGTTATACCCGGTATGCCACACAAGGTGAACTGGATGTCCCTCTATAGTAGGTAGGTATGTTATACCCGATATGCCACACAAGGTGAACTGGATGTCCCTCTATAGTAGGTAGGTATGTTATACCCGGTATGCCACACAAGGTGAACTGGATGTCCCTCTATAGTAGGTATGCATGTTATACCCGGTATGCCACACAAGGTGAACTGGATCCCCCTCTAATGATTTGTTTCGAGTACTGATGTAATATATACAACCATATTAGACGCCGTATTGATTAACACCGTTTCCCCAAAGCGGATTTAGATATGCTGTTCCGTGGACAGTTGCGCATGTTTTTTTTATACAAAATACGTATTGTCACCAATTTGATCTAGGTTCACCCTACATTTTGACTTCAACGACCAGACTAAATGTACATTTTTCATATATGGGCGCTGCCCGATTACCGATTCTGAAATATCACCTTGAAACACCGCAATAAGCACACAAAACCTTAAAATACAACTGTTGTATTTTCTTCCAGCTTCCCTCTCAAGGAGCCAAAGTACACCCGGCCTGGTGGAATCGTCAGGAAAGGTTCCGATAGAGACTACACCAATGCATCGGTATAACACACTGCCCCCTGGTGTGATAAACTCGAATAGGGAGGCATTCAGTGTAGAAAGCGTCCAATCAGACCCAGGTGAACATATTGGTTACCGACTAAGGACCAACGATGATGCGCACAGTTCGGAGGAGGTAGATTCCGGCGTAGCAGTTACCACATCTGAAACCATTCCGATAATAGTATCTACCGTTTCAGACGGCACATTACCTCCACCAGTATCAACTTATAGTGTCCCCCCGCGATATGTGTTAAGTCCGCCTTCTTCACCTCGATTTCCAGTGAATCCTTCCGCACAGAACTATTTCAATTCGTTCATGACTAATATCCCGGATGTTGTTTCGCAGGGTTCGTCTGCTCAAATTTCACCCGTTCAAATGCAATTTCCATTTACCAATCAGGCAGCGAAGATTAACTTCGCCCAGGTTAACGGATCCGTGCCATACCCTCCGCCTCCGTCACCGGGTTATATCACATCAAACATTGTTAACGCTCCACCAACAACACTCGCCAACGTGTCGCCACACATGCAGCATCACGGCACTTATCTTCTTCCACATACAATGATGACATTTAACCAACAAAACCAACAAACACCGGTTTCTCCGACACCCGCGCGGGTACAAAGAGATCCCAGTCAGGAATATCTTATTCAGGAAATTACACGCCTACGCGAACGGTTGTTATGTTTAGAGGCAGAAAACACGACAATGAGTATTAAATTGAATCAACAACACACTGACGTTGAGACTCGTCTGGCGGAGATAGAGATGCATGTTTGTCCTGCGGATAGCGTTGAGAGCAGTGACGAGGTCGTCCATATATCCAGTAAAGAGTCCATGATTTGACACCTGATGCGAAAATAGAGTTGTCTAACTTCCTAGCAACGAGAATTCATTAAGGTTGTCTATATCCGGCGTTGAGTTTGGGATACTCATCGGGTATTGTTGTGGAGTCGTGGTGCAACATTCAAGAACTGGGATGTTAAATATGAAGGACTTAATGTGGCGAATTCTCATGCATATTATGTTCATCGAAAGGAAGGGGAGATTGCACTACTTTGGAATTCAGCCTGAGTGATGAGCCAGGATAAACGTATAATCATCATTGTGATTCGATTGTCTGTTAAGTCACGTTCCAAGCAGTGAGGCATACATCAGTTATCTCCACTTTCACCAGAAAGCAGACGACTCATTCCTTTACCGACAAAACGCAGAGGAAGCTGTATGTCTCACCGACAGTCCGTGGTTGGCATTGTATACTGGCAACCGTTTAACTGGTGTTTGGACAATCAGCGTAAACATAATTCCGACAGGGTCATCAATCTCTTCGACTCGAGAAGCTAGACATGTAGTCGTTATTCAGGCTACGCGGAGAACATTGACAGCGGTGTCCATCTTCCGACAAAGAGGCCATAATTTAGCTCATTATAAGATATGATATTAATATGTATTCATTGATTTATCTTTCATGTATATAAGGCATAAATTGTGAGTTTTATTCGGATCTGAGATCTTATCATCTGATGTGTTATTTGTCTGATATGACGTCTGTTTTATAAGCAAGCCATTGGATGATGCAATCAGATATAGCGAGTTATCTTTCTTAAATGTCCAACTTCTTCGTGTGACTGCTATGATTGTGAATCATGTGGGATATATCAATATTCTCTTTATGTTTTGGCATAACAGGCGAAAGGTTGTGTGATAATCGTAAACAAAACTCTACTATGGCGGATGAGAATGAAGTTTGTTAGTGAAATTACTACACCATATCGATTGATCGAATGTCGTCTCACTGTTTTCTCACAATCCAATCACCGTTCAAAGGATGTGGGATGGGGTTGTGTGTATAAATCACGTGAGATATATTAATTCTCTAATTATTGTTGCATTGTAGACACCGATCGACACAGGTCTTATAATAAAAACTACATTATGTCGGAAGAGCATGTATTCGGCTAGCGCGATGTTTTGATACGATATTGATTGACTGAATATTATGTTAGTGTTTTCCAACAATCCAACGATATATCTTAGGATCGAGGGGAGTTTTCAATGACGAATTGAGTCATTTCTAACTCGATATTTAGTATAGGATTGAGAGCCGATTTCCCCCCCTCAAATTTGTAAAGCTATTTGTGCAATACATAGACAGAACACAACGTGTATCTTAATCGGGAATATTTTATCGAATGAGTTGCGGACGCGCAAGGATATATTTCACGAGAGCGGAGCTCGCGTGAAATGTAACTATATGCCGCATGTAACGTGTTCGATAGATGATTTGAGATTAGGAGGCAAGTTGTGTTCTAAAAGTTCTAAAGTAAGTCATTGCTCCCCGCGACAACGTCAACATGAAGTGGTTCCGACATATATTCAACGTGTGGTATACAACAATATACAACAAATGGCTCTGATGCCATTAAATTCATGTGCTGCATGAAACAACAGAATGTCTCACTTGCGATACCAAATATTTGTACATGCTAGGGATGGGGTAAAATGAAGAGCAAGAGCTAGTTGTTGAGAAACCAGGCAGGCACAACAGTAGGCAGCCTTGACATCTCGCTGGTGGAAAATAAAGTCATTTAAGGGGGAGGTCAAGTGAACAATTTTGAATGGGGATGTCCATGCAAATCTCCGGAGCAAAAGTTACGGAGTTGCATAGACCTCTAAGTGTGACTTGATGTATGCTTTATTCTCGCATCTAAGGATATTGAGATATAGAAGTATATCTAAACAATAGACATATAGCAATATTATACAATAGATGTGTACACATGGTTCCGGTCGATGGCATGTTGAAATTCGATGAATATATACCGAGTTTTATTCTGACACCGCTACTAGATCATTTTCGTCAGGAGTAATCACGGCGCAATCTCGTGTGAAACCTTGTTGGTTGGAGCAAAATAATTGATCGCAACGCGGAAATAAAAAGTTGATGTCTTCACAGTCACACACGTGTTTTTATATTTCGTTACAAATAATAGGTTAAAGGTGGATTATCTCTTTGTAAACATGTATTATATAGTTACCGGGGTATAAAATATTAGATTTGAATCGAAGACTCCTGTCCGGAAATGCTTCTATCGATTAATATTAATTTTATTTCGAATATTTTCTGGTCTAAAAAGGTGTGTTTGTTCAGCTAACGAACAATAGTGGTTGCTGTTAACAGAGACCAGAAATTATATTGTGCAATTTTATCACAAATAAACGTTAATTATACTCATTATCGCTTATATCTGTGGAAAAAAACAATACAAACAACAAATATGTGACATTTGACATTCGTTGCGTAGCCGTAGGAACAGACCAGTGCTCTATATCGCAATACGGTCTCATCCGAATGGTCGGTTCTAAAAATAGTAACATAAACGGGCCCGATTTAATATTCGAAATAAAATCAATATTAATTGATAAAAGCTTTTCCGGACATAGGTCTTCAGTTCATATATATTATTTTATACCCACGCAACTATTTAAAATTTGTTATTTAAAGAGATAATCCATCTTTAATACATGTATATCGTCAATGTTAGTATTTATACCATCGATGATTGCCATATGGCTCACTCGTGACTATCGTATAATTGATTCCGGGAACCATACATATATACTAATATACCAACATAGAAGCCAAGTATTAATATCATAACGTATGACTATTTAAATAATCAATTAGAACTAATATATATTAAATATGTAAATATACCTGGATACTCATTGCGCTCGTTGGCAGGTATTTAGTTTAATACTCGGTTCACATGTGGTGTTGGAAACAACAGGTATTTATCTGGCGGTTCCGCTTGGTAAATTATAAAAAATATATTTTTGAGAATTTGTTTCTGGAATTACATCACTTGACATACATTTGAAAAATCAATATGAAATTCAAAAATAAATACACCAACAGTATAATAGAACAAAATCCAAGCGGACCGGCCAGATAAATACCTGTTGTTTCCAATACCACATCAAGTCACACTCAGACGTATGTACAACGCTGTAACTTTTGCTCCGCAGATTTGCATGGAAATCCCCATTTAAAATTGGTCACTTGAACTCCCCCTTAACCACTCTCGAGTGATACGTTTCAACATTTCAGGGTAGGGTTGGTTCTCCACCCATATTGAACTTTGAAGTTAAACATACCACCAAAACACTACTTTAGCGCATTTGTTATTATTTGTTATTATCAAAAGTTCTACCCATCCTCTCGCAATGGTAGCGACATCTGTATTGTATATTCGCATACAACATGCATTTTGTAACTTTTACTTATGGATTTGATATTGCAATTGTTCAATTCAGGCCAATATTATGGATTGGAATTGGAATTGTTAAGTAGAAACTAACTTGAGAAGAACGAACTTACGTTTTGTAAAATAAAAATTAGGCTTCATTTACGGACGACACTAACATGGCGTTATACTAAAACACAGTTTAACTAAAAACTATGTTTCATTTACCGACGACCCTAACAGGGCGTTACAATACAATGTTGTTTATCAGAAATCTCCATTAAAACATGATCACTTTAGAATGTACCTTCGTGTTATGGTGTTCAGACAGCGCAGTCACTTTCGTTCGTTAAATGGGTTTAATATTTATATCTGCTATAGACTATAACAGAGTTTACGAATACTAAGTTATAACCGATTGAATAATTATGCTTCGTAATATGATCACCATGGTGTTCAGACGACACGTGCAGCGATCAATCATTAAAATGAGTTTACTAAGAATAACGGATTGAATTAATGTTCCACGCAATTCTAAATCATGTTCAGTGGTTTATCACTTATAACTGTTCCACGTCCCATTCCGCATAAAACTTTACGTTACGATTCAAAAATACAATCTAGATGCTGCGAAAATATACTATGTCCGGTACGATGTTCTCCATCGGTCGCTGTAATCTACTATGACAAAACATTATACTTTTGTGTAACAAATAAAACAGCATGGGAATGTTATTTGAATTAAAATATGCAATAACTCATTGCAAAGAGTCAAAAAGTCTTGCAGGGAAAAAAGTTTGAGTTGCGGAAAACAATCCCATCGACCACCCACACACCTCGGCATACGTGCCCGGAAAACTCCCCCCCCCCCGGTTGTAACATTAATTCTATGGTCGTTAGTATCGCTCTAAATCAGAGACAATATATTAAATAAATCCGTAGAAAATTCGATATCAAAGAATGCGGTATTTCTCAGCTCTAACATGTAATTTTATACACTCTAATCTAAATCAAAAGCTAAAATGGCCCCGTAAACTTTATTGCGTAACGCAGAATACATCATTAAGAGAATGGGAATGTTAGTTGAATTAAAATATGCAATAAGTAGGTCTTTTTGCGTGCCATCAAACACGAATGCAACTGAATCTGGGTATTTGACAAGGTGTGGTCATGTGATGACTAAGACCGCTTTCCCTATTCCCAAAACAATTCCATTTCGGTTAATTGTTTCACGCTGACTCCATGGGAGCGTTTTGTGCTAAACAGACAAGCGACGCCCGAAGAATTACGTCATGTAAATTACGTGTTCCTTGTTCTGATTGGACGATGAGATCCTGCTCTAAATTCGATTTGGAGAAAATATAATTATTCACCGTCTACAGCCCAGCAAATTACTGATTCTATTAGTCTCGCGAGAAATGTTTGGGAAATAACGTACTTATTATGTTAGTGCGTTAGAATGTCAACTTCGCGGTCTCTTCTGTTTTTGACTTGCATACACTAGATCTCTTATTTCCGCGCTCCCTTCTGGGTATTCGCATAGCAACGGTACTGACAGTTGGCTCCATCGACAAAACAACAAACTGAAATTCGATTTTCAACACACATGGGAGTAGAATGTCTCAAGAATGTCCAGGCAGCCAACATAACGAAATTTCAATGAAACTACTTTTTAATTTGAAGAAAAACAACTTTTTTATTTCAATGAAACTACTTTTTAGTTTCAATGGAACTACTTTTTAATTTCAATGGAACTACTTTTTCAAAGAACGTCTCAATTACTATATCTAAAACACAGTTTCTATTTTGCACAAGCTTCAATAAAAGTTGTTTCGAGAACCAAATGGCCAATAACAAAGGTTGAAATGTTCCAAAAATAGCCATCGTTTTGGTCACAGTTGATAGAAGCAAATTATTTCCTAGTGACGAAAGATCATGTTGACTGGTATCTGACTCAGAATTATTATGTTATACCCCCGACTCTATATATATATAGAAGTTCGGGGAAAACATACGTCAACCTCAAATATGTGATAAGTGTTTTAGACCTCTTGTTAAAATAGTAAAATATTTTTAAATAAAATATAATATTATATCACGACTGACCGTGTCCCCTTATAACTTGCTAGAAAGCACATGTGGGCATACACTATCTTCTAGTTGTAACATTAATTCTATGGTCGTTAGTGTCGCTCTAAATCAGAGAAAATATATTAAATAAATCCGTGGAAAATTCGATATCAAAGAATGCGGTATTTCTCAGCTCTAACATGTAATTCTATACACTCTAATCTAAATAAAAAGCTAGAATGGCCCCGTAAACTTTATTGCGGAACGCAGAATACATCGTTAAGAGAATAAATTAATGTAAATTGACCCATTTCATTTTTGCCGTCATTGCGATATTTACACTCCGTAGTTTTCCCCGGGCCCAGATCGCGTGTGTCACAGTATACGAATGAGGGATAATCATATTTTACAATACAACTGGTTTATCCAACTAAACACTGAATTGTTCAAAGCCCATTTGGGCGAATGTTTCACGAAAGAGCAACCTGTTGACACTGTCAAGTTTATGGCGGCGTCCCGAACAGAATCCAGGATACAAGGTCCGGTGGGTGAGTCTGGGCCACTATCGCAGATGTTTTCAATGCCATATAAATATGTTTCATAAACCATGTTTAAAGACAAAATTATGATTACTGAAATGAATATAAATGTTCAGGCTTATAAAATATGGTGGGTCTCCAATTGCCCTTGGAAAAACAACTTGCGTTGGAGGGTGTGTACAGAATAAAACTTGCGTTCACATGGTGGTTTGTCCCAAAGATAAACATACCCCCCCCCCCCCCCCTTGCCAGTTCAGGCTTGCATTTTTCAATTGAAATATACGACATGTGGACAAAATACGACAAACAGTATTATGGAATATAAGCAATGAATGTTGAATTTGGTAATAATTTTCGTTATATATACGAATCCAGTCGATCAATCATCACTTCATCATCAACCGTGTGACCAACATGAATCAGGACCCAAATGCAAGTCTAAACTTCAGCATTAATGTGTTAATAATCAGTTTTAAATAATGAATGTCGACCAAACTGATACATTAACTGTGTGTGTATGCAACATATGTAGAGTCGTATTAGCGTTGGGAGGGATTAGTTCATGTCGCACTATAGAGCGGTTTGTGCAAGGATGCCAATCGAGCAATCGGCTCTCGTGGTATCCTTTCACCAATTAGCAGTGAACATTAGCCAGGTTCAGCCTCACGTAGTTGTAACTTGTAACGTGTGTTACTGTGGCAGTGCTGTGGATATACACTTTTCTGCTGAAGCTACACGTTTTGAGATATCGGCCCGACTTGTAGCAGATCATGTAAACAATAATCCGGTGGTAGCGACAAACTGTCCACAGTTCGACCGCCGCCGATATCTGTTTAATTGACTTCATTCAGAACAGTTTCTTTCCACCAGACACATTGCCTGCAAAGCGTTGATCACTCATTTTGGGTAATTATAAGCAGGGTTCGCGCTGCCACTATCAAATAATTCATATTTAGCAAAAACTATTTTCATTTGGCAAAAGTTTTGGCAAGTCACTTTTTAATTGCTCAATAACGTTGAAAATTATCGGTCAATCAATACCGTTCATTTTAGGAAACTATTACAATAGAATTATAAAAAATTGGTGGTGTTTGATATGGTTTCGTAAAAGTTTTAACACCTCCAATAAGATGCAGTTAATCTGGTAACATTATTATCAATGGGTGGAGGGATTACCATTATTTAGTGTGATGGTAGTTTTTACATAACTAATCCTAATGTTCCATTCTGATGAAGCAACTCTTCTACCATTTTATTGTTCGGTTATTGGTTTATTGTTCCAAACCACAATAGAGATACATGCGAGCATAATTATTAACTAACTGCTTTCCTGTCGATATCAAACATCGTTCAAACCACGAGTGTCGAAACATAAAAATGAATAAAGGTTGCAGAAAATGATACTATCAGGGATAACATTTGGCAAATTCTAATATAATTTGGCAAAAAATATTTTCATTTGGCAAATTATTTGGCAAAAGTAATTTCGGTCCAGCGTGGACCCTGATTATAAGATTGAATTTTTCCTCTTTGTGTCAAGATTCGCAATGCTACACGTTTGACACAAAACTTCTGAACGGTTTAAAAATTGACCGTGTACGTGTAGGCGACACAACACGTTACATGTTACACGTACGTGTTGCAGACCTGGCTATTAACCCGTCCCAACAGGTGTGCGGCTCTAGATATAGTTAGTGCCTACTGATACATGATTGATTGGTTTTTAATGTCGTTTCAGGCGCTAGACCATATCATGGCTTGTACTGATACACCATTAGCCCTCTAGCCGATCCCAGATGAACTCCACTCAATTCAATTCAAAAATGTTAATCATTGTTACCATAACTGTCTTTCTTGGAATGCACGTACCACTTTCACTGAACGGATGTGTCCAACGGAGATTATATATGTTTAAAAATCTTGGCTCGTGTTGTTTCGGGATAGTGTGCATGGATCGATTTTAAACTTTGTGTCAGTCAACTTAAAGGTACACAATCCGATTCGATGGCCCCCGTCTCATCCAGTTACACCAACACCGATTTTCACCTAAAGCCGATTTAGTTATCCAAATTAGTGCATTACCAATAAATACTCACAACGATATCATATTTTTCTTTACGGTTTGTACGACGAACGAGAGTGGTTTTCAACTTCCATGGTGATTTCTAATTCAAGGTCGAATTCCCCCAAATAGTGTTGTCACGAATGTAAACACATAGTATGTCCGCGTATAACCAGCATGGTGCCATATAACATGTATATTTGCATGGATAAAACATGATTACTGTTAATAAATAAGTATGATTCATGTATCCGCACGTCAACTATCAGAACATGTCGTACTTTTCATTCTGAGTTAATTTGTGATCGCTAAATAATCCCGGTTGTGACAAATATCAGATTTCAAAAATATATATCTAATAACACTCAGCACGAATCAGATGTTTACCCCCCCCCCCCGGACCCAAAGAAATAGTAATTTAGGAGCATTTAATCGGATTATGCATCTTTAAAAGTAAATTAGACTCGAGTATATTTACTAGAAATAGATGTGTCCGCACGATTGTTGTGTATTTCAGATACTGCTGGAAGTGTATGTACGGTACTGACTTTGAAAATGAGATTTATAATTTAATGAACATAAGTTAATGCATTAAAACTAAGCCGTGAATTGTATAGTATCATTATATACTGTCATATTGACAATAATTACCCGTATTTGCATTTTCACATTTGAAAGGAATCTCAGGTTGTGTTCTACCACAGAAAAGACATTTCATGGTGTGCGTTTGATTCAGTCTCCAATTATAATTGTTATGTGTATGTTATAGTACATGCAACTACGAACAGATCAACAGCTGCGAACAGAACATTACACGTGAGAATGCGAATATAGGATTATGTTGGTTGTCTCTCATTTTATCAGTTTTTGTTCACTTCAGATATTTATGTTCATTTCAGATATCATATGTTAGACAATCTTATTGTACATTATTAAACGTTAATATATTTTCGATCATTCTTTTAAATTAAAATTCCATTCAATCTATGCTTTCTGTTATAAATTTAAAAGTCCTATCGGAGACCATTATGACGGCCATCTCCAATGTCACATATGATTCACTTTTTGCTGGAACTGGCCAGGCACGTCGCGACAGTGGGTTTAATTGGCACGTCCAACGCCTCCAAATTTGACAAATTAGTTCAATAGTTGGAAATTTCATGCCTGACAACATAAACTGGTAATTTCAGGCCAAAGATCAGTTTGATTTGCCAACTAGTTTGGTAAATTTAGGACTTCTCGTTGTGTAGGACTTCCCCAAGGTCGTAGATGGCAAGTATATATTAAACTGTTTAATTCATCGTTCAAATGCGTACGTCTAGACATGGCTCCCATTAAAGGCACGGACGGCGTTCGTTGCAGAAATAATAATATTTGTTCAAATCACCATCAACAGAAGGAATATTAAAATATATATAGTTTTGTTCATATGCCAAACATAATCAGCGCGTAAATAGTATATTGTCGTCAAGACGTACGATGGTGTACGTAAATAAGAGCCAGCTCGTGTTACAGAAGTTGTGCTTCTTTTTACACAACACAGCGCAATTCTATTGGTTAATCACACACAAATGATATAAACGCTCTTTATTATTTCCATATCAGGAAAACAGTAATAAATAACGCTCTTTATGTTTACCATATCCGGATCTAAACAAAAGCCAGGTTCTGTAACGTTTTTTGCTTTTGTTTACATAACAAAGGGGAACAAAATTGACAATAACATACTTTTTATGCCATATTTCTGATTGGTATAAGAACACTGTCTATACTTTTACTATTCTTTCTGTTTATGGCGGTTTTTGACGGAGGTGAATATTTTAACAGCCTACCCACCGCCAACGCCGCCCGTATCTTTAACATTTGGTGGTTATCTTCGGAGTGTATCGTTAGAGGTCTCATAGAGCGGTATAATGTGAGTTCTTAGACGGCTATAGGGTCTCAAATTGGCTAGGAAATGTTCAACCTTATATATTAAACTGCTTGTATAGTTATAAAATGTAGTGACGTTTATAATAGTTGCTTGTTGTCAAAAAGTCGTCACAAAGTATCAATTTAGTAATATTTTGACAAGTGCAGTTCAAGTAGTTAAGCGCTGATGATTACAACTGCACCATGGATAGCTCCGAGATTAATATATTTCGCATGGGAACGCATGTCGTACGATCCCACCACGCTGTTAAGCACGTCTGTCCTAGCTAACACTGGTAAGCATCCGTGAATATTAGTGCATCGTTGGTTCTAAGGTAATGTGTTCATTTTTTTTTAGTTTAGACCAAACGTCGAATATTTCCATACTTGCTACCGAACATTTTTGATTTAAATGGTCATCAGTTGGAAATGTTCCAACCTTATGGGTTGTCGGGTTGGAAATTTCGAACAGTTTGATTCATTGAGGTATCAGTTGAAAATTCAAACCCAACCGAATATGGGAATTTGTGGCTGGATGGTGCAGTTAAAGATACGGGCGTGGTTGGCGGTGGGTATGCTGTTAAAATATTCACCTCCTTCAAAAACCGCCATAAACAGAAATAATAGTAAAATATAGACAGACTTTGTTCTTATACCAATCAGAAATATGGCATAAACAGTATGTTATTGTCAAATGTTTTTCCTTTGTTATGTAAACAAAAGCAAAAAAACGTTACGGAAGCTGGCTTTTGTTTAGATCCGGATATGGTAAACATAAAGAGCGTTGTTTGTTACTGTTTTCCTGATATGGAAATAATAAAGAGCGTTTATATCATTTGTGTGTGATTAACCAATAGAATTGCGCTGTGTTATGTAAACAGAAGCAAAACTTCTGTAACACGATCAGGCTCTTGTTTACGTACACCATCATACGTTTTGACGACAATTAGATTAGAGTATTTAATGGCAATGATATATATCTATACCATTTATACAAAGTTGACAAATGTATACATATCGAAATAGCAATGTAAATAATTTTGGATGGAAAAGCGGTCGACATTAACATATCTCTGTGAACTCACTATCTAGATGTATATAATTAAAAAAAAGATTTAACCAATAAAGTTTAAAGATGGTTAGTCGGTGGTATTAATATTAATAAATGTTATTATTAATACTGGTCCGCCTCTATAATTAAATATATCATTACCAGGGATAACACTTCAAGAAGGACGAAAAAGTCCCTCTTATTACCATAGTAGTCCCCAATACTTATGATAGGTTCAATTACGAATACTGTCCAGTCTTTAAAGGATATGGTCAGTTGGAGATAGAGCAGACACCAATATTAGGTACACATATATATGTATCACATTACTATGAAAATTTGTGTGTTTTATAGGACAATATTTTGATCCTAACAACATGAAAGTATCAGAATACCAGTCTAGAAGTATCAGCATAATTTATGAGTCGTCATATATGGTATACATGTGCTAATTTGTGCTGTATAGCACAATTTAAATGGTATACATGGCTATATAATAGCTATATCTAGCTACACTATATGGTAAGATATGGCTGCGAAGTGAGGATCAAAGTAAGCTAATAACACCATTTACATAAGTCTAAGCTTAGTGTTGACTCATACCTATAAACAAATAGCTATCCATCCCCCGGAAAGTCAGTGGGTTCTGTGAGGTTTTAGCAGCTTTTATGAGTGTGGTATGGCGAGCGCCAACTTATCGCTGTGTCAAGCATATTGCTACACTAGTGGTCACTTACTTCTTCACAGAAACCACAGGCCCCCCCTTGGGATAACATAGAAATTTATAAAATAACTAGTAAAGAATGAAAAAAATTCAAACACCCCTGCAATACAGCATTTGATTTCCACACAGCAGTCATACCTCAACCTAAGAACAATATACAAGGCTAAGAACAATTTCAGTAGTATATAAAATCACAGTCTCCCTCCTCTAACTATTCTTTGAAATAGATGCAGGCTAACCAGTGTCTTAAAAGTGGAATAATCATCAAAGAACTTGTGCCCCGTATCTAGATTGTTCCATGCTTTGATTGCATTGTACATGAATGTTTTCTTGATTTGGAGGTTAGCCTCTGGTACAAATTAATTTCCGCTACTAAATCTTGTATCATGTGTATGCATCTGATTTACTGAATTGAAGTCTTGTAGTAAGTAATATGGATTGGCACTTGTCCCAGCTTTATGCAGAAGTAGCAGAATTCTGTTTTCAACTCTATATTTTACCGGTAACCATTTAACTTCTCTAAACTCTTTAACCGTAATTCTGTGACGAGATTTCAAATCCAAAATAAATCTAATCATTTTGTTTTGTGCTACTTGTAGTTTGTTTGTATAGGTGGCACCAAGACCAAAATACCATGCTAAGTTGGCATAATCCATATGACACTGAATGACAGCCGTTACAAGTAATTTCTTAGTGTGTCTGTTAAGAAATTCGCTTGTTCAATACAAGAATTTCAATCTGTTGTTCACTTTGTTAATGACTGACACTGCTATGATTTCCACAGATAGAGTGTTGTCTAGTGTGATTCCTAAATATTTTACTGTCTCCACTTGTATAATAGTGTGGTCATTTAATTTTACCGAAAATTTGTCCACTGCTTTCAGACGCTTCCGGGTTCCAAATAAGATGGATTAAGTTTTACCCGGGTGAATCAGGTGAATAGAGAGCTTTGATCTGATAAACCAGTTGTTAAGGAGGTTAAGCTCTTTAGTGAGTACCTTCTCAATAATCTTAGGATCCCGATGAGGATAGATGAGACATGAGTCATCAGCATATAACAAGAGACGACATGTAACGGCTGTGCTTGCATCATGCATGTAGATTAAAAATATTAGCGGCCCTATAATTCAGCCCTGATGAACTCCACATGTAATTTCAGTTTTGCCAGAGTAGGTTCCATTTATATCAACAACCTGGGTTCTATCATAAAGATAGCCTTTGAACCAATGTACTGTGTTATTACCAAATCCACAGGCTTTCAATTTCTCCAACATAATTGTGCGGTCCACTGTGTCAAAAGCTTTCTGTAAATCAACCACAACCATTCCTGTATAGAGACCTTTGTTCATATCCTTTCTGGTAGTATCAACCAAGTGAATCAGACGAGTCTCGGTTGAGTAACCTGGGCGAAAACCTGATTGATATTCATACAGAAGGTTCCTCTCTTTGATGTACTTAAAAACCTGATTAAAAATTAATCTCTCTATTATTTTGGAAACCACACTCAAAACCGAGACAGGCCTGTAATTGCCAGCTATTGATCTATCATTCTTTTTATAAATTGGAACCACTCTGGCTGCTTTGAGGTCATAAGGGAGTATCTCCGTATATATGGTCAAATTAATGATATGTTTAAGTGGCTTCAAGAAGTAATATATACCTTCCTTTAAAAATCTGGCTGGTAATTTGTCAAGGCCAATGGCCTTGTTACTGCTCAGCTTAAGGACAATATCTAGGATTTCCTCCTCCGTGCATGAAGTTCAAAGTGATTACTATCACGTTCATTTTCATTTGGTGTTATACCCTTGCTCATATAAAAGGCATTGAGAGAATCTTCAGATGACTGTACTTCCAGAGATGGCAGTTTCTGTACATGATCTGATGCTACAGTGGAGAAGAAGTCATTAAGTTTATTAGCCACTCTTGTTTCATCATAGACTAGTTCTGTTTCACCTTCAAATTGGAGACCAACCTCAGAACTAGCACTTATTAGCTTCCAATTGCTGCCTGAAAAATTCTCTCTTAGCCTTTTTTATATCATATATTGTACCTTGTTTCTCAATTTCTTAAAAGTGGAGTGATTTTGATCTCATCTGTCTCTTTTAAACTCTTTCAAAGCCTTGTCTCTTTTTGAAATTAGCTCTAAGATCTTACTATCCATCCAATCCTCAGTTCGATTTTTAATCCTGATTTCCTTTATCGGAGCTACTTGATCCAAAACTGATATAAATTGATCTTTAAATTTCACCCATGCTAAGTTTACATCAGTAAGAGCACAAATCTCATCCCAGTCTACCTCTTTTAATTTTTCCGATAAATCCTCAGAAGAGTAATTTTTGGTTGATCAAATTTTCACAGTTCTATGTGTAAAGAATTTCACTTTAGTCACTTTGCGGCTACAAAAGGTCGCAAGGTGGTCACTCATACCAATCTCGAGTACACCACTCTGAGAAATCTGTTCTTTATTTGAGACCCAGATCAGATCAATTGCACTAGAACTTTGAGGAGTAATCGTAGTAGAATCCTTTATAAGCTGTGTAAGTGACAAATGATCACATGTATCATTCATTTTACCACATAATGCATTTACTTTACCATTAGCTGTTTTCAACACATTTGTATTCATATCACCCGATATGATTATTTCCTGCTCCGAGAGGCATTAATTTTCATCATAAAATTTGCTGAAAATATCATTAACATTTCAGGTTAGGGGGCGATAACAAGCTCCTAGGAGAAAAGGTTTGGTTTTGGGCAACAACATTTCAACCCAGCAGATCTCTAGATCGGAATTTAAGTCTGATCTATGCTTATGTGTAAATTTCTCATTTATGTATAAGCAAACTCCACCTCCTTTACCATCTCGGTCTCTTCTATATAGAAAATTATTATTCAGGGAGATTTCACAGTCAGTTACGCTATCATCTAACCATGTTTCGGTGAGAGCAATAGCTGAAGGTTTACACAAATTAACCAGTAACCTTATCTGGTCTATTTTTGGGACCAAGCTTCTGACATATAAATGAAAAAAGTGTAGACCTTTAGCATTAAATACTGAAAATGTCTCAGGTGTAATGCTGCTTACGTTCATAGTAGAACTATCATTTAAGTTTCCAGTACTACATGTACTATTATTTGGGTCTTCATTGTGGGCCACATTCAAAGATATCAGGGTCGCAAGGGAGTAGAGTAAAACAACATTTAGTGCATATAAAATCAAATGTCATATCATTTTCCTCATAGTGCTGAAACTTCTTTAGGGCGCGTACACATGAAGCTGCAAGAAAATATCTGCAAGAAAATATCAGGTACAATTGTACTCTGATATTTTCTTGCTGCAAAGATTACGCCCGTGAGAAAGCGGCGTGTTATATGGCGTTGATTGAGCTCAATGTGACTAGCGTTAGTCGTGTTTGTTGAAGTGAATTACTGAGGACAAACAACCTATAGTCCATATCGAATATTCATAGAGTTATAAAGTGTTATGGACAATTTAAAATGCCACATATTTTAACGAGAAAGGAACGCGCCCTCGTCGTTGGAGTAGGGATGTGTGTTCTTCGTGAACACACGAAACGATATCTAAACAGACGTTGGTGGGTTCGGCCCTGGGCCACATCCCACATGCGAGAAGAGCGAGGAGCCGCCAGCAATTTCTTATTCGAAACGTACATGCAGTCCAAATTAAAGTAAAACAACTAAATCAAGGCATGTGAGGTACCAAATTATAAAGCATACCCATACACACAGGGACGTGGCTAGAGGGTTTCCGTTGGGGGTGTCCACCTTGGGAAATTCCAACTGCACCCCCCTTGAATCAGAATCAGACCAAACACAAGTTTTCCATAATTCCATTTGCACCCCCTTGCACCTCAGTGCTCTTAGGCCTAATATTAAACCATGGTTCGGCCCGGTGTGCGAAAAAATTTTAATCTTAACAAGAAAATCGCTAAATCCTACCATCTAGACTATCCTCAAACATTCCTAGAGTTGGAAATTTCAAACCTGACACCCCACTTAGGTTGGAAAATTTACATCTGATGACAATTCCAATGACAATGTTGACCAAATGTATGACAATATTGTTTTCTTAAATTAACTAGCAGTTTTTTTACTTTTGACTGGCCACGGGGGAGGGACCAGGACACAAGCTTTCCAAGTGTTGGAAATTTCCAACATGTCCCCCCCCCCCCCCTGAGGTTGGAAAGTGTCCAACTGATAACCATTTCAGACCATAATTTGTTACCAAAAATAGGAAAATATGCAAATATTGGTCCAAAAACAATTAATTCCCCCCAAGAATTTTTTTGAAAATCAAACTATACAAGAACATTTTCAACCTATTGTTGGTGTCAAGTTTCCAACTAATGTTTTGGCAGGTATGAAATTTCCAACTGTTGAACATTTTGACCAAAGTTGGGGGGTGAGACACCACCCAAACCCCCACCTGTCGCCACGTCTCTGCACACACGTATATACATATATATAATACATCAGCGGTTCTGACAACCAATATAACATGGAAATACGTTATGTTGAAACAGACGATACTATTGATGGATCATAACTCGAGCGTTTGCATTGTTACGATCATATCCCCGCGAGATTATTTAACGGATACCGATGGCCACCTATCAAGGTGAACATATTTCACCAATTGGCGATAAAATATCAGCGCGCTGCCTTCGTCGGATATTTTCCGGTATTATTTATTTCATTGGTCATATAACCATAACTCGCAAGAATGTCACTCTCGCCATGAAAGTACCGTAGATTGAGCTGAACAACTTCATCATGAAAGCACTATATCTCTGCCACAGTGATAATTAGATGAGTAAATTATCAAAAGCATAGTTCAATCTTCTGTGTGATGAATGATGATGAATTTCATCCAGGCAGAAATGTAATTTCATTTTCATTTCAACAGTCCAAGAAATTGAAGTTGAAGTATGCATGTGTAATAGAATTGGGAATACCATATCCTTCAAAACTGAACATTTAATTAGTCTTCGGTAGAACGTTGTTATAGGTGCATAACATGGGAATAAAGTCGCCACTGGTCTCTCAACTTCTGTCAATATTGACAGAACTGCAGCAGGCAAGGGCGCGGCCATCTTTGTTTCCACCTTGTTCGCAACTTCCTTTCTTCTCTCGTCATAATGGCATGGTACTGTTGTTTAGAAACTCATCCTGGCATAAGTATGATGTCATTTCTTCTTCTTCTGCGTAGTTTTGATATTTAAAACTACATATTCGATGTTTTAAAAGGAAAAATCATCCTTAGCAATTGGAAAATTGGAAAACGTGTCAACCTCGGCTGACCGGAAGTTCATCGTATTCAGTCTAAAATATATAAATTACTACACGTTTAGCAATGATTGTTGACAAACCACTGTAACAGTTCGTTTGTGTGACAAATGGTTTCAACAAGAGACATTTGGTTATTTGAGAAAGTACAAAGTTTATATAGTATCACCATGTTAATTCTTCTCAGTTATTTAGGTATTTTTATAGACTTTTATTTTCCGAGTGCATTGTGTCCCTTTAATTGATCATGTGTTGCTTTGATATTTAACACGAATACATATCCTATGCCAGCTGATCAGAATCAGATGTCTACTTTATTCGCTGACTATTTACGCGCTGATTATGTTTGGCATATGAACAAAACTATATATATTTTAATATTCCTTCTGTTGATGGCGATTTGAACAAATATGAATATTTCTGCAACGAGCGCCGCCCGTGCAGTTAATGTGGAACACCAACGGTGAAACTCCCTTGCCCTGGAACTGTGATATCATACCTGCAGTATGGACTCGGTACAAATTCCATTTTAGTAATGTGCCCTTACATTGATAGCAAAAAGTCAGTTCGTCACACTAGTTGAACAAAACTGACAGGATTTCAACACAATTTATATAAGTCATGACAAGGAATTGCGCAAACGCATTCGGATGCAGATATTAGGTAAAGTTCACATACCCCATACGGGTCGGTACACCATATTTTCTTCTTTAAACACGGGTCACATTGCTCCCAGTCGAACTTGACATCACCAGATGATCCCTCCACCTGGCAAATACCGGGTCATATACAAGTTTCCACTGTGGTTTCATTTCAACAATATTCGTTCAATTCGTGATTGTGATTCCTCGAAATGGACAAAAAATGGACTGTACACACCCAGACGGAGACCTAATAGCCAAGTCCGCGAAAACCAAATGACGGCCAATATTGACATGAACTAGCGAAAAAAGTAGACATCTGATTCTAATCATCTGGCATAGGTAGGATATGTATTCGTGTTAAACATCAAAGCAACACATGATCATTTAAAGTGACACAATGCACTCGGAAAATAAAAGTCTATAAAAATACCTAAATAACTGAGAAGAATTAACATGGAGATACTATATAAACTTTGTACTTTCTCAAATAACCAAATGTCTCTTGTTGAAACCATTTGTCATGCAAACTAACTGTCACAGTGATTTGTCATCAAACATTGCTAAACGTGTAGTAATTTAGATATTTTAGACTGAATACGATTTTCATAATATTGTTCAATGAATTGACATGCTGCAGCCCCCCCTAACGTTTTGAAAGCTAAAAATTCGGGCAAATTGGAGATATTTTCGACCAAATTCGGGCAAATTGAATGGTATTTCAGGGGGGAATTTTTGACCCATGTTACCCAGCATTTCATGGAGTCAAAATAAAGGAGTCTGTTTGAGACCACCAGGGACACCGAAAACATCATTACATTAGCGGAGCTCTAGTATAGTTGATTAAAGGGACATCTCCTGCACAGATATATACACTTTCCATGGTCACAAAAAAGGAATTATTGGTCCTGTGGGCTTGCTTCCCTCATGTGGTGTACTGATTAACATTATTCTTGTTCGTTTCTATGCAACCTTCCACGACGCAAACATGTTTTCACCATCGATGACATCTATATATCTCATATATATATTTTTGAAGACCTCTGTCTGTATGTATGTATGTCTGTATGTCATTTATACAAATCTACGATTCTCAACCGATCGGGACGAAACTTGGTACGTGTGTGTAATTTGACAAGGCGGTCGTCAACGTCGTATTGGCGAGCCCGTGCGCCGCCCGATTCGCGCATGCGCAGACGAGATCTCCGAAATGGGTGGAGCTATCGACTTGAAATTTGCTATGTGAATGTATCTTGCCCCGGATACGAATTTTATCGGGTCGCCGAGCCCGTGCGACGCAAGCTTCGCGCATGCGCAGACCAGATCTCGGAAATTTTGTATGTGAATTCTGGTCAATAATAACGAAATTGTGCCGTCATCATTCACGATACATGCACGAAAATACACAAGACTTTATGTAATCAGAACAAGGACAATTCTTCCCACAACCACAGCACATTTCATCAACATTCATCCATTAATTAATCAGAAGCATATCTTCCCCTATTCTGGCGTGAACTGTGAAAATGCATTTCTATTATAATATCAAACATGATATAGACGCTCTTTATTATGTCCATATCAGGAATCCGTTCACAGATAACGCTCTTTATATGTTAGCCAGGAATTATATGTCTACCAAACGCCACGAGCTAACGTTTTGTGCATTTATTGACATTGTTGGGATGTACTCTCCTTGAATCAGAGCTTCGTGGAATATCTTTTCTGATTTCTTGATTACCAGAACTGCTACTCGCCTGCAAATCACCCGTCATTCACCGGCAGCCATCGATACATGCAAGAAAAGAGACAAGACTTTATATAATCAGAACAAGGACAATTCTTCCCACTACCACAGCACATTTCATCAACATTCATCCATTAATGAGAAGCATATCTTCCCCTATAACTGTATCATTGCAGTTACTGCATTAACCTGTCTTTTCTTATAATTTGCTAATTTCTTTCGTCCACTGCGGATGTTCATTTCCACGTATGTCAAGAATATATTATCTCTCATTGTAATTACTGTGCTAAAATCTGGTCAATAATAACGAAATTGTGCCGTCATCATTCACGATAATTTCTTTCGTCCACTGCGGATGTTCATTTCCACGTATGTCAAGAACATTTTATCTCTCATTGTAATTACTGTGCTAAAATCTGGTCAATAATAACGAAATTGTGCCGTCATCATTCACGATACATGCACGAAAAGACACAAGACTTTATGTAATCAGAACAAGGACAATTCTTCCCACAACCACAGCACATTTCATCAACATTCATCCATTAATTAATCAGAAGCATATCTTCCCCTATTCTGGCGTGAACTGTGAACTGTGGAAATGCATTTCTATTAGAATATCAATCATGATATAGACGCTCTTTATTATTTCCATATCAGGAATCCGTTCACAGAAAACGCTCTTTATATGTTAGCCAGGAATTCTATGTCTACCAAACGCCACGAGCTAACGTTTTGTGCATTTGTTGACATTGTTGGGATGTACTCTCCTTGAACCAGAGCTTCGTGGAATATCTTTTCTGATTTCTTGATTACCAGAACTGCTACTCGCCTGCAAATCACCCGTCATTCACCGGCAGCCATCGATACATGCAAAAAAAGACACAAGACTTTATGTAATCAGAACAAGGACAATTCTTCCCACTACCACAGCACATTTCATCAACATTCATCCATTAATCATAAGCATATCTTCCCCTATAACTGTATCATTGCAGTTACTGCCTTAACCTGTCTTTTCTTATAATTTGCTAATTTCTTTCGTCCACTGCGGATGTTCATTTCCACGTATGTCAAGAACATTTTATCTCTCATTGTAAGTACTGTGCTAAAATCTGGTCAATAATAACGAAATTGTGCCGTCACCCTTCACCGGCAGCCCTCGATACATACAAGAAAAGACACAATACTTTATGTAATCAGAACAAGGACAATTCTTCCCACTACCACAGCACATTTCCTCAACATTAATCCAGTCTGTGTCATTTTATGGCTTGAATAAGGTCATTTTCGGCTTTTGGCAAAATGTATTAATCAGAAGCATATCTTCCCCTATTCGGGTGTGAAGACGCTCTTTATTATTTCCATATCAGGAATCCGTTCACAGATAACGCTCTTTATATGTTAGCCAGGAATTCTATGTCTACTAAACGCCACGAGCTAACGTTTTGTGCATTTGTTGACATTGTTGGGATGTACTCTCCTTGAATCAGAGCTTCGTGGAATATCTTTTCTGATTTCTTGATTACCAGAACTGCTACTCGCCTGCAAATCACCCGTCATTCACCGGCAGCCATCGATACATGCAAGAAAAGACACAAGACTTTATGTAATCAGAACAAGGACAATTCTTCCCACTACCACAGCACATTTCATCAACATTCATCCATTAATCATAAGCATATCTTCCCCTATAACTGTATCATTGCAGTTACTGCCTTAACCTGTCTTTTCTTATAATTTGCTAATTTCTTTCGTCCACTGCGGATGTTCATTTCCACGAATGTCAAGAACATTTTATCTCTCATTGTAAGTACTGTGCTAAAATCTGGTCAATAATAACGAAATTGTGCCGCCACCCTTCACCGGCAGCCCTCGATACATACAAGAAAAGACACAATACTTTATGTAATCAGAACAAGGACAATTCTTCCCACTACCACAGCACATTTCATCAACATTCATCCACTACAATCTGGTAAATAATAACGAAATTGTGCCGTCATCATTCACCGGCAGCCCTCGATATATGCAAGAAAAGACAAGACTTTATGTTATCAGAACAAGGACAATTCTTCCCACTACCACAGCACATTTCCTCAACATTAATCCAGTCTGTGTAATTTTATGGCTTGAATAAGGTCATTTTCGGCTTTTGGCAAAATGTATTAATCAGAAGCATATCTCCCCCTATTCGGGTGTGAAGACGCTCTTTATTATTTCCATATCAGGAATCCGTTCACAGATAACGCTCTTTATATGTTAGCCAGGAATTATATGTCTACTAAACGCCACGAGCTAACGTTTTGTGCATTTGTTGACATTGTTGGGATGTACTCTCCTTGAATCAGAGCTTCGTGGAATATCTTTTCTGATTTCTTGATTACCAGAACTGCTGCTCGTCTGCAAATCACCCGTCATTCACCGGCAGCCATCGATACATGCAAGAAAAGACACAAGACTTTATATAATCAGAACAAGGACAATTATTCCCACTACCACAGCACATTTCCTCAACATTCATCCAGTTTGTGTCATTTTATGGCTTGAATAAGGTAATTTTCGGCTTTTGGCAAAATGTATTAATCAGAAGCATATCTTCCCCTATTCGGGTGTGAACTGCTGGTCGCCCCTGACGAGATTGGTCGCCCCTGACGAGATTCCACCATGAGAGAATCGAAACTTCACTTTAAAGGCCCATCATTGTAAGTGATGTCGGGCAATGTCCCACGCAAATTTATCTTCAGAAATTTTCGAACTTTTCAGAAGTTTTTAGTATTATCTCGGTTCCCTCGGAGTTCATACAATTTTAACGGCCCTTCTGAGGGCCACTATTAGCGCAAGGGACTCGATAATACATAGAAAATGCCCCCGAAAAAAAGGAAGCTCATAGGCCGCAAGAGAAACAATACACGTGCGAAGCAGATTTGTCGTGATAACGAAACTGACGAACAGCGCCAGTTGCGGCTCGATGCCCTTCGCCAGTCGACGGCCCTTTCCAGGGCGTCAGAAACTCACGAACAGCGCCAGTTGCGGCTCGATGCCCTTCGCCAGTCGACGACCCTTTCCAGGGCGTCAGAAACTCACGAACAGAGCCAGTTGCGGCTGGATTCCGATCGCCAGTCGACGGCCCTTTCCAGGGCGTCAGAAACTCACGAACAGCGCCAGTTGCTGCTCGATGCCCTTCGCCAGTCGACGACCCTTTCCAGGGCGTCAGAAACTCACGAACAGCGCCAGTTGCGGCTCGATGCCCTTCGCCAGTCGACGACCCTTTCCAGGGCGTCAGAAACTCACGAACAGAGCCAGTTGCGGCTGGATGCCGATCGCCAGTCGACGGCCCTTTCCAGGGCCTCAGAAACTCACGAACAGAGCCAGTTGCGGCTGGATGCCGATCGCCAGTCGACGGCCCTTTCCAGGGCGTCAGAAACGGTCGCACAAACGGAATTGCGTCGACGAAACGACCGAGTCGCTACTGCAAATGCCACAGAAGAACAGCAACGTCTCAACGTTATTAGTTGGGGAACAGCAGCCATGAATTACAATCCATCCATCGATTATACATCTCACGACTCTCTCCGAGTTGTCCAAATGATGGTTGTATGTGAGCAATGCTCTGCTTTGAGGTGGCCCACCGAACCCTTAGGTTTCTGCTGTTCTCGTGGGAAGGTCTCCCTTCCGATTCGTCCAGACCAACCACGGCCCCTGAGAGGCCTACTTAGTGGCGATTCACCAGACTCGGAACATTTCCTCCACAACATCCGCCGATATAATTCGGCTTTCCAAATGACATCGTTTGGAGCTAATGTAATAACCGAAGGTGGTTTTATGCCAACATTCAAGGTTCAGGCCAGATCTATCACAGAATTGGCTCGCTCCTACCTACAGCCGAACAAAAACCCCGATCTTTGCAAGTCTACTTTATCGATGACCACCATGACCAGGCAAACATTCGAGCAGCCGATAACCTTAAACCTCATCTGATCATCGCAATCCAAGACATGTTGCACGCGGACAACTCTTACATTACTAGCTTCAAGTGTGCCATTGAGTCTAATCCCGGTCCGAATCGCGATGTTGTCATCAATGCTGATAAAAAGCCTTCAGATGCACATCGTGGCATGTTCAATGCCCCAGCTTGCAATGAACTTGCAGTGGTCATGACCGGGCAAGAACATGGAGCGCGATACATAGTAATTAAGTCCCGTGATAACACAATCAGGAGGATTTGCGAGACACACAGGTTATATTACCCTCTACAGTACCCTCTACTGTGTGTGCGTGGTGAAGATGGCTATCGATTGGGGGTCCAACATGCTGTCGGTCTAAAGAATGTCTCGTGCAATGATTTCTATGCTTACTATTTCATGGTAAGGAGCAATTCTTTCAACCACTTACATCGGAGTAGGAATCTGTTCAATCAGTTTGCTGTCGACATGTATGCTAAGGTTGAATCTGAGAGACTGTTTTACATTCGTTCACACCAGCGTGAATTACGAGTAGATTCCTACATTCATCTCCGAGACAGCATCAATAACGATCAGACAGAAGGCCATGGTCAACTTTGTATACTTCCGTCATCATTCACAGGAAGTCCACGATATATGCAAGATAAGACACAGGACGCCTTGACGTATGTGAAGAATTTTGGTCACCCAGATCTCTTTGTCACGTTTACATGTAATCCCAAATGGGAGGAGAGTTGTTCGAGGGCCAGGCACCAAGGGACAGACATGATGTGGTTGCCCGTGTTTTCCGCCTGAAACTTCAGAAACTCATGTTTCTGGTGAAGAAATGTCATATCTTCGGGCAATCATTATGTGACATGTACACCATTGAGTGGCAGAAGATGAGCCTCCCCCACATGCAGACCAGATAGATAACATAATCTCGGCTGAATTGCCTGATCCCGAGCAAGACCAAACACTGTGATTTTGTAAAGACGCATATGGTCCACGGACCATGCGGGCGGATCAATCCCAACTCGCCTTGCATGACAGATGGCAAGTGCTCGAAGCGATATCCGAGACAGTTTTTAGCAGAGAACCAGACATCTAATGAAGGTTACCCTCTCTACGGGAGGCGTTCATCAGAAGATGGCGGTTTCACTGCTAAAATAAGAATGAGAACTGGTGGAGACTTCGAAATCGACAACAGGTGGATTGTCCCTTATTGTCCTCTTCTGACGATGTTATTCGATGCACATATTAATGTTGAATTTTGCAGCTCTGTCAAGTCCATTAATTATGTGTGCAAGTATATAAATAAGGGTTCATATGCTGCCATGTTCGCATTGCGAGACTCGAATGATGAGGTCAGCCAGTTTCAAATGGGCAGATATCTTAGCACAAGCGATGCGTTCTGGAGAATATTTGATTTTCCTATTCATGACCGTCATCCTACAGTAGTTCGCCTCGCTGTCCATCTCGAAAATGGTCAGAGGGTGTATTTCACTGAGAATAATGCCCAGCAAGTAGCTGCTGCTCCACCAAAGGAAACGAGTTTAACATCTTTTTTCACGACATGTCAAAATGATGAGTTTGCTCGGAGTCTTCTCTACGTTGAAATTCCCGCATACTACACATGGGCGAACAACAGATGGTCCAGGCGGAAGCGGGGTTCACCAGTTGATGGACAGGTTGGTGTCTTCAAGGACACGGCCCTGGGCAGACTGTACACGGTACACCCATCTCAGCATGAATGTTTTTATTTGAGGCTGCTCCTCTTGGAAGTTCGGGGTCCTGAATCTTTTGAAAGTCTGAGAACCATTGATGGTGAGGTATGCACGACTTTCCGACAGTCTGCTCTCCAAAGAGGCCTTATTGAAGTCGACAGACAATGGGAAGCAACTCTGTCCGATGCTTCTGTTTCAAGAACGCCGATGTGTATGCGTAGCCTCTTTGTTGTTATGTTGCAGATGTGTGGAGTCTCAGATCCCAATGGTCTCTGGATGCAATTCTGAGAGGATATGTCTGAAGACTTCCGCTGGAGACAGCAGAGGCTCAACCCAGATGTTGAGGTCGCCTTCAATGAAAATATCTTCAATCAAGCTCTCGTGGCTATTGAAGACAAGATTCTAGCCCATGGAGGCCTTGAATTACACACTTTCGGACTTCCCCGAACTACCAGGATTGAAACTGTTCAACAACCAAGAGAAATACTTAGAGAGACGACATATGATAGAGATATCCTTGCTGATGTCATCGCTTCAAGTGAAGCGAAACTATTGCCAGAACAGCGGCATGTTTTTGACACAATTATGGGTTCTGTAAACGGTGCCGGTGGTATATTTTTCTTAGATGCGCCAGGTGGTACTGGTAAAACGTTTCTGATAAACTTAATTCTTGCCAGGATTCTGATTCAGGGGAAAATTGTCATTGCAGTTGCGTCATCTGGGATCGCTGCGACATTGCTCCCGGGTGGTAGGACTGCTCACTCGTCATTCAAACTCCCGCTGAACTTAACAGCGAATGACCTGGCGACGTGCAATATAGCAAAAGGTACAGGGCTTGCGCGTCTACTCCGCAGTTGTGTAATGATTGTTTGGGATGAGTGCACCATGTCTCACAAACATGCTTTCGAAGCTCTGGACAAGACATTGCAGGACATTCGTGAGTGTAATGCGATCATGGGCGGTGTAACCTTGCTCCTGTCCGGAGACTTCAGACAAACGCTCCCTGTTATCCCTCGGGGAACGAGGGTTGACATGGTCCGCGCATCTCTCAGGTCGTCTTATCTTTGGCGGAGTGTTCGCTCTCTGCACCTGACAACCAACATGAGAGCCCATTCATATAACGACGAGATGGCCACCTCATTTGCAAGTGATTTGCTTCACATTGGAAATGGCGAATTTCATGGTAGCATAAATTTATCAGAATGCACCGACTGTTGTGTCGGAAGTTGTGATGCATTGATTGGGGCAGTTTTCGGTGATCTGGTCAGCAACATGAGTGATTCCACCTGGCTATGTGAGAGAGCAATTCTCGCTCCTAAGAATGACACCGTTGACGCAATCAATCGTAAGATGCTGGCAATGGTACATGGAGAGATCCGTGCATCCAACTCTATAGATTCAATCCCAGATCCAAGTGACGTGGTCAACTATCCTACCGAATTTCTCAATTCTTTGAGTCCCACTGGTATGCCACCGCACGAGCTTTTCCTGAAAGAGGTTGTTCCGATCATGTTGTTGAAGAATATGGAACCCCCGAAACTCTGCAATGGCACCAGGCTCCTTATCAGGAAAATAATGCCTCATCGTATTGAGGCCGATATTTTGACCGGGTGCGGCAACGGTGAATATGTGTTCATCCCTAGAATTCCCTTGATACCTACAGACAGCCAAATTGAGTTCATAAGGCTGCAGTTCCCGGTTAAGCTAAGTTTTGCTATGACAATTAATAAGTCACAAGGCCAAACACTTAAAGTAGCCGGGTTGCAACTGGAGGAACCATGTTTCTCTCATGGTCAACGTTATGTTGCCATGTCACGAGTTGGTTGGCCAGGTAACTTACACATCAATGCACCTGACAATGCAACAATCAATGTCGTGTACAGGGAGGCCCTCGGTTTATCAGAGATTGGTATGTGATCAGAGTGATGGGCATGCCAACTAACCTCTCTTCGTGGCATTTGATGTTACTCCATGATAATGTGTATATAGTTCATTTAATTTATTGATCTCAGGAAATGTTCTTCGGTGATCGGTCACCGGGCCGGAGAACATGTATATTGATGTACATTTTGTATATACTATTTATTTAATTTATTGATCTAATGCTTCCACTGTCGGTACCAAGCCTGAACAACATTCAGGCCTTTGTTGTGATGTTAACTAGCTAAACTCTCTACCAACTATCACAGAGGCCCGAATCGAAGCAGAGGGGATCACACTTAAGCTATTATTACGGACGATTGCAAATCACCCGTCAAATATGACATAGGTTTACGTTTAGTGGCAACGATGAGAACCCTGTATAATGGTGTCGAACATGACCTAGATCATAGCAGAGGGGGTCACACTTAAGCTATCATTACGGACGATTGCAAATCACCCGTCAAATATGACATAGGTTTACGTTTGGTGGCAACGATGAGAACCCTGTATAATGGTGTCGAAAATGACCTAGATCATATCTGATCTCTTATATTTTGAGAAATAGCCCGGACAACGTCGGGCACATCAGCTAGTCATTATTGATCCTGGGGGCTTGCTTCCCTCATGTGGTGTACTGATTGACATTATTCTTGTTCGTTTCTATGCCACCTTCCACGACGCAAACATGTTTTCACCTTCGGTGACATCTATATATAGGTATATATAAGTATATGTCTGGCTTGTTGGTCTGTGATTAATTTGGAATCAGATAGCGCGGTAGTGTCCTCATTCGTTCCCGAGATCAGAGGACTGTGGACTGCGGGGAAACAGCAGTTTATCCAAGTTAGCGCCAAAGACAGCTAAACGATCGCAAAAACGCAGTAATAATGGTCTCACCATTTAATTTGTCTGGACATTACTAGATTACATCCCTTTGTGGGAATATGTTGTTCGGCAAGGAATCTCTAGCGTCGGTTTTGTCTGAAGATATTGCTATAATAGGTCTTACCGCCAACTTGATGAATTGAAAAACGCCCCAAGCGTCTACCTTTTTACTGGTCAGTGCTGATATGTGGTCGTCATGCCAGATGCATTTGTATTATATCCGGCGTCTAATAGGTCCCTCAGAGCTCGCAATGGCCAGAGTATAAAGACCTTTGTGATATACGCTCCGCGCTGGCCCAAAATTTATTTTTGCCGAATGAAAATTAATTATGTGCCGATAAAGGATATTTCAAAGACTTCCGTCGTTGTGTTTGAACTTTAAACCACATGGCGGTTTGCGCTCAAAGTTACAGCTATTAATATTCGTATTTTAATTTTTCCCGGTATCGAAATATGTCGATAAATACCTAAACTACCTTTCTACGAGTATAATATTTCTCAAAATGATGCATTGAATTCATACAAAATACAACATTCCGAACAACGGGTCCCGAACAAAAAGTTTGCCCTTTGAGGCTTTGCATTCATCGGAATTCTGGAATCGGTTTTGGGGTTCGAACGACCCATGTCCGTTTAAGCCCTTATTTAGACCAAACAAAAATGGCGATTCAGATAACCGAGATAAGTTTGTGTTTGTTTCTCCAAAATTGCAATTCCTGAAAACCAAAGGACGACATATAATTCCTCACAACAGCTACCGTAATTTCAAATAACTCTTGTCCCTCCAATGGAATATCATACAATAATAAACCAGTCACCCGTCCATACAATTAATGAAGGGCTACACAACATGTGGGCACATGAAGAAAAGAGATTACATTTGAAAATATGACCTATCTATTATATATTTTGGAAGATCTGTGCGGGTGTGTGTGTGGGTGTGTGAGGGAGGGTGTGTGTGTGTGTAATCGATTAACTCGAAAACGGCCGAGCCGATTTCGATGAAACTTGGTATGTGGGGATATTTTCGGCCGGGGAGTGACATAGGCCTATTAATTTGCCCGGGCGACGTGACCTTGACCTTGAAATCGGGTCATTTCAATGTCAAACGCCCGAATATCACGGGATTTCAATGAAACTTGGTATGTGGAGGTACTTTCGTATGGGGAGTCTCATAAGCATATTCATTTGCCCGTGCGACGTGACAGTGACCTTGAAATCGGGTCAATTCAAGGTCAAATCGCCAATTTTGATGGGATTTCGACGAAATTTGATACGTGGGGTTACTTTTGTCCACTGAGTGTTTTGTACGGGTCGAGTCGTGACCCCGACCTGACATTGACCTTCAAAATGATCAATTCAAGGTCAAATCGGGTAAAACCGGATGGATTTCGACGGGCACGTTTGTCGGGTACTTTTGTCCGGGCAGTGTTTTGGACTGGTCAAATCGTGACCCCACTTGACCTTGACCTTCAAAATGGACAATTCAAGGTCAAAGCCCGGACGAAGTCGGGTCACCTTCTAGTATTATATATAGTCTCATAGATGTAATGATATTAATTACCTGCTATAACGAACAATCACTGTAAAATTACTTTCTTGCGGTATTGAGAACTCACTTGCCAAATAATTTGCCAATTAAAAATGATTGTTGCCAACAATTGTTTGACAAGCGGCAGTACGAACCACGAGCACAGAGGAGACATAGCAATACTAACGCACCGAATATACTCCAAGGATTATATTATATAGATAATGAATGGCTTGGACTATTCCTCCTCTCGGACCACTATTTTGGCATTGTCAACAACAAGACATTCATTATTTATTATATTATACCGAAAATTGGTGCCAATTCTCTATTTCTGTGTCTGATGTGTCACATTTTTATTTACCGTGAATTTTGGAAATCGGTCTCAGATTTTACAATTTACGGCAATCTTTTGACGATGGCAGGGGAGCATAACTATGTTATAAGTTACATCTAACAGCATCTCTTCATGATTCATGCATTTATTTCTATAATATAAGGTGCAAATCTTATTACCCTCTACCAAATGAAATGCGACAATCTTGCTTGCTAACCGATTTTCGATCTGCTTTAAAAACTCACATATTCCGACGACGCTACCCCGACACAAAGAAAACTAACACAATCTGATTATATATAATTCCACATATCTATTGATTCTTTTCCATGTGCATTTCTTGTGTATTTATATAATGCGTACAGCGCTTATGGCCCCTTGCGGGGGGTAGGCGCTATATAATAATTATTATTAATATTATTATTATTATTATTATTATAAATACGTCATTAGCAGACATTTTGGCGAAATTTTAACTTAACTTCTATTAAAACGGAAAAGGAAGTCATAAATAACGTCCACTGGCATTACAAACTTAGAACTGGCCGCTTGCCAACTAAACGGACAAACTGTTAAATACATTATGACCGGACATTTGTAAGATCATTACAATTCACCAATAAATCTAATGATATACCGATATTGCAACAACTATTGTATAAGGTATTAGTTTAAGATTGGCCGTATCGCCAGGCGGCAACCAGATTTCACGAAATGAGTTTGTTACTATAAATAGAAAAAGAATAGTAGGCATGTGGGAATCATACGGGGGTACTATTATATAGATACTGAATGGCTTGGAGTTGACTATGCCAAAATAGTGGTCGTCGAGGAGGAATAGTCCACGAGCCGCAGACGAGTGGACTATTCCTCATCGAGGACCACTATTTTGGCATAGTCAACGACAAGACATTCATTAATTATTATATTATATCGAACATTGTGTCAATTCTCTCACAATTTCTGTGTCTGATTTTGTCACATTTGTATTTACCGTGAATTTTGGAAATCGGTCTCATATTTTACAATTTACGGCATTCTTTTGACGATGGCTCGGGAGCATAACTATGTTATAAGTTACATCTAACATCATCTCTTCATGATTCATGCATTTATTTCTATAAATACGTCATTAGCAAAGACATTTTGGCAAACTTTTAGAAAACGGAAAGGAAGTTATAAATAACGTCTACTGGCATTACAAAATTAGGACTGGTCGCTTGCCAACTAAACGGAGAAACTATTAAATACATTGGATAGCTATGATCGGACATTTGTAAGATCATTACAATTCACAATAAATCTAATGATATACCGATATTGCACAAGGTATAGTTTCAGATTAGCCGTTTATCTTCAGGCGGCAACCCGATTTCGCGAAATGAGTTTGTTACTATAAATAGAAAAAGAATAGGCATGTAGGAATCCTACTGGGGTACTATAATAAAATATTGCACGACTTGTACAGTTGACTGTGCCAATATAGTTGTCCTCGGTGGTCCGACTCGGGGACCACTGTGTAGGAACTGTTAAATCGGAAGTCGTTCTATCGCCGGTATTGTGATGGTTCTTGCCTGATTTGTTACGGTTCCTGATGATGGAAAATAATCATTTTTGTGACAAAATAACGCATAATTATATATGTCTTGAATATATATTGAACTTTCCTGAATGAACAGAGGCTGCAGAAGTGCCGTGTTATCGAAACCTGAACTCTAGACCACAATTAACTCGGTATTAGCGAGTTAACGCGTAAATATCAACATGTTATCACTGAAAATCAAGCCAAGTGGACGCAATTTATTTGTTTTTCGTGGCGTATAAAATATGAAACGCATTCTGAAGACAAATAGTGTGGTCGTTGGAGAGTTGAACCCGGAATAAATTGGATACAAGCTTATTTTTGTGTTATTCGACGCGGAAAAACACCAGGAACAACATATTCAAAATCCGGAAAAATCCGCTCATGGGAAAATTCAGGATCCAAGATGGCGTCCATAATGTCTGTTGTTATCGCAAAATACTAAATTTCTGCGGTAGGTGCTCCAATTAATGCCAAATTCGTAATAAATTGAAATATATACAAACAATGCTTTGTCGTACACCATATCTGTAGAATGTATTTCCCAAAATGGACAAAATCGAATGAAATTTACATGTTGTGGAAAAACTGAAGAGCTAGTCCTATACGAGTGAACAAACTCTCGAATTATGCGAGGAAGAATGATTGCAGGGTATAAGAGAAACGTTTGATTACAGATGTACGAATTATCTCTGATGTATCTCACGAGAGAGCAAGCGAAACCAGGGTCTTATGAAATGGTTAAATCTTGACTTTTGTACGCCCAGAAACGGAAACATAACGCAGTTTTTTTCTGTACTGCTTATCTTGAATCGTGTAATATATGTGTAATTAAACAGCTAAATGGGATTTAGTAGAGATGTATTGACTATGAGACCTTTTTCTAGAAGCAGAAAAATGGACACCTCTTCTTTAGAGTTGATCCAAAACTCATGATGGGTGGACATGAAGTAGGGAGCAGGTGTGATCTAGTTTTCTATATCACATTTACCCCCCACCCCCCCCCCCCAATTGGCAGGAAACTGGTTTAATGGACAAATAATCTAATTCCATTTAATTAAATTAATATGCTTTGTATTAAATAATGTATGCTCTTTTGCAAAATAAATCATCTCTCTCTCTCTCTCTCTCTCTCTCTCCATCTGTTGGGAACATTTCCAATTTTGTGGGGGTGGGGGCGCCAGGTTCGAAACTTCCAACACTTGGGAATCTTGAAGCCAGTCTAGATGTTTTTTTGCAATTTTCAGGTTCAGATATCCACATTTTCTCACTGGGTCCATGCATCCTGAGTGTCTCCCCCGGTTTGCATGGTGGCCATTGGCCAATCAAAGGCTACTGATCAATTCACTTCAGAATGGTATACAATCTAGAGCTATAATGTGTCATGCAATTGGGGAAAACCAAAGCCCGGGCCTTGTGCATGAGTTTGGTCTGTTTCAAGGGGATGATGCGGTTGGAAATTCCAAGGTGGACGCCCCAACACTGGATACCCTCCAGCCCACGTCCCTGCTCACTTGACACGTTAGTAGCGAGGAATAATAATGTGCCTTATAATAGCCAGGTTCAGACACACATACCATTGTTAATGATTCATTTGTATGAATGTTTAGCTAATAATTCAAACAATCTGTTACTGCATGTTGAATTTAATAGCTGTGCATTCCTACAAATGAATCAATAGGATCCAATGAGGACCTCACCTCCACGAGAGCAGCCATCTACAAGAAAGCTCGCCAGTTACGCAAAGACGAACTGATTTACCAAACTTGGACAATCGATGGTGCTATTCTAATCAGGATAAGAGAAAGTGACAAGCCTATTAGAATCACCACAATGCAACAACTGGACCAACTAGATGGTCGCCTGCGTTGAAACTTAATCGCAATGGAAAATAGAGTCAAGATGACAATATCTTGACTTTATTTTCAGATTTTCATATCTAACATCGACATTTCTGATCCAACATGGATCTTAGTTGACTGTTATACATATATTACAAACCAATAGATGTTTGCCCATGCAATGTAAATATATACGCACCAATACGTTCGCCGAATTAACTGCCTTGTGATTCTGCCATAGGCGCATATACCTCCACATGTATGCATATACCAACTTAAATGCTAGATCCGATGAAAATTTGGTTTTCTGTCAGTATTCGTCGTTAAGAATTGTATCATTTCCGTCTTGACACTGCTGTGAAATAAGAAAACACAGCCCTCTCCGCGATACTCGTCATGCACTCACATAGATTCACCATCGTCTGATTTTGTTTATATATCCCATCCATAGACTCATTGAATAGCTTCTCGTGTGATGTCGTGCTTCATCTCTCTTTAAGAAAAACAAAGCAGAACGAAATAATATACACGCAGTGACATGAACGTAAATTGAACAGATTCACGTGTGATGTCGTGTTACATATCTCTTTAAGAAACACAATCCTCGTCGCGTCATCGGTTACTCACCAAAGAGTAGGCCTAACACATAATCAACTGGCCTCAATAGAGCGTTCTAACATACACACCTTGAACCGGTTCACATCAGATGTCATGTTTCTTATTTCTTTACTGGTCAACCCGCCGCGATATTGGTCACGCAGAATCATCCAAGTAGAAACTAAACCTTAGAGATGATATGTCTCATAAACGAACACCGAAACTCGACAAGTGGACATCCCTTCTTAATAACATGTATACCATGCATAATGCAGCATGAAATTTCTAATTCTCAAATTGGGAAGCACGATTTGCCATCGCTGCTATGGAATGAAACCGGTCAACCAGTATATAGGCTGACGCGACGTCACGAGTAAAGTACGCACGCAGGTCAAACGCGCACGAGATACCCGCATCTAGACCACGCGGTCAGGTCGACTGGATTTGTGCAATCAGCCACGTGTTACTGTGTCACATACCGAATCTGACATAATTGAATCCGCCGAGATTGCTTTCTCCAAGGTTTTGCTCTTGAACCAATATACTCGACTCTGTTCTGTGCTGCTTGATTTGGCAGGTCAGGGCGGAAACGCATATCACGGTATTAAGGATAGCCTTATAACCGACCGGTATGGCCGTCCTGATCTATAATAAGTCAAGGGAGCACATATGGATTATGTACCTGCATATATATAGTCACATGCCACGTGAAAGCGCTGGACCGTCCAGCTAGCCGCCATCCATCCGTTCGTCTATCGGTCTGTTGTGTCGTGCTTCTGACATTCTTAATAACGTCAATTACAACTGTACTGCAGGAAAGTATATTAGCCAATTCAATAGTAGTGTTGCTTGTTTGTATCTTTCATGTTACACTGTTCTTACTCGGTGCACATTGCACGATAGACCTGTTTTGTTTATGTTCTGATCTACATCCACATAGGCATCTTTATGTAAATATATATTCTCCGCACAAAGCAAACTTATTCCGGCATATATATCGTTGTACGCGCCGTACAATTCCACTACCGAAGAGCACATTGCACGATAGACCTGTTTTGTTTATGTCCTGATGTACGTCCACATAGGCATCTTTATGTAAATATATATACTTCACGCAATGCAAACCTATACCGGCATATATATATCGTTGTACGCGCCGTACAATTCCACTATACTGAAGAGCACATGCAAACGTATGGTTCAAACAATGTTGACGATCACATATATTCGTCGTTCGTCCGTGCGTTCGTGTTCCCTGATACGTTGATGTGCCGCGCATAACTTTATATATGCTACATGTATATTATGTCATGCCGACTTCTGCACTTACCTGGCTCGTATGTCCACACCGTGCACACCATGGACCCATACTCGGACATCACCTACACCTATACCAACTAAATATACAATATAAATATATTGGCACATATTTGTTATATTGGTGCTGTGCTCAAATTAAGTAATGTCGATCGATAGATTCACAGCTCCCGGTTGTTGTTGTGATACTGAGTGAACTATCATGTACATCCGTTCCTTTACAAATTGATCATGCACATTTAATCGGTTAACTATACTTGCAATGCCATAATATTTTAATCCTCTCCCCATCAGTCCCCGCAATCCAATAGTATGAGTTACACCCAATGTAATGTTCTTTGTCTCTTCTTGCTCTGTTATCTTTCTGCTTCTCCTCACCCCTTGTACCAAATTATCAACCATGATGTTCCACTAGAGCAGCAATTATTCATAGCCATGCACTACCATGCATCTCCATCAATATACTTTTCTCATTCCTACAAACTTGCTATTTGTCATTGTAAGCCCGCCGCATCCGTGACTCGGTGCCGATTAGGTCCATTTCCAGACAAGCATGCACTGTTGATGATACCTTATGGATAATATAGACATGTACAGGGCCAGAGTCGGTACGTTTCATGGACGGGCTGTCAGACTATCTGGGAGGGGACGATTGGACTTGAGACAGTCACAGGCATGTATATTGTATGTTCTCTACAGATTACTTGGGTTAAAATTGAGCATGGCTTTTAAAATAGTGACATTGCTTTATGTCTCGTTTCCCACAAAACTATCACGTAGTATTCAGTTAATGAAGGATCACATCATGTTTGTCTCGCACGGCGATGGCAATGCACAATATTTAAAGACATGTATGCAAACCATATCAAAACTATGTAAGTACGTTCAACCCAAATTTACTATAATATATTGCAAGACCTTAGCATGTCTCCTGGTATTATATAAACTGCTACTCCTTTCGGGCGATGTAGAATGCAACCCTGGACCTATTCAAACCGCCGGGAATGCGAATATTTCCATACTACTTTTAAATACTCAAAGCATGCGTCATAAGATGGATATTTTAGAGGCAGAAACTAGCAATGGTAAATACGATGTATGTTTATTTACTGAAACTTGGGTGAATGACTCGATTGCTGATTCAGATATCCACCTTTCTGGGTACCAAACACCAATTCGAAATGATCGAACAGATGGGCGAGTCGGAGGTGGAGTGTGCATATATATACGGGACATGATTCCGTTTCGAATACGGAATGACCTGCCATCTAAAGGAACAGAGTCCGTATGGGTGGAAGTTACTATAAATAGGAAACATCTTCTAATAGGTTGCTTCTATAGACCCCCAAACGCCCCCACCAAAATATGGACTGATATTAATGAATGTATATCGTTGGCGCGTGATATCGACTTAGATGTGATAATAGGAGGCGACTTCAACGAAGATTACAAACCCAATGGTAACGGGAAAATTAATGGTATATGTTATGAACGCGGTCTAAAGCAACTAGTTTCTGAGGCAACACATTTTACTGAGAACTCCACTTCTATACTCGATTTGTTTATGACTAGCAACTCCGAACTAGTAGAGTCTCCATACGTCATTGGTAACATTTTTAATAATAATGTACGCTTTCACTGCCCTGTTGTTATGAAACTTAAGCTCAATAAACACCCTATCCCTAATGTGATAACAAGAACGATTTGGAACTATAACCTTGCAGATTATGACACCATGAACGAAGATTTTTTACAGTGGAATCACGAAGAAAGTACAATGTTACCACGGGAAAAATGGGTGGATGATATAACAAACAAATTCGACGAGGTATGTAATGACAACATCCCACATAAGACAGTGGTAATTAGGAAAGGTATGCCACAATGGCTCACCTCAAATGTCAGGAAACTCATGAGACGAAGAAATCGCCTTCATAAAATTGCAAAAAAGAAAGACACACAACAGGCTTGGGCCAACTTCCGGTTAAAACGCAATGAGACCATCGGTGCCATTAGAAAAATCAAGCGGGAACTTGATGACAAAAACGAACGTTTATTAAACAATGGAAGTAGTGATCAATCAACGTGGTGGAAAATTATTCAAAGGGTTCTGTTCTCCGATAATAAACGCACAATTCCACCTCTGGTATCAGGTAATTGTTTCCTGATTTCACCGACTGAGAAAGCAAATGCATTCAATTCCTTTTTCTGTGAGATATCCTCAGTCGATGATGTCGGGAGGGTTCTACCTGAAGACAATTTTAAACCAGACCGACCATATATAGACAGTATTTCAATAACGTCTGTTGATGTTTATAAGGCTCTAAAATCTCTGAAGGTCTCAAAGTCATGTGGTCCAGATAAAATAAGTCCTAGAGTACTCAAGCATTGTGCATCTTCTTTATGTGAACCACTTGCATCTTATTTCAAATTATTTATTGAAAGCAATTATTACCCACACCAATGGAAGATATCTAATGTGACCCCGATTTTTAAGGCAGGAGATCCCGGTATTACTTGTAACTATCGTCCAGTCTCCCTACTTAGCTGTGTATCAAAGGTGTTTGAGAAGTGTATATATAAATATCTCTGGGAATTTCTGGAAGTCAATAAACTACTATCAATTTATCAATCTGGATTTGTGAAAGGTGACTCAACTGTTTTTCAACTGACAGAAATATACGACAACATATGCAGGTCCCTAGATGATGGAAAGGAAATAAGATGTGTTTTCTGTGACGTTAGTAAAGCATTTGACAAGGTATGGCATCGCGGACTACTTTATAAACTAACGAAGATAGGAATTACGGGGGATTTACATAAACTGATTGAATCATATTTTGAACACCGACAACAACGTGTTATTATTGATGGATCAAGTTCTCAGTTGCAGAATGTTTCTGCGGGAGTTCCTCAAGGATAAATCCTAGGTCCTCTTTTTTTCTTGATATACATAAATGACATAACTGAATTCATAACATGCAACATTCGCCTTTTTGCTGATGACACTTCGATTTTCCTAACCATTGAAGACCCCAATCTTGCCGCAAAAGTTATCAATGATGACTTAGAAACTTTAATGAAATGGTCGACTAAATGGCTTGTCAAATTTAATCCGCTGAAGACAGAATCTCTCCTGGTTTCTCGAAAAGATACACCCGTATTACACCCACCCTTGGCATTGGGTGATACAATAGTGAACGAAGTTGACACGCACACACATCTTGGACTCATTTTTGATAACGAAGGCAGCTGGGAGATCCATATTCGCTCATTACTGGCTAAAGCCTGGAAACGAGTGTATTTGTTACGAAAACTAAGATATCGAGCAAGCAGATCAACACTGGAAAAAGTATATTTTTCTTTTATACGTCCCTTACTGGAGTATGCCTCACCTGTATGGGACAACATTCCCGATTTCTTATCATCAGACATAGAGAAAGTTCAATATGAGATGGCTAGAATTGTAACAGGGGCAACAATTAGCGCAAATAAAGACCTCCTCCTACTGGATACAGGCTGGGAACTACTATCATCGCGACGGAGAAAACACAAACCCTGCCAATTTTTAAAAATGATCAAAGGAACAGCACCATCTATACTGAGAAATCTCGTACGCCCAGTTGATTCTTACGATACCGGTTATAACTTCCGTTTTGAGCACGTAAGGTTGCCACCCGATATCTCGTACAACTATTACATGAATTCATTTTTGCCATCTGCTATAAGTGAGTGGAACTCTCTGCCTGACACAATACGCAATTGTAATACAATTGATGACTTCAAAAAATCACTAAACGCAAGCACACGGCGCCCCCCAACCTACTACTACCACAATAAGTGTCGCAGATCACATATACTCCACTCTCGCTTAAGATTAAAATGCAGTAGTTTGAACTCTGACTTATTGAGTAATCACATTAAAACGTCCCCTCTCTGTCATTGTGCAAAAATAGAAACAGCACATCACTTCTTATTGGAATGTCCTGAATACAATGGACAAAGGACTGAACTTATATGCGCCATACCGAATGTTATTTTATCAGAACATACTCTTTTTTGCGGATCACAGGAACTCAGTCATCGTGATAATATTAAAATATTTGACGCGGTCCAAAGATATATTTTGAAAACAAAGCGATTTTCATAAGGATATGATCGGTACACACACTTGGAATTACTGCTAAGCGCGAAACTTACCCGCCCCAGATCGTCTGACATCTCACGGCGACGGGCGTAGCAATGACACAAACAATAGTATATGTACAGCATTGTAACCAATCAGCTGCAACTGAATTACATCATCACTTTACCCAGACAGTCTCATTTTTTCTCTCTCTCTCTCTCTCTCTCTCTCTCTCTCTCTCTCTCTCTCTCTCTCTCTCTCTCTCTCCCTTTCCGTCTTCTTTCACTCTTTCTCTCTCTCTGTATATATGTATGTATGTATATGTATGTATAAATGTATGTATATGTATGTGTGTATGTATATGTATATATATATATGCATATTATATATACATATATATATGTATATCTTCCTGTCTATCATAACATCATCATTACTATTATTATTATTATTATTATTATATTTCCATTCCTTCCCGGCTGACCCCCCTCTACACTTAATGAAGAGCGGGCGCGAAAAAAAAAATGGAGCAAACTTAACAAAAGCCCTTGGGCTTGTTGTTTAATCCCTTTTCCAATCCAACAATCATTTAACCTATTCTGTTTTATTGTCAACACTTTGTCAAATGTATATATGTTATTATGATTGGAATAAAATATGTTTACACTAATAGGATCCAAGTCGCTGCTCTTTATAGCACATTTAGTCACCAAATGATTAACATCCATATAATAATATTTGTAACTGCATGATTCTTTTCTCTTTTTTATATGTTACTGCTGGTTGAACTTAATAGCTAAGCATTCCTACAAATAGGATCAAGTCAATTCTCATTACAGCGCATTTAGTAACCAAAGGTTTAATAACATCCACATAATAATATTCGTAACTGTAGGATTCTTTGCTTTTTTATATCTTCTATTAAAAAATCAGAGATCCCTAGTCAATCTAAAATATGATTGAATGGAAGATTATCGTGCTTGTATATGCTTTAATAGCTGCATATTCTAGAATTCTAGAATTTAACATAGATAAGCAGCATCCAGCAAACGGATGCCCGACATAAACTTCATAAACTGCGTAATCAGAACATTGTAATCAGAACATTGTATGGGTGTCAACGAACTTTTAACGTCTTATTTGTGGCTTTTTGTTGAGTAAAATACGTCTACGAAAATAGACAACACTAGCCGATGTCCCACCTCTTTGTCCGGGCTATTTAGGGATTTTTTTGTGATTGTCTCCGCCTGGGCAAACAATTGTTCGATCGGCCCGGAAACATGCCTATATGAGCTAATATGGTCAAGGTCAAGGACATGGTCGCACGTGAAATTGGACCCACCCATATTGTTCCCGGAATCAAAGTAGGCCTACATTATACGGTTTATACCAAATTTGAGTCGGATCGGTCGAGGTCCAGAAGCATGCCTATATGAGCGTATATGAGCGAGGTCAAGGTCATGGACACGGTCGCAAGTGAAATTGGACCCGCCCATATTGTTCCCGTGATCAAAGTAGAACCAGCTACCATATATGAGTGGGATCGGTCGAGGTCCAGAAACATGCCTATATGAGCGTATTTGAGCGAGGTCAAGGACACGGACGCACGTGAAATTAGACCCGCCCATATTGTTCCCCGGATCAAAGTAGGCTTACACACCAAATTTGAGTCGGATCGGTCGAGCAGTTTTTCGAGTCTATAACACTAATACATACATACAGACAGCTAGAAGTTCCAAAATATATAATAGACTAGCCGATGAGCCCAACGTTGTCCGGGCTATTCAAAAACCAAATTTCAAGTCGATAGCTCCAACCGTTTCCGAGATCTGGTCTGCGCATGCGCGAAGCTGGCGTCGCACGGGCTAGGCGACCCGATAAAATTCGTACCCGGCGCAAGATACATTCACATAGCAAATTTCAAGTCGATAGCTCCACCCGTTTCCGAGATCTCGTCTGCGCATGCGCGAATCTGGCGTCGCACGGGCTGGGCGACCCGATAAAATTCGTATCCGGGGCAAGATACATTCACATAGCAAATTTCAAGTCGATAGCTCCACCCGTTTCCGAGATCTGGTCTGCGCGAAGCTGGCGTCGCACGGGCTCGGGGACCCGATAAAATTCGTATCCGGGGCAAGATACATTCACATAGCAAATTTCAAGTCGATAGCTCCACCCTATTCCGAGATCTCGTCTGCGCATGCGCGAAGCGGGCGCCGCACGGGCTCGCCAATACGACAACATCCACTGCCTGGTCAAACTACACACACGTACCAAGTTTCGTCCCGATCGGTCGAGAATCGTAGATTTGTATTAATGACAGACAAACATACATACAAACAGACAGACAGGGGTCTTCAAAATATATATGAGACTAGCCGATGAGCCCGACGTTGTCCGGGCTATTCAAAAACCAAATTTCAAGTCGATAGCTCTACCCGTTTCCGAGATCTCGTCTGCGCATGCGCGAAGCTGGCGTCGCACGGGCTCGACGACCCGATAAAATTCGTATCCGGGGCAAGATACATTCACATACCAATTTCAAGTCGATAGCTCCACCCGTTTCCGAGATCTTGTCTGCGCATGCGCGAAGCGGGCGTCGCACGGGCTCGGCGACCCGATAAAATTCGTATCCGGGCAAGATACATTCACATGCCAAATTTCAAGTCGATAGCTCCACCCGTTTCCGAGATCTCGTCTGCGCATGCGCTGCACGGGCGCCGCATGGGCTCGCCAATACGACAAGGTCGACCGCCTGGTAAAACTACACACACGTACCAAGTTTCGTCCCGATCGGTCGAGAATCGTAGATTTGTATAAATGACAGACAGACAAACAGACAGACAAACAGAGGTCTTCAAGATATATATGAGATAAAATACAAGACAGATAACTCTATATATCCCGTCTACGCTTACGCTTTACGAAGTCCAGCGCAATGAAATTTCACTATTGTAACCGGCTGTTGACTCATGGAAATGTCGGGCCTGCAAAACGCGTTATTTTTCAAACTAGCTGGCGACTTTGTGAATTTTGATAGGCGTAACACAGCTTATTGGACAAGCATACTGAGGCAGTGTAATTCATCGAAATTAATGACAAGTGGTGCAAATTTCAACTTAATGCATAGTTTGTTGTGTTTATCTTTGTATACTTTCACAAAATTGGCAGTTTGAACCATGTACCATGGCAAATATTAGCCATAGTTTTACCCGTATAGAACGATTAAATGAGGAGAGAACCGACTCGATCAGGAGAGAACCCAAACAATTATCAAAATTCGCGGTTTTTGTCGTTGTTATGATTCGCACAATGAAAGTTTCGTTATATTAACACGCTCATTGGTGCCACAGATTGTGATGGGATCGAAAATAACTAATCCAATTATCACCTAGATGCCTCAAAATTCCGTTTTAACTGTCAAAAAGTCGTGAAAATGTATAATTTTCGATCAAAAAGAACCGTCACAAATCAGTCAAGAACCATCACAAACCGGTGCAGCCAATCAGAACACGAGAAATCACGTGAGATGTAATATAACATCATAACACTTACATGTGTACGCTTTCTCTATACGTTTCTTTGTGCCCGTAACTATAATGAGATCGAACATATACACAACCCTTTCGTGTGAGGTTCACACGGTCAGATAAGATTTTCAAAAGATTTGAATGGCACGAAAATGGCGGTCATATAATCCAAACGATCACCTACCGCAAATGTGTTTTATGCTTCCCTTGCGCGATCATGATACGTGTTACATGTCTGATTTAAAGGCACGGGCGGCGTTCGTTGGAGAAATATTCATATTTGTTCAAATCGCCATAAACAGAAGGAATATTAAAATATATATAGTTTTGTTCATATGCCAAAGATAATCAGCGCGTAAATAGTATATTGTCGTCAAGACATACGATGGTGTACGCAAACAAGAGCCTGCTCGTGTAAAAGAAGTTTTGCTGCTGTTTACATAACACAGCGCAATTCTATTGGTTAATCACACACAAAAGATATAATCGCTCTTTATTATTTCCATATCAGGAAAACAGTAACAAATAACGCTCTTTATGTTTACCATATCCGGATCTAAACAAAAGCCAGGTTCTGTAACGTTTTTTGCTTTTGTTTACATAACAAAGGAAAAACATTTGACAATAACATACTGTTTATGCCATATTGCTGATTGGTATAAGAACAAAGTCTCTCTATATTTTACTAATCTTTCTGTTTATGGCGATTTTTGACGGAGCTGAATATTTTAACAGCATACCCACCGCCAACGCCGCCCGTATCTTTAACTATATATCATTTTAGGGCACGTTCATACACTGGTAAGTTTGCACGGTATGTTTTCGGGTATTTCGTCGTAGAAAACGATATGATGCCAAAATATGAACGGAAACGTGCAAATAAAATGCATCTGTACCACAGCTAACTACGTGAGAAGTAATGTGCAACCTGAATTTGCCTGCAATTATCTCGCACGAATCAATCATACAGGTATTTGATGGCAAATGCTAGTAGAACCGCAACAAGTGGAACGACAGAAATGTTTACTTCTAATGTCGTTCCCTTTGGTCAAGATGCAAGTTATATGCACGTTTCCGTTCATATTATGGCACCATGTGGTTTGCTATATGACAAAATGTCTGCAGGACATACCGTGCAAACTTGCTATAGTGGCTTTTGTGATTTTACATGACGCCTGCGTGCTATGAACAAATACTAATGGATATTAACGTTGGGTTTTAGTTGCCTGGGTTTGCAGAATATTGGCTTTATTGTATGTGGTGTTCCTTTACCCAACAGAAGGGCCCTGTGCCAATGCATTCTCTTATATATGCGAGTCGACCATAGGTCGCCTCGCATATATAAGAGAATGCATTGGCTTAACACATTAAAAATTATAAAATTGTTAAAGAATGTAAGAAAAAATGGTAAAAAAAGATTTTTTTAGGCCAATGCATTCTCTTATATATGCGAGGCGACCTAAGGTCGACTCGCATATATAAGAGAATGCATTGGCACAGGGCATAACTGTAACTATCACAATGTGGTCAAGGAGCCGGTTCCAATGCTATCCATATTTGTATGGTTTTATTGAGACAGACCGAAGATATTTTAGGCTGTTGAAGCTTTATTTGGCCGGTTTTGGCCGGTTTGTTGGGTAAAGGGTTAACCCGTCCTTTACTAAAGCAACATATCGCGCCAAATGTTATAGCTACCTAACCAGCCATAACCCATATAGCTCTGAAATATATTCAGCTGTCATCTTGTAAACATTTTCTATTTAAATCGACTGTATTGGGAGAGGGGCTTCATAAGTTGAAAAAACTTGTACCCCAATCCCTTTTGTATTATTTGCAAATAAAATACGTTTCAAGTCAAATCGTTCAAATAGGCTAATAAATTTGTCCACAGTCAGATATCCGTTATTCCGTTGAATGGTGCGGGCCGCATGGAAAACACATTATAAAGAGCGTGAATCGTGTCGATGAAAATAGGTACATGTAGATTAAATAATGCCAATAAGGGCTTATTTCGTATGTAAATAGTCTCATATTGTAGATAAAAATCACTCTTTATGTCCATATAGAGCGTATATTGAGATAAATAATGTCAATATCAGCTTATTTCAATCATTAAAATAAGCCCGTTATGTGCTTATTTTTTAGGAGAGCCATGTCCTCCAGAAAACCCGCAAATTATTTGCTTATAATAGAATTGGTTTTAGATCGGAAATCTGCTTAAAATAACTTAATTTTGAGTCTATAATGAACTGAAAATGAGCGTTTTAGTTACGTTATCGACTCATAATTACTTCATTATAGGTTCATTATTTTCGGACAATGACACAAATAAACCAACTCACGACTTATCAGGTGTGCCCGCGCCATAAAACGGAATAACGCATGTATATGAGTCAAGTATCTGCTTATCATAGTTTCAGAATCAAATAATATAATCCAATATGAAGTTATGAACTTATTTACATATTATAGGCCGATTATGGGCGTATCTGCGCGAGGATATGTTGGGCTGCCTTATGAGTTCAGATAATAAATTCAACAAATGACCATAGTTGAATTAGTATCTAGACATTTCCCCACCAATTAAAGCATTCATTCTATTCGTTTGTTTGTCTGCTCATGTTTTTTCTGAAAACCCCTCCAAATGTATAATGAACCATTCCAGTATATACCGTTCTCCTGAAAATAAGCTCATATTGAAATTATTTCAAAAGCACAAATAAACCAGTATCGGCATTATCTGAATCTGAATTACGCTCTATATGAATCTATGGGCTTATTTCAGAATTAAGTAAGTCCTATATGAACCTATGTGGATATTTAGGTAAATATTAACCTATTTGTAATAATATATGTTGAAACGTGTGCAGCTGCGCGGGAGGATAAAGTTAGTGCAGAAAGGTTTATCTTGTTGGCAAATAGGATTGGACATCTTTAAGAGTAGCAGATGGAAGTGTAAATGAAGTGCGTCATGCGATATAGAGCTTGCAGACAGCCCAAGAACCATAACCCCGTCCAACCAAAGCACTCCGATCATTATCTTCGTTTCTGACGAGACTCGTGGGTGACATTGCCATGGATGCGATCATGCGATTATTCAAGCAGATATTGTTGTTTGGATCTACGTGTTCCCCCGCGGGCCACATAGCTACACACCGTGATGAATTCACTATGCAAATTTAGGTTCCGAAGATATATGCCTCTCGGCACCAGTTTATTACAAGCGAACACCATAAAAACCGATAAACGACTTCACGCTATTTTGCCATTCTGAGCTATCGCCTTATTTGCATGCAATGCGATCGGCGAACGATAAGATGCTCACGCGATCAGGGCGACCCGATTTTGTTGACAAGTAGATCATATCGGTGAATCGGTTTTGAGTTTTGACAGGAATATGCGTTAATCTCAACCGCTCTGAAGCCTGAATTTAGTGAGCCTGTCATTTGCAGAATGAGGTCCACAGAAGGTGAATTTAGTGTGGCTATCTCGCATTGCGGGCTATCATCACTAAATTCACCATCTGGAGACATCATTCTGCTTAGGCCTTATCTTCTCTGAAAATTTCTTTATTATAAATTATTTATAGAATCTTCTTCACATATATTCGGTTGACAAAATGTAGCGTTATATTTTTTTAATTTGGCTTTTTCGCGGTGTTCCGATAATCTGATTCTTTTGAATCATATTCAGGAAAAGCCATTATGCGTTTCAAACATTCAAAAACATATTTATTGCGAAATATTTTTTATACTTTTATTAGTTGTTGAAAATCAAGATGGTCATTCACGTCGTTTTGGAAACACCCTCGCAGACATTATTATATTTTTCAAAAGCATACATGTTCTTGAATGTTTTTTTTCTCAAATCGCTAGAGTTTGCCAATGCACCGCGGAAATGACTTTAGAAAAATAACGGTACTTTTTCGTAACGGCATCAGTTTGCCCGACACGCATCATAGCAATTCAGCATGACCACCAGCATCATAGCATATTAGCAGGACCATTCGTGTCCATGGATGATATAGACGACTCTTCAAGCGTCGCCCGTTGTCTCCCCGTGACGGCGAAACACTCCGTTTTGAAGTTTTGAGTTATCTAACTTATCTTGTGAGGTTATGTGACTTCACATTCTTATGGATATGTTTTTGATTGATGATATAAATGCACGATGTTGTCGGCCATCGGTTATTTCAACTGTACGATGTGGTCGAAATGTTGGCGCCAATTGCGACCCAATTGGCAAAATCCATGCAGGGTTTACTCAGTTTACAAGACCGCTGCTATCGGCGACATTTCCCCCACATTTGGTGGACTTCCGCGATATCAAGATATATACTAACCGAACAGAGCAACATGCTGCCCTTGTTAAACACAAAACATATCGATTAAAATTTGTGTAATTTCGTACCTTAAGTTTGGAAAGTCCCACTAGACAACATACAGTAATGCCCTAAATAATCGACTCCTTAACCACAGCAAAATTATGGGTACTTTTTCAGGACTTAGTCGGAAATATGGCTTGTTGTCATTCATCGGAAAGCTCTCAGTCGAAAATATGGCTTGTTGCCATTCATCGGAAAGCTCTCAGTGAGAGCTTTCCGATGAATGACAACAAGCCATATTTCCGACTAAATCCTGAAAAATTACCCATAATTCTGCTGTGGTTAAGGAGTCGATTATATGGCAACGACAACAAATTTGGACGCGGGGGTGGGTGGGTCCCAACAAGGGTCGAAAGTCAAAAATCAGCATACGTGCCTGCAAATTTTTTCCGACTCCCCCCTGGGTACCCCAGAATTAACTTCTGAGCACACCCACGACTTTGAGCCACTGCACAATTCCGCTCCTTGTAATCTCGTGCTGTGCTCCACTGAATCTGAGAATATTTCGCCGCCATCGAAACAGAGACATAGGGTCTCATCAGAGTTTTCCGTTCTTCTGCCACTTTAATCCAACCATTGGGCAACCCATCAAGACCACCATTGCACGATTTTCTGCACGTTCTTGCGAGGAAATGAGTGGCGTCGATACATATAACTTCATAAGGATCTCTGAGGTCAATCAACTCTAGCTTATACAATGTAGAACCATTTCACCTCTTGGCCACCAACGGTGACAACACCAACATATGGATACCATTTCTCAGATACATGTATACCATACAACACTTTTTTGCTGAAAACGTCCGTTGCTAGCTCCGATATTGATCTTGTCGAATATGTCCTTTCCGGTCTCTTTGACGGCGACTACAGGAGTTGAATATTTTTGCATTTAAGAATTTCATTTCATTTCACAAAGATGTTGCTCAATCTTATTTTTATTCCTACTGGATTCTTTAATATGAATACCCCTTGTTTGCTTTAGGTATGTGACCTCTGAACTTAACTCAACATCTGATAACGATATTAGATAGTCCAAAAGTGTTGTTGCACTTCGTCCCATTTGTCTTTCTTATTGCAATATTTAGACGTCTTCAAAATTGACAGGATGCAATCCATGTCATTATTCCTAGTATATATGTCGGAATGAACTTCCTGATTCTTTGACCGAGATGCATCGCCACATTCTTTTTAAAAAGCCGATGAAAATCCTATTAGATGTAAGTCTCTAGATATCTCGCTTACTTTCCATTTCTACGACGAGGCAACATTCACAACATGACGTAATAAGCTGTTCCAAATATGGAGTGCATTATTGACGGACGAACATAAGTCGGACGCCAACCAATGGCAATAGCCAAAAATGAGCTAAAATGGCACAGCTGGCTATCAGTGCATGCCAACGAGGACTATCCGTTTACTTTATATACTATTTCGATGGATGCATTTTCTGTGATTTAACTATCGGGGATGTCTCACCAAATCTGAAATAGTGAAAAAGATTGTTCTAAAATGGTAAACTCGTTGGTCTGAAGAACGAATGTTCGAAATAAAGAATATTATTATCCATCCCTTAACTAACACCATTTCCGATTGGGCAAAAGCCGCCACGTGATATTCCTGGAAAAAGTCATATTGGACTCCCGAATGTCACATTGGACTCCCAAGTGTGCAATATGACTTTTTTATCGGGACTCTGTGACGTCACGAATTAACTTTTGCGAAATGAATCGGTGAAATTGTGATGCGCGCGTAACACTGGTGAATTAGCAGACGTTTCACTTCCGCATTGAGTTTTGTTTTTCATTTCCGTGTTTACTGTTCCAAATTATGCTTTCTGATGATCAATACAGGCTTTAATAGAGAATTAAGTGCCGACAAATACCAAAAGTAACCACTAAAGTTGTATTCCCAAAATTTGGATAAACATACAGATGGATAATAAAAATATCATTATACAATGTTGTGTACAGTATGAGTTTTTCTTGTACTCGTCCAGGTTGTGGTGAAAAGTCATATTGGACTCGACACTGCGTGTCTCGTCCAATATGACTTTTCACCACAACCTGGACTCGTACAAGAAAAACACATACTGTACACAACATTGTATAATAACTTTATATCATTGGTGAATATCGGTAGGCTCATTTTATATTTAACCAAAGTTGGGCATTTGCGGTGTTGTAAATTATTTAAAGAGTCGGGCGGCCTTCGTTGTAGGTTATAATTTTGAAATAACATTTATCAAATTATGATAATTTCCTCGAGAGAATTATTACAGCACAATGATGGATATGGATGCGATATTATTCACAAAACACGCTTTGTTTCAGAGAAAATTCAGGTCGATTGTTGATTAGTTTCTCCAAAAATCACAGTGAATTGTCTATAAGCAGAGTCACGATATTGCGTCATTTCATTATTTAGATTCGCGCGTATCATACGTCGGTTGTGAAACCCCTAACTTGGTGCGTCTGCAAATTACAACTCGCAATAGTAAATTCCTTATTTGGTATGTGACGTAATTACCATAGGTTAGGAGAAAATACTAACTGGATTGAAAAATGTTCATCTCTTTGCAAGAACAATTTTATATTGTGTACACGTTTTCTTTCTGACCATTTCCCAATCATGAAGTAACGTGGATTACCTTGATATTGAACTGACAGTGGGTAGAATGGGTCGATTAAAATAACATTTTGTGTGATTTGAATGCGATTGTTGATAGCGCCAATTCGTTGATCTTCACCTTCCACAACACAACGGTACATTTTCATTCGACGATCCGGTAGTGTTTGCCTATAAACAAATAGTTCTGTAACGTTCTTGATGTTTGTTTACATAACAAAGCGTACACACTTGACAATAACATGCAATGTACCTGCTAGTTATGTTTGGTATAAGAAAACAATCTGTCTATTATATTGAATTGCTTTTTATTTCACTCAATCATAATTCGTATGCAATACAGAGTGAAAACATATACACAGAGCTATGTACACAATGTTAGTATGGCTGTTGCGTTTGGCGGTCGAGGTCCGTAGGTGTCTTTCGTCGTGTTCTTCGTCATCATCATCATCATCATCATCATCATCATCATCATCATCCTCATCATCATCATCATCGTCGTCGTCGTCTTCGTCGTAATCATCATCATCATCCTCATTCCCATCATCATCGTCGTCGTCGTAGTTTATCGCGGTTTATCGGATGTTACTATTTTAACAGCAATACCCACCGTGAAGCCCGTCCGTATCTTTTATACAATTCTCCGTTTCGTCAAAGTACGTTCTATATATAGACTTGTCACCCTGCTGATTAACTCTGTTACTTATTTCGAAATTTAATTCTAACTTCGTGTGTCACCTGTTACTGTATTTGAAATTATTCGCTATTTACTACATGCAGTAATCGTGAACCCCGATTAAGTATATTTCGCTATCTAATCGTATGCGTATTAGGTGATCTCGTTACCCTTCCTCCCGGGTCCCTCCCTGGGGTAATACAACATGGCACAACTAGAATAATATCAATGATAACGATGTTAATGGCATCCGATCATGTTTTATCTCCATTTTCATCTCTTAGTCTCTGCTCATATATCCATACCATCAGTTGTGACAGTGATAGTTTGGATTATTCGATTGGTAGTAAACATTGAAATAGTGTGTGTCATTTGCAGAATGAGGTCCACAGAGGGTGAATTTAGTGACGGTATTTCGCACAGCGGACAAGCATGACAAAACTCACCCCATGGGGGCCTCATTCTGCTTAGGAATCATCTTCTGGGCAGTGTCTATAGTCTCAAATTAACATTGTTTTTAGTTGCTTTCCCCCTCTATTCAGTGTCTACATGTGTATCCCATAATTTGCATCAGTTAAAATGCATGATCGAGGTGTCTAATGAGTGAATATCACCAACTTCAACTGGGGAACTTGAATCTGATCCTATAGGTCTCACTTATAGGTCTCAGCATAATGAGGTTCCAAGAGGGTGAATTCGCTGTGCGGGATAGTGTCACTAAATTCACCATCTGGGGACCTCATTCTGCTAGTGATAGACACACTATTTAAAGGCTTGTTGGTATCTGAAGTTCTGACATAAATATTATTAAATCAGAGCAACGGCATGTTGATGTTGTCGAGTAATATGTTGTAAGGAGAGTAACTCTATTTCTCTCTAAAGTTCTAATACAACATATCCTGCTGTTCAAGGAAACTGCAAAAGCGTATATGTTACAATGCGGCAAATAGCACGAGGTTGTGGCACCCTCCACTACCGCTTTTCTATATTTGTATATAATATACTTTTCAATAATATATAAATAGAAGGGTAATGCAATCACGTACCATTGTACATCAGCGTCAAATTTATAGATTTATCCAAACAATGCTCCAAACATGTACATGGATCTATCTGCGAAGAATTCCACTTTAAACAATGTCATTCAATAATAAGTTTCTATACTGATAAATTGATTTTGAAACTAAACCATATTGCGTGTTTCTAACGATGATAAAAGGTTATATTTATTGTTGGTTCGTGTTATCAACCACTGATCTAAATCACGATTATTTTTCCAATAATCCTATTTTGCATCTCTTCCAGAAAGAATACTTGTAACGTCGTAATATGAGCTCGCGGTCGAACAATTACCCGTAAACCACACCAAACTAGACATGTTATTGTAGAATATAAAAATGTTCACCAAACTCAATAATCTAATAGATTAGATCGTCTGTCCCATCCGACTGGCGCACAACTATTTGTGGGTTTTCTGCGACAAAAATGACATCGAATCTAAGGAGATTAATTGTGTAGGATATCGGAACCCAACGATGTATAGTTGTACCGGGTTGCGGCTATTATGATTTCGTCGTACAAGAAATACATCACCGTTCATGTTTTTTGTTGTTCACTGCTTGAGAGAATATTAAAGACCGTTCTTATTTATGAGATTTCATACTTCTTTTTTAACGGACATGGCTGACTCGAACCTCCATATTGTGCCTACGTAATTCGGAGAGACGGATACGATAGGTCGATACATACACGAAATATTGATGGTATATACTGGCTTGATACACTTTGAAAATCACTTGCTAAAAAGTCACAGCCGCTTGCCTGCCTTTTTAATTTTTTCGCGAGAAGTCAGACAAACGCCCTTTGTTTCTACCATATGAGGAACACGGAACGCTCTTTTCTGTTTCATGCCGTGCACGTGCCTATTTTGTGTTTGGGACCCAAACACCGTGTTTGTAGTTGTATTCTAAATTACTTCAATGCGTCTTTTTGGGTTACAGATTGCTCGTAGAAAGGTATAGTTAATATATTATCGACCTATTTCGATGCCAGGAAACATTCAAAAGCGAATAATATGATGTGTATTTTGGAGCGCAACACGCCATGTGGTTTTAATTACCATTTTAGATATTTTGGGGGACTAGTTGCCTGGTTTCCCACAACTGTAATGTTTGCAAAACTCAGTGTCACTTCGAATGAACGGTCGTTACCCAACAGTCGTTCGCTTAAATATACGTATACTCTTCTGTTCTCTAAAACTTAGTAATTGCCCACTATTGTCATGCACCGTGGGATCAAAATAAGTCGACAAATCTACGGACTCCGCTATCGAAACCACTGAATCCTACATCGGGAAAATTTGCCGAGTTTTTGTCATATACTTGATTACTCTACACCAAAATTAATATATGGAAATTTTGAGTTGTCACCCTTGGTATAGATTTGTAGATCTTCATTGATTCTATACAAATACGATCCGCATGCTGAAATATGCTGCTCAAGGTGAACGATATATTTTATTAATAATATGAACATTTCGGTCATATCACGTTTCGGCACTTATATAGCGCTGTGTGCGTCCCATTTAAGAAACAGACCGCATAGTATCCCCACCAGACTCACTCCAAAGAAATCAAGTCGTACCGATAGCAGAGGAAATACTATATTATCGTGTATACCAGAGCAGGGTCACTCGGCGTTGCCCAGGTTAAACTGATGTGAAACCTTCTGCATGCTGTGGATGTTTATTGGGAATAGAGAATACTCTTGCTCAAAGGGTTACACGTATTCTCGTAAATTGTATATTCAAATATATAGAATCACAAAACATGATTCTTACACAGTCATGGAATATAAGTAGTGGCCCACCTTGTCGATTGTCATTTTGTTTATCGCGATTAATCCGTTCCACCAAAAAAGAAGTATTTATTTATTTACAACTGCGTATACTTCAGACGTTATAACATGTTACATGAACATCATAAACACATTAGTTAGCAAAAATAAAAGACGACAATTGGGTTTTACATATAGAGATGTATCAATCAATGTAGTGGTTTGGACTTAGATCTTGGGGACACCTGGCTATCATATCTCCATGAAGATACAGATGTTTTAAAGAAATGTCAAGAAGCTCCTCTGTTCATGGTGCTATATATTTGCTAAATATTCTCAGTTCAAAAGAAATGTTGCCACGCAAATATATCAGCTACATGTGCCCGACACAGAGACAGATTTTGAGTTGTTTATGTTAGTCGATGAGTCTGTTCTAAAAATTCCGCTGTATCGGGCAGATATACCCTTGTTAGATGTCAGTATTGGAGGATCCTGAAAAGTCATGTGCTACTGACTGCGTTCTTATTTTATATCAGAAGAAAATATATTTGACTGCACACTGTGACCACTATTTTTGAACAGGCCTTCGATACATTTCCATATCTCTTGACTAATTGTAAATTATTTTGTGGAAACTATATTGAATGGAACAGACTCAATTGTGGTATAATATATACATGAGCCATTCTAATATGCAATCCTCTGACGGTTCGAGGTATCTCAGTTTGCAACAATAATTATATGTATCTTTAATTATAATGATAAATTTACTTTTAATGCTTCTTCTATGTATCTGTTTTTGCTAGCTCATTATGTGAATTCCAATCCCCTATAAATATGACAGTTGAGAAGATATAAGTGTTCAAGTGACTTAATTGGGTCACCATTTGTCGAGATTGTGAAATTTTAATGCCAAAAACTCCTTAAAACGATATGGAGATGGCCTGGGTGACTATATATAACTTATAGGTGGATATCGGCGAATATCAATCTTATCAATGATAGTGCATATCCTCTCAACATCCGTGACCCAAACGACACCAAATGTGATTTAATTCATCGCATCATTAGAGAAGGTGTATGAATTTGTTGAAATTAGTGCTAAATATATTTGTATCAGCTTTGGTGCAATTGTCATCCTCATGCATGACATTAACGGCGCCGCTTTTGAAATATTTACACCACGTCCATTAGACTCATGGATGCATGATATACTGGAGATGATTATATATCGGTTTGATTGTAATCAGCAACTAAACAAATTCTTATAATAGTTATGACACCCCCATCTCTCATCCGAACGGCAGCAATTTGGCGTCTTTAAATCACACGATTATATTCCTCGTATCATGGAGAAGAATAATATATCAATTTGGTGGATCTGCGCTAAAATAGTTTATTAAATCAATTGTTGATGCCCCCCCCCCCCCTGCAACGCTGACTCGAACAGTGCCATATCGTGGAGGTGATTATGTATGCGTTTAGTGGAAATTGGCGACAAAACTATTTCACCATATTGTTTTAATTTTGCCGCCCTTCCCCATTTTCTTCCCCTGACACCAAGAGTGTCACTTTATAAAATTTTAACCCGCACCATTATCTTCCTCGTAATAGGTTACCCCTCTTAGACCGTCTTGGTGCCATCTCGATTGTACCCCGTGAAGTTATATATAGAACACATAAAGACAGACAGAAAGACAGACAGCACGATTTGATTCCTCGTATCATTTGAGAAGAACGTGTATGGATTTGATGGTGACTGGTACTAAAAATATTTTTTAGCAGTTTTGGTGACCCTCTCGTCCCGTTTTCGGACCCAAGGGGCGCCACTTTTGTCACAATTAAACCACACACTTAGACTCATTATGAAGATGCATAAATATAAAATTGGTGAAAATTGGCGAGTATACAAATTTGTATCAAATTTAAGGTCCATATATCTCTCACCCAAACGGCACCAATATTGTGTATCTAAACCACACGATTGGCTTCCTCGTATCACGGAGAAGAATATGTATGAATCTGGTGGAAATCGCTAAACATATAATTTTTGTGTCCCTCTCACCTCTATCCACCAGTGATTCGAATGGCCCACTTGTGACATCCTTAGACCACACAATTACACTCCTGATATCAATGGAGATGATTATTTATAAGTTTGGTGCTAATCGGCTACTAAACAAATTTTTATCAAATTTGGTGCCCACCCTCCCCTCCCCATCTCTCACCCAAACAGCACCATTATGGCGTCTTTAAAGCACACGATTAGATTCCTCGTATCATGGATAAGAACGTGTACCAATTGGGAGGAAATTGGCGCTAAAAATATTGCTTATCAAATTTGGTGCCTCTAGCTCTCCCTTTCAGTGCACCCCTGACTCGAATGAGGACACTTTTGACAGATTTAAGCCACACCAGTAGACTCCTCATACCATGGGGATGATTTTGTATATGTGTGTGGCAATCGGCGACTAAACCCATTCTTATCAAATGTATTTAGTACCCAACCCCCCCCCCCCAATCTCTCATCCAAACAACACCTATTTGGCGTCTTTAAAGGGGTACTGTACGCCCGCCAAATGTTGTTGTTGGTTTCTATAGTCTCCGAGTCGGAGAATAAGGTAACAATTTTTTCATTATTTGAAAGTCTGTTGAGTACGAAGTAGTGTTACGGATGACAAATTTACCGGAATGCAAAAATACAAATTGTCGTTGTCGAGTAATTTTTGTACAGTTTTCAACCAAATGAATCAAATACAAGTTATATTATAGGCATACTATTCCCATATAATCATTTAAGTTATTGTATCGTCGCTAGTCAGTGAGTGGTTTGAGTGTTCTCCCCGTATCATCATAATATTTTAAGCGATCGTGTGTGCGATCGGTTTAACAATCCAGTATCCCTCAATTACTTTGTTTGATTACGGAAATTCGTAATTTAAATGACGCCATTTTATGGCTCCAGTCATAATTTCAATTTATATCAAATTATTAACTTTTAAATTATTAAATTTTAAGATAGTATATTAACCTGAGCATTTACAGAATACATCTTCGACTCAAATTACTTATGTTTCTATATATTATCGATATTAGATCGTTGTTGTCACCGGAAATTTAATGAAAATGGCGTACAGTACCCCTTTAAATCGCACAATTAGAATCCTTGTATCATGAAGAAGAATATATATCAATTTGGTGGAAATCGGCGCTATTATTATTTTTTATAAATTTTGGTGCCCTCTCCCCTTCCGTGCATCCCTTACTCGAACGACGTCACTTTTGACATATTTAAACCACACCATTAGATTCTTCATATCATGCATTGGGATGATTATAATTATGTAAGTTTCGTGGCAATCGGCGACAAAAAAAAATGATGTCCCTCTCCCTTTTCTGGCCCTGACAACAACGGCGTTACTTTAGAAAATTCTAACCCGCACCATTATCTTTCTCGTAAAGAGTTACCCCTAGTAGACCCGTTTGGTATCATCTCGATGCAGGGATGTGGCTAGAGGGTTTCCGCTGGGGGGGGGGTGTCCACCTTGGGAATTTCCAACTGCACCCCCCCCCCCCCCTTGAGTCGGAATCACACCAACACAACTTTTTGCATAATTCCATTTGCACCCCCCCCCCCCCCTTGAGTCGGAATCGCACCAACCCAACTTTTTGCATAATTCCATTTGCACCCCCCCCCCTTGTACCTCATGCTCAGGCCTAATTTCCTATACATCCATTAGCCATGCTTCTATTTTCCCAGTATGAGAACATTAAGATATTTCAACCTGAAAATTTCCCCCAAAAAAAACAACTAGTGATCTAATTCCAGACAAATGCACACAGCTACCGACAACAGACCAGGAAATCCTAACATCTAGACTAGCCTCAAGCCTTCCTACTGTTGGAAATTTCAAACCCTACACCCCCACTTAGGTTGGAAAATTTCCAACTGATGACAATTCCAATGACAATGTTGACCAATTGTATGACAATATTATTTTCTTAAATTAACTAGAAGTTTTTGACTGGCCACGGGGGAGGGACCAGGACACAAGCTTTCCAAGTGTTGGAAATTTCCAACCTGTCACCCCACCCCCTAAGGTTGGAAAATTTCCAACTGATGACCATTTCTGTCAAAAGTTTTGACCAAAAATAGGAACATATGCAAATATTGGTCAAACAATAAATTCCCCCCAATAAATTGTTTTATAATCAAACTACAAGAACATTTTCAACATATTGTTGGTGTGAAATTTCGTTCTGGCAGGTATGAGACACCCCCCCCCCCCCCCACACCCCCCCCCCCCCTCTAGCCACTTCCCTGTCTCGATGGTCCCCTGTGAATTTCTATAGAACACAGACAGACAGACATTCGCAAATATAGATATATAGATTATACTGAATAACATTTACCTGTGTTGGCTTCTAAGAGTTTGACGTCGATATACGTCACATCACAACTTGTCGGTATTGTTAGTGGAGGACAGAAGAACAATGGGTTAATTCCAGCATTAAATCGCGATTAGCACAAGACACAACCGGCTCCCGATAAGCAACTTAAAAACTAGTTAAGATAGACAAACGAAGTTACGTGTATTCTTTTGCGTGCATGTATATCGGGAATCGTAGATTCACATATTCTGACGGCCTAATTCGTTATGCACCTCAACCTTAGGGACTGAGCCACCGGGGACCGCTTTGTAAGTACGGGTAACTTTGCAATTTGTTAAAATGTTACCCCATTACACTCTGTTTAGCAGAATAAATAGCGCAACGGTGAATTAAAGATTTCATACATATAAGGATCTTTATCGCCGAATAATTGTCGTTCGACATGCTCTGTAATATTTAACGTGGACATCCAACAGGTTTTAAAAAGCTTGTTCTAAAGACTCCCTGTGACATTTGAACCACATTGCCATTAAGAAATTAATTAAGTGTGTCAGATGGCATGCTGTATATATGGTCACATGTATTTCATCCTACAGTAACACACATATGATAATTTGTATATGCTAAGTGACTTTATAATCGCGCTTGTGTGAGGTCGTGGTGCACACAGAGTTCACGTTGACAAGCATACCATATATAGTAGGGCGGCTCCATGTCAAAAAAGGGGTGAATCGTGCATTTTATGGTAAAAGCAACAAACTTTGTATACAACATCCTGAGGTGATATCTTGTGGATTTGGATATCATGCCAAGCTAGGGAGAGCCCATGGTTGCCATGGTAACCACCGAAAAACATGGCCGCCAAAAATGCTAAATTTGCTTTTTGTGGAAGTGCGAATTCTTTGTTTTATTTCTTTTTAACACTTCGAAGACAAAATTTTACTTTAATTACATGTTTTAACCAAGTGTGCACGTTGGGCGTTATTAACACATTGGCTTTACCACTGGTTGTGGAAAATGGCTGACAAAATGGCCGCCAAAACAGACAAGATGGCCGCCAAAAGATATTTTTGTTTTGTTTTATTAAAGTTTTCATAGCGAAAATCTTGCAACAAGTATTTTTTCTCAGACAATGTGACAATTTTTTGAAGTATCACAGTTCGGATAAAAGGGTAAGTACATTTCGTAGCTTTCTAAACATATTTCAGGACCTATTCTAGCCACTGTATGTGATAATATATTCCTTCATGAGATCTCCAACTGATGTTCGACAATTAAACATATTTCTCAATACAATACGATATAACGGTTTTATGCAAAATGGAAATTCATAATATTAGCCAAAAGAGAGTTATGCCTCCTGAATCTAACCCAGAGTCTTAGTTTATCTGATTCTTGTCACCATGACGTCGCTAACGTCATGATGTCATCAACTAACTGATGGTTTCTTGTCAATAACAAGGTTTCTAATATAATTCATTGTTCTAACGCGTATACTACATAGTCCATGTCTTCACACACGTGTACATCAAATGGATGGGGTTGTTAGTGGCATGTTTCTACACTATTAAGGTAAATATATGGCATTTCATTGACATTATTATGTTATGTATGGCGTTAGTTGGGGGGTCTTCTCTGTGAGTGCATATAAGAAAGAACATTATGCTGCTCAAAGTTTTGATGTGTTGATACTATTATGGTGGGGCAAGTTTTCCTGGCAAGCGCCTATGAAAGAGAACGCTGCCCAAATTTTATTTGTCATATATGGTGTCATGGGTGGTGAAATTATTCCTGGTAAGCGCCTAGGAAATAGAATGCTGCCCAAATTGTATTTGACATATGGTGTTATGGTGGTGAAATTCTTCCTGGCAACCGCATAGGAAAGCGAACGCTGCCCAAATTTTATTTGCCATAAATGGTGTTGTGGGTGGTGAAATTCATCCTGGCAAGCGCCTAGGAAAGAGAACGTTGCCCAAATTTTATTTGTCATAAATGGTGTTGTGGGTGGTGAAATTCATCCTGACAAGCGCCTAGGAAAGAGAACGCTGCCCAAATTGTATTTGACATATGGTGTTATGGGTGGTGAAATTTGTCCTGGCAAGCACCTAGGAAAGAGAACGCTGCCCAAATTGTATTGTTCATATGGTGTTATGTCTGGTTACATTATTCCTGGCAAGCGCCTGGGAAAGAAAACGCTACCGAAATGGTATTCGACATATGGTGTTATGGGTGGGGATAGTGCATTCATTATTAACGGGAAACACATAGTAACAAGAATGCTGCCATAATGCATTGTATCCGTTTATGTTCAAGCGGATTTTATGATTTTTTTTAAAGACATGTTATGTGCTTGTTCGGGTGCGAGAAACTGGTAAGTTAGTATTCAGGTGCTATGCCAACTGGAGCAATGTAGCATTTTACCAACATCACCAAAATCTCAAGCAAATCGACCGTACCATTCCATACAAAACGTTGTCTGAACTACGCTAAATTGAGCCTGATACCAAAGTTACCAGAAACAGCAATAAGGCCATTAGACGAAACAGACTGGTCAAAGTGCCTGTTCTGCCAAGAAAATAAAGATTAGAAGTTGTGTGACCCACTCAATTCAAAAAGGACAGATGTTGGTGCTGCCTATCGAGCGATTGATAATGAGTTATCCAACTTTATTGATGCGGGATGTCTTCCACAGTCAATATAATTATCTCGATTAGATGACGGGAATGGCATTCGGTGGACACTGCTCAGCAACTCAGCGGTATATCACACATCATGTCGCCTTGACTATTCGAAAAGTCGCCTTGATCGAGCATTAAAAAGAAAACATATTTTAATGGATGAGTTTCCGAACAAAACAAAACAAGGCATCAGCGTGAACAACATTCCAAGAAAGATAAAGTGGAAGAATGTTTCCTGTGCAATAAACCGGAAATGACAACAAATCAGCTCCATCAACCTCTGACAAAAATAGTTAGTGAAAGAGTGAGGGAGTGTGCAACTAAATTGTTGGATGGACGAATATTAGCGAAAGTTGCTGTGACTGATATAGTTGCCAGTGGACTTAAATATCATGTTAAATGTCTAGTTAACTATTACAACAAGGCAGCAATATCATCACCATTAGACAAAAGTGTTCCTCTTCACTCAAGACAGATGGTGCAGGCCCGAGCATTTGCAGAGCTTATAGAATACGTTGAGGAAGTCATTGCAGACCACCAGAAGCTTAACTCATTCCCTGTTTTCAAGATGTCAACTCTTGTTAAATTACACAAAGAAAGGTAAGCTGTATTCATAGGGTATTAAACCAACTCTTAAAACGTTACCACCAAAATACTACATCACCAGATTCGGGGCTACCATGGACGCGTATAAACTATTAAGGTCCCAAACGTTAAAGACAAATTTGAAGATTAGTTAAGAGTGTTGTATAGTTTTCTATCTTTGCCATAACATAAAAGGGTGACAAATACGAGTATCGTATCGCTTCAAATTTGGATCAATTCGAAGTCAGGGCTTTATAATGCTGTCATGAATCATACCATTTAGTGCGCAGTTGCTCGACATTCGAGAATTTGTGCATACATGTGTATATAAATCCAGTCCTTCCCACGAGAAAAACACAGCGAGCGCATTTATTTGCTCCTGTAATTCAGAAGACGGGTGTAATGTTGCACACATACTATAATTGTAAGTTGGGTTTGTCTCAAACAAAGTCATCATGGAATAGACCTATGTCCAGTTACACTTAAATATGCCATAATTGAACTGAGATGTAACAGATCTAAATAAACCATTAAATAGTTCACTGTTGAACCAACAATTACAGTCTCCATTAGTATTTTGAGAAGAGGGCCGGGTGCAAATTTTAGTACCCGTAAATTGAAAATTACGAGTGTGTGTGGGTGCGAGAGCAATCACTCAGGTCTCCTGGGAAGGACTGGTATACTGATTTATTTATTCTTTAATGCCCTATGCAGATTGATTCAGTTCGGATCAGAGGAAACTCCAAACGATTACGATGTTCACACAACACGACTGAAAGAACGCATTCTCAATCATATCCCAGAATACATTATTATGCTAATGTGTGAGTTCAATCGCGCTGAGATGGATATTCGTGTTGCGTCCTGTTTTTTTATACACAGCGCGGGGGGGGGGGTAAAAAGTGTGATACACAATGTCCCCCTCCATTTTGTTTCATAGCAGCTATTAGAGTTCTTGTAAATCTTGCTCGGTGTCTTGTTTTTTTTAATATAAAATAACTGGCTGGCCGGGCAGAGCATAAGTATTATATATAGACTCCATTTTGATATTCAGCATCATGCATGGGTTAAGAAAGCAGTAGCGGCAATGGAACTGAATGGAACTAGTATTAACTAGGGAATGTCGTCCCAGATGATACACATAATTGCAAATACTCAGATCTCAGCTATTCCATTTGCAATTCATAGCATATCTTTGTCTGGAATTAAACATGAAGTAACAATAATATTGGGGTTAAAGGTAAACAATCCGATTATATGGACCCCATATCATCAGATAACAACAAAATTTCTTGAAATTCCGTTTCAGTTTCAGAAGCAATTAATTGCCTAAAAATAATGTCAACTATAGTATAAAATTGTCCAAAAAGGGTTATATATTAACATTTTGTTCAACGCAATTTGGTTTCGAGATTATGTCGGTCGGCATTCGTCGAATATTTGTAGTCCAGGTGGTGAAAATTAACAGATTTCAAAAATCGATATCTGATCACTCAGAGCTTTGATTGGTGGGTTCCTAAACTCGAATCAAATATTTTTCACTCCCGAAGCCAAAAATATAGTAATTTAGGGGCTTTTAATCGGATTATGCATCTTTAATTAAAAAAAACTTGATTGGAATCGGAGGCGAACGATTAAATGGACCAAATTTGGAGATGGATAGGGGTGGGTATAAAAAATTTGATGGATACAAATTACGCAGAAGGGTGGTGTGTCCTAAAATTCGGAAAACAAATCTACCTTGTGTGTGCATTTTTATCCGCCCCTCCCCCCCCCCCCCCCCGCACAGCGTGGAATGTTAGTGTCTACGCTCTGAATGACATCAGAACAAAGATCAAATTGATGCTTGGAACATATGACCTCTTTTCTCAGAGGACACTTATATTCCAGCAGCAGATAATCTTTTTAAAGAAATTGATTCTCCAGAAAACACATTAGAAGCTATATGCTGCCAAACTCAATGGCCAGTCTATTTTTAATCGCAGAAGATTCCATTTTACCCAAGTCTAAAGTGGAGCTTTCGTCACATATTCATTAGTGGGAGGCGCTTACGGTTGCTTAGGAGACAACTTGAGGGCGTCTGTAGAAACAGCTTAACCCTTTCGTGACTGGAGCTTCCTGAAATTTTGCGAAAACCCTGTGCCAATGCATTCTCTTATATATGCGACTCGCCCATCGGGAGCCTCACATATATAAGAGAATGCATTGGCCTAACAATATTTACATTGATCTTGTAAGCCAGTGCATTATCTTATATATGCGAGGCTCTCTATATGGGAGACTTGCATATATAAGAGAATGCACCGGCACATGATATTCAATGCTGCACCAACGCAGCTCCCGACACGATATGGTTAATTAGTTTTACAGCGAATCCGATATGCCCGAGGTCAAAAACCTTCTGTATGTCTTCAATTGTGAAGTACATGATGGCTGTCTCCCAAAATGAGAAACTGTGTTATCATGATTTCTGAATTTCTAACAGTAGTCAGCAAATTGAAATTTCAGTACATAATCATTTGAACTCAGAAAAGTTCTTTGAACATACACAATTTAAAGGGGTACTGCACGCCATTTTCATTAAATTTCCGGTGACAACAACGATCTAATATCGATAATATATAGAATTGTAATACGACCCTGCCTAACTATGCTTAAAAGCCATGTTCTGATTGGCCAGTGGCCCGAGTTACCATGGCTATCTCGTTCCAGTTTTGTGGTACAATTCTACTTTTTCCGATTGTACCACGAAAAAAATCGGTTTATTCAGATCGCCGCACGCGACTTTTCCCGTCTTGTCTAACTCCGCGCAAACGGGGCATCAACGGAGTACACCCGCACCCGTAACCCTTTGAATTTCGGATCAGCTCTATACGGACCCTCCAACCGGAAGTGGATGAATCGTGAATCAACAGGCTACGCAAAATGCAGAAAGTTGGATATTGAATGAATCGTCCGCCAACTTGACCTTGACCTTTGCGGCGACTTTGGGATTTGAATTTTAGCATTCTAGACTGTCTAGATGGCGTCTATTGATAGAAGTTCAGGGTGAATAACTCTATTGCTTACAAATGCACGCATTTTAGTAACCTTTTAATCATTCATGTCAGCTAAATGTTACGAATCGGCGAACTGTCAATATAACGTCACGAATTACTATATCCGGTGTGAGGGTCCGTATAGAGACGTCGCCTTTGAATTTGGCTACATCTTGACAATCTTGCGAATTTTCTAGCGATTTGTCGCTTGAAACCAGTTTGGTTGCCAATGAATATGGTCCAAATGATGTTATGGTATATTGATATATGTTACGACCAAAGAAAGTTACTTAATAAGTATATTAAATGACAAAATAAATCCATGGGGCCGGGCTGTGCATTCGTCGATTCGAATCTCGATCATATTCGATATTTCGGAATCAAGTTGAAAATGAAAGCGTTTGTTCACCAGTACAGAAGGGGGATAAGATTAGTTTAGTAAACTAGATCATTTAGATCGCTTTGTGTAAGGAAAATGGTCCATAGTCGATGATCATATTCATGTTGTCCCAACAACGTTCAACACAGAAATGACCGCAATCGTATTTCCTGTACAATTTAAATGAAAGGCACGGGCGCCGCTGAAAACACATCGTTTTTTAGCCAATCACAACGATTATTTTCTAGAAGAGGTGCCTCGAAAAGTCAACGGGGGAATTTCATAACAAGACAAGATTACCGGAGTACTCCATGCAAAGAAATCGAGTACGCCCAATACGAATTACACCACGAAATGTTTTCTCACCTGAGACCGAAAAAACGCAGTATTTCGTTGACTATTCAGTCGAATTGTGACCATAAACTTTCAGTCGTATTACAAAAGAAATAAATACACGGTGTATCGGTGTGTATGGTCAAGTTGTACCACAAAAAACTGATTGTAGGACTCCGCTACGCGTCGTCCTACAATCAGTTTTTTGTGGTACAACTTGACCATACACACCTCTACACCGTGTATTTATTTCTTAAACATAAGTAATTTGAGTCGAAGATGTATTCTGTAAACGCTCAGGTTAATAGGCTATCTTAAAATTTAATAATTTAAAAGTTAATAATTTGATATAAATTGAATTTATGACTGGAGCCATAAAATGGCGTCATTTAAATTACGAATTGCCGTAATCAAAAATAGTAATTGAGGGATACTGGATTTTTAAACCGATCGCACACACGATTGCTTAAAATATTATGATGATACGGAGAGAACACTCAAGCCACTCACTGACTAGCGACGATACAATAACTTAAATGATTATATGGGACTAGTATGCATATAATATAACTTTTATTTGATTCATTTGGTTGAAAACTTTACAAAAATTACTCGACAACGACAATTTGTATTTTTGCATTCCGGTAAATTTGTCATCCGTAACATGACTTCGTACTCAACAGACTTTCAAATAATGGAAAAATTGTTACCTTATTCTCCGACTCGGAGACTATAGAAACCAACAACAACATGTGGCGTACAGTACCCCTTTAACACTGAAAGTATGCGCGGATATAAAAATAAGCGTGAACAAATAATTCTCAATGCAGCAAGCGATCGGCCCAGTCGCTGATTGGTAGAAAAAATCTGCTCATAATTTGATTGACAGCTGTGGAATGCTCCATACCGACGGAATCCTAGTCCCGGGTCTAGCCCATTAGGCCGGATTCTTCATTTCTGGTTTAAACCTAATTTACATAAACCTCTAGGTTTAAAGACACTTGGCGGTTTGAAGACCCAAATTATGCCCGATTTTCTTACATCGTGAACCGGTTGTCCAAGGGACCATTACGTCGTGATCCGGTTACAGGGACCAACACATGTCGACAAATATGCTTATACCGACTCGTTATGCCACAAAGCCTATATCAAGTGATCGAATTCTGAAAGTTCAGGTCTCGAACTTTTTCGGCGTGAAGCAAAAAGAGCGTTGCTTTTTAGTCTATTCCTGATGTGGCAGAAATCAAGTGCATTTGTTTTACTTCTGTGTATCATGTCACAGTTGATTCATTTCACAAACGGGTTGTTATAAGCTTGTGTGTGTTCGTATTAATTGAGGTCGGGCCAAAATCATACTACTGTCCTGCTTGTGTCCGCCTGGTAACTGTGTAGTTTAATCGCCTGCTCATATCATCGAATCAGCCAGCCAGTGAACGACCACAAACGACCATTTAGACTCGTGTGGCTTGACCGTTAATGTGGGTTTAAACCAGGTTTACACATGAACGACCATTTAGACTCGTGTGGCTTGACCGTCACTCCGTCAGTGTGGGTTTAAACCAGGTTTACACCCGAACGACCATTTAGACTCGTGTGGCTTGACCGTCAATGTAGGTTTAAACCAGGTTTACACCTGAACGACCATTTAGACTCGTGTGGCTTGACCGTCAATGTAGGTTTAAACCAGGTTTACAATCGAATGCTCCGGCCTTAATACGTAGTTCTGTTTAACAATTCGGTACTGATCATACTACTATACCAATAGTCCCACCCTACGGACGATCAGTCAGTGAATGAACATACAGTTTGGTTGAACTTATCATCTAGAGCTGCTACAGGGTCGGACTCAGTCTGATGAACAGATTGTGGGGCAAACAAACACGCTCCAGGTCCACATTCTGGACAATAATCACGTTTGTCTGTGAAATTGTGATATTTGAAACTCGGTCTGAGCACATAAATTGTTTAAAATGTATTAATGGTATATGATACATTTCCCCCAGTTACAAAAACATAAAACAAATATAATTTAAAGCCACATGACGGTTTGCGCTCACAAATAATAATATTAACTTATGAATTGTTCCCGGAAATAGGTCGTTACAAACTTGGACCGCCTTTCTACGGTCAGTATATGTCACAGAAAGACGCATTGAAGTCACACAGAATACAAAAGTGAACATAGTGTTTGTGTCACAAACAAACAGCAGCCATATGATCGGCTTGGAACAGAAAAGAGCGTTCCGTGTTAGTTTATTCCTGATATGGTATAAATATGGCAAGTACTTTTCTGAACCTATAAAGCCGGTATATTAATATTGCGTGTATTTGTCAACCTATATTATTCCTCCTTCCAAATTACGTCGACACAATTTGCAATCTCGAATGAGTCATGTCCGTTTAGCATCGTGTTCTGCTTTGTTATGTTGAAAACATTTTGAAAAGCAGATATGAGACATACACATTAAACTATAAATGCCCAAGAGTATCATTTTGTTATTGAAATATTAATAATATCATTTTTAGTGTCCCTCTCTTCGGTTGTTCTCGTGAAAATAAGCACAACACGTCGGGCTAATATCGAAAGTCGCGTTTTAGGCCCACTTAGAGCTTATTTGATGAAAACATACGATATATATGGGCGTAAAATGGTTCGACCGAAGTAAGCCCGTATACGAAATAAGCTCGTATAGGCACTATTTAATCAATTTTTTTCATCGACACGACTTTCAAAATGAAGGTTCTTTATCATGTGTGTTCACTGCGCCCGCATCATTCAACGGTATAAAAGGTCAGCCGACCACAATGTCCCCCGACAACGTGGCAAGTCAATGCCGCTTTGTTAAAGAAATTAAAAAAAATGGTTAATAACTCCGTCATCTATATGCATGTTGCACATCTCCAATATGTGGGTAACAATACTTTGAAGTTTCAAATATCTACGATCAAAACTGTAGGAGGAGTTGATTACACCATGAAGGTACCCTCATACAGAAAATTATAAAAAAAATTAAAAAGTAGTTTACCCGTCATCTATATACGTGTTGCACATCTTCAATATATGGCAACAAAATAATATTCTGACGTTTCATATCTCTAGGACGAAAACTGTAGGAGGAGTTGATTACACCATGAAGGTACCCTCATACTGAAAATTATAAAAAATGTTGAAATTTCTAAGTCGAAAAGGGTTAATAACTCCGTCAAAAAAAAGTCCGTCATCTATATACAGGTTGCACATCTTCAATATATGGGCAACAATATTCTGAAGTTTCCAATCTCTGGGATGAAATCTGTAGCAGGAGATGATTACACCATGAAGGTACTCAAAAGTGTGACGGACGGACGGACGGAAGAACGGACGGACGGGTGGAGCCCGTTTCTATAGTCCCCCGAAAATTAATTTTTCCGGGGACAATAACGGGTATAAGTTCCATGTGAGCTTATTTCAGAATCAAGTAAGTCCAGTATGAACCTATGTGAATCAAACAAAATTTATTGAGTTAGATGGTAGAAATTTCATGATGTTCAAGAGCTGTCGAACCGGTAGGGCATACCCATGTACGCGAGGAGGCGCGGTTTTAAGGACTGCGATGCCATTTCCGCAATTCGAAACCCCTTTTAGCAGCTTGTCGCATACATTTCAACCGATTGGGTCGATCAGTTTTATCCAGTTAAATGGTGGAAACGAGATCGCAATAGGCGTCGAATAGAGAGGATTTACCTACACTGTTAAACACAACGACCCGTTTAGGTTATGTAGAGTACCATAATGCGTCTCGGTACCAAAGATTTTGGTATCGGAGTCATGCAATGGTATTATACAAGTCTGAGTGCCAAAGCTTTTGGTATTATCTCGATACCAAATTGATGACCCAAGCTGATTGGGTGTGGCGATCACGTGTGTCGGGTGTCGGGTGCAAATGATCAAATTGATGTGAACTAAATGGCCGCGCCTCGACTCGCCATCATCTATCGTTTTACAGTACCTTATAACAATGGAGAAACACGACATAACACCCGCTTGCATCTTTTATTTGAAGCCGAATTCGGCCTCGACTTACAAGTACACTTTTGAAGTTTTAGTGTGGCCTAAAATGATACAAAGAGACGAAGCCATGAAAATTGAATTGAAACCAGAAGCGCCATTAGGAAGTGGCCCGAATAGTATTCCACTGACCGTACATTTTATATTGGCTTCTATGGCTTTTTCTACGGCATCGCCTTTTGCCATAGCTTATTTTGAGGACTGAGTTAACTATACACAAAACAATACAGGTATTTCAATTAATAAATTGTTTACGGTTTATACAAGTTGTTCAACGACATTCGCGATTGCAATATCAATTACAAAACTAAATAAAATTCATATAACCATCACATGAATAATGCGGTCTTACCGTGAACACGAGGTTGTACCACAGTCGGCCGTGATAAAATTATTGGTCAAACTCATTAAGGGGTCGATTAATTAGAGAACAGCTGTATACATGGATCATGTTGTTACGGAGTTTGCTATATAACTCTCTTGAATGTTTCAATCGAACTATCTGTGACTGTCATACATGTGCATGTATCTGGATGTGATGTGGACCCACTGGTATGGATCAAGAAATGAAATGCACATGTCACATGTGAGTGGCTGGCTAATTTCACACATGTGCCTGGACAATTTCAGACCAAAACATGTATGCCAATTAAAATGTTTTACTTTTACATAAATTTGAGTGATACCGGTAACTGTGTCTTCTGTCTTAAAATGAGAGGCCCGATTCGTATGATTCAGATTGGTCGAAATTACTATTACTAGTACTTGAAAATTACGCATGAAATAACAGAATAGTACCGGTATAATAAGAATATGAATGCGATATTATCCAAAAAACTCTCTTTGTGTGAGCTCAGCCTTTGTTCATATACCTGCACATCACATAAAGAGTGTACGATAAGCAAAATACTCAACACCGTGGCAATTGTTTTTGGGGTTAGTGATTCATGGTGACCCATTCAATGGCAAAATCTTGTGGCGATGATTAGTGAGTGCTATAACGGTATGTTGCAAACAACATGGTGTTAGTTTTAATTAACCAAAGTTCATAAGTGGGGTCTTCCCATTGTTGTATTTTGCTTATCGCACACTATTTACGTACTATACTTCAGGTTCTGTAACATTATTTGGCTTTGTTTACATAACACGGCGTACAAACTTGACAATTTCATACTATTTACGCTTATTTATGATGGGTATAAGGAAAGGTCTGAGTGAACCACAACTAAATTTCTTGACTATTGAAATTCTGTTTGTTTGGATATTTGTATATGTTTATTTTGAATATTCTCGGTATGCGATTTATCGTAAATATGCTTGAGATTTATTGGAAAGGTTTGCGAGTTATTTCAAAGATGTTTGTGATTTATTTCAAAGTTGTTTTATGATTTATCACAAAGGATTGCTCCCCTTATCTCATATGCATGCTGGCTGTGAAAGACCGATCGGTCTATTTTAGCACGACCAGACTATTATAGCTCGATAGGTTGTTCACCTAGACCTGTTTAAGATGTCTGATTTATAATGTTTACTTTAATATTATTACACACAAATTACGAAATTTAGCCGATTATTTTAGACATTCAGTCAAATTTTACTCCACGTGCAGGGAACAGGTCAGGGAAATCTTAAAATCGAGGTATTAAACCTCGAATTGAGTACACAAACACGATCAAGATTCTATACTAATAAAAGTAATATAATTCAGATTATTTCATTTTGCACTATGCAAGGGAGTCCATGTAACTGATAACATGATCTGGAAGAACTTCGATCGGGGTTTTGTACTTAATTCGATGTATAAACGCCGTGTCATCTTTTGGAATCTAACGTGCCACATTGTTAAATTTGCCGTCGGACATTTTTCGTAATTTCGAGTTCTCCACATAGTACATATATGTTTGGTACTCCAGAGTACCAGTCTTGATATTTGGTACTCCAGAGTACCTGGACAGGTACTCTAGAGTACCTGGATATTTGGTACTCTAGAGTACCAACAATATTTGGTACTCTAGAGTACCAACACTATTTGGTACTTCAGAGTACCAATAATATTTGGTACTCCAGAGTACCAACAATTTTGTACTCCCCACGGGACAAGTTCAATACCCACGTAGGTACTCTGGTGTACCTATTGTTTTAAGAGTGCATATCACATGAAACCCCTATAATATCATTGAAAAATCCATTAGATATTTTCTTAACTCTCAGTAGTGGGTAATCGCCGCGTGCTTCCCGGGATACTTGGCATCGCGCCAAGTAAATTACCGCGCGAATTAATACTATTTAGAAAAGCCGTTTTTGGCACCAATACCAGACATTGCAAAATGATTGCTTTGTTCATTGCAGTTCAATTATTGTGCAACTTCGTAATATAGGCACAAAACAAAGAGGTAAATTGGGGAACTATATGTTTCGTCACAACGAGAGCGCGCAATACTATCGTATACGGTTGTGAGGCGTCTCAGCCAACTCCGTGCATGTATGCATTTTACATTAATGTTTCTGCTTCTTTTAAAGATTCTGATCTGTTAAAAAGGCATAAAGTTCTAATTATTTTTATGTGATATACAAGAACTTCAACTCGTTATGTTGGCATATAAGATTTTATGAAACTCGCTTGATAAATTTGATTCACAACTCGTCTACGACTCGTTGTGAATCAAATTTATCAAACTCGTTTCATAAAATCATATATCCCAACATAACTTCTATATGTGTAACAGGATGAGACGCAGTTTAGCCGACGGTAGTGTAAACATATTTTATAGCATTATACAATTCAACGGGATTGAGACACAAGTTTTACAAATTATAAATGGTCTCTCTCCCCAAATAATTGTTTTACACATATAACGACCATAAACACAGATTACACACAATCATGATAATTCATATGTATAACATCGCGTCACTTATATCGATATATTAGATAGTTTTGAGTATGGCCATACCGATGGTTATTTCAATTTATTGGGGGTGGTTCATCCCGTGGGTCGGCGGCTCAGGTGCATTTTCTACATGTTTATGTATAGGGTATACAACATGTATTTCATTCTGCGGCAGATGTATGAACATTATAGGTGTATCATTAAATTTCAAACCGCGATGTCGAGGTTATTTATAATTGGACAGCCCTAAATATGTTCCTGTTTTGTGTATTATTCAGTATGTAGTATCTCCGAGGAGGAGTTTCTCGAGGTTAATATCTTTTACACACAGGATGGCAAGTCGGTGAACAACAAACATCGTTGATCAGTTCACCATTTAACAGCATACAACGTAGAAGTTGTCATACCGGTATAAGTATCTAGCAGGTTATTCGATTGTCCCTTAAAATTAACTCGCCCATTATATTAGGTATTTATCATGATATAAATTCGACATAGTAGATATCTGTCCCTTCTGGTGCACGCGAAATATGAGAGGAGGAATTCGAAAGTACATAAACTAAACAATCAAGACATAGGGAGAGAAAAACCACACATGAAAGATGATACTGTATATACAACAACACTGAATAATTAGACTAAAGAATCTTCAAAGAAATACCGTTCAGCTATGGTGTATATGAAACTACTACAGCCGACTAGTGTGTTCATTGTGTCAGGTCGCTTTGCTTGGTAAAAGTGTGTATCTAACGTGAACGTCTGCTACCCACGCGGGTATACAAGTCATAATTTATCTTTGCCACAAATCAGGTATGTGGTGACCGGGGAGTTGAGGTGTCTTGTCTCATCGCCCCAACTTTTACCAACTGTTAACCCTTCCATGAATTGAGCTTCTTGAAATTTTGCGAAAACCCCGTCACAATGCAGTCTATTTTATTATGCGAGTCTCACATATATACGAGAATGCATTGGCCTAACGATATTTACCTTGACCTTGTAAACCATTGTATTCCCTTATATATGCTAGGCTCCCTATATATGGGAGACTCGCATATATAAGAGAATGCACTGGCTCAGTATATTTAATGCTGCACTAGCGCAGTTCCCGACATGAAAGGGTTAAACAAGGAATTTCATGTACGACACAAAATTAGTTGGACATTTTAGACCAACACCAGTTGGAAATGTTCTGATAGTTTTATTTTCCACTATACTACTAACATTTTGTTAGGGATCACACGTATATAATGTAAATAACAAGTCTTATTACCATAATCATATGGTATGTGGTTATAACACATACTTATTCAACTAGGTCGATACGTGCGCAGTGATTTGAGTTTGTTACACTCACCATTGAGGCACAACAACTCCCTTTTTCCAACAAAAAAATGGACCATTAAAAACAATTTTTGGGAACATTTCCAGACATGATATTAACAATTCTAATGCTCCCCGAGCGTTAAAATCTGCATGGCCACGTCTCTGCATACCTCTAACCAATATAAGGAACACTTCTTGAGGAATGTCTCTCCATTCCGCTACCAGAACCTGGCCATGTTCGTACAAGGAGATCGATTGAACTGGAAGAGTTGTAACCGCAGCCTAAAGTCGGTCCAAATCATATTCTATATAGGGTCGATTGAGCTCGCTGGCCGGTCCATTCTAACTATTCCATCTTCTTCGGGACATCGGTTCACCAACCTGGCTCGGTTGGGTCTGGCATTATCATAAAACAGAAGAAATTCCTCACCTATAGCTTCTCCATATGGTCGCAAAGTACCGTGAATAATTTCGTCCCTGTAGCGCTGTCTGGTGATAGTCTAGTTTTGGATAGGATAGTTAGTGAATGTGAGCATCCAGAGACATGCCTCGCTACACCACAATCGAACCACCATACTAGCGGTCATGTTCTATATGTGACATCAGTAACCCTCTCATTTCGCCTTATATATCCACCACACCATGACACGCATATCGAGGAAATCCTAAAAGACTCTGGACTCATCTGTAGACATGATGGCGGACCACTATCCAATTAACACATTCTATGCACCAGTGTATAGAGTGTAATCGGTGTTTCATTTTTTTTCCAATTCTTTAATCTCAATAAGCCAATAAATATGGTATGTGAGATATACAAATTTAAATACATGACAGAAGCACATTTAACAGGTATATAATTGTATATGTAATATTAATAAACATGAATGCATTGGAGGAATTGAAGGCACATCCACCCTTGTCATGACACCTTTAAATGCACGGGCGGCGTTTGTTGTTGAAATATTTATATTTGTTCAAAACGCCATCAACAGAAGGAACACCAAAATATATACAGTTCCGCTCATATGCCAAACATTCTCAGCGCGTAAATAGTATATTGTCATAAAGACGTACGCTGGTGTACTTAAACAAGAGACTGCTCGTGTTACAGAACTTGTGCTTCTGTTTACATAAGGCAGCGCAATTCTATTGGTTAATCAGGCAAACATGACATAAACGCTCTTTATTATTTCCATATCAGGAAAACAGTAACAAATAACACTCTTTATGTTTACCATATCCGGATCTAAACAAAAGTCAGGAAAAGTAACTTTTTTTTGCTTTTGTTTACATAACAAAGGGGGGGGGGGGGGTGACAGTAACATATTGTTTATGCCATATATCTGATTAGCATAAGAACAAAGTCTGTCTATATCTTACTATTCCTTCTGTTTATGTCGGTTTTTGACGGAGATGAATATTTCAATAACATACCCACCTCCAAGGCCTCCCGTATCTTTAAGTGTGAGTGAAACTCTTCCCTGAGAATAGGAACCTATTCGACAGAACTAACCCGAAACGGGACAACTCCTATAATATCGCAACGTTGTTGATATGGGATAATTGGACATAATGACAAAACTAGAAACAAATCATTGAATAAAAAGATCAAGACCAAGCCAGATTGGATGTGCCCGTTACTATATAGACTATCTATTTATTTGATACACTCGCGTCATTCACACAGGATGACATACATGCATATACATACATGTATAAATGTTGACTTGAGACGATGGGGCACATGAGCTATATATGTCGCATATGCCATGGACGCAGAGGAACAAGAATGTCGACCCTTCAGCACCATGGAGTCTGTTGCGGATAATTTGTCTCGGAATTCTAAAGCTAATTGCATCTTGAATATATTATTTTAACAGGCCATTCATGTGGCTTTCATGGCGCGATTCCGAATCGCTATTTTTATCACGTGACGTTCCTGGCGACCAAGCTGTATGTTTTCTTAATCAAATCTAGCATTTGTTATTGAAGTGTTGTGCCAGTTACAATTCATTATGGCTTGATCTAGACAATTTTCAAATGAATGTGGACAGTTCAGTTTCTCAGTATAATCCACAATGAATTGTAACCTACAAAAGTCTCAAATAAATAAATGTGATATTTCTTCACATTACGTGTAGGTGCGGGCAGCGGTAATTCCTATGTGTTTTCTATCACCTCTGCCATGAGTGTTATATCGATCCCATGCTCTAGAGGTAGCGCTCTTGATAACGCATACCAATATCTACCAGAGCGCACCAGTCACACTTCCTTCCTGACTCTGTCACCGGCTGGTTACTAGCTATAGTCTGTGTTTCTATATTTAGCATGGGATTTTCCGGCAAAAATGACGAAATCTGATCGCACCATAGTCAAATTTTCTATGTGCTTTGAGAACAATTCCCGCACTAAAACATAATGACAGAGTGGAACATCAGTGCGGTAGTTTTGTTGACGATTTTCGCAAGCCACTCGTCAAAATTGCAGCAAATTAAAAAATCTTGTATTTGACTTGTGTTGTGACAATGTCGTACACATGCGTTTAGACTTTTTCTGCTGATGAAATAATCGGAGAACCGAATCACACTGTTTCGAAATATAGTTCTTCGGTTTTAGTGGGACTTTACAGACTTAAGGTTAAAAATTTACCCAAATTTTGTTCGATATTTTGTTTGCTTAACAAGGGCAGCATGTTGCTATGTTCGTTTAGTATATATCTTAATATATGGCCGAGAGGTAGCGTACTGGTCTCTCGTGCTATCGGACCGGGGATCGCAACCTGGTCAGGGTATTCTGACAAAAATCAGAACTCGGTCAGATACCAAGTTTGTCAGGCTGAAAAGTCTCATTCGAGACCACTGAATAAAGATCCGAATACAAAAATGCCGACTTCCCCCCATTACAACACTTGTCCAGGTATGTTGTCCACATAATCCTCAGCACATTGAGGGCGATGGAGTATCAAGTAGATGGATAGATAGATAGATAATATCGCGGAAGTCCACCAAATATGGGTAAAATGTCGCCGGTAGCAGCGGTCTTACCGAGTCATCAAGGGAGGTAAACCCTGCATGGATTTTGAACGCATACATGTGGTTCAACCACAACCTGTCCCTTTATTGAAGCGTCCCCACCCCTCTGAGCAGTTCTTGTGAGCAAAGTTAACGCCGTGACGTTGAACAAGTTGGTGAACTCTGAAACGCGATGTGCATGTCGTTTTGACGGGAAGCGTCAAGGTAACATTTGACAGTGAACAGATCATGGACCGAATCACGGAAAAGAGGGTGACCCTTTCTTTCCTAATTAGTTCTCATCACAGGCCATCGTGCGCATGGACTGAGAAACATAAAGCAATCAGTGTGCCTCATTAATAGTATGGTAAACCGCAGTAGGCAATTGCAAATATTATTTCAAAATGTACCGATGATATACATGTAGGTGATCCTTTGAAAAATGTGACCAGGGATAGTATTTAGTCTGTAATTTGTTGTTTTGAGACCAAAACTTCCAATATTTTCTTACTTTCTACCAATTTTGTGGACTGAACTGGTTATAGGTTGGAAATGTTCCAATCACAAGGGGATTGGTTAGGTACCAGTTGAAATATTTCAACTCATGGTTCAAAAGGAATTTTCAGGACTTGGAAATTTCAGTCTGGTTCCAGGGCGGTGTTTTAGAAAATTCCAAGTTGGACACCACCACCCTTCACGCCCACATATGCACGTCCATGTATCAAAAATACGACGGCGAAGTCACTTGACAACTCAACGATTAGTCTTGTAACAACAATTGCAATTAACAACAACAGTAAACCACCATGACATGAACCGGTGTCAGGAATTGAACACACAAAACATGCCAAGAACGTGTTCTCATTGGAATTGTTCTCGTAATTTTATTTTCAAACAATTTAATAATGAGGAATTTTTTGTTTGTAGACCAACATTGCATATTTTCCTACTTTTGAAATGGCCATCAGTTGGAAATTTTCCATTCTTATAGGGGGTCAGATTGCAATTGGAAAGCTTGATGCCAGTCTAGTTGATAGGATTTTGCAATTTTTCATGTTCAGATTTATTCGCACATCGGGCCGAACCATGGTCGACCCGGTGTGTCCTGGTTCCTCGCCAGTCAAAAACTGCTAATTAATATAAGAAAACAAAATCGGGTCTGCGAATTTAAATGGCGTTAGACCACTAAAAGTTATTAGTTTGCATTTTCAGGTTCAGTTCGTCCGCATGGCTAGTGGTCATAAGACAACTGATCCATTTAGCATCCACTGCAGAGGCATGTGAGGGAATAGAGTTGGGAAAACATCAAAGCCCAAAGGCAGGGGGTGTGCAAATGGAATCGTGTAATTTTGGTGTGGTGGAGGTTGTTTCAGTATATATATAGTTCGTTACATTTTATAAATTACTGGCAGATTAGCCCGCCACTGGCGGGATTGGTCCCATGGCTTTGGTCGATCCATTAATTTTTGTTTTTCAAGGTAACCCCGTACAGGCACGTATAACCCGACAAAAATATTCCCCGTCCCGAGTTAACCATACATAACAAATTTCACGTCGATGTCACCGCTGACGACCGAGACATCGTCCAAGGTCATTTGTGGCTACCCGTTTCAAGGTCAAGGTCACATCAGGCGGACAAACTGACCCGACGAAAACCCGACAAAAATATTCCCCGTCCCGAGTTGACCAAACATAACACATTCTTCACACGACATGGATAGTTCACATATCAACTTAACAATCGTTCTTCACAGACATTAGTTCAGGAAAAACATAATTATGTTACATTGAACGATCGGCCCAACAGCGAAATAGCGTACGATGATAATGTAGTATGTTTTTTCCCGTCCGAGTTGACCATACTTAACAAATTCTTCACACGACATGGATAGTTCGTATATCAACTTAACAATCGTTCTTCGCAGACATTAGTTCAGGACAAACATAATTATATTACATTGAACGATCGGCCCAACAGCGAAATAGCGTACGGTGATAATATAGTATGTTTGCGCTCTTGCGTATATCGCGACGTTCCGTAAACTTTGAGGTTTTTTTATAATAACTAATAGATTGTCATGATATTGAAGCATTTGGGAATGATATATACATGGCAGCTTATACCTACATATTTGTGTGTATTTTACGATTAGCCGACGAACGTGCGATAACGTTGCCGGCTCTTCGTAAGTTATACGTATTCAATACGTTGTGTGAATTTAGAGTTGTCCTTCCTGCATCGGGTCAGACACATCAAAGAGACCATTTAACCCCTCAATTCCAAGGACGGTGGCAGGGCGAAGGAGTGCTCGGACGTTCTCAGAAGCGATGCGATGGCACTTCCCGTGGTGTTTTACCTTTAGATAGCAAGTTTGGGCTCATCGGTCGAGCCGTTTTCGAGTCTATAAAGGATATACATACACACACACATATATATATATATAGAAGGTGACCCGACTTCGTCCGGGCTTTGACCTTGAATTGTCCATTTTGAAGGTCAAGGTCAAGTGGGGTCACGATTTGACCAGTCCAAAACACTGCCCGAACAAAAGTACCCGACAAACGTGCCCGTCGAAATCCATCCGGTTTTACCCGATTTGACCTCGAATTGATCATTTTGAAGGTCAAAGTCAGGTCGGGGTCACGACTCGACCCGTCCAATACACTCAGTGGACAAAGGTAACCCTACGTATCAAATTTCGTCGAAATCCCATCAAAATTCGCGATTTGACCTTGAAATGACCCGATTTCAAGGTCAAGGTCACTTCGCACGGGCAAATTAATAGGCCTATGGCACTGCCCGGCCGAAAATACCCCCACACACCAAGTTTCATCGAAATCCCGTGATATTCGTGCGTTTGACCTTGAAATGACCCGATTTCAATGTCAATGTCAGGTCGCACGGGCAAATTAATAGGCATATGTCACTCCCCGGCCGAAAATACCCCCAAATACTAAGTTTCATTGGAAACAGACAGACACACAGACAGACAGACAGACAGACATATCTTCCAAAATATATAATAGACTAGCCGATGAGCCCGACGTTGTCCGGGCTATTCAAAAACCAAATTTCAAGTCGATACTCCACCCGTTTCCGAGATCTGGTCTGCGCATGCGCGAAGCTGGCGTCGCACGGGCCGGCGATCCGATAAAATTCGTATCCGGGGCAAGATACATTCACATAGCAAATTTCAAGTCGATAGCTCCACTCGTTTCCGAGATCTCGTCTGCGCATGCGCGAAGCTGGCGTCGCACGGGCTCGGCGACCAGATAAAATTCGTATCCGGGGCAAGATACATTCACATAGCAAATTTCAAGTCGATAGCTCGACCCGTTTCCGAGATATATGACACAACAACCCATTCTGCCTTTTTAATCGAGATAATTGCATTCCGCGTTTTCGTTTTGCATCCGTAGTTTACGCATGGGTAGCCGTTTAGCAGCTTCGGTTGTAATAAAGAGCGTTAATCATTAACACCTCCGAATATGGTCACTATAAAGATCGTTGATGCCTTAACCCCCGCAGTGGCGTTTGCGGTGATTTTGATGATTGGGAGTGGAGAATCGGTGCTCAGAGCTTGTCCAAAATGCGACGTCGACGATCCCCGCAGGTTCTTACACTTATATACGAAATTTGGTCTCGATCGGTGCAGCCGTTTTCGATTTACCAAATTTCAAGTCGATAGCTCCACCCGTTTCCGAGATCTGGTCTGCGCATGCGCGAAGCTTTGCGTCACACGGGCTCGGCGACCCGATAAAAATCGTATCCGGGGCAAGATACATTTACATAGCAAATTTCAAGTCGATAGCTCCACCCGTTTCCGAGATCTCGTCTGCGCATGCGCTGCACGGGCGTCACACGGGCTCGCCAATACGACAAGGACGACCGCCTGGTCAAACTACACACACGTACCAAGTTTCGTCCCGATCGGTCGAAACGACAGCACAACACGCATTTTTTTTGTTTTTCATGAATTAATTCATGGTACCCGTCCCTCAAAGACTGACCCGATGAATAATTCCCCTGTTCCTAGGACATATATGACACAACAATCCATTCTGCCTTTTTAATCGAGATAATTGCATTCCGCGTTTCGTTTTGCATCCGTATTTTACGCATGGGTAGCCGTTTAGCAGCTTCGATTGTAATAAAGAGCGTTAATCCTTAACACCTCCGAATATGGTCAATATAAAGATCGTTAATGCCTTAACCCCCCCCCCCCCCGATGTGGCGTTTGCGGTGATTTTGATGATTGGGGGTGGAGAATCGGTGCTCAGAGATTGTCCAAAATGCGACGTCGACGATTCCCGTGGAATTTTACCTTTAGATAGGAAGTTTGGTCTCGATCGCTCAACCAGTTTTCAATTCTATAAAGGACATACAGACAGACAGAGGTCTTCAAAATATATATGATATATATATATATATACGGAAGTCTCACAATATATAGGAGATTAAAGGCACGTGAGGCCTTAGTTGTCGAAAATATTCATATTTGTTCCAATCACCGTAAACAGAAAAACATTAAAACGCATACAGTTTCGTTCATATATACCATGACCATCGCGTTAACAGCATGTTATCATAAAGATTTACTATATTTTACATAAGCAAGAGCCTGGTTGTGTTACAGAAGACAGCACAATGCTACTGGCTAATCACACACAAATGGCATAAACGCTCTTTATTCGTTCCATATCAGGAATTCACCAACAAAGAACGCTCTTTATGTTTACCATCATAATATAAACAAACACCAGAAAAGTTACTTTTTATGCTTTTGTTTACATAACAATGGTCAAATATATGACAATAACATACTGTTTATGCGATATTTCTTATTTGTATACGGACAAAGTCTGTCTACATTTTGTTGTTCTTTCTGTTTGTGGCGGTTTTTGACGGGTGGAAATATTTTCACAGGATACCCACCGCCAAGGCCAACCGTACCTTTAAAGGTATCTGTTCAACATTTATTTGTATATACCAAATGTACACACTACACAGTTCGACTGGTTTTGGCACATCGTGGCCTTTTAGTTCGTTATGTTAACATGTATGGATGATATGTATTTGTCGACATATTTGGATATCTGGAAAGTGATAAAAGCAAACACTTACAATGTTTGATTCGATACATCAACATTATGCACCGCTTTAGTACTGGACCATGACAACCCGGCTTCTCACACTATCGCTCAATTATATGTACTCTAATCCTCATTTTGGTTGCTTGGTTAGTTTCAACAACTATGGCTATGTCATGACGAGCAGATTTAACGGTGTAAGAAAGAGAGGTCACACATTATTTTGCGGAAATCACATCAATGCACGTAGACACCACAGACCCCAAGCAATCAACGCGCAACCAAGTCCAGATACACGAATCCGGATACTCCATAGATGCACCAATCAAGGCTTATCGCGATTCGAACCAGCTCCGCCGGGCTGCGCAACTTATTACGTGCGTGATTCATTTACTGACCTGACCACCAGGCCCTGCTTTATTTGATCAATTTTACATGATAACTTGCTCACTTATTCTCGTGTCATCTGTGTGGCGACTATCCCTGTATAGGTGTGTACATGTCGGGAGTGGGGGGATAATAACCTGGTTTAGACACACGCACGTTTAACTTGTAACGTGTGTTACTATGGTATTACTATGGAGATGCGGAAAAAGTCTCGCGAGATTACGGCGGCAAACCTACACGTTTACCGATTTCCCCCAACGTGTAATTAATAGTCACGCGGTGAAGAAACGTTGTCCTCACAGCGAATGTCCGTATGCTACACGTTGGATACACAACTTCTAAATGGAATGGCTGCACATGTATGTGTTGGCGAAATAATCACGTGAGCCATATTACTTTAGTTGGCAATGGCAACACACGTTACAAGTTACACGTACGTGTGGATAAACATGGCTATTAAATTATCTGCACCCATCCCACAATCTTACTGCCAGAAGAGAAATAAAATGATATAAAACATAGGGTATACCGAGGAAACTAGGTCTGGTATCTATTTGCGTGTACCACATACCATTCGCCCACACTGAAATGTATACATTATAGATGTGAAATAAGATCAATATGCACTCTAACATGGATGCTGTAACTTTATGTCACAATATATCAAGTCAGCCGAGTGCATAGAAAGTGAAAGTGTCCACCCGTAATAGACACCCGTAATAGATACTGCTGAATATGTGCTAAGAATATGCAATAATATCTGGCCCAAATAACACAGGGAAGTAGTGTGTGTTTTGTAAGCAGTATACTCCATATACATACAAAGTTTACTGAGTGTAAGATAGACAACACCGGCCATACAATCCAGTCCAACCGGTTTGTTCAAAGCCATTATGCATATTTGTGTTTTCGACCCAAGTTATTATAATGAAATTTTTTGGTGGTAGTTTGAATATGTTTAATATATGTCAAACTCCTTCATCGAGTGAAAGATTCTCAATACACCGTCGTCTACACACGGTTCGTTAAATCTCTTTCGTCTACTTCATTCACACTGTGATTTGTGAATAGTTTATCTTGTCACCGAGACATACTATGCTCTACTGTTGCTACCTGTTCGGGCGGAAAATTGACAAAATATAATTTCGAGCCACAAAAGAGGATATTTATGGTTGTGTTTAATTGTGGATTGCGTGTGTTTACGGATGCACTATAAATCCACCTGCGTGCTTGTCTTCCAAATTTGGTCCGATTTTGCTGGAATTCGGACCATTCCATCTGGATAAATTCCAAGAGTGTGCAGAACTGTACGCTTGTGGTACAATTTTCGTTTTCGAAGACACGGATAAGGATGCAGAAATAAAATAGCAGGCCGTTTTACGGCTGAGCTCTTGTTGAATATCTGCTGAATCGATTCGCGAGTTTGGAATAAATTCGAGATTCCGGAATCTATTTCTGCATAAAATGGCTCTCTCCAGAGTGGAATCTTTGAATAGGACCAGCAATGTAGATTGGATTAACATTCAAACAAATACCTTTAAAAATTGGGGTGAACGAGCAGCTAAAGAATTCTGATCACAATGTTGAGGATCTGCGTACTGATTTTTGCGACGGGAGAAAGCTTATTGCGCTAGTAGAAGCTTTGCAGCATAAGCATTTCGGAGGGTTCAAGGGCGAACCGGAGAATAACTACGAAAAGCTACAGAACATCACAGTCGCTCTCGATGCAGTGACGAAAGATAATGTAAAGCTGATCAATATAGGTAGGTACCCATGAGAGAGGTTGTACATGTATGTGTCATAAATATATAAAACGAAACTTCAGTTAGCGCGCTATGGCCACACCCGCTTATGTAACATATGGAAGTGTTGCTAGTAGTGAATATTCTGCGATGACGCACCCTACTATATATAACCGTCGGTGATTACACATCTCAGTTGATCAATTCAATTCAATTAATCGTTGAAAACCAGTGCAAATATTGATGCATGCAACGAGCAAACAACCCATATACGTTGATATATAAAACAGCTGCATCTATATACAATGTATACTTGTGGTATATTGTCTCATCTCACGTGCCACTTTGCACATTTTGCCAGTTTGTATAAGAAATGTTAATTGGGTAATGTTCCATGGCAGCCCATTAACCCTTTACCCAACAAACCGGCCAAAACCGGCCAAATAAAGCTTCAACAGCCTAAAATATCTTCGGTCTGTCTCAATAGAACCATACAAATATGGGTATCATTGGAACCGGCTCCTTGACCACATTGTGATAGTTACAGTTATGCCCTGTGCCAATGCATTCTCTTATATATGCGAGTCGACCATAGGTCGCCTCGCATATATAAGAGAATGCATTGCCCTAAAAAAAATCTTTTTTTAACACTTTTTACCATTTTTTCTTACATTCTTTAACAATTTTATAATTTTAATGTGTTAAGCCAATGCATTCTCTTATATATGCGAGGCGACCTATGGTCGACTCGCATATATAAGAGAATGCATTGGCACAGGGCCGTTCTGTTGGGTAAAGGGTTAACCATTTCTGTACTAAAGCATCATTGAGTAGTTATCACACAGGAAATGTTAAGATAATAACATTATCTGATTATTATCTGAACATTTCCCTGCAATAAATAGGACTCATCCTGTACTTTTATGATCTGCCGTCTGCTTTTTCCGCCTGAAACCCCCTCCAGATGAATAGTAAATAGACCATTTCGATGGACGATGTTTAACTGAGTGGAAGAATCGATTTAGTATAGCATGGGTCAGTGTGCGAAGGGAAATTTATGTTGCCAAAATATCATTGCATGGTATGTTTGTGTGCTCTGTTGTCGGTTATATATGCTTCATCTGTTCACGAAGATTATGTTACTGTTACCAACTTACATAATATTATTCTTGTAGGGATCTGCCAATAATATTCAGAAACAAATTTCTGGCGGATGGTTATAGGTGCTACATGTCATAACTGAGTGCTATTCTTCACCAATATATCATTGCAGCCAAGAGTGAAACTAATCCATATACATATTCAACCTATTCTCGTCCATATGTCCTTATCATACCTGGCATTCCGCAAATATATGATAAACCAAAACCGACTTCATATCAAGTCAAGAAGAATTATTGATCAACATTACTAATATACCATGCAGGTATATTGGACTTTACATGGTATAACTTGTCGGGCTATTGACTATATTCTATGTTTGGAAATTGATACTACCAATTACAATGAAACTTAATATCTTGAGGCATGTATGGTGGAATGTCTGTTGCCTTTTTGTGACCGCTAATAGATTGAAATTCAAAAGCATTTTCGCATGTAGTGTGATTCATTAATAGTACACTATAATTTACAATATTTGAGACCCTATTGTAAAAGTTACATTGCTCATGACTGCATTGCGGTAGAGACACAGAGATCGAGCTTATGTCTCGCCAAATCAACGTATACCCAGCGTGTTCATGAACCTCACATGAGCCAAATCGGCGCCATTCTGTTCACTTATTCTAGTAGAGACGTTTCCGACCGAAGGCCGGGTAGTATGATCGGCCTGTATTTTGCAGGTCCCTCACCCATTCTTGATGTGACCACTTTACTCACCAGTGACTTCGACCAGGACCAAAAGGCAATCCTTTTAGTCGTTGTTCACTTATTCGATTGCACCTTTGATTTATGAATGGATTATCTCGTACAGTTCCACATTATGTAATGGTCAATGGACTAATATATTCGTCATATATAGGGGTGCTGAGATAACATAAGCATACGACAAAGAGCTATTTGTGCTATAGATTCCTCAATCATCCACTTGTTTGTATGTTAAAGATATCATGTTCGATTTAACCCTTTACCCAACAAACCGGCCAAAACCGGCCAAATAAAGCTTCAACAGCCTAAAATATCTTCGGTCTGTCTCAATAGAACCATACAAATATGGATATCATTGGAACCGGCTCCTTGACCACATTGTGATAGTTACAGTTATGCCCTGTGCCAATGCATTCTCTTATATATGCGAGTCGACCATAGGTCGCCTCGCATATATAAGAGAATGCATTGGCCTAAAAAAAATCTTTTTTTAACACTTTTTACCATTTTTTCTTACATTCTTTAACAATTTTATAATTTTTAATGTGTTAAGCCAATGCATTCTCTTATATATGCGAGGCGACCTATGGTCGACTCGCATATATAAGAGAATGCATTGGCACAGGGCCATTCTGTTGGGTAAAGGGTTAACACCCACAACTTATTATTTTCTTCGTTTTGGAGTGCGTGGGTATTTGATTTGAATCGAGGAGCACACACATCAAAGCTCAGGGCTATTCGGTTTCGATTTCTGAAATCTAGTTATTGTCTACGCATGGTGATGCCGGGTTCGAACTGGAATTCCCCAGCACGTGTCGTCACAGATGTTAACAAAAATCTTTGTTCATGTGTGATCGGTATGGTATTTTAACTTGTCAATCAAATTCATAAATGAGTGGGAGTCAGATATGTATTCACCGGGGAGTATCCGCTATCTTACTGGTTATATCTGTATGCGGGTGTAATATAGTTAGTGTTCAAACCACTACATTAACCCCTATACATTAAATACGCTATTTTATCATAGAGCAGGGACATACCAAACTCCATTTACTATCTACGGCGAGATGTATAAAACTTGTGTATATTGCACATGTGTGTATCTACCCGATGTACACAAATGCTAACAACAGGCGTGGTACTGTTAGGTGCATATTGTTGCTGCGTGTCTATCCACGGTGATATTTTTCCACTAGGTAACGATTGTATGACAGGACCATTTAGTCTCTACCCACGATTATGGAACTCGATAGCGGAGGGGTTAGCGCGTCCGGCTTGCAATATTGTAATACATAATTGTGAGATAGCCACCTACCGGTGGACTATTGAGTTTATCCCATCAGTGACCTGGTCAGATTAAACCGTGTTTTGCTGTAGAGTCGTACGCTGTTCAGATCTGGTGCGAAGTTGTGACCCTTGGGCACGGTCACTTTATACTGTGACGGATTTCGTCGTCCCTAGACAATCATATGCCCATTTGGATGTGTGTGTGCGTCCCGTCTATGTGGTGATGTGCTTGTAAAATTGCAGCACGCTTTCGACTCGGTATGGTAATAGTTTAAAGGCACGGGCGGCGTTCGTTGCAGATATATTATATTTGTTCAAATCGCCATCAACAGAAGGAATATTAAAATATATATAGTTTTTTTTTGGTTCATATGCCAAACATAACCAGCGCGTATATTGTCGTCAAGACGTATACGATGGTGGACGTAAACAAGAGCCTGCCCGTGTTACAGAAGTTGTGCTTCTGTTTACATAATACAGCGCAATTATATTGGTTAATCACACACAAATGATATAAACGTTCTGTATTATTTCCATATCATGAAAACAGTAACAAAAAACGTTCTTTATGTTTACCATATTCGGATCTAAACAAAAGCCAGGTAAAGTAATTTTTTTGTGCTTTTGTTTACATAACAAAGGGGAACAAATTAACAATAACACACTGTTTATGCCATATTGCTGATTGGAGTAAGAACAAAGTCTGTCTATATTTTACTATTATTTCTGTTAATGGCGGTTTTTGACGGAGGTGGATATTTTAACAGCATACCGACCACCAACGCCGCCCGTATCTTTAACTGATAAAGTATATTAGAGACTCCTCTGATTAAGTGCAATATAAACACTGTCCATTATTATTGTAGTCGGATTGGCAAGGTTTGAACAAACTGATTGACAAGACGTAATCTTATGAGACTGTGTATATATATATATATATATATATATATATATATATATATATATATACGTGTGCTAAAGTTGCCTTAGTGAAACGGACGTATAATCACTGAAAAAAGCAACATACATGATAATACACAACACATGACTCGTTAATACAAACGTATTGACATCTTGCTTGTGTATAACCCTCGCATGTGTAAAATGCACGTGTTTTATATACCTCGCCGCGTATGTGCGCTAGTGTTCAAGGGACTAGCTTTCCTTAAATGTCGGTTAAACATCTGTGTGATGGACATCTTGTAAGTGGTATAACTTGTGCCCGAATCAATATGTATAATATTATATGCAACATGTTTAAAGTAAAGTCGGTTGAACATCTCATCGAAGACTCGGTCGTTTTGTTTTCCTTTTCCACCAGTTGCTGCTAATCACACGGCACAATTAAATCACCGAACGCATACGAATCTGTGTTGTTTCACATCGGTGTGTTGTGGATAGGTTCACAGATTTAATTGTGTCGGCGTTCTCTGCTTTGGAAAATTGACACAAATGACGAGTGATTTACAAACAAACGGCCATCGTTGTATGTCGTCGTGTTCTCAAATGTGTATTCAAGGTCGTGGCGATAGGTTTGTTCTGGATTAGCCAGGGATCAAGAGGCTGATCACACGATGCTTGAGTAGAAGGAAGTATATGCAACAGTACGTTGCCAATCGATTACACCCACAACAACCATCCACAGAGACAGATAAAATCAGGTTATTACGTGTTGAGATGTTCGCAGTTTTTGGACCAGGAACCAGTATATCCAAGAAGATATATCGCATAAGCTCAGAGTTACAACAACAATGACATACGATATACATCAATTCATTAAAGATACGGGTGGCGTTGGCGGTGGGTATGCTGTTAAAATATTCACCTCCGTCAAAAACCGCCATAAACATAAATAATAGTAAAATATAAACCAATCAGAAAAATGGCATAAACAGTATGTTATTGTCAAATGTTTATCCTTTGTTATGTAAATAAAAGCAAAAAAACGTTACAGAACCTGGCTTTTGTTTAGATCCGGATATATGGTAAACATAAAGAGCGTTATTTGTTACTGTTTTCCTGATATGGAAATAATAAAGAGCGTTTATATCATTTGTGTGTGATTAACCAATATAATTGCGCTGTGTTATGTAAACAGAAGCAAAACTTCTGTAACACGAGCATGTTCTTGTTTACGTACAACATCGTACGTCTTGACGACAATATACTATTTACGCGCTGATTATGTTTGGCATATGAACAAAACTATATATATTTTAATATTTCTTATGGCGATTTGAACAAATATGAATATTTGGTGCAACGAACGCCGCCCGTGCCTTTAAGCATTCGTACATCTACTTAGAGATAACAACATATTATGGAAATTTATTACATTCCTAAGTGTGATTTACCTTGATTTCTTGAGTGAATTGTGTCACTTTAACTAGCGCGTTGTGTATTCATGCGTTATGGGTACAATGGCGGTCTTTTTCTTATTTCTGATTCATCAGATGTTTATAGTGGAACATAATAAATAGAATAATCACTTGATTGAATTGGTGACGCGAAATAATTCATTCTGGGCAGGAACTATTTTGTAAAACACTCGAGCACCTTTAATTTGCTTCATTGCGTCGTGATAACACCGTGGCGGTGGCGCGGTCGTTATGTGTATCTCTGTATGCCGTCATAAGCCGTCCGGCGATGACGAAGTTGATTTGAGTTCCGATATATATATATAGGCGCTAAAAATGCCAACCATATTCGTGTATCTGGGCAAGCTGCAGTGTATTGGATTACCAATTAACCCTTCCATGACTGGCGCTTCCTGAAATTTTGCGAAAACCCTGTGTCAATGCATGCTGTTATATATGCGAGACTCCCATGTGGAGCCTCGCAAATATAAGAGATTACTTTTACCTAACAATATTTACCTTGACCTTGTAAGCCAATGTATTCTCTCATACATGTATATGCCAGGCTCCCCATAATAGACTATTATGTATATAAGATAATGCACTGGCACACGATTTTAATGCTGCACTCCACAGCTCCCGTCATGAAATGGTTAATTAATTGTGTTGTAAAAAAGGGTGTTTTTTCTTCCTATAAAAGTAGAGTCCTTTCGTGTACTGTTCAAAGCCAACGTCCCAGAAGAATTTATACATTTCGCAATGCATTATTCGTCAGTACGTCTGCACTTTTCCCACTTTTATTTCTGATAAAACATCTTCATTAATTTACGAGGTGCAATCCCAGGGTGACAAACATTGTAAACCACAGCCTATTGTGCTAAAAACCACAAACAGCATGTCTGAGTGTCACCTCAGTAAACTCATATCCTCGCGATACTGAACAACCAGTATTAAATTTCGTTAACATTCCAAAGGCACATGCAATGAATAAAGCGAAGAAACGTACCATATATACCACGTACCCTCAGGCAAGATGCATCGATGTGCTCTTTGTTATTTGGATGTTAAAATAATTTTACACGAACGACCTCAAAGGAAGAGTCTACTTGATCGTATTGTTCGGGTTACAATGCGCATGCCCCGACGTGCTTGGAGCGTAAATAGTCACTCGTGTGCAACAATCATATGTCATGTATATTTAACAAACTCCACAATCATGTTTACTTTACACTGAACTATATCTGAGGACCACCCTATTGTGTGGTTGACTTCTTTGTCAACATTAATCGTCTCCACATAGCTGGAATATTCAGTTGTTTCGTTCCCATGAATGTATGTGACAGATATCATTCGATAATGACAACCCACCGCCCAAAAAGATGTTTCGATCGAGTAGGCTGATCAAATTTAATTCTGAAGGATTGCCTGCGATTGATGTAATTTCCGGCAGATTATATGTTATGTCTGAGATTATAGATTTCACCGAAAGTCTGAACAGAAACTGGTAGCATTCGCCCGTTTGTAATGGCCGAGTTAATCTTAATATCAGTGATGTTTCTGGTGAGAAAAAAAATAATACAAAAATGACAAAACATCGAGGAAATTCCACATGTGTCTTGTAGAAGTAAACGTAATATAATTAAAGTCTTATAAGTTTTATAAAGTCTTATAAGTTCCCATACTAGACCGTAGTCCATGTGGCGCTCCGTGGTCCAGTTGTTAGCGCGTCGTGATTGTCTTCGTTGTCAACACATCGAGATGAATTCGCCGCCCGCCGCTGGTCTAAAGTGAGTTTCACTCATTGGCTTGGCCGAATTGATCGACGTGCAACTGTCGGATTGTACGATGTTCAAATTTCATTCCAAGTTCTGACCCTTGAGCATGCTTCGCACGAGCTTTGAAATCTGATTATAAGTAGTGAATGAGATATTGTCAGTATGCTAGCCACATTGTGACTGTACCCCACCACCCCCATGTCCCCGGGGAGCAATAGATCGTTACTGGGTGTCCCACGCATTGAAACAGGGTACATATAGAATGCGTGTAATAGATGGATAAATTATATTTTATGACAGTGGCTGGGCCAGAATTGTACGTCATATACACTGTCCCTATGTTTCAAACGATCAGGCGAAAGAAGACGAACATACACCTTAACATATGGCTACATTTGGTGACCCAAGTTTCCGGGTCGATGGAACGTCTAGCTGTCCAGTATGTAGTATACTTGCGACCCAGACCCGTGCGTGTTGACACCGTTGGCATTCTCACAATGAGTTCAAAAGTGTACATCGGAATTGTATAGTGTTCATGTGCGGCAGAATCAGGGCATGCTGAAAATTGCAGGGAGCTCCCAAAAGTAGAAAAAATATTAGATAAAACTATGTTGGATGCCAAAATAAACGCCGATGAAATAGAGGCTGCAGTCACAAGGTCGGGTAATATGAAAGCCGCGGGGGTCGACCGGGTTACTAATGAATTCATCAAATCAACTATTCATATTCTCATAAACGTTTATGTGAAACTGTTCAACCTTGTTCTTGAAACCGGTATTGTGCCACACGATTGGACTGTTGGTCTTATTAAACCTATATACAAAGATAAAGGAGACATACTGGATCCGAATAATTATAGGAAGATAACGTTAGTAAGTTGTATATCTAAACTATTCACAAGTATACTAAGCGAGCGGATATCTCTATATCTGGAATATAACGATCTATTGAGTGAGTCACAAGCCGGTTTTAGAAAGGGTTATTCAACCATAGACCATTCCTTCACACTGTATAGTATTATTAAACTTTTGAAGATGAGAAAAAAGAAACTGTGTTGTGCATTTATAGACCTATCTAAAGCGTTTGATACAGTATGGAGGAATGGATTATGGGAGAAATTGAAATCACACAGAATCGAAGGAAAAATTTTGAATGTTATCAAAGGCATCTATCATAACATTAAGTCCTGTGTTTCTAGCGACGATGTCTACTCCAACACTTTCTCAACTTCTTTAGGGGTTAGACAAGGCAAAAACTTATCTCCTATTTTATTCTCTTTCTACCTGAACGATTTGGAAGATTTCATGAAGAATGGAGGCTGTGATGGAATTGATCTCAGTGATGTAGAAGGAACAAGGGTGGACACTTACCTACATTTATTTGTATTATTGTATGCCGACGATACCGTGCTAATGTCTACAACTGCTAAAGGATTACAGAAATCTCTGAACATATTTGATACATTTTGCTTGAACTGGAAACTGAAAATTAACAATGATAAAAGTAAAGTAATCATATTCGGAAGATCACCGCGGAGGATACCAATATTTGAACTAAATGGAACAAATCTTGAAATTGTCAAACATTATAAATATCTTGGAACATATTTTCACCAAAGGGGAACATTTGCATATGAAAGAAACGAATGCTGTAGATCAGCAAAAAAGGCAATGTTTGCATTAATATCAAAGGCCCGGAGTTCTCAGATAGATTTATGTAGCATACTGGAAGTATATGAGAAGGCAATTGTACCGATACTCACATATGGTTCGGAAATTTGGGGCTTCGAAAATTTGACAGTTATCACCAAACTTGAACGTTGGTTTCTGAAATTTATTGGCCGTCTTAAGAAATCGACCCCCAATATATTTTTGTATGGAGAACTTGGAATCTATCCTATTGATTTAAAAATTAAACTAAGATATCTCGGTTACAGGGGTAGACTAATCGCTGGAAAACAAGGCAAACTAGTATATCATATCTACTCCTTGATGTATGATTTGCATGGCTCAGGCCAACTTCAATGTGATTGGATTAACAATATAAAAAGTACATTATGTGAACTAGGTATTAGTGATAATTGGCTATATCAATGTATATATGATAATACCTGGTTTAATGGAGCTTGCAAGCGAAAAGAGTATGACATATATATAAATGAGTGGCTATACCAGGTCGAAATATCAAGTAAGAGTGATTTTTATAAAATAATCAAACGAGAATTTGGTAGAGCAAATTATTTATCATCATTGAGTATTCGTAATGTAACACAACTTATGAAATTCAGGACTAGAAATCATAGACTACCTATTGAAACAGGCTCATGGACAAATACAGATGCTGCGCTGCGAATTTGTAATAAGTGTGGGAATGCAGTGGGTGATGAATACCACTTTATTTTGATCTGCGATTCTCTTACTGAAGTACGCAAAAAGTACATTGATGCATATTTTTATACGAAACCAAATGAATTTAAGTTGTACGAATTATTTAACTCTGGACATGAAAAGATAAATGATGGTCTTGCACTTTTTATCAAACACGCTACTGAAACGCTGTAACCACCTCGAGAGCTTACACTCGTATGTGTGCAACCGGAGGGGAAATATGTGATGACTGATACAACATTCATGATTATAATTGGAATCTGCTATCAATCGGTTCATAAGTTATTTAATTATTTTTCCTATTTAATAAATAGTAGTTTCATGGTGCAATGTCGGACAAATCATCTTTAATAGTTTGCAAACACAGTATATATGTTGTCTTGATCACGACCTATTCACACATGTCAAATAAAATCTATGAGGTTATTTATATCCAGATTCCAAACACCTGACTTCTCCGACTTCAAACGTCGGTGGTATATGCCCATACCAGATAACAAGTGGAGGTGTATAAATCTGTTCAACAACGGCAGACGTCTGCACGTTTTGTTGTGCTAATGAAAAGTCGGAGAATTCTAAACAAGGAGGGTACAATAACAAGAGCTTTTAAAGTCCGCTAAGTAAACGTGCCAATATCCAAATCCAAGTTGATAGATTCTACTGCAATCGCCGTGTAAACACCACAGGTTTTCTCGGTGCACGACAAGAGTTTGATCGTTTGAACATTCGAAAATTCACGAGAAGCAGAAATTCAGAGCTCGGTGACTTAGTTCAAACTCAACGCAGTTTCTTCGTCGTTGTTTTCCGAGAAACAAATCACGTTTTGTTCATAGTTGTCAGTGCTGTTTGCTGCTGTGTAATATTCAAGGAAGGGCAGCAACTGTGCCAATGATGTCAACCATTAACCCTTTCCTGATTTTTTTCGAAAACCCTGTGCCAATGCATTCTCTTATATATGCGAATCGACCATAGGTTAAAGAATGTAAGAAATAATGATAAAAAATGATAAAATTGTTATAAAATGTAAGAAAAAATTATAAAAATTAATAAAGGATGTAAGAAAAAATGATAAAAAATGATAAAATTGTTAAAGAATATAAGAAAAAAATTATAAAAATTGTTATAGAATTTAAGACAAAATTATAAAAATTGTTAAAGAATGTAAGACAAAATTATATAAATTATAATAAAAAAAATGGTACAAATTATTAAAGAATGTAAGCAAAAATTTATAAAAAATTGTTAGGCCAATGCATTCTCTTACATCTGCGAGGCGACCTATGGTCGACTCGCATATAGAAGGGAATGCATTTGCACAGGGTATTTAATGTTGCGCCAGCGCAGCTCCCGTCGTGAAAGGGTTACATAATCAGAACCCTTCTCTTGCCAATTTAATTCACAGAAAACCAAATGTAATAGTTATGAGCGAACTACTCAACAATAAAGACAAACCAATAATTTCGACATCTATGTATTATGATAAGACAAAAAGTCAACGTATGTTTATATACCATAGAACGTACATGAACGTCCATTCATTAGAATATATCATACTAGCCGATGAGCCCGACGTTGTCCGGGCTATTCAAAAACCAAATTTCAAGTCGATAGCTCTACCCGTTTCCGAGATCTGGTCTGCGCATGCGCGAAGCTGGCGTTGTCCGGGCTATTCAAAAATCAAGTCGATAGCTCCACCCGTTTCCGAGATCTGGTCTGCGCATGCGCGAAGCTGGCGTTGCACGGGCTCGGCGACCCGATAAATTTCGTATCCGGGGCAAGATACATTCACATACCAAATTTCAAGCCGATAGCTCCACCCGTTTCCGAGATCCGGTCTGCGCATGCGCGAAGCTGGCGTCGCACGGGATCGGCGACCCGATAAAATTCGTATCCGGGGCAAGATACATTCGCATAGCAAATTTCAAGTCGATAGCTCCACCCGTTTCCGAGATCTCGTCTGCGCATGCGCGAAGCGGGCGCCGCACGGGCTCGCCAATACGACAACGTCCACCGCCTGGTCAAACTACACACACGTACCAAGTTTCGTCCCGATCGGTCGAGAATCGTAGATTTGTATCAATGACATACAAACATACAAACATACATACAAACAGAGGTCTTCAAAATATATATGAGACTAGCCGATGAGCCCGACGTTGTCCGGGCTATTCAAGACCCGATAAAATTCGTATCCGGGGCAAGATACATTCACATGCCAATTTTCAAGTCGATAGCTCCTCCCGTTTCCGAGATCTCGTCCGCGCATGCGCGAAGCTGGCGTCGCACGGGCTCGGCGACCCGATAAAATTCGTATGCGGGGCAAGATACATTCACATACCAAATTTCAAGTCGATAGCTCCACCCGTTTCCGAGATCTCGTCTGCGCATGCGCGAAGCGGGCGCCGCACGGGCTCGCCAATACGACAACGTCCACCGTCTGGTGAAACTACACACACGTACCAAGTTTGGTCCCGATCGGTCGAGAATCGTAGATTTGTATAAATGACAAACATACAGACAGACATACAGACAAACAGACAGAGGTCTTCAAAATATATATGAGACTAGCCGATGAGCCCGACGTTGTCCGGGCTATTCAAAAACCAAATTTCAAGTCGATAGCTCTACCCAGCCCGAAATTTCAAGTCGATAGCTCTACCCGTTTCCGATATCTGATCTGCGCATGCGCGAAGCCGGCGTCGCACGGGCTCGGCGACCCGATAAAATTCGTATGCGGGGCAAGATACATTCACATACCAAATTTCAATTCGATAGCTCCACCCGTTTCCGAGATCTGGTCTGCGCATGCGCGAAGCTGGCGTCGCACGGGCTCGGCGACCCGATAAAATTCGTATCCGGGGCAAGATACATTCACATAGCAAATTTCAAGTCGATAGCTCCACCCGTTTCCGAGATCTCGTCTGCGCACGGGCTCGCCAATACGACAACGTCCACCGCCTGGTCAAACTACACACACGTACCAAGTTTCGTCCCGATCGATCGAGAATCGTAGATTTGTATTAATGACAAACAAACATACATACAAACATACAAACATACAGAGGTCTTCAAAATATATATGAGATTATAAAATTGTGTTTAATTTCATTGAAGTATATATATACATGTATGGTAGCCAAATTATATGTATGACCCCTATACAAAGTTACATTATGTATTTAGTTGATAGCATGTTGGCTAGATATATATGTTTATTCGCCATGTTGAGCACATGTAAATATGTACATATTTGTATAGACTTAACATATTTATCTCAATGCTTTTGTTAAGGAAATGAGAAATAAATGAATTGAATTCAGTACTATGGTCAAAGTGACTAAGTTTGCTCAGACATAAAGACACTAAATCGAGTATTATGTCTGATACAAAACGCTACACATGGTATAGTTTGATGGTCATGAATCGGATGTGGCAGCCTATAATAAAACAGAGTTCTCTTTTCAATACGCCCTATGTGTGTTTACTGCTACGCTGATCTGGCCGTGTCAATGGAGCTATGGGGATATATCGCAGAACAACACATTTCGGATTTCATACGATGCGAGTTATTTTAGGAAATATAATTTAAAATATACTAGCTATATTGCGTACTGGTTTGAATTTTTGCAGGATGTATGTATTCGCGGGTGTATCTCGTGAATGTCTCATTGTTGCAGAATGAAACTTTTATGACCCCGTCTATTGCTTTCGATATTTAGGTGTGAACCCTTGAAGATTTTATTTTCTATTATAATTTATATATATGCCTCATAATATGATCTTGAGGGCGTTATAATTTCTGACTATGGTTTTCTTGTTTAGTAAGTTCCTCTTCGTCGCTGTTTATGCGGTATATCTCGTTGGTTGCACGATAACCCGACAGTTCAGGGATTTATACATGGAGTAAATCCATCAAATGATCATGATACCACGTCGTGTAGCATTCGAGCCATTTATTGCCTTTTCTCCTAACTATCATCTCCATTTCAATGAGATTATCTCAAAACTCGCATTGACATTTAGCTTTATTGTCGTCTTTGCCGACTATTACCAATCATGCTATTTTTTAAATTTGCACGTAATTTCCCCAAGGGTAAGTTCTGTAACCACCGAATCGCTCTAGATAGAAAACATTGTCGTATATTTTGCTTGAAATTATTAGGCTGGGCCGGGGCACACGAATACTTGAAAAAAATAATTGTCCGCAATGAATATGTGTGCGAAAGGTGCGAGCGATAGCCCCTATAACCAACACAAAGGTAATTGTATAGTCTGTAGTCCGCGGTGTTTTTTGGGCATTTTTCGACCATAACCATGTACATATAGCTAATTAACATTAGTGGGAGAAATTCAAATGGAATCGTTTCCGTTCTTCGTCTTAGAACCAAACAATTTTGTCTGCATATAAATTACCACAATCGTCATCAGTTTTACACACTGAGGACATCCGGGCCAGCGCGAAATGTGCAATGTGTAATAAAATCTGTAAATTGAGTTCAGGGATTAATTCCAAATCGACAAATAAATACATCAATGTATCACATTATTATAATCAATAAATTTGAAAAATGATCAAGGAAATATGGGTTGATACAAAAATCGGACTTGGCACTGAAAGGGTTAAGATAATAAGTTCAACAAACGACCTGACCAGTTCATTTGTTGAACTTATTATCAGAACATTTCCCTCCAATAAATACGAATCATTCTGCTATTGTATTATCTCTTTCAGTTTCTTTCTGTCGCCTGATGTTGTTGCATGAACACCCCTCCAAATGAATACTAGACTATTCCCATGCATATTTGTATATACTTTCCTAGTCACCTAATCCAACCATATAGGGGTGATCGGTTGCATGTGTCAGACTGATCTAATCCAGATAATCCCTGTGTTGTGATATGCCTGCCATCTGGTCTGGTTGTAAGATATCCCTGAGATGTTTTATTGGGCCAATTTTGACACATGTTTTCATTGAATCAGAGGAAACATGGAATTTCAAAGACTTAAAATTGGGAAACATTGGTAGTTTCGGGTGTCAAAACTATCAACTATGGTAATTTATCAAGCTTATTTAGCAGGTAGGCACACTTTGATACAGCTGAAAGTTGTTTATTATTTATATATATATATTTTTTAGAAATGTTCGAAAATTTATATTCCTTATTCATAAATGAATATCTTCCGTTGCAGATAGTACGCACATCGCCGATGGGAATGTGAAGCTTATTCTCGCGCTCGTGTGGCAGCTTATCTTGCGGTATCAGTTAGGACTCACCAACTTCGGACATAAGCAATGGATGCTAGCATGGGTTCAGGCTGTTATCCCAGAATGCAACATTACGAACTTCACGACCGACTGGAACGACGGAACGGCTCTACAGTAAGTTCAACCTGTTAAGACACTTTCGACTGTATAGAACAACATATCCATGTGGAAGTAGGTTATATTGCCTACATATTCACATATATTCATATTGGAGTTATTGGAGTCTGCAATAAGCCCTCAGTGAACTTATTCCCGTTATTCTGTTGAATGGCGCGGACCGAAGTGAAAACATATTATATCTCACGTGACTTTCTCGCGTTCTGATTGGTTGCACACTGCTAAACTATTTTACCATAGTACCCCAGTAGGATTCCTACTCGCCTACTATTCTTTTTCTATTTATAGTAACATACACATTTCGCGCAATCGGATTACCACCCGAAGACACGGCCAATCTGAAAATAAACCTTGTTGTTTATTGCAACGTGTTAGACACTTTCGAGTATGTTTATATTGTGCGAGTAGGTTTATATTGTTCCAGTATGTTTATATTGTGCGAGTAGGTTTATATTGAGCCTAAATATTTACATAGGTTCATATTGGACTTAGTTGAGTCTGCAATAGGCCCATAGTGAACTTATTGCCGTTATTTCGTTGAATGGCGCGGGCCACATTCAAAACAAATTACTACGGTATATAAGCTTGTACAGAACATATTGCTCAAATAGTGCCATATTTGACTTATTTCCCTGTGCCAATGCATTCTCTTATATATGCGAGTCGACCATAGGTCGCCTCGCATATATAAGAGAATGCATTGGCTTAACACATATTAAAAATGATAAAATTGTCAAAGAATGTAGAAAAATATTATAAAAATTGTTAAAAAATGTAAGAAAAAATTCTAAAATTGTTAAAGAATGTAAGAAAAAATGGTAAAAAGTGTTTTTTAGGCCAATGCATTCTCTTATATATGCGAGGCGACCTATGGTCGACTCGCATATATAAGAGAATGCATTGGCACAGGGCATAACTATAACCATCACAATGTGGCTCAAATAGTGCCATATTGGACTTATTTCGTTTTGAAATTACGTTCATATTTTACCTATATGTCGGTCTCCAAATAGGTTCACATTGAGCTTATTAGCTAGGAGAACAGATGTATCGAAAAGCTATCGGTAGTTCGTTCAATAAGGTGCATAAAATCACGAGCCGTCCAGTTCCGCATCTCTACTGGCGAATCGGTTCTAATTGAGATGAGCCCAGCAGAGGACCAATTCCATGTATCTGGGCAAGGGTTTGGACTGCATGTTTACCTGGAGTCGGTGTGTGTCATTTCCCTGTCACTGTGAAACTGGCCATGTGTGCAGTCGTACCTAAAACTGACAACGGTCACAGCTGCCACAGAAAGCCACGCAAATCACTAAGTACAAACTGAGACACGCAGTAGACATATGTATAACAAGTGGCTTTGGTTTCTCTCACTTGAATGAGCCCAAACCGGATGTACTAACAGAAAGATGTCATTATATTCCAGTGGAAATTGCTTTTTCCGTCTTTCTTGGTGGAAGTATCGCATTATGCCCCGTGTGTGCATTATATGAATACAGGAACCTATCGGGCCATTTGGAATGAAAGGTTGACGAGGATTGGTTTCCCCGCATAGTGAAATATCCATAGATCTATAAAATTACCAAATGTTTAGGTTGGGAGTGACAATCAATCGCAGTCGGTAGCATGAGTCATATCCATTTATTAAATTTACCTTTATTTTATGTCGTGAATTCGCGTCACCTCTTTCTTACTTACCGCTGTGTTAATTTCAACAATCAAAAGAACAAAACTGAACTATAATTTTTGCTCATAACTCCTGGCACCAAAGTTAAGTTCATTTGGTAAGACACCCGAACGTCCGGTGGACTTGACATGATGTAAACCGCGGCTGTCGCATTATGCCCCGTGTCGCATTATGCCCCATATTACCCTGTATACAGTACCAGTCAGAAGAAGTGGTAGATTGAGGCGCGCCTTTATTGCGATATTGAGCGCGCTTAATTTCGATAAAATGCGCGATTAGAGCATAATACCATACATCTGTCGCGCTTATTATTGCGATAGTGAGCGCAAAATATTGCGATATTAAGCGCGCAAAAAGACCCGATTGTGTTATATTTATATTTGTGTTATATTTATATTAGATAAATACTGTGTATATAGTGTACATTTACAACTCTAACTCTATACAAATCTAAAACATTGTCTCTATTTATGTAATAAACAATATAGAAGAAGCAATCATTTGCTTTAAATGTCACAATTTTGAGCGCAAAATGTCGCAATATTAAGCGCGAAATATTGCGATATTAAACGCAAAATATTGCAATAACATCGCAAGCGGCGCGCTTGTGAGCGTTTCCACTTGCAACACCTGGTTGTCTAATTAACCCTTTCTATACTATAAAGTACCATTGATGAGTAGTTCCCATAGGAAATGTTCAGATAATAAGTTCAACAAACGACCTTAACAATTCCCTCAATAAATAGGGCTCCTTCTATATTTGTATGTATCTGTCATCTGCTTTTGTCACCTTAACATCCCTTCAAATCAATAATAGACCATTCCGATGTATACTTTTTAACCGAATGGGATAATCCAATTTAGTATAGAAAGGGTTAAATATATTACGTCCCTTTATTCCTGGTGGTTGATTAAATCCGTCCAGTTTCAGATATCCACACTTATGTTACACTATTAACTGAATTGGTGCAAGGGGAGGGGTAGGCTAGCTCGCAAACCATTGACAATATCCATTCATGTTACTCTATTAACTGAATTGGTGCACGGGGATGGGTAGGCTAGATCACAACCCATTGACAGTACCCCTTCAGGTGATTGAATTGCATTACTGTCACGTGCTGTTTTTCTCAAACCGAGACCCAGAAATGTATGAAACAAATACAGGCACGCATCATAAATGATGTTGAATGGCTTCCAAAATAAGCAGATGCGTTTCTAAATACACCCCTGTGCACACCACTAACTACCCGTATGTTGTCAAATGATCGCAGCATAATATCCCAGGTCAGCCCCCGCAATATGTACACTGTCATTAAATAGCTCCTCCAAGCGTCCGCTCCCTTTAATTTCACCAGTTGAGTAGTCGCCTATATATTTACTTTACTTTGCTGCCTTTTGAATGGCGTACAATTGAATAGACTTGGTGTATTGCGCATTCTTTATATACGAGCCGCCTTTTATCTGATGACTTTCTCTATCTTGTTTTTGGGTGTGGACTTAATATGCCCTTTGTTGCTTGGGAGTTATTAGGGCACATCGTTTCTATATTCCGGTATGCTGAACGCTGTCGATTAAGCTATTGCTTATCCAACAAACTAATTGTGTGGCAACGCAAGCGCGATATGGAATGTTTTAGCGGGATGCGGCTACCATTTAGGCTAGCTGAATACTGACTCACTGAAAAGACATTATCTATCTGTAAGGGTACGTTCATGCACTGGCAACTTTGCACGGAATTTGTTGCAGATATTTTTTCATAGAAATTCCTATGGTGCCAGAATATGAACGACAGCATATTTACCAAAGCTAACGACGTGAGAACTAAAAATTCGGTAGTTCCACGTGTAACGGTGCTACTAACATATTGCCTTATACATGTATGTTTGATTCTTGCGAGATAATTGCACGCTGTTTACATGCATATTTCGATAACATCACTGCCAGTGGAAGTACACAGTTTTTTTACGTGCGATGTAGTTGGCTGTGGTACATATTTAAAAGCATTTTAGTTTCTGGCACATTGTAGCTCGCAATGTCTGGAAAGTTGGCGAGTATGAACGTACCTTAACAGTGACTAAGTCGGCAAGTCTACCCGACTTAGGACAGATAATTAATACCAGAAGCCATGTACAACTAGGCGAATACATACGAGCTCTAACTTCAATGTTCGCTTCACCGCCACACTAGCACCCTAACAACATATGCTTTAGTTGAATACATAAACACACTCCACTAAAAAATCGAAAACTAATTATTTGTGAAACGTATACCAGTATCACCTACGCCATTCCTTGATTCAAGATTGTTATTTTAATGGCCTCCGGTTTCCTGGATTATGAGTGAAATAAAAAATTCAGATTCAGTTCACTCATCCGATAAGTTCCTAATGATCATTTAGTATCGCGACATGTGCATAGCATTAATTATAAATCGTAATGAATATAACGCAAACACATTTAGCATATGCACTGCATACGGCCTATATATGTCACGCTTATAATGTGTGTATATAAAGTATATATGGTGTGGCCGAGCACATTTGGGCTATCCTCTAATGATAATTATAAAATATAGATACATTAGAGAAGTGTTGTTTATTTATTTTTTTGACAATGGAGATATTCGTGTTTATGCCGATACGATTGGTGTATGTACTACTAAACGTACCACTCACATGTATAGTGTTCACAAGTTCAGTTGGGGTTTTGTTGGTTTCACGACATATACATTTAGGTCTGTTGGACGTATCTTCCATACATTGGGAAAGCCTATAGCTACATATGCATTGGCTACTTTGTGCTCCATCTGTGCCCCCATGTGTATTTAGAAATCCTTAATGCTCTGCCGCAAAATCGAGCCTACATTAAGCCAACGCCTCATTCATTCTCCACATGGTCTGAATTGATCAAACTTGCACCATTCCATTTCTACCCTGGATTATGTTATCCATCATTCAAAATCTCGCGTAACCCTCAAAATAGCACATAGATAGCATAACATGTTAATATGTTATGGCCGCTCTGAGAACATCATAAACACTTCATTATATTGATCAGTTTTATTTGCAAAACATCCTTATAATGACAGCATCCATCTATACAGGTAACATATCAAATGTGTATTGTGTCTAAGGTACCACCTAAACCATAATGAATTTGAAAGGAAAACAAATATGTATATGTATGACATATGTACAATGTGCCGACGGCATGAAAGCCACCAAATTTGCTGACGTTTTTTCACAAACTTTATAACAGGTGTGGGAAGTTGGTTGGACCGATGTTATATAGCGCTGTTAGAACTGTGAAATGTAACTGATTGCTTTAAAGTTTCGGTTATAACCCTGTAATTATGTTACATCCCGGTCGGATTCCGGTGATAAAAAATAGGTGGATAAATACCTCAATTACGAATTATATATAATGTGCACGCCGCAAGAAGACTTATATAAGTCATAGATTTCAGATAAACACAGCCCATTTTAGCATGGTAAACTATAGGGCATTCCTTGTTAGTCTGCTCTGTTAAGGTGAAAATTAACATTGGTTACTCAGTGGGTAGTAAAACAATTGCAGGAAGGTATGCCGGGGCCCCTCCACCCCCACACCTGCATAAAATATATTTGTTTACACTTAATTTGTTTACACCAACCCACAAATATCATTAATTTTGGCATAAACACCCTGCTGATATCACCCATATTACTGGGAAATGATCTCCTAGTTCAGAAGCTCTTTTAATTAAAATGAAATGGTTAATGCAGGCAAATATGAAGATTGTTTTAAAATACTGACTGCTAGACATTTGTCTACCACATACATGCATTGGACTTTCCAGGTCAATCGCGATGAAAGTATGCAAGATCTACCTGTGTGATCAAATTCCATACTGCTGAATGGAAATTCTAATGCATCGATGTAGTTGACAATTGCTCAGTGCACTGCACCGGCATATAGGCCGTCCAGCGCTGATGAAGCTGGTTCTAACCCCGGCAAGCGCGGATTCGTGATCCACTTCAAGGGACGGTAATCAGATTCGTGTATCTGGGCAAGTTTGTCAGTTGCTTTGCGGGAGTCGGTGTTTTCTACACGCAGTGGAGTGATTTCCCGTTTAAATCTATCCTCTGAGCGGTCTTTCCTTCACCCGTAAAACTGACAACGTCGGGATTTGGCATAGCGGGTGAAACGACGATAAACCCAACTTAACCAATTAACTACAGCGACTCAATAATCTTCAGCGTTCAGTTGAGACTTAGTAATGTATAGATTTCGACTCGATCACAATAAATACACGAAGTACGTATACAACATGCACTTAGTTTATGTCTCGGAAAAACTAATCGGAATCAAATTTACCGCTTGTTTTCTTTAGCTTGCAATGCTAAAGAGTGTTAAAGGCACGTCCTATGTTAAACGGACATGGCTAAATCGAACCTCCAAATTATGTCTACGTAATTTGGAGGGACGGATATTATATGTCGATAAATACACGATATATTGGTATGCCGGCTTCATATGCTCTGATAAACACATGCAAAAGTGACAACCATTTTCCAGCCGTTTTCAATTTTTCGCCAGAAGTCAGACAAACGCTCTTTATTTCTACCATATCAGGAATGGACTAACACGGAACGCTCTTTTCTGTTACATGTGCAAATGGCGGGTTTTTATTTGGGACCAAACACCGTGTTCATAGTTGCATTTTTTGGGTTACAGAATGTCCGTAGAATGGTAGTTCAGATATCTATCGATCTACTTCGTTACGGAGGGAAATTCAAAAGCCAATAATATTGTGTGTATTTTGGAGCCCAAACCGCCATGTGGCTTCAATAATTTCATTATGTGGTAAAAATACAGAGCGTTTGTAACACTTTTGAGTGGAAATTTGAGAATCAGCTGATCATACATTTCTATAGTTTTGCCAAGTCTTTTCAGAGTATATAGCGTCTGTATATAAGTATTTCGAGTAATTATTGACATATTTTGATCACCGGGTGCGATATTTACTTCGAAGTTCTTCATAGACACTATTGACAAGATTTGTTATGATAACTTTTAAGATTCCTTGCCTGAAATAGTTTCGAGACAAAGTTTTGTTCAGCGAAGTATTGTGACATAGACATAAGTGTGTATACACGAAGACCGTGCGTGCAAATAAAGCCTAATTTATGGCCACTATTCAGACAGGCATATTTAACTGCCACCTACACGGGTATGACGGGCGACACCGCCTACATAAAGTTAAACAATCCTTAAGGTATTTAAGTCTATTACAAGATAAAAATGCGATTAATAACGACGGTCATAATAAAACCAAAATTAGTATATGTTTATACCTGTAATTGGGATTAGTAAAGGCAATTGGTAACTAAACTAAAATGGTTTCTGGAGTTTAGCTCTGTACTGCATAATACTCATTGATGTGATATGATTGCAGCGTCTTCTGGGACTAAATATTAAAGCGATTGATTAAATGCAGTGACTCTTGGTGGCGAAATCGTTTTCGTTAGTTTATCACCAATAGTTGCGTCCGATTTGAGAAGTAAATATTTACAATTGAGCGCAGTTCGGACAATGTTTTCTATGGAGTGCATGGTACGGTCGATTTGCATGAAATTTTCGACGATCTTAGTGGAATGCTACACTCCTCCAGTTGGCATAGCTCCTGAACACTAACTGAACAGTTTCACGCACCAGAACAATTCCATAATATGCCTTTAACATGCCTGAAATAAACCCTTAGTGGACTTATTTCCGTTTTAAGGCGCGGGCCACAGTGACAACATATCATTAAGATTGTATATTATATATGGTAAGTTGATTAGGTTCATGTTGAGTGTAATCAGATTCAAATTATGCCGATATGGGCTTATTTGTGTTTTTGAAATAAGTCGGGTCCAATAGGTTTTTCGACAAACCAGGTTTCGACAAACCAGGAAAATCTAAATTACTTGCAATAAATCATATATAATAGATAACGCATAAACACCCGTACGACACGAAACTCCCAACCGAAAACATGCAAAGATAGTATGTGTAAAACATATACCTAAACACAAGGACGCGAGAAGAAAGGGCACCTCGTTCGTGTCAAACGTGTGCTATCCTTTAGCGTCAAAGTGTGGTGGTTTTTTTTTTTCGCGCCAAAATATGATGTTCTTGATCCCCTATTTTTAGTTTCAAGTCTACACTGGTCTCGGGTGCCACGCAATGGGATTTCATTATTGATTGCGTCGTCAGTAGAAATTATCACAGTAGGGTGTCAATAATTAATTGATACTGGGAATATCGAGACGGTGTGCATGACGCGTACAGTTATGATCCGTGACACAATGTGGCTATTTCACTACCAGCATAATACAATCTTCATTCAAGAAAACTTCCTGTCCCGATGTAACTAGATAAGATGATCAGATGATCTGTTACTATCATGTAGTCTGGCATAGTGACTGCTTAAATTGTCATTTAGTGTAACAGGAGTTGCTGCTGTAGACTAACACAAGTGGTATTGAATAACGCTAGATAATGGGCTGATTGACAGATTAATCAGGAAATAGTTAGAAATTATTGAAGTGTGTGTATCCTGCACAATGACCTTGGTTTGCCGATATCAGCAATTTATAAATATATATTTCAAATTGCAGTCTGATAAATATCCTCTCTATGTATTTATTTTCAAAATATGTCGACTCTAGTTTAATTGGAGCTTAACAACTGATACGTCATGCATATGTCTACACAATGTCAACAGTTATACGAAAGTCATGATTGAAGATTGAGTTTACTGTCCTGAGAAGTTACCAGCTTAAAATGTATTACAGCCAAATAGCAAAAACAAATGTCCGGTTCACTATAATAGCTTGCAGGGGGAAATGATATCTCACTGGACATGCTGGGATATGTAACTATAATTTGTTTTTGTAAAATTGGTTGCATATACCTTATACTAGTGGTTTATGTGCACCACTCTACCGACTGGACCACCTCCCCATAGTCGCTGTAACAATCGTCATTTTATTTCTGCTATTAAAAGCACTGACAACTATGAAATAATTGAGACATACCAAATTATACCAAGAAGACAAAAGGCACATGTACCATCCCATGAAGGTCGATGGAACAAATGTCGTTTTAAAGTTATGGTGAGAGTTGGTTCCAAACTGAACATACTATGCACACACGCCACGTGCTATGGAGACAAAAAGTATCAATGGAACAATTAATATTAAATTTGATATATGACCATTTCTTCACATGGTCGCGAATTGTATCTGAATTTTATATTTCCACAATGTTTGTCTGAAATGTTGTTTATCGTTTTATTTCAGCGCATTGTTGGAATATTGCAAGAATGGTTTGTGTCCAAACTGGAGACAACTCGACAAACTAAACAGGTGAGTAACATTTGCCGTATTTAACAGCGTCATTCTGTACAAACTCTACGGTAGCTGTGCACGTCACGCCCAGAACCCCACTTACACTGTAGCGCACCATACACGTACATGTAAGTTGCAATTTACATTTTACGTCTGTCTCCTACATGTATCTCTCCCTCCTATCTGCTGCCCATCTCCATTCCGTGCGTTTATATATTACACTATATTTCACCTCACCTAGAATTTAAATGGCGCCTTATGATTGGTCGAGAGCTGTGTCCTATATGATGTAGTGTTGTGCTAAATTTAGCATACAATTATACTTGTATATAGTATCGTGCTAAATTTAGCATACTAGTATTCAAAACTGGCATGTAAAAAGCAAAGAACATAGACCAAAATCTCGAAAATGTGACGTCAATTTGCGAAGTGGCAACATTCGGTTGAATAAATGAGTTGCAGTTTTCATGCATTCAAAACAAAACCGAAATACTGCGCAGTTCTGTATATTGAACAAGATTTCAACACATTCTTGTTACGATTGTGCTTCTCTTAAACTGTTTATCGGCAAGTGGATAATCATGTTCTCAGTAAAACGAGTTTTTCTCGGTTTCTATTAACGTATTATGGCGGCACTTTGAACAGTCCCCCAGTTGGTGTTGGTATGATACGGTTATATGCAGTATGCATTGTTCGGTGAACTATAATAAATAGAGCATGTCTGGTCGTTAACTACATGGGTATAGTGCCCAGTGGTTGGGTATATTCACTTCGCTTCGCGTCACGAACTACATGTATACACACCCCACTGGGCAATATATCCACGTAGTCAACTCCAAGCCATGCCATGCTCTATTTATTAAATAGTACTCCCGACGCCTAAGTGACATGTATGTATCTACGTATTTAGTCCTTCTTCTCCCTCATCTCTCATCTCTGGTTGACCTATTTTACACGAACTGTTTCTTTGTCGGAGATTATTATTAAACACGATTCTCTCGTTGAAGGTTGAACAACTGTCGGAGTGCTCTGAAGCTGGCTAAGAGACAGTTCGGGATCCCACTTATTCTGAAGCCGGAGCATATGAGCACATACAACCTCGACGAACTGTCATGCATTACCTATCTGTCATATTTCACGAAGCTTGGAGCTCCCGGCTACACCGCGACCCTCGAGCGTCTGTGTGGTCTCGTTAGATCACGCGAGATCAACAACTTCACCGTAGGTATTCTGGTTACAAGCTGCAAAACAGAGTTCAGTCCCCTCGCTACGCTATGTCTGACCGCTGCCGGCATGTGTATTTTCTTAATTAAATCTAACAATTTTTATTGAAGTGTTTTTACAATTCATTCTGGCTTGATAAAAAAAAAGACAATTTTCAAATGAATATGGACACTGGACAGTTCAGTTTCTCACAATAATACAGAATTAATTTTAACCTACAAAAGTCTCAAATAAATAAATGTGTGATTTCTTCACACGAGTAGGTTCTGGCAGCGGTAAGTCCTGTGTAGGGGACTGAACTCTGCATGCATGGAGCATGTACTGGTTAAAGTCCCGACTGTACTTACTGTATAGAAGTCTGGAGTGATTTAGTTCGTATGAAGATCAATAACTGCACAGCAGGTATATTGGTTATAGCCCCAACTGCATCGAGTTTTAGCGTGATCTAGGTCGTAGCAAGACCAGCAACTTCGCAGAAGGTATGCTGTTATAGTTCCAACTGCATGCCACTTTAGCGTGACCTATTCCCCATGAAGATGTGATGTGACAACTCACACCCACCGAGATAAGATGGCACACACGAATTAAACAAGACACGACAAGAAATATCGATACGATAAACATGATATTTATCTGAAATTATTAAAAGTCAGCTCAATATTCAACGGAGATCAATTTTATGTAAAGGGTGAAATGGAAGTCGGCGAATAAACTTGATCCATAAACATAAATACCCCCCGGTTGGTTAAGCATTATTGTAACATACTGTTCGTGTTGCGTTTCAGTCTGATTGGCGCGACGGTACCATACTATGTGACTTGGTGGCGTCACTTGGAGTGAATATCGTAGATCGACAGTTGGAAGACGATGAAAACGAAGACCTGGCAAGATTACAGAAAGGTAAAAATTAGTTTGAAGCTAATTATAACACTCATGCAGGCCTCAACTTAAACTGTGTATTGGTTGGTTTTGATCGCGTTCTGTGGATTAAAGCCACATGGCAATTTGAATTTGGGCTCAAACTAACACTTAATACCATTCGCTTTGGATTTTTCCCCGCTATCAAAGTAGGTCGACAAATGCCTGAACTACCTTTCAATGGGCATTATATATCCCCGAAAAACGCGTTGAAGTACTAATAAATGCCACTTCAAACAGACTGTTCGGGGTCCGAACTCTGGTTACACCATTTGTATTCATTGGAGTTCCGAAATCAGAAAAAAAGAACGAAGACAGCTTTTTATTTTCTAGATTGTATACAGGTGCATTTTTTCGAGACTGCTCATTAACCCTTTACCCAACAGAACGACCCTGTGCCAATGCATTCTCTTATATATGCGAGTCGACCATAGGTCGCCTCGCATATATAAGAGAATGCATTGGCTTAACACATTAAGAGAATGCATTGGCTTAACACATTAAAATTATAAAATTGTTAAAGAATGTAAGAAAAAATGGTAAAAAGTGTTAAAAAAAGATTTTTTTTAGGCCAATGCATTCTCTTATATATGCGAGGCGACCTATGGTCGACTCGCATATATAAGAGAATGCATTGGCACAGGGCATAACTGTAACCATCACAATGTGGTCAATGAGCCGGTTCCAATGATATCCATATTTGTATGGTTTTATTGAGACAGACCCAAGATAATTTAGGCTGTTGCAGCTTTATTTTGCCGTTTTTGGCCGGTTTGTTGGGTAAAGGGTTAACCGGCAGAAACGAAACGATCTCAAATTTATTGAAAAATATAAGAAACAAAACACGTATTTTCAGCGCTATATTGACGAATTTATTCGGAATCTACCGCGTATGTATGTTTTGAGATAACTCTTACCAAATTATGTATACACAATTTTTGGTGTTGGAACGAGTCATGTCCTTTTGAAATAGGTCGATTAATACATGACATGCATGTATGGACTGTATGGGTGGATACACCCATGCATGTAATCTCTGTAATTATCGTGTACTAGCTGGGTTACCCGGCGTTGCCCAGGTTAATGCGATGAGAAACACTCAGTATGCTGTGGATATTTGTTGGGGATAGAGAATGCTCTTGCTTAAAAGTGTGATACGTTTTCGCATAAATTGTATATTCAAATAGCATCATAAAACATGATTATTACAGTCATGGGATATAAGTAGTGGATCACCTTGTCAATTGTCATTCTGTTTGTCGCTGCGATTAATCCGTTCCAACAATAATGAAGTATGTATTTATTTATTTACAACTGCGTATACATTAGACGTTATAATATGATACATGAATATCATAAACACATTAGTTCGATAAACGATGATAATTGGGTTTTAAATATTGAGATGTATCAATCAATTTAGTGGGTTGGACTAAGTTCTCGAGGACACCTGGCTATCTCCATGAAGATACAGATGTTTCAAAGAAATTTCCAGGTGCTCCTCTGTTCATGGTGCTATATATTGGCTAAATATTCTCAGTTTAAACGAAATGTTGATGCGCCTAACTATTAGCTACATGTGCCAGACACAGAGCGAGATTTTGAGTTGCTTATGTCAGTCGAGGAGTCTGTTATAAATCCCTTGTCAGATGTGCAGTATTGGGAGGATCCTGAAAAGTCTTATGCTACTAACTGCATTTTCTTGTCTATCAGAAGAAACTATATTTGACTGCACACTGTGACCACTATTTTTGAACAGGCCTTCCATATCTCTTGACAAATTGTAACTTTTTATGGAAACTGTATTGAATGGAACATACTCAATTTTGTTATAATATACATGCAATCCTTTGACGGTTCGGGGTCTACCAGTTTGCACGAATATATGTATCTCTTCAGTAGAATGATAAATATACGTTTAATGCTTCTTCTATGTATCTCCTTTTGCTAGCTCATTTTGTGAATGCCATGATTGCTATTCCCATATAAATATGACAGTTGAGAAGATATAATTGTTCAAGTGACTTAAGTGGGTCACCATATGTCGGGATTGTGAAATGTGAACGTCCAAAACTACTTAAAATGATATGGAGATGGCCTGGGTGACTGTATATAACGTATATGTGGATAGAGGCGAATAGCAATCTTATCAATGATAGTGCATATCCGCTCGCCATCCGCAACGCAAACGACACCAAATGTGATTTAATTCATGGTATATCATTAGAGAAAAACGTGTATGAATTCGGTGGAAATTGGTGCCAAATAAATTTCTACCAGCGTTTGCCTCTTTGGACATATTTAAACCACTCCCATTAGACTCATGGGTGCATGATATACTGGCGATGATTATATATATATTTGGTGGTAATCAGCAACTGAACAAATTCTGAGAATAGTTATGACCAATATCTCTCACCCAACCGACAGCAATTTGACGTCTTTAAATCACACGATGATATTCCTCGTATCATAGAGAAGAATTATATATCAATTTGGTGGAAATCTGGGCTAAAAATAGTTTATTAAATCAATTGTTGATGCAACGTTGACTCGAACAACGCCATATTGCGAAGGTGATTATGTATTCGTTTGGTGGAAATCGGCGACAAAACTATTTCGCGATATATTTTTAATTTTGCCGACCTCCCCCTTTTCTTCCCCTGACACCAACAGCGTCATTTTAGAAAATATTTCCCCGCACCGTTATCTTCCTTGTAAACAGCTACCCCTCTTAGAACGCCTTGGTGCCATCTCGATTGTACCGCGTGAATTTATATATAGAACGCACACAGACAGACAGACAGAAAGACAGACAGACAGCACGATTTGATTTCTTGTATCATTTAAGAAGAACGTGTCTGATTTTGATGGTAATTAGTAGTAAAAATATTTTGTATCAGTCTTGGTGACCCTCTCGTCCCTATTTCAGTCTCAAGCTGCACACACTAAGACTCATTAGAGATTAGAGATGCATATATATGAAATTGGTGAAAATTGGCGAGTATACAAATTCGTATCAAATTTAATGTCCCCATATCTCTCACCCATAGGGCACAAATTTGGTGTATCTAAATGACACGATAAGATTCCTCGTATCACAGAGAAGAATATGTATCAATCTGGTGGAAATCGGCACTAAACATATAGATATAATTTGTTGTGTCCCTCTCATCTCTATTCACCACTGACTCGAATGGCCCAACTTATGACATCCTTAAACCATACGATTATACTCCTGATATCATGGAGATGATTGTTTATAAGTTTGGTGATAATCGGCGACTAAACAATTTTTTTAGTATCAAATTTGGTGCCAATCCACACCCCCGTCTCTCAAACAAACAGCACCACTATGGCGTCTTTAAATCACAAGATTAGATTCTTCGTATCTTGGATAAGAACGTGTATCAATTTGGTGGAAATTTGCGCAAAAATATTGTGCATCAATTTTGGCGCCCGTTTCAATGCAACCCTGACTCGAATGAGGCCACATTTGACAGATATAAGCAACACCATTAGACTCCTCATACCATGGGGATGATTTTGTATAAGTGTGGTGGCAATCGGCGACTAAACCAATTATTATCAAATTTAGTGCCCACCCATCCCAATCTCTCAACCAAAAGACAACAATTTGGCGTTGTTAAAGCGCACAATTTGATTCCTTGTATAATGAAGAAGAATATATATCAATTTGGTGGAGATCGGCGCTAAAATTAGTTTTTCAATTTTGGTGCCCTCTCCCCTTCCGTGCACCCCTGACTCGAACGACGCCACTTTTAAACCACACCGTTGGTTTTTTCATATCATGGGTTTGGCGTTGTTAAATCGCACAATTAGATTCCTTATATCATGAAGAAGAATATATATCAATTTGGTGGAGATCGGCGCTAAAATTAGTTTTTCAATTTTGGTGCCCCTCTCCTCTTCCGTGCATCCCTGACTCGAACGACGGCACTTTTAAACCACACCGTTGGGTTTTTTTATATCATGGGGATGATTATATATAAGTTTGGTGGAAATCGGCGACAGAAAAAAATCTGCCCCTCTCCCTTCCGGGCACCCCTGACGCGAACGGCGCGACTTTTGCCATATTTAAACCACACCATTAGATTCCTCATAACATGGGGATTATTATGTATAAGTTTGGCGGCAATCGGCGACAATTTATTTTTCTGCCCCTCCCCCTTTTCTGCCCCTGACAACAACGGCGTCACTTTAGAAAATTCTAACCCCGACCATTATCTTTCTCGTAAAAAGGTACTCCTAGTAGACCCCTTTGGCATCATCTAGATGGTCCCCTGTGAATTTCTATAGAACACAGACAGACAGACAGACAGACAGACAGACATTCGCAAATATAGATATAGATTTGGCGTTTTATATAAATGGATCATTCAGACCATGTAATATGTGTCCGTTGACAACCAATCATTGCGGCTATGTTTGACCACAGTGAGCCAAGCTCTGAGCGTGCAGAGAACCGTTGACTGAACGAAGTCGTCAGGCCGCTTAGAATAATTGTTCGCGCGATAACCCAAATGTTGGACTTTCTGTTCAAATCATTGTCAGTCTTCTCCTGATTTTTATACCGATGATGGCCCCAGGAGTTCCCCAACCCAGGGGCTATGATTCCCAGCATGGGGGCAATATTATCAGGATTTCCTGACGCGGGGGCTAAACATGACACCGACTTGGGGCTATATATGATCCCGAAAGCTACCAGACGGCGGACTGCTGAGTTCCACAACAGTGATTTGGTGTCGAGTTAAGGAGGCGCCCTATTCGTGAATTTTCAAAACCTCTCAATGTCTAACTATCAACTGGAAGGAACAAATCATTATCCTTTATAACCAATGTAAGCTATGGTATTATAACAACACATGTTTACAATCACAAAATGAGAGATATGTTTGAATTATGTAAAAAAAAAAGTAGTTTAAAAGAAACAACCAATTTGACATGTAGGTCACTAGAGAGTTTGACAGGAAGTATTTGCAAACAAACACTGCATTATTTATATTATTATACCAGCTAGTGTCTACACTCGGTCTACTATCTGTAATCGTGACTGTTCACCAAGGGTGAATTTGGTGATGATAGCCCGCCGTGTGGGGATAGCACCACTAAATTCACCCTCTGTGGACCTCATTCAGAAAATACCCTGGTCCAGACTGGAATATAACCAAGGCGAGCATAATTTTAGGCTCCAACCAGCCTTTACGGGTCTTTAGCCATTCCACGCGAATATTCTTTGGGCAAGTTTCATAATTGTTCGTAAACCTGTCTCGAGGTTACGGGGTCACATGATGTGCTAGTTATAGCTGCTGCTATTAATTCGACAACTCTGAACATCACTTGGACGCAACGAATTCACACTCTCTTCGCATAACTGCTCATACATTTAACGACCAATTACACCTATCTCATTTACAAACCCAGCGACATTTACTAAGTTCCAGTCTGATGTAAAGATAAATATGGTAACCCCCTAGCACTTGGCTTAAAAAATTCAAGGGTAAATTATAAATGATATCTGTTTATCATTTTATCTTAGGAATTATCTGGATCGAAACAGAGATCTAGGTAACCTACATCAGTTTATCTCATCTTTGAACGAGATGCTGAATAGTATATATACCTTGAATGGCGTTCATGCTTGATACAACACATTAATTTATCGTTTTATTACACGCGTGTTCATGTGCCGATTATACAAATCCGAATGCCACAGATATTCCATACGCATCCCGTGGACGTCACGCGACGTAAACGACATTCCCAAACCATGAAACTGGAACTATAAAATTAAAGCATCATCGCGCAATCATGACAAAACAAGCCCTGAATGTGCCTGAATGTGCCTGAATAAACCTTGTAAGTCTGGGTTTTTTTTTTTATAATTTACATATTCTAGGATGGGTGGCGTGTAATAAGCACAGAGCGTGAAAGTGGCGGTTTTTGAGGGAGGTGACTAAAAGACAAGTTTGGCGGTTTGAAATTTGTAAAAGCTTTTTAAACGCTGTTTTCGCGTGAATTCTGTTGGAATAGTACCAGCCAATTACTTATATGGCTAATTTTCGTACATTAATCGACAATATTGGCAGTAATGACCCCGATTGGTTGGTTAATAAGGGGCGTAGTTACAGAATGAAAACATCGCCTTTTACGCAGATTTCTTGTCGATTTCTCTTTAAACACCAGTTGTACCAAGTATTCGAAACATGTTCAATGATTATCATTTATCTCTCTCACAGTCGAGCTTGGCGGTTTTGAACATTAAATACTGAGCTCGAATTTTAGAGCGACACATGTGCTGTTAAAGAGTTTGTCGATACGGCTGTGCCTCTCCTTCCACCGTCCGCTCTAGCATCCTCGTATCAGCCACACAATTAACACACTCGTGTCGTTCAATGGATATATGTTCAATTTATCAAAGACAACCATGAAACATATCTTTACTGTTCCGGTAATAACTTGATTACTTGATTGTAGTTTAAAACAAGGGTTTGCAATCTCCACGTGGAACAAGGATCCTTTGCGACAGGGAGTTTGTGGTGTCTTATCCCAACGTTGTTCAAGGATATACACAACATCTGTGAAGTTTACACCAAATGGGGGAGGCGGTGGATGTATGTTGTCAAAACGTGTGCCCCGTTCCCTCTTGTAATATTATATTACAATAAAAATATGGTTTAGGGGGACAGTGCGATAGGCAGAGGGTCCAACAGTCCGAGGGTTCGATAGCCCGAGAGTTCGATATTACGAGGGTTCGATGGTCCGAGGGCTCGATAGTCCGAGGGTTCTGAAATAGCCATTGTGGCGACATCCAATTTTATTTGGGTAAGAAATTTAATGTCACACAGAAGAACTCGAACATAATTGCTCAGTTGTACGGGCCTCACCCTATAGTCGTTAAGTTTTGTGTCAACAATATTGTACACGTTATATATTGTTGTTTTGAGGGTACCGATGGTTCGATAGTAAGAGGGTTGATTTGTTAGAGTGTCCGTCAATCCGATGGTTCATTAGTTTGTCGGTTCGAAAATCCAAGGATAATCGTGTTTCTCTGCACACCGCGGTATAACTAATGATAACTTACCAGAATAGTCCCCTATTCACCTCACAAACAAGCTGACATGGTTTTCAATTTAGGGAAGGTTGCAACGTGTACTGTATTTATATTTTTGAATTAATTTGAATATATTTGATAATAGTCACCTGTGTATAAGCATAATACATATGCGTGCACATGTTATGTTACATGTCCAATACACCCGGCCGTTAAGGCCTATATATAAGTCACTTTAAATCCAATATTTACATTAAATTACATTGCGTGGTGTTGATAGTATGGATTGTCTCTGTTCGAACGCTCTATGCACAAATTTATATGTCTGACGACTCAGTGACGAGGAAAGTTAGTCATTAGATATACAACCATGAAACTAATAAGAGTGTTGACACGATTTAACCAGAAAGTTATCCTTGTTAAGAAGTCAACTCCGATGTCATCGTACGCTCCACATGAAAGAATGAAATGGTATTCATCATCAACAACGTCCTATCCTAAAACACACATAAGAGTTCATCCAAATACTCTCTCTTCCACCTTCCAGTTTCAACATTTATAAGACATAGGACGTCGGCAATATTTTACAAAATTATGACATTTCAACTAGCGGCAGTTAAAGGGACAAAATGCGTTCAAAGTGGGTTCATTCTAAATAACATAACACTCTGTAAAACAACTATCATCAACACATTCATGAAAATGAAAAAATAGATTGATTTTGTTCTTATTGTAATTATTTATAACTCCAATAATGAGATTCCGTATTTCAAAACCAGTGTTATGTAAACATTAATGTTACAGTAGAATTACCATTGACAGTCAAATTAGTATCAAACGTTTAATCCAAAGATTCAAAATTAACGGTAAACATTGGAAAAGGTCAAAGCATTAATACATATTCTGAAAATCATATTCTGACTAAAATATTTATACTTAATACACCATTGGCGATGCTTGTTGACAAGCTCATTCAATAAACTCATTCAACAAATCACTGTGACAGGATTATTGACATAACAATCAGTCAGGACTAAATGTTTCTGTCTCTATATTTTCATTTTTGTGGGAAATCGAGTATAAAGTTTTGACACCCCTGTTCACATGTTCCCATTCGTTTATGGAATATAGTACACAGCGGTGTGCTAGCTAGTGTGGAAAAAAAACTATTATATGACGAGTTTCGAGACGGAAAGTGATAGCTTGGTGTAATCACATATTTTTTGGAGATAGAACACTTTAGATTAAATTTATTTCTGTTTTCACTGATGGCTATATATAGAAGTGCACAAACCCATACCACGCCATTTTTTATTTTAACCCAGTATTTCCCCACAGAAATAAGATGTTCACATCTGGGAGTAAGAAAGCACTCCTTTCAATCAGTCACTACTTCACTGACACTCTGCCAAGTTCGGTCAATTGCTTTCTATTGAAGGTTGGAGATACAACATTTTATTTGATCACGTGGTACATAATAAATGAGTTCACAGTGGAGATAGAACAATATAGCACTGACCAAAACGTAGTGTTAGAGATGGAACAGACTTCCATAGCATCCCATTCAAATTTGGTATAATTCTGTTAGACATCGGTGACCTTCGCCGCGCCGAATCGAACGATACCAATATCTCAGTTTCCCGCCAATGTGGAGATTAGTTCTGACGCGGTGAGATGGTTTCAACATTTCGTTATTGGAGAACTATTAACCCTTTACCCAACAGAACGGCCCTGTGCCAATGCATTCTCTTATATATGCGAGTCGACCATAGGTCGCCTCGCATATATAAGAGAATGCATTGGCTTAACACATTGGCTTAACAAATTGTTAAAGAATGTAAGAAAAAATGGTAAAAAGTGTTAAAAAAAGATTTTTTTTAGGCCAATGCATTCTCTTATATATGCGAGGCGACCTATGGTCGACTCGCATATATAAGAGAATGGATTGGCACAGGGCATAACTATAACCATCACAATCTGGTCAATGAGCCGGTTCCAATGATATCCATATTTGTATGGTTTTATTGAGACAGACCCAAGATAATTTAGGCTGTTGCAGCTTTATTTTGCCGTTTTTGGCCAGTTTGTTGGGTAAAGGGTTAATAATGAATATAAGAATACAGTTTATCTATTTCTCATTGTTCTTCCTAGTATTGATGTTATTTACAGACTTTTATATATGTTTGCACATTTACCCACTTCGAGTGCCTTGGGCTCCGTTAAAGTTATAGTGTTAACATACAGCATAAACAAGACAAACAGTTGCACATCTGTATGATGTTTTTCGATATGTTCCTCAAAATATAACATGTACTGTCCTTACGAAATTGGACACCACTACCGGAAATTTGCGCATGCCTTCATGCGAAATAACATTACAATCTGAAAAACAAATTTCATCAACACGTATACGTGAACAAATATAGTCCGTGTACTGATTATATAATCCTAACCCTAACCCAACTTCGGTGAAGATATTTCTTGTTTAGTTTAAACATATTTTATTGCCAAAGATGATGCACGTGTAATACACAATTGACAAAGGGATTGGGGCACAAGTGTTGGTAGATTTGGATCGCCCCGTTCTCCAATAAAACACTCATTGTTGGAGAGACACCGGTTTGGCACATTGTCACAGTTTGAATGTGTGCGTCAGAATGGCCAGGGAGGATTGTTAGTGCAAATGAGAGAGGGCGGATGGCCCTTGGTCGTAGGTTATAATTTAGATATAAAAGTTAACAACTTATGAATTTCCTCAAGAATATTCTAATAGTATAGTATAATGATAGTATGAATGCGATATTATCCACAAACCACACTTTGTGTGAACCGAAATCTTGATTTGCTAGGATAAGCGAGCGCAATAGCAGTATGTTGTAAACAATATGGTGTACATTTTAAACAAAGTTCCATTGGTGGGCTCTCCCGGTTGGGTGTTTTGCGTATCGCACACTATTGTTCACTGTATACTGTATCATACTGTGGCCTTTGTTTGCTAAACAAGGCGTACGATGTTGACAATAACATGCTATTTATGCGATATTTACGATTGTTATAAGAACAAAATCTGTCCATATTTTAATATTCTTTCTGTTTATGGCGTTTTTTATGGATATTACAAAACAAACAAAAACAAGATGAGAAACATGAGTGATGGGTATTTCCCATTATGAATAAGGGATAACTATCACCTTCATAAACTAAGGTAGTATGTTGTTTAATATAGGGGATTGGGCTGGGTAATGTGAACTGGTATATATAACAGAGGCCTCCGAAATCACACGAATCGTAATTCCATGGTAACAGTAGTGTTTCATAACAAAGCTTTGGACATGCTTAATCTCATTATTGGGGAGTTATTAATAATGAAAATAAATATAAACAAAAGGAATACATCTTAATTTACTTGTTGATGATAGTTGCTTTACAAACTTCAATGTTATTTCGTATAAACCATTTCGAAGATCTTTAGTGCCTTTTACATTGAACATCGAGTGATACATTAGATGTTGATTTCTTTGCTGCACACGATGGTACAGTATTGTACCAGTTAGCTTGTGTTTCTTATGCATTACACCCGTGGAATGTGGACATAATAGCTTGTGTTTTCGTATGCAGTATCCGTAAGGAATGTGGACATCCTACGGGGACGAATTCACTACTTGTAAATCAGTTTCATTTCACATTCGAATGAGTGTCTAATCGTATATAACCTTCCAAATTATTCACACCGCTAAATATCAAACTGTCTATATTCCCGTCGCCTGGAGCAAATCCTTGCTGTACAGTTTAACCTTGTTGCAAAACTACTCTTTGTTTCATTTGCTAACAAAGTTTTCTTCTTTCATTGTTTTAATTAGACGAGATATCCTCCTGGGCGATATATGCACCAGTGAGATGGTATACCATAAGAGGCCATTTACTATTTTTCAACTGCGTCGATAACACGTATATGATACTCTAACTGTGAGTAATTTGAAATAAATGTATATATTCGGGAGAACCAGCGCGCATTAGTGAAAGTCAGAACGGATAAAATGGGAGAATCGTCATCATATATCACAGATATATAACACTGTCAGTTACGTTTTGTGAAAATTCCTAGCTTTGAACTAATATTGGTGGTGATATTATTGTGGTATCTAACTAAGTAAGTAAATATTTATTCATGGCATATCATCATATACATTTTGGCATACCGGGTCGGGTCGGGTTTAACCCTTTACCCAACAAACCGGCCATAACCGGCCAAATAAAGCTTCAACAGCCTAAAATATCTTCGGTCTGTCTCAATAGAACCATACACATATGGATATCATTGGAACCGGCTCCTTGACCACATTGTGATGGTTACAGTTATGCCCTGTGCCAATGCATTCTCTTATATATGCGAGTCGACCATAGGTCGCCTCGCATATATAAGAGAATGCATTGGCCTAAAAAAAATCTTTTTTTAACACTTTTTACCATTTTTTCTTACATTCTTTAACAATTTTATAATTTGTAATGTGTTAAGCCAATGCATTCTCTTATATATGCGAGGCGACCTATGGTCGACTCGCATATATAAGAGAATGCATTGGCACAGGGCCCTTCTGTTGGGTAAAGGGTTAAACCATTTTTTGCGATTGATATGATATATTATATGATATGGGGGTTCGTGTGTGTCTAAGTTGTTTACAATGAGATTAAGAAATTGTGATCTGTCACTAGAGTGAGTAAGCTCGGAGATAAATACATGCCGGGTCCAGATACCAAGTTACAACTTCAACATACAAACTATAATGCAGCATATCTACATATAAAGAGCATTTAGGCTCAATAAAACATATTATTATCTATCCCTTAACTAACACTGTTTCTGATTGGGCAAAAGTCATATTGGACTCCCCACAGTTATATTGGACTTGTAAAAAGTATCCTGACTCCGTGACGTCACGAAGTAACTCACTTGCCAACTGAATCGGTGAAATTGTGACGCGCGCGAATTACTCTGGTGAATTTAGCAGACGTTTCACTTCCGCATTGAGTTTTGTTTTCACTTCCGTGTTTACGGTTCCAAATCATACTTTCCGATGCTCAAATACAGGCTTTTATAGACAATCAAGTGCCGACAAATACCAAAAATAACAACAAAATTTTATTCCCAAAATCTGGATAAACATACATAACAAAAATGCTGCGTGTCTTGTCCAATATGACTTTTCACCACAACCTGGACTCCTACATGTACAAGAAAAACACATACTGTACACAACATTGTATAATAACTTTATAATGTTGTCACCCTTGTCTTATATTTAGGAATCGACGCCGCACAGACTCTAGGAGTGCAACCACTGCTAACGGCAGAGGAGATAACGGCAGAGGAAGCGGAACATATGGGCATGATGGCATACACATCTAAATTCATCAATATCACCCCGACTATACCACTCAAGCCTTTCGTCCAACCAAAGGTATGTTTAATTCATCAACATCACCCCGAATATACAAGTCAAGCCTTACGTCCAACCAAAGGTATGTTTAATTCATCAACATCACCCCGACTATACCACTCAACCCGTACGTCCAACCAAATGTATGTTTAATTCATCAACATCACCCCGAATATACCAATCAAGCCTTACGTCCAACCAAAGGTATGTTTATTTCATCAACATCACCCCGACTATACCACTCAAGCCTTACGTCCAACCAAAGATATGTTTAATCAGACATGGCTCATTCGAACCTATTGATATGCACAGGCTTCAAATCCTCTGAAAAACACTTGCCAAAATCAGTCATTTCCAGCCGGAAGTCAGACAAGCTCCTTTTATTTCTACCATAGCAGGAATAGACTAACAAGGAACGTTCTTTTCTGTTCCATGTCGTGCAACTGGCTGTTTTTTTTTTTTTTTTTTTTTTTTGGGAGGGGGGCTCAAACACCGTGTTCATAGTTGTAATTTCAATTACTGCAATGCGTCCAGATGTTTGGGTTACAGAATGCTCATCGAAACGTAGTTCAGATATGTGTCGACCTATTTCGATACCGGGAATCATTCAAAAGCGAATAATATCATGTGTATTTTGGAGTGCAAACCGACATGTGGCTTTAATTCACGAGCAGTGCAATCCTACCACAAAATGTGCTACAGCAAGCCTAGCATTTAGCCACTCATGTACACAATCCTTACTTCCAACTCTCTGCACACTGGAAATATGTAACGTACGTCAACAGCAGCCCAATCGTATACCCAAACCTTACATTTACTCAAATTTCCACATAAACAACATCAGCCCAACCCCATTGCCAAGCTTTAATTTGTTGAACCAAATGCCGGCACATAACGCCGATCGTCGTCAGACCAACTTCAACGTACAACTATTTCTACTAACCCAATATCAATAAACGTGGTCAACCTTTGTCAGACCATGGATACCGTCAATCTAATCGTGAGTTCAAGCAAAGCTGTATACATGCATATTAATTCGTGCATACCATGCACGGTTATAACAGAGACGACCCACGCCCCGATTGCCAAACGTGTCTTTCGATAGATATAAGAACCAGTTCATCTATATGGCACCAGATGGCACATCAAGTTTTCAGTACCGGCCTGATCTAACAGTGTCAGATCATAGGTCTCATCGACATTGTCGACCAAAGGAGTGAATGGATCTTTCGCAGCTGTCAATAAAATAATTATTAACATTTATTTTCTACCAATCAGCGACTGAGCCGGTCGCCTCATTATTGGAGAGTTATTAAAGGTACACAATCCAATTCGATGGTCCACGTATCATCACATTCCAACAACAACAACAACAACATTTATTCAAAAGATGCTTTAGTTATCAGAGTCGATTAGTGCCAAAAACATAATGCTAACAATTGTCAACTCTTGTATAAAATTTTCCAAAACGTGCTATATATATCAATATTTTGTTCAACGCAATTTGGTATGGAGGAGTATGTTGGTCGGCTCGTCGAATATTTGCTAGGCCGCCAAATATGTCAGGTGGTGAACAATAACAGATTTACAAAATCGGCATCTGACAACTATGAGCTTTGATGGGTGGGTTCCTCGAATTTAATCAGATATTTTTCACATCCGAAGCCAAAGAAATAGTAATTTAGGAGCGTTAATTCGAATTATGCATCTTTAATAATGAATTTAAGAACAAAGTGAATCCACGTGGTCATGTACTTGTAGTTGTTAGTTCTTTAATAAACTTTTATAAAATTGATGTGCTTATGCATGTACCCACGTCGAATACCTTGAGTCCCTTTAAAGAGCCCACGAAGTATTCTACTTCCTCAAACAATTTCTCCTTTAACCCTTTCATGATGGGAGCTGTGCTGGTGCAGCATTAAAGCTCCTATGCCAGCGCATTCTCCTATATATGCGATTCACCCACAGGGTGCTTACCAAATATAAGATAATGCACTGGCTTACAAGGTCAAGGTAAATATTGTTAGGCCAATGCATTCTCTTATATATGCATGCGATGCGCCCTATGGGCTCTTCACATGTATAAGAAAATGCATTGGCACATGGTTTTCGCAAACTTTCAGTCATGAAAGGGTTAAAACCGAATACGTAATCGCCATAGTCCTAGTCGAAGCGTCAACTAACTTTTCTTTCTCTGTCGAATTAAGGCGCGATTATAATACCATCTGGCGTCAAATGTAGGCCGGTCCCTCGTTTTTTTTTTTATTGAGATAAAGATATCGTCTCCCTGGTACGAGAAGCAACGGTAGATTATTTCCATAATGAGATATTACTGCAAAACCTGTTTTTATAAATTCGGTTTAACTTTAACATGATGAATTAAGGGTATAGTTGCGTGTGAAAGTATTGAGAACAGTGTGTATCCATGTATTAACTGTCAATGTCTTACTGGGTCAGCGCAATACATATATATATATATATATATATATATATAAACTTCTGGAAGATGTAAACTACTGTTGTTCCTGTTAATATATACAGATTGCCCCCTTGGATGACTAGATACCAAGATACCCATGGGACGAGTAACGCAGTCAACGCTGCAATTAAAGGGGTGGAAAACTAAATAAACTTGACATCGTCATGTTAAACCCACATTGAGGCTAATGAAGGGTTGTGTACTATATCAGTGTTCACTTCTATATGTCTATACTTTTATTTCGATGGTGCATGCACATGCTTGGCCCGAGCTTCGTCAGAGATTTTGATAACCTAGAATTAAGTCGGCCAAAGTCCAAATCCTATTGTGAAGACATCATTGTTATATTTTCTAACCATAAAATGCCTATAATTTACCTCGCTTTGTTCGCCCGAGTTATTTGCTGAAGCTCACTATAACATGATATTACGGGGGATAAACATCAAGATGCTAGATAAATTTCCAAAACGGCCGTCACTTCTGACAGGACATGTACCCGTTTGCATTATATTATGATCATTAAGATGTATGAGATGTGCATATGATTGCTCAGAAGACTTCTAAACGACATGTCAGTATAATATATTGTCTGTGTGCGCCACCTGCACAGTGGTATAAGAAGCCAAAACAAAAAAAGTACAACAAATTATCATACAGCTAAGGATAGGATATGATATATGTGTATAGTAGGTAGTTAATGGTGGTATGTGTTCCGACGTTCATATGGGTGAATAACTAAGGTCGGACAATGTATATCGACGGAAAGTCATAAAAAACGACCACATAGACAGCCTGCATTATAAGGACAGCCTGTTTTGAAAGACAAAATGTGTTCATGCAAAACCGCGACAGAGCTAAAACGTTCTTCGGTTTTATCGTACCAATAATACAGTAATGCCCTAAATAATCACTCCTTAACCACAGCAGAATTATGGGTAATTTTTCAGGATTTAGTCGGAAATATGGCTTGTTGCCATTCATCGGAAAACTCTCACTGAGCTTTCAGATGAATGGCAACAAGCCATATTTCCGACTAAATCCTGAAAAATTACCCGTAATTCTGCTGTGGTTAAGGAGTCGATTATTTAGGGCATTACTGTACCTAAGAATATAGGTAGTAATATCGACGTTTTTGTTGATAATTAAATGTCTCGTCCCATTTTAAACCATACATATATCACTATACTGTTTGTACTTTCTCGATACATGATAATTTATGCTTATTCTTATATTGTATGTTTTACCTTATTTTTGTGTACTTTTTCGGTCTTCCTGACCTCTTTTGCTAACGGCGTTAATTGCAATGGATTTTAACCATTCGTCATTCCATTTACACCCCCGGGCCCCTTTGGGTTCTGTTTTTTTTCCAACTGGATGGAAGGCTATTCCGAATTGACCCGTAGTATTCGATTTGTCACCGGTCCGGCGGAGGCACAGGATCGATCATGGTTCGGCCCAGTGGGAGACAATTTTGAGATCTGAACCTGAAAATGTGTCATCACATCTAATGGTCTAACTCCAGGCAAATTCAGACTCCGATTTGTCTTTCTTAAATTGATTAGCAGTTTTTGATTGGCTATGGGGAGGGAACACGGCACATTTGGTCGGCCATGGTTCGGCCCGGGGTGAGAATTTTGTTTAATCAGAACCTGAAAATTGCAAAATTCTAGCATCTAGACTGGCCTCAAGCTTTCCAGGTGTTGGACATTTCCAACCTGACACCCCACTATGCTTGGAAAATTTCCAACTGATGGCCATTTAAGTCCAACATTTTGACCTAAAGTAGGAAAATATGCAAATGTTGGTATAAAAACAATAAATTCTCCACTAATAAATTGTTGGAAAATCAATTTTTGGTGTAAAATTTCCAACTAATGTTGTGTCAGGTATCAAATTTCCAACTGTTGAAAATGATGACCAAAGTCGACCCCGCCCCTATCACCACTTCTCTGGTCAATTAATCTATCGATCATGGTTTTTTTTTCACCTTGCAAGCGGAAATTGGCTTAGAAAATTTGGCTTAATGTAATATTAAATCGGATGGGTATCTTTAATGCCCCTGGTTCGTTATTTCGACACATGACTTTCAAAAGTGACATAGCCGTTTTAAATTGTTCAGAATGATCGATGAAGACCCCTCCCAAACTAATGACATTGCTAACTGACTTTCACGTGCATATCATATTCTTACATAACAATATACTGTGGTAAGCCTGAATAAACACGACGTACGGTGAAAATTAGCGATGCGGTGATTCTATTCGCTGCATATTCAAAGGAGCATTGTATTCGACTGTCACAAAAAAGAAGACTTGAGGCTTTCGGGGACGATCCTGAATAAAATCTAACTGAATGTAAATACGGGCAGGACAGGGAAATCTTTGTGAACGTACATACCTTGATAATATACTGCTGAATACTGATACCACCGCATGAGATATTCGCCCACATGGTGGTCTTATAGAAAGTATGTGCACAGAGCATGTAAGATGCACAAGTGACTGATTCACTTAATCGTTGGACGTTTCATTAGTTATGTGATTATTCTTGCATAATGGCTTTTAGAAAAACGAGGAAGCATAAATCCGATCAGAATCAGGTAACATTATTCACACTGTTATATACCATATACACATTTATCCTCCCCTCGACTTGGGGGTTCTTCTATTTGTCTATATATAGTGTGCAGTTAACGTGTTTTATCATATATGTGTATCGCCACCATCAAGGTGACTGTGCTGTGTTATTTAATGCTTGGGTCATACGTACTCTAACGTAAAAATATGTACATTTCAGTCCTTTAAGCGACTATAATGTTATATAGTATTCACTCAGCAAGCAAATAGTATAGGATTAATTTGTCACGCGAACGAGTCGCTTTAAATAATTAAAATATGGTGATAATTTGTTTGTTTATAATCCGGAAATATTTACATAGTTACACTAAATCCTGTCCCGTGATTGATCAACTGCCAATTGGGTCACGCTTTTCATATCACAATAAAACACAGCATAACACAAACCGATGTCACATCTTGTTGACCTAGATGACTAAACTTGGTAATTAGATAGAATAACTGGGGTGTGTTATTTTCTAAGAGCGTGGCCATAGAATAATCAATCGATAATTCACAGGTAGAGTACTGGGCTAACGTACAGATCTGCATGGTATAATACCCAAACTGCAGACATATTCAGAAGAAAAACATTCTGCGTTTATAGAAATTAATAATGAAAAAGTTTTATAAATATAACAAATTAATATAGTTTGAGTGTGTTTTATTGAAAGGTATAGATACCCATGGGTCGAGGAACGCATTCCACCAATTAATTAACATAACATCGTCATGTTGAACCGTCCATTGATGATAGTGAACGGTTGTGTACTATTTCAGTCACCACTTATAGGTTGGGAGTATTTTATACTTCTATTTCGATGGTACATGCACATGTTGTCACGAGCTTGGTCGGAGATTGTGATAACTTAGAATTAAGTCGACATATATAAGTCCAAATCAATTTTAAAATGCCACAAAAATTATTGTTATATTTTTCAAACATAAAACGCCTATAATTTACCTTGCCATGTGCACCCATATATGCATTGTTTGCAAGAGCTCACTATAACATGATATAATATATAAATATAAGACACGAATGTAGCTCAAACCACATTCACATCTTTAATAGAATGCTACACGTTACACCATTCATAACACACAAAGCGTCGTGATAAAGTGACGTAAAATACACATTAACCAACCGACCCTTCTCGTATTAAAGATACGGGCGGCGTTGGCGGTGGGTATGCTGTTAAAATATTAAGCTCCGTCAAAAACCGCCATAAACAGAAAGAATAGTGAAATATAGACAGTCATTGTTCTTATACCAATCAGAAATATGGCATAAACAGTATGTTATGGTCAAATGTTTTTCCTTTGTTATGTAAACAAAAGCAAAAAAACGTTACAGGGCCTGGCTTTTGTTTAGATCCGGATATGGTAAAAATAAAGAGCGTCATTTGTTACTGTTTTCCTGATATGGAACTAATAAAGAGCGTTTATATCATTTGTGTGTGATTAACCAATAGAATTGCGCTGTGCTATGTAAACAGCAGCAAAACTTTTGTAACACGAGCAGGTTCTTGTTTACGTACAACATCGTACGTCTTGACGACAATATATTATTTACGCGCTGATTATGTTTGGCATATGAACAAAACTATATATATTTTAATATTCCTTCTATTTATGGCGATTTGAAAAATTAGTATTTGGTGCAACGAACGCCGCCCGTGCCTTTAAAGATGATATATCTCTTCATGGCAACATTTACAACAACATAATGTTTATGAATCCAGAGCTCAAGACTGATATAGCTATTTTGTGAATAACATACAGATAAAACTAAAGATGTGATATATTATTTGTCTATTAAAGGCACAATAATGCGGTTAATTTCGATCATAATTCACAGTAAATCTCTGGCTGGTCTGCAATTTTCTTTGATTGAGTGTGCTAACAAAATAATAGTTCTCCTTCTTGGTATTCTCTTGGTACGACACGAAGGTTTTTCTCAAAAATAGTCCATAAACTGTCCCATGGTTGTCATATTATTACCCGGAATATTTACAAAACTTGCTGGAAAAAGATAGACAATTTTTAACAATAGGCATCTTTCTCGTTTCCCAGGTGGTGATAGATCAGAATGAAGAGATTCGTGGCCTGGATTACGACTTGTTCGGCTACTCAAGTATGGAACCAAGTATCACAACGTCAAACGTCACCACATCGCGGGTAGTAACCAAGGAGATTATAACCGAAAACGGAGTTACCACCGTCAAAGGAACGTATACCAGTGGTTCAACAACTGGCGGAATCGTAACCAACGGTTATGACAGACTGGAATCTGACGGATCGAAACCTTTGGACGTGGATTTCATTACAACGAATGAGGATGACACAAACACTGGTGTTCATGTTAACAAAAGTGACTTGCGTCGGGATTATAATTACAATATTTCGAATTTCGAACCGAGACATAAAACATACTTGCATGAAATGGAGCCACAAGAAAGGACAACTATTACCACACGTCATGTCGAACCAGAGAGTCGCACAACAATTAACACATTTCATATCGAACCAGAGAGACGCACAACAATTAATACATTTCAAATCGAACCAGAGAGACGAACAATTAACACACTTAATATCGAACCAGAGAGACGCACTATTGATACATATCATATGGAACCGGAGGAACGAACCATTAACACAATTCATGTTAACTCATATGACATATCGCAAACTAGCCCAAGAGCATATCAGGGTTCTTTGGAGGAGATTCCAGAAGAATCGCAAAAAGACACGGCAGTTATTCATCGTCGCCATAAAAAGCATAAATCATCAAAACCGGAGCAGCAAAAATTCGACCAACCGTTGTTTATAAATACCAGTGGTCCGGGATATAGTTCTGATGACGTGAAAATGAGGTCCCCTCCACAGTCTGGGAGTAGTCGAACGCTCAGTGATAGGTCGTCCATTTTTGAGGACCGTGAGCAGATAGATACCTACTCAGTCGGCGTCATCATGCATCGGGAGGTAGGTAACCATTGCATGTTACAGTTGTCGATTTTGTTAGTCATAGTAATATCAACTGATGTTTGTTATGCCCGTCAAGCGATCAATTATAATGAACAGGACTGAACATATAGGTACAATTTGGTACCATGATTCGCAGGAATTAGTATTAAAGGCAGATCACGTGATCACAACGCGTGATATAATATATCAAGGCCACTATGGCTGCATCTATCACGATTTTGTGCACCATCGTCAGACTCATTTCAAGTATTTTATATGCTTCATTTATCGTCAATCGTTTCAGACGTGGTTATTCGACGATTAATATTGACGTGAGCCTGAATCATTTGTACTGCATCTTTTGACTAAAGCTGTTGAACAACACGACAACGTGCTATTCACACAGAAGTCGGGAATTTCCCATGCAGCATGGATGCGCCATTTAGAAATTTATGTGTACCCATGTGTCAATTGCATTTGCCAACATGTGTATACCGCGTACTCGAAACCTTCGAATAACCTTGTATCAATTTGTCATTACTCGAGACTTTTATAAGTTTGGTGAGGTTTAGTTTAAACATTATTAATTCCAAGTAAAATATCCAACTATATATAGCAACTAAATATACATTGAATGCCACCATAAACCCGATTCGACATCAATCATTGTGCTTAAGTTAGTATAGTTTCCGAAATCATAATGTTAGTGACATTGCGGTGCACAGCACCAATTATTCGTCGGTGAATTAGCATATGTGTGCCTTAGGCGAAGATATATGTAACACTATGTTCTGGGTTTGCCAGCATACATGAGAACGACACAGGGTCGCAAGTATATACAGGGTCTGTATATGTTGCATGCAGTCTGTATATTGTGTTTGTCCAACACGTCCTTGTCGAATATGGTTTGCGGCAGTATCTTTTGGGTGTTATGTGGTATACATTGAGCACTAATAAGTCTAATATCCAACATATTCTTGTGCAAATGGGTTCATATGGAACCTTAATATTCACATAGGTTCATATTGGAGTTATTTGATTCTGATTATGCCCACAATGAACTCAAATCCGTTATTCCGTTAAATGGCGCGGGCCACACCACGACATGAAAATGTGTTCGTATAGCACCTATTGCTCAAATAGTGCCGGGGCCTCGATGGCTCAATCGGTTAGGGGTACAACACCAAGCCGTTTCGCCCTCCAGCGCTGGCGATAAGGGTTCAAATCCACATGTTTCCATCGTGGACTTTTCAACTCGAAATCGTTATCTGGTGGAGTTACCAGTTACTCGCCGATGGTCGGTGGTGTGCCGCACATGGTTGACGAATTTATCAGCCATTGAAATCACTGTTAGATTAGTCGCAAGTGTGCGGATTTCCTCCACCACTAAAACTGGCAATGTCGTGATATGGCCTTAGTTGATTAAGCGACAATAAACCCAAATCAATAAACAATAAATAAATCAAATAGTGCCATAATGGACTTATTTCTTTTAGAAATAGGTTCATATTTAACCTATTTCGACATCCAAATAGGTTAACATTGAGCTTATGATCCAGGAGTACATGCTGATAAATCAGTTTGAAAAAACACTTAGGAAATTGAATGAGATAGTCTTTCATTGTAATGTAACTTGATACAGCTTTCAATTGGGAGCATTTTAAAATTATGACACTTTTATTATCATATCCAGAAACGTGTCACTGCACATCAATGGGAGTCGTTCTGTAGATGTGTCGATAATGTTATGTATATACCCCCAAAACACCAAGGGCGCTACACCTCATATATTTCTGTAAGCCAATTGGTGACATAGCTTGTTATGATGTCGTGCATAATAGGCGGACATTTGAAAGCCGAAGCATTAAAGGTGCTCTATCTCGCCCTGGCACCACTTCCAACATCAACAACAACAACAACACAATTTCTACTAAACTTGTCTTGAATGGGCGTCCGCATTATTAGTCCCTTAAACACGACACGTCTGGTGTTACCAGGGTCGGGGTCATAAAACAATTCCAGGCACTGGCTAGGTATTCATTTTGGCAACTTTCTGGACCAACTATCCTAGTTTTGTACTATTTCGTTTTGACCACGTGTTGTCGGGTATCCACCCCATTATTTTTATTCAAATGTTTTACTCATTGTCATTAGACGCCCAACCCCTCTTTTGAAGACTTTCGCTAATACCTGCATAGATACAGTGATGCCCTAAATAATCGACTCATTAACCACAGCAGAAATGTGGGTAACTTTTCAGGATTTAGTCGGAAATATGGCTTGTTGCCATTCATCGGAAAGCTCTCAATTAGAGCTTTCCGATGAATGGCAACAAGCCATATTTCCGACTAAATCCTGAAAAGTTACCCATAATTCTGCTGTGGTTAAGGAGTCGATTATTTAGAGCATCACTGTACCACTTTAGTAGCATTGTGTATATCAGTAATGCATGTATTCAGAGATTGTGGACATCATGCGATGGTGTGTTACAATCTCCTATATCGAGAGGTCTTCGTGAAGTCATTGACCGTTCTCGAGTTTGTGGTGCATTATATGACTATATATAGGGTCCAACATTGGATTTTGAAGCCAACCCAAGCTACTGCATGGCCATAAATGCTATATATACATAATTTTTAATGATTTATGGATCAAATTTTTATGTAAAAGGCTTGAGTAAATATATTTTTAGCTGAATAAATAACTGGTTTCCCGGCTGATGGAACACCCACCACCGCGGTCTGTGTCTGATCAAATTTGGACCCCCTCCCCGGTCTCTGTGTTACACATATGTTACTTGAAAGTGTTTTTGAATGCACTCATTACAGCTGAGCAGTGAAATGTTCTAAAATAGCGATATTGTCCGTCTCATCATGGCCTATTAGTTAAGAAACGATTATGTCTTAGTGTCAGAAACTTCTTTTGACTGGATCTCTGGATCAAAGATATAGACCGAAACACAACGCTCTTCTTAATCTGGAAGCTTTTATCAGATGAGTTGCGGATGGCTCAAGGATATATTTCGCGAGAGCGTAGCGATGTAACTATGCGCCATCCGCAACGAGTTCGATAAAAGATCCGAGATTATGATGCAAGTTGTGTTCTGTATTTATTCTACACCGCTGTGTCAGATAAGTTCAACCCATGACTGTCACCTTCATTGATAATATAGCTACCTTATTGTGATCTAAGTCGGATGAATAACAGTATTGATGGGGCATCACCCGAAACGGATCGTTGACTTAATGTACGTCGTCTTTCTTGGCGAAACTTCAACAAAAATAGTTCCGGCTTTTATACCACTGGAGGTACACAATAATATGTATTCAACGGCTGGGATTCCGTTGAATACATGTGCCTCAATTTTTTGCGAAAATCCTGTGCCAATGCATTCTCTTATATATGCGAGTCGACCATATATAAGTGAATGCATTGGCCTAACAATAGTTTATCATTCTTTTTTATCAGTTTTTCTTACATTCTTTAACAATTTTTATAATTTTTATAATTTTTTCTTACAGTTTTTATCATTTCGTATATTCTTTATCATTTTTTCTTACATTCCTTAAAAAAAATATTATTTTTTTCATTTTTCTTACATTTTTTAACTCGTTTAGGACGGGAAACGGATATATCCGTTTCCCAAAACATTACCTACAGGACGGGAAACGGATATATCCGTTTCCCACTTCATGCACATGTTATCAGCGAATTAATTTTTTATATTTAAATGTTTTTGCGCATAGTATCATGTATTCAATATAGGCCGATCACTCAGTGAGGGGTCCATGTAGATGTAACCTATTTTTGGCGTCACGTGGGGGTCGCGTGCCGTGATTCGTGACGTCATTGTTCCAAAATGGCGGCGCCCAGTAGCCTAAGCCGCAGACGCGTAGACAATTTTTTCGGTTGTCAATCACCATGGCAGGTGAATCTTGACCCCTTCAGCAGAAGGAACAAGAAGCGAGAGCAATTTAAGTATATTCCTGGATCCAATTTTTTGGAAATTAATTACATTTGATTTAAAATTTCGCACGCAGACATCTCGTATAGCGAAATTACAGCCCCCCAAACGCAAAATTTTCCGAAAATCGGTTGCCATGTCAACCAGTCGCAATTTGGTGGAATAAACCCAAATAAAAATTTTGGAAGATTTATAGATCACGGATGATCACCCATATATTATCAGCTGTCATGTGGATAATTCTGTCATGTCAAATGGTCTGACCCAGCATTAAATTAACGCATACAGTGCTATAAAATGATATGAAAGTAAGCATTTTAACGTTAGAAAACGGGGGTTTGGCGGCCATTTTGAATGGCGCCCTCTGTCGGTGATGGGTGATTTTTGAGCAAGGCTAGTTCCAGATGTTGGCAAAATATTCCTGGATCATTTAACTTTGGAAATAATTTATATTTGATTCAAAATGTCGCAAAGGTATCGTCATATAGCGAAATTACAGCCCCGAACGCATACATTTCCGAAAATATGTTGCTATGGTAACCGGTCGCAATTTGTTGGTATCTACCCAAAATTTCTAGAAAATTTATAGACTACGGATGATCACTCATATTGTATGAGTTGTCACGCGGAGAATTCTGCCATGGCAAATGGTCTGACCCAACATTGAATAAACGCATAAATTGCTATAAAATTATATAAAAATGAGCATTTCTGCAAACAATCTCGTCTGTGAGTAATGTTTTCTCAAAAGAATCACGTCCCAAACGAGTTAACAATTATAATATAATATTTATTCAGTGGCTGGGATTCCGTTAAAAACATCCCACGCGTCAATGGGTGTGGAATAAATTTACATCCAAGAACACGCCCTTATGGGTCCCCATACAGAGATAATGATGCACTGATGACTGTCGTCTGCTTGAGTCTGTGTGAGGCTCCATACAGGAATGTGATTCCGTTGAATACATGTGCCTCGCGTCAATGTGTGTGGAATAAAGTAGTTTACATACCTGAATCTCTACTCGATACCGATTTAACATATAGTTAAGAGAAGAGACATATATCACGTTATATATGGAACCATCAATTAAAAGAGATTCTCAGACGAACTAAATCTACCAGACACCAAAGCAAATTTATTTATTTAATTGTTCATTTGACCATTGTTTGATAATCGGGCAATGGCACCTCAATCTTCATGTCCACATCTTCCTCCTCTCAACCAATGTTGTGACTTGAGACCGGAAACAGTCTCATTTTTCTTACATTTTTTAACAATTATAATATAATATTTATTCAGTGGCTGGGATTCCGTTGAATACATCCCACGCGTCAATGGGTGTGGAATAAATTTACATCCAAGAACACGCCCTTATGGAGCCCCATACAGAGATAATGATGCACTAATGACCGTCGTCTGCTTGGGTCTGTGTGACGCTCCATACATGAATGTGATTCCGTTGAATACATGTGCCTCGCGTCAATGTTTGTGGAATAAAGTGGTTTACATACCTGAATCTCTACTCGATACCGATTTAACAATTAGTTAAGAGAAGAGACATAAATCACGCTATATATGGAACCATCAATTAAAAGAGATTCCCAGACTAACTAAACTTCCAGACACCGAAGCAAATTTAGTTATTTAATTGTTCATTTGACCATTGTTTGATCAAATGTTAGCTGATTCCTAGTATCTAAATGGTGACAAATGATAATCAGTTAATGGCACCTCAATCGTCATGTCCACATCTTCCTCATCTGAACCAGTGTTGTGACTTGAGACCGGAAAACACATTCTCATAAATGCTACATATATATTATATTTATTACACGATTGTTCCTATGGAATGATAGTGTTCTTGTTGTGCAATATTTACAAATCCGTATGACACACCTGTTTCATACCCACCCCGATCATGCCACACGACGTAAATGGCATTACACTAAACCATGAAACCGGAACTATGAAATTAAAGCATTATCGTGCACACATGGCAAAACAAGCCCTGTTTGTGCCTGAATAAACCTTGTAACGTGTTTTTTTATTCACGGATTTTATAGGACGGGTGTGGCGTGTAATAAACAGAACGAGACGTGTGTTAATGTGTTTGCCGATACGGCACTTGTGCCATCGCTGAAGGATAAAACACTATGCTGCTCCTCTAGTTATATCCTTCTGCGCTAGCAACGAACCCATTAACACACTCGTGTCTTTGTGTGTATATATACCATTATTTTGTGGAAAGCTCACTTTTTACTATCGTTGCATGAATTATTTGTGTGTTCATTTTTCCAGTTCCGTTGTTCACATCTTTTTTAAATGATACGAGCAATTGGGTTCGATTTTTTGGTAATAGTAACGTTGCCGATTCAAAATTATTCTTGAGTATAGAGTTGTTCGTTTTAATCAGTGAAACGAAGTGTGGAAATATGCAATTCCTTAAATTTCCAAATGTTAGTATTGTCCTACCAGATATTGATTGGTTAATTGTTTTACACAGCCTTCAGCCATTCGTAATTGTGAATTACACTATAATTAGTTACCACGGTCTTGCCACTTTAACTTCTTCGTATAAAGATAGATGTTTGACAAAACTATCGGATCCGTGAATATGCAAAATAACGATTCCGATGTTACACGCTCTAACTTTCCGACGCATTATAAAACGTGTAGAAAATGAAGCATGACTCGATTAACCAAGAACTTGACTTGACTTGAAACATATTTTATTTGCATAATATACCCAAAGTGAACTAATTAACCTCGTATAGAGAGTATCCAGTCACCATACGGTCTAATGGATTCTTGTGATGGAAGTATGTTCGAACGACTACATGTACATACATGATCGATTATTCACGAGTTCGCAGCCGAGTACAGAATGGTTAGATTGTTGGGATGCTATTTCTATGGAGATTTAGAAATTCCATTCCATCGCGACATGTTTGTTACTTTAACGTTTTATCCATATACAATGTTATCCTGAAGATATAAATTTATATTATGATCCCAGGAAAACAGTTTTACAAAATATCAGGTACAAATCTACATGTTAGAAACATATTCTCGTGCAAATAGGTTCAAATTGGATCTAAACATTCACATAGGTTCATATTGGACTTAATTGTTTATGAATGAAGTTGTAGTAGGCTTCATCCCATATGTGTTGTTTTGATGATATATTGTGTAACAAAAGCCCATCATAAGTCTACATGTCCGTCCGTGGCAAAGTTTGATCGGATAGAGCCCACGAGCTATAAGTAGGGGTGGGGTGCCCGGTTGTTTATGAAATAAAATCACAGTGGACTTATACCCGATATTCCGTTGGATGACGCGGGCAACAGTGAAGACACATTATTAGCGAGCATCTGATAAGTCGTAAGTTGGTTTATTCGTGTTATTTTCCAGCTTGTTCTCGTGAAAATAAGCACAATACGGCTTATATCACATTGAAATAGTCCCATATATAGGGTTGTTTTAATATCAAGCGCTTAGGCCCATATAGAGCGTATTTGAGGGTTTTTTTAAATAATGCCAATATGAGCTTATTCGGCGCAATTATAATATAAGTCCGTACTGTTCTTATTTTCACGAGAACAGGCTGGCGTATCGCATCATTCTCATTCATTCTTTTTTCAATAAAGTTTATTTACTACTCAATTTCATACTATAATAACAGTATAACACACAGGATCCTACAAAAGTTTAACTTATCAGGTCAGGGCCATTATGCTAATATACAGATAGCATTCCAAAAACTATAGTTATCACAAGGTGCAGTGTTTATGTACAAGATGTGCAGTCTCGCGTAATATGTGCAGCCTGACATATTTTTGCACAAGAATATGTTGTGCTGTGAGGGACAATTAACCATCAAACATGACGAGTTATATCTGCCCACATCTACGAAAGTGTTTTCGTTTCAAGCTGTATTTCATAAGATGCGTTATTCATCTTTTGTTGGGTGTCTGTAATAGCGTGCATTATACATCCATTATCATTCTTCAGCTGTTGTTATTCGTGCGTGATATTTATTGCCCAAACAGGTTTTTCATTCGTGTTATGCATATATACACACCAGTGTAAGTCAGTATGTGACACCCAACAAATTACTGTACAGCCATCGCAACCTACACATATAAAGTACATCTATAAAAGTACACAAAAGTGGCGCGCATGTACAGTCATACCTTGTTGTATCATAACACATCCAATAACTCATGCATCCATGAGACTGGGCTGCGAAAATCGTGAATAGTCGCGGATATATTATATACATATAGTCGTTCGAACAAACTGGCAGAGCAAGAATCCACAAACCATTTGGTGACTGGATACACTCTGCGACCCTCTACGAGTATAATTGTTTTCACTTGAGTAAACGTCCAGACGTTAAGTTCAACAAATGACTTATATTGTACGAACATTCTCTGAAACTAGTGAATGGAAATCCTATAAATGTATCTGGGTTTTTTCAGAACACATCCAATGGAAAAATTGCCCTTTCCAAAGTATGCTTTGATAACTGTATGGGATCATTCATTCCGTAGTCAACGGGTTAATGAAATCATTTGCTCATATTTGTGCGCCATATTAGTTTGCCTCCGCTGTTGAATTGGAATGTGTTTTTGAAAGATAATGGGCACAGCGACTGCTCTCTATAGAATTATAATTTGTCAAATAACAATTAACGCCCAGAACATCATCGCCGAGGAATGCGGAGGTTTGGTATATCGAAGTATTAAATCAGCCATTCTCCAAAGTATACCGGCTTTCTCCGCCCACATTCGCGAGTAAATATACGCTATCGACGATTTAGGAAATATATTTTATCAATGGGGACAGCAAACATATAAATGAAAAATAGGCATTATCAATGGAAAAATTGTCATACCACTGGGAAGTAGCGGTGTCAATGGGAAATATCCATATCAATGGAGATATAACGTCAGCTGAATGGGAAAATAGCCATACAAATGGAAATATTCATATATAATGCAAGAATGGTCATATCAATGGGAATTACGTCTTATGTGTTCATTCGTGTCAATTTTGAATAAAATATGAACACCAAAATGCAACCATTAATAAATTTGGGTAAGTCATTTACTTTCCAACTGTTAGTTTCTGAAAAACGAGGTTGACTGCATTGTTTCTTCGTCCAAATATACTCATATTTTTACCATAAATCTATGCTAAACGAATGTTCGAGGTTAGTCGAACATTTGTATTTTGGCATTGCGCTCAGTGTCAAGAGATAACATCGTGGATGCAGATGTGTCTAAGTCCTGTTAGGGTGAGATTATAGAGGATAAGAATAAGTATAAGAAACATAATAGTGCGCAGAAGTTTTCAATTTCAATACATTGTGTGCAGGTATCAAAATTCAGCTTGCCATAATTTTAAACCCAATAGTTATTTGCTACTTTGGTGTTCCGATAATCCAACTTTATCACTTTAGCATTATGCACTCGAGTTACAACCCTGAACATTCCGCCCTTCCAGACAGCCATGTGTCATGCACGGCGTCGCTCATGAATTGTCAAAAGGGAAATATCATATTTGATGAAGCAAATAATGAACGACATCGTGTTGTGTGATTTACAATAATAGTACACGTATATGGATTCCGAGTTCAATCCAATCGTCTTGGCGGATTGTGGTCGAAACTAATTTGCTTCAAAAACTGTAACATATGATACAGGTATGTCGTAACCAGCCCGATTAATTTGACTAACTTGTCTATCAAAACCCAAAATTATATAAGAACTCTACTCAAGTTCATACTGCATACAATTTTCATTTAAAATGTCAATATAGATATTTAAAATTATACACCAACCAGCAAACCTGAAATTACGTACGTCATCAATGTTCTTATTACACCATTTATTCAGGGGCAACAGGAAGGCGGCTATAGTAGGTCATGCTGCTCTTGTATAATAACAGTATTTCATGTATCACTACTTTATTAAAGGTACACGATCCGATTCGATGGTGTCTGTATCACCAGATTCCAACAACAACAACATTTCTTCAAAATACGCTTTTAAATTAGTTATCTCCGAATCTATTAATTTCCAAAAAGTAATGCTAACCTCTGTCAGCTCTAGTATAGAATTTTCCAAAACGTGTTATATATCAAACAATTTGTTCAACGAAATTTGGTATCGAGAATATGTCGCTCGGCTCGTCGAATATTTGCTAGGCCGCCAAATATTCCAGGTGGTGAAAAATAACAGATTTCAAAAATAGATATCTGATAACTTTGAGCTTTGATGGGTGGGTTGCTCGACTCGAGTCAAATATTATTCACCACCGATGCCAAAGAAATAGTCATTTAGGAGCGTTACTTCGGATTATGTATCTTTAATATTTCTTATTTATTGTGCCAATAAACATCTACATCTACGATGTTCGGTGTCTTCATTATTGGTGACGTTTTCAGATAAAAGGGACGAATGTTGACGTTGAGGGCAGTGACATCCGAGTTGAGGCGGAAGCACCAAGCGGGCGAGTCATCAAGATGCGCGGAGAAGGAACGTTCAACGTACAGTTCTTACCAGAAGAAATAGGTATACACATGCAGCATTTTTTCGTTCTCTGCTCCTATACTCTAGATAGAATAACGGATGTGAAACGCTATACTATTACAGTTTGCATTATACAAGTGCGAAGGATCTGTGGTTATTAGAAACAAGGTTTCCGTCCATTTTGTTCACAACATTCGCCCACAATTTCAAAGATCTTTTGACTTATGTGTAAGATATGTGCGTGGGAATTACATTAGTGTGTCCATGTGTGATTATTTGTGTGTGTGTTTCATTCGAGTTCATCTGATAGAAATGTCGAAAAAAATAAATAAAGAGCGCTTCATGTGTTTAAATATGGCTCATGACCATTCGTTGTATGAGGAGCGGAAATACATGTTGTTGGTGTCAGATATGTTGTCGTGAGCCGAGAATTTAGACCAAATAGTTGAGACATCTAAGGCAGGGATTGAAATCTCAACCCATGACGATTACATACATAGAACGTAGATCTTTCCATGGTGTGTTTTCGTTTCTGTATACATAAGGCGGACCGCGGCTTTTAAGAGCATATCGGATTTAGAGGGTGGCAATAAATGCATGCAATACCAAACAGAGCTTAAGTATCACAAGGACTGTTAAGTTGTGTATACTCGTATAACGAGCATTGTGGGTAAACAACGTGCAGCGCTTATGATCTGAGACTCTTTCGTGGCGACACAACTGTTTAACAGAAGATTTATCTTGGAGTGCTTTCAATTATATATCATTGAATCAGCGAAGAATGCATAGCAAAGAAAAACATAGGCCTTGTCGTATATCGAGGGGTACTCGGTGGGTAACGAACACAGCACAAGGTATACACTGAAGGCAAATTCTTGGGATCCTTCAGCTGTTTCCATGTAGCTGTAGATTCGAGTTCTAATTAGGACTGAATAAGCATGATCCCAGGTATGCATGTGGTGAAGTGGAAACTTAAAATCACTACTAAATGGAATGCACTTCATACGCCGAAGTTAGATCGAACTACGTCGGTGAAGTTAGTACCTCATACACAATGCATACATTACCTTATGGATTTGACAGTCTCAGCTACGCGGAAAATATAACCACGTTCATGCCCGTTCAAAAATTTATAACGCAAACTAAACGGTTCTCATATTTTTTAAATGTGTTTCTGCCGGTGAACGATAAACAACGGGGACAATACTACTTGTATATGCACAATCTTGGTGGTCATATAACACAATATAACAAATTGAATGCATGTATTCATAATGGTGTCGGGAAGCGTAGGCTGGAAAAAAATCTGAATCAACATATACATAAAGTGCTATAATATACTTATTTGCATCCCATATTAATATGCACACAGATTAATCCCATGCAAGATAACTACATACAGTTCTTCTGCCCATTAAACATACCCGGGAAAATTACACATTATAATTAACATACTTGGCAATGACATCTCGAAACTCCACTTAACATCTTCATGAATGGGGTTATATGAAATGATTGGATATGGCATTAATTTAGCATTATATACCAAATCCATTTATTTCTCGACAGTATGTACACTAACCTGATTTTTTATGATATTATAGCAGTCTGGGTGCGTGTTCACTTTTTTATATATATAGACCAACTGAAACACGCGCATGAGAGTAGTACACTCTAAGAAATATTTGGAATCAAATGTTTTTTTTTCCATCGGTTCTTTACCTTGTCCCGTCTGTGGAACCAAGTAGAAAACCGCATGGTTCTGGTGCTAATACCAATTGGAACCAACAAGGAAACAAATGGTTCAGCATTTTGTCCCGTGTTTGGAATCACTAGGCTCTGAACACTAAATGTTGGTTCTTGGCAGAGAACCAAAATAGAATCAAATGATTCAAATTCGGAATCAAACGTTGTCCCGTACAGGAAACCATTTGATTCTGACTCTCAATTTTGGTTCTTTGCAGAGAACTAAAATAGAATCAAATGATTCATATTCGGAAATAAATTTTAGAACCGAAAGTCAAGAGCCAGTCAGAATCAAATTATATCCCAGGGAACCATATGGTTCTGACGCTTAATTTTGGTTCCAAATCTCAGAACCAATTATTCTAAAATTGTGTCTGTATCTGGAACCATTAGGTTCTGAACACTAGATTTCGTTCAAGATAGACCCAGAAAATGGAGCCAAATAATTCCTTTGGATTCCCCATTTGTTTCACAAAATGTGTTCTTCGTTTGAGGTGTCGCTGTTTCGAAATGTTTTGTAAATATGTTATACTGTGTAAAATTGATATCACACGATGTTGGTTCACTGAAAAGACCCCGAAGACGTTCTGATGTCTGAAGGAACTGTCGAATTATATTTATAAAGTTAATTTTCATACTTTTTCTCCAATTTGTGATATGAGCTGGTGAGCAATATAGTTACCCTCCCCAAGTATTACAATGATTAGAGTCTAAATATGACTGGGAAATAGTCTAGGAATGTGTGTATTGTTATTTCAAAGGAATGAAGCTTACTCCAGTTTTCCCGAAATCATATTATCCCCAAACGCGGGGACAGATTGTTAATTTTAGACTAGGACAGTTGAAGATGATCTAGCTCTTTGTAAACATGTGTTATATAGTTACCGGGGTATAAAATATTAGATATGAATCAAAGTCCCCTATCCGTAAATGCTTCGATCGATTAACCCTTTACCCAACAGAAGGGCCCTGTGCCAATGCATTCTCTTATATATGCGAGTCGACCATAGGTCGCCTCGCATATATAAGGGAATGCATTGGCTTAACACATTAAAAATTATAAAATTGTTAAAGAATGTAAGAAAAAATGGTAAAAAGTGTTAAAAAAAAGATTTTTTTTAGGCCAATGCATTCTCTTATATATGCGAGGCGACCTATGGTCGACTCGCATATATAAGAGAATGCATTGGCACAGGGCATAACTGTAACTATCACAATGTGGTCAAGGAGCCGGTTCCAATGATATCCATATGTGTATGGTTCTATTGAGACAGACCGAATATATTTTAGGCTGTTGAAGCTTTATTTGGCCGGTTTTGGCCGGTTTGTTGGGTAAAGGGTTAATATCTATTTCGAATATTTTCTGGTAAAAAAACGTGTGGTTCAAACAATCAATCTGGGACATTTGACGTTCGGGGCAACCTAATGATCTATATCGCTATATGCTATCGTCTGAATGGTCTGTTCTAAAATAGAACAATAAAGTGTCCCATTTAATAATCTCATTTTATAATAAAATATTCGAAATAAAGTTAATATTAATTGATAGAAGCGTTTCAGGACATGAGTCTTCAATTCATATTTATTATTTTATACCCACGAAACTATTTCAAAATTGTTATATGAAGAGATAAACCATCTTTAAGCTAGGTCGTATGCCCACACACACACCTTTGATTCCGTTTGGTTATATGAGGATGGAACCAAGAAGAGTGGAACCAACGTGCTTGGTGCTATGTTGGTATTTGGTTCTCCTGGGAACGTTTTTCTTAGAGTGAATAGGTTCTGGACACTTAATTTTGGTTATAGCCTATCATTTGATTCTCATATTGGTTCTTCACCTACAACTTATAGGTGAAGAACCAAACTGAGAATGAAATGATTCTTTATTCGGAACCAAATCTCAGAATCAATGTTTCTAAATTTGGATCTTGGTGGAGAACAAGAGATATTAAACGATTCTTCATTTTGAACCAATTCTCAGAACCAATACAGAATCAGTAGGTTCTCCTCTCATGTTTTTGTTCTTCATCGAAGCATGCAGGAAACCAAACGATGAAAATATCCTGAATATCATATTCAGACTGAAATATTTTATTACTACACGTTCAGCGATGTTTGTTGATAAATAATTGTAACAGTTTTGTTTACATAATAATGGTTTCAGCACGCGAAATTTCGTGGTTGCAGAACAAAGTTGATTTATTTCTCCATGTTCGTTTAGTGGTGAAGTTGTTACAGACTTTATATTTTTTGCACATTTACCCACTGCGAGTGACTTGGATCCCTTTAAAATAAATTCGTTATGATATACGGTTTAAAACTCCCACGGGGCTTTAAGGCCAAAGTTTCCTGTGTGCGTTATTGATAGTACACATGTACTGTATTTAAAATTTAGCTTCTCGCAATAGCAACAGTCGTATGTTAAATGAGATTATTGTGCCTGAACCAACCTTCCGTGCATTATGAACCAACCTTCCGTACATTATGTATACGTGTATCAGGGGTGTGTCTTTTTACCGGATTCCGGATTCCGGATCCCGGATTTCGACCCGGATTTAGGTGTCTTTTTACCGGATATCGAGCCGGATTCGGGTATGAATGTCATGCTTGTTTTATCACACATTTAACCCATTAAAAGTCGTTTCTGACACGATTAAACCAATATAGGGCTGTCGTGCTCATTCAACCCGATTAAGCGTATTTAAAGGTACATATCGTGCCCGGATCAGCATACTTCTTATTGTTTTATATAGACACGACGGTTGGGTTGATTTTACGTGATCATGATGGCATTTAAGGGAACACACCATGTCCGGATCCGAATTAATTATCTCGTAATTATTGATCATATTTAAAGGTAGATATCATGTCCGGATCGGTTTTTCTCTTTCTCTCTTTTTTCCATATAAATTATCGTCTTTTTGATATATTAAATGTCACGTGGAACAAAGTTATAAGTTGATTTTGAGACGTTATACTAGGCTGTTGGATTGATTTCACGGAATGATTATCGCATCTAAAGGTACACACCATGTGCGGAACCGAATTAATTTCCACGTATTTACTGATAATATTTAAAGGTACAGATTATGCCCGGATCCGGATTTTTTCTTCTTATAAAGTAATGCTTATTTAATACAATAAATGTAAACTGAGTCGCGTGGAACTAGGTTATAGGTGTTGATGTTTAGGTCAGATCATTCCCGGATTCGGATACGAATAGTTCTTTTCTATTTCATATAAATAGTCAAGTATTTAATACATTAAATGGCAGCTGAGCCACGCGGAACTCAGTTTATTTGGAAACGGTGAACATGGCGCTTGGATTGATTTCACGCGAGAATGAGCCCATTTACAGACAAACTTTATGCCTGGATCTGGATCCGGATTTTATGTGTCTTTTTCTAATTTCGACCCGAACCCTGATCTCAATTTTATGTTTATTATAACCCATGTTTAACACATTAAAAGACATTTCAGACCCGCGAAAACATGGCACAGGTTGCGTTTAACAGTAATATCATTCGGATTGAAATAAATTGACTTGCTTTTGTGAAGATTTTTTGTTCTCCAGCCCACAAAAAAAACCTGGTGCAGTTTAAATGGTTTATTGTTTTAGTTCGATTATAAACGATTATATTTGTGATACTAGTAGTATTACTATTGTAAATTCGATATTTAAGCCGGTTTAAGTGAGATAGGTGTACGACTTGTATTAAGCGTTTTATGTCACGACGCCCGAATCGTTATAAAAACACGGATAGCATATTCATCACATTGCAGCCCGCTACTGTTTATACAGTGATTATATAGTCTGGCCGCCCGAATCATTATAAAAAACACTGCTAGCATATTCATCCCGTTGTAGCCAGCTACAGTTTTTATCTAGTTTAAAGGTACAGACCATGCCCGGATCCGGTTTAAAAAATAAAATCTCCATATAAATTAACGCCTATTTAATATATTAAATGTCAGCTGAGTTAAGAGGAAGTTAGAAGTTGATTTTGAGATGATAGACCCGGCTGTTGGATTTATTTCACGGATCACGATCACGATGATTGCATTTAAAGGTGCATGCCATGCACGGATCCGAATTAATTATCGCGTATTTATTAATCATTTTTAAAGGTACAGATTATGCCCGGATCCCGATTGTTCTCCTTTCACTTATAAATTAACTCCTATTTTATACATTAAATGCCAGTGGAGTCACGTGGAACCAGGTTCCACGCGACTCAGTTTACATTTATTGTATTAAATAAGCATTACTTTATAAGAAGAAAAATCTGGATCCTGGCATAATCTGTACCTTTAAATATTATCAGTAAATACGTGGAAATTAATTCGGTTCCGCACATGGTGTGTACCTTTAAATGCGATAATCATTCCGTGAAATCAATCCAACAGCCTAGTATAACGTCTCAAAATCAACTTATAACTTTGTTCCACGTGACATTTAATATATCAAAAAGACGATAATTTATATGGAAACAAGAGAGAGAAAAAAACCGGATCCGGACATGATATCTACCTTTAAATATGATCAATACTTACGAGATAATTAATTCGGATCCGGACATGGTGTGTTCCCTTAAATGCCATCATGATCACGTAAAATCAATCCAACCGCCGTGTCTATATGAACAAATAAGAAGTATGCTGATCCGGGCACGATATGTACCTTTAAATACGATTAATCGGGTTGAATGAGCACGACAGCCCTATATTGGTTTAATCGTGTCAGAAACGGCTTTTAATGGGTTAAATGTGTGATAAAACAAGCATGAAATTCATACCCGAATCCGGGTCGAAATCCGGTAAAAAGACACATAAATCCGGGTCGAAATCCGGGATCCGGTAAAAAGACACACCCGTGTATCAGCCTGTATTAAAGTTTATTGGTGTGCACTAATCCTACCTACCCAAGGGCCGGTGTCCCGGAATTAAAAAAACGACTTGATCGAACCGGTGCAGTCTGCGATCTCCCCATACTTTCACATGGATTCGCCATTTTAACCCTTGTTATACTAAAATGGATTTTTTCCCACACCCCCCCCCCCCCTCAGTAATAACAGTTTACATTGGAATTGTATATTATTCATTTTGAAGGGGTGTTCAGACTACAGACATGCAAACATTATATCATTTTTTAACTCATTATCTGAACATGGAAACTACTCCTCAATGAGTATTTGGTATAGGCGAGGTTAACATGGCATATTCACTCAGGATCGAACCACCTGTGCATAACGCATATTGTGGTTTATATTAATGTTGATTACCTGCATGACAAACCCTATTGAGAGCTTACCATAGTGATCGCTTACCATGATTGTGTTTGCTGAAATAAAGAATTAAAGCTATACAACTTATAAAGTTATTCTTTGCTTATCAATCTTGTTGACACACAAACAAAACTATTGATCAATTAACGAGAAGATCAAACGGAGAAACTCCGAAACATGACCAGTTAATGATATCATTATTTGCCTGAATGGTGTTTGCACACAGTGTCCCCATAGCGAGGGGTTGGGCGTCTTCGGCCAATGGTGTATATAAAGCCTGTATATGGCATCTAAGGTATAATTAACACTTAAACTGGGTAATATCAACTGCGATTGATCATTTGGCGATAAAATATAGACTTCACACTGTCCCGGCTCACCCGGGTAAAACTATCTGACATTGTATTTATAATCACAATCATGCAGATAATTCGGTTTCAACAATGATATGAGTCTATAAAATTCGACGATATAACAATATGTTAAGTGAACCTTCAGACGACCACGATAAAATCGTAAGTGGAAGAATTGGGCCCGACGAGATCGTGGATAGTTTGTTCACACGATTGCGATGTCGTCGTACATGATGATATCGTAGGTTGTTCGTACAGCATGTGATTGACTACCCTGCGATCTTTCCATCCACGATTTTTACGTACACATGACTGCGATTATGTCGCAAGTGGAGGTATCCAAGGATACGCCACGATTTCGAATCTAAAATCAAAAAGTGCTTGATATTATTTTTGACTTGCGATTTTGACGTGAGCATGCGCAGTCTAACTATCGGTTACTTCCTACGACGGAAATCCTTCCACTTACGATTGAATCGTGGTCGTCTGAACGTTCACTAAAAGGGTAACTCTCATTTCAAATGGACACGAGAAAGTGTGTTAAAACAATAGGATTATGAAAAGACGTTGAGGAGTATCCTATCTCGTCGCAGTGTGAACGGTCAACACAAACTTAAAGGCACGTGCGGCCTTAATTGTCGAAAATATTCATATTTGTTCCAAACACCGTAAACAGAAAAAACATTAAAACGCATACAGTTCCGTTCATATATACCATGACCATCGCGTGCACAGCATGGTATCATAAAAACCTACTATATTTTACCCAAGCAAGAGCCTGACTGTGTTACAGAAGACAGCACAATGCTGCTGGCTAATCACACACAAATGGCATAAACGCTCTTTATTAGTTCCATATAAGGTATTCACCAACATAGAACGCTCTTTATGTTTACCATCATAATATAAACAAACACCAGAAAAGTAACTTTTTATGCTTTTGTTTACATAACAATGGTCAAACATATGACCATAACATACTGTTTATGCGATATTTCTTATTTGTATACGGACACAGTCTATCTACATTTTGATGTTCTTTCTGTTTGTGGCGGTTTTTTTACGGGTGGAGATATTTTCACAGGATACCTACCGCCAAGGCCAACCGTGTCTTTAAGGGCTTTGTGGACCCAATTTTTCAAAAATTTCCCTAAATTTTATAGAGTCAGAATAAAGAATTCTGTTCATGTATATTAGTAATAATAGAAACCATGCCCATTGATGCAGCATTTTGAGAGTATACTTCATGGTGGATTATGTTAGAAATACAAAATGTGAACTTTATTGAGATTTCCAAAAAAATAATTTACAGGCAATGGTCCAAGAAAAACGAAGTCCAAATTTAAGAATCAAATATGGGAATATGTACTGAACACTGTGATGAATGATGTATTACAAAAAGAATATTATATTTCTTGAGTGTTCTTTGATAAAAATGACTTTGAACCTGTTGTTGACAAATGATATACTAACTTCATAATATGGTTGACTGAGAGGCAGCAGTTAATGGGTCAACCTTTCATGGCTGATGTCCATTCCGATATGAATGGCTTTTTACCAGGGTCAACATGTGTCAAACTTCCACATGCGTGTTCACCCTGAGTGAGTGGTGACCTACTTACTAGAATTACTGTGGAAATCTGGTAGGGGTATGATTGGGGATTAGCATTCTATTGTCAACAGAGTCCAGAGCAGTTACAATGGCCAGCTGTTAACCCGTGCCTGCTACCACCCACATAGCCAACATTCAAGCAAGTATATATCATTTGTCAACAACCGGTTCAAAGTCATTTTATCAAAGAACACTCAAGAAATATAATATTCTTTTTGTAATACATCATTCATCACAGTGTTCAGTACATATTCCCATATTTGATTCTTAGATTTGGACTTTGTTTTTCTTGGACCATTGCCTGTAAATTATTTTTTTTTAAATCTCAATAAAGTTCACATTTTGTATTTCTAACATAATCCACCATGAAGTATACTCTAAAAATGTTGCATCAATGGGCTCGGTTTATATTATGACTAATATACATGAACAGAATCCTTTATTTGGGCTCTATAAAATTTTGGGAAATTTTGGAAAAATTGGGTCCACAAAGCCCTTAAGTGGGAGGTCAAGTGAACAATTTTGAATAGTCACTTCCATGCAATCTGTGGAGCAAAAGTTACAGAGTTGCACATACTTCTGAGTGTGACTTGATGTGGTGTTGGAAACAACGGGTATTTATCTGCCAGGTCCACTTGGTAAATTAAAATATGTTGGAATTACATCACTTGACCTACTTTTGAAAAATCAATATAAAATTCAAAAATAAATACACCAACATTATAATGGAACAAGTTCCAAGCGGACCCGCCAGATAAATATATGTTGTTTCCAATACCACATCAAGTCACACTCAGAAGTGTGTGCAACTCTGTAACTTTTGCTCTGTAGATTTGCATGGAAATCCCTATTCAAAACTGGTCACTTGATTTCCCCTTAACCATGATAACGGATGACGAACTGATGCTAAATTTCCACAGCTACACTGTTGACAACGTATGCTTTTGGTCGATGATCCGGGCGGTAAACAAAATTCTGAATATTTCGTGTAGCACTGTAAAAGTTTTCGCACAATTTTTTACTGTTTTTATAGAAATCAAGACCATATAAGTGGAAATTGGAAATTTCCTAACGCAATTTTTATAAATTATGGATGTTCATATTTTATTTTTTGATAGAAGGGAAGGTAGGTTGAAGTAAGGTTGGGCTGTTAACAGCCTGTTATAGGGATAGTGAGAGTGTGCATGTTAAGGTGAGGTTGAGGTGTTGTGGGGGTAGTGGAGCGTGTGTAGGTTGAGGTAAGGGTGAGCTGTCGTGGGGATAGGTGCGAGTGTGAATGTTGAGGTAAGGGTGAGCTGATATAGGGGTAGTGTATAGTATTTAGGTTGAGGTAAGGCTGAGCTGTTATGGGGATAGTGGAGAGTGTTTAAAGATATGAGGTGTATGTAGATAGATATGATAATGAGGGAGAATGCCACATACATATGCATATATCAAATAGTTACGTTATATAACAATATTGACAGATGGCCCACAAAATTTGATGGCCTAGTTTCAATAGTTATTCTGGCCTCGAACATATGTTTGTAATGTTTTGTTTGTAACATTCAGGTTTCAGAGTGTACCTTGTACCACTCTGAATTTTCTCATTATTGGTTGCTGGTGTTCTATCGTCTCGTGCATGTGCAGGTCACTGAACCCCGTATCGTTTCCCTTTCAGGTCGATGGAAAGTGTTCATCTACCTAAAAGATAAATGTGTGGACACATGCCCCATAGACGTATGCGACCCCTCACAGGTCAAAGTACTGGAGCTGAGAGGAGGAACTGTCAGTAAACAACAAACATTTTTCGGTGAGTCCACAACAGAACATATTTAACACCATGGCTTCTAATTACATATTATTTGCAAACTGTTTCAGAAATATAGCAATTACCAATTGGTGTGCTTAGATACTCCACAGTTGAACACGATGTGTCATCAATATGGGTGGATCCACCACGTATCAAAGGTTGGAGACAATCCCAAAAACGTCACTGAAATTGTTGCAATAATTTCGGTTGATACACAATTTGCGTTCTGCATAGCAGCAATTGTAATAATGTCACACACAAAGGTCTGTTATTACAATATATAGGTTACACTGGTGTAAATAAGGTTCCGAGTGACATCTAGCGGATGCGGGAGGAATATATAGGAGAGAATAAAATAGACACTGGGCCCTGATTGGTCAATAGCCTTGTGTGCTTTTCACATAAAAAAATCATCACACCTCTTCCCTATGATTTCCCATAGGTAAAATAACCACTGGCACAGGAATTAACCCTTTGTAGTGAAGTTTGAATTTTTTGGTGTGGTCTAAAATATGACTGTATTTTTTTATGCGGTTCTGACACTAGTTACGAAAACATAAGATTTAAAGGCGAATTCCCTGCTAGACAGACATGATTTTTTTGTGTAAAAAGTTTCCCAAAATGTCAATTTTTCAGATTTAAAGAAAATTTTGGACCCAACATTTATATTGCCAACACTATACGCTAAAACGTTAGCACTGAGGCCTATGGAAAACATTTACACCAGTGTAACCTAAAGGGAAAAAATAGCTTTTTATCATTTTTGATTCCTGGGAGTCACTTTAAAGCAATTTAATTCATTTTACAGAGCCTGGTCTTTCAGTCCAATGAATATCTCATGCTTGGTGTGGCTATTCTTGCTGCTGATGTCTTCTTTCACTTAAATCAGCCAAAAAAATAGTAAGATTTTTCATAAAAAATGCCAATTTTTCAAGGTTTTTTCAAAAAATTTCAAGGTGGTAATAGTCACATGATAATGCAAATGACCCATAACTTGAGCATGTCAACGACACATATATCAATTGTTATAAGAACCTAATCTAACAAGTATTTTGGATTTTATAGCCAGTGATATACAGATATATATCATAAAAGTGTGTCATTTCCACTGGTGGGTATGGTCATTTGAAGGTTAATAGCACTAAAACTTGGACACATTTAAGAACATGCTTCAGCAATTCAAAGAGAGCATATCTTTATTCAACTAATTCAATATACACCCACATCCAGTTATCTTGGATCACCCTTGCAGACCTGAAAATGTCATATTTTATTCTTCAATGTGCTGATAAAGTCATGCGCTTGATGCTCAGCTGATCAGATCTGGACTCAATGACCTCACATCACCAGAAGTTCTCTCATGGAAAGAATATTGTACAGTCTTCCATAGCTGATCCAAGTTTGCAACACCAGACCCCTAAAACTGAGTGAAAATGGGGCCTGAACATGACTGGTGGTGGAAAATTGTGCTTTTTTGATGAATAATTTGTTAAAGGGGGTGGGGTTAAATTATGTGTGATAAATAAAGAACCACAGAAGTGATATTGTTTTTGAACACATTTTTTCCATTGATGGGCAATTCTGAAGAAATGTAGGGAGTTACAATTATTCCGCGAAAAAGCGGGCTATCGCTTTAGGTTACACTGGTGTAAATAAGGTTCCGAGTGACATCTAGCGGATGTGGGAGGAATATATAGGAGAGAATAAAATAGACACTGGGCCCTGATTGGTCAATAGCCTTGTGTGCTTTTCACATAAAAAAATCATCACACCTCTTCCCTATGATTTCCCATAGGTAAAATAACCATTGGCACAGGAATTAACCCTTTGTAGTGAAGTTTGAATATTTTGGTGTGGTCTAAAATATGACTGTATTTTTTTATGCGGTTCTGACACTAGTTACGAAAACATAAGATTTAAAGGCGAATTCCCTGCTAGACAGACATGATTTTTTTGTGTAAAAAGTTTCCCAAAATGTCAATTTTTCAGATTTAAAGAAAATTTTGGACCCAACATTTATATTGCCAACACTATACGCTAAAACGTTAGCACTGAGGCCTATGGAAAACATTTACACCAGTGTAACCTAAAGGGAAAAAATAGCTTTTTATCATTTTTGATTCCTGGGAGTCACTTTAAAGCAATTTAATTCATTTTACAGAGCCTGGTCTTTCAGTCCAATGAATATCTCATGCTTGGTGTGGCTATTCTTGCTGCTGATGTCTTCTTTCACTTAAATCAGCCAAAAAAATAGTAAGATTTTTCATAAAAAATGCCAATTTTTCAAGGTTTTTTCAAAAAATTTCAAGGTGGTAATAGTCACATGATAATGCAAATGACCCATAACTTGAGCATGTCAACGACACATATATCAATTGTTATAAGAACCTAATCTAACAAGTATTTTGGATTTTATAGCCAGTGATATACAGATATATATCATAAAAGTGTGTCATTTCCACTGGTGGGTATGGTCATTTGAAGGTTAATAGCACTAAAACTTGGACACATTTAAGAAAATGCTTCAGCAATTCAAAGAGAGCATATCTTTATTCAACTAATTCAATATACACCCACATCCAGTTATCTTGGATCACCCTTGCAGACCTGAAAATGTCATATTTTATTCTTCAATGTGCTGATAAAGTCATGCGCTTGATGCTCAGCTGATCAGATCTGGACTCAATGACCTCACATCACCAGAAGTTCTCTCATGGAAAGAATATTGTACAGTCTTCCATAGCTGATCCAAGTTTGCAACACCAGACCCCTAAAACTGAGTGAAAATGGGGCCTGAACATGACTGGTGGTGGAAAATTGTGCTTTTTTGATGAATAATTTGTTAAAGGGGGTGGGGTTAAATTATGTGTGATAAATAAAGAACCACAGAAGTGATATTGTTTTTGAACACATTTTTTCCATTGATGGGCAATTCTGAAGAAATGTAGGGAGTTACAATTATTCCGCGAAAAAGCGGGCTATCGCTTTAGGTTACACTGGTGTAAATAAGGTTCCGAGTGACATCTAGCGGATGTGGGAGGAATATATAAGAGAGAATAAAATAGACACTGGGCCCTGATTGGTCAATAGCCTTGTGTGCTTTTCACATAAAAAAATCATCACACCTCTTCCCTATGATTTCCCATAGGTAAAATAACCATTGGCACAGGAATTAACCCTTTGTAGTGAAGTTTGAATTTTTTGGTGTGGTCTAAAATATGACTGTATTTTTTTATGCGGTTCTGACACTAGTTACGAAAACATAAGATTTAAAGGCGAATTCCCTGCTAGACAGACATGATTTTTTTGTGTAAAAAGTTTCCCAAAATGTCAATTTTTCAGATTTAAAGAAAATTTTGGACCCAACATTTATATTGCCAACACTATACGCTAAAACGTTAGCACTGAGGCCTATGGAAAACATTTACACCAGTGTAACCTAAAGGGAAAAAATAGCTTTTTATCATTTTTGATTCCTGGGAGTCACTTTAAAGCAATTTAATTCATTTTACAGAGCCTGGTCTTTCAGTCCAATGAATATCTCATGCTTGGTGTGGCTATTCGTGCTGCTGATGTCTTCTTTCACTTAAATCAGCCAAAAAAATAGTAAGATTTTTCATAAAAAATGCCAATTTTTCAAGGTTTTTTCAAAAAATTTCAAGGTGGTAATAGTCACATGATAATGCAAATGACCCATAACTTGAGCATGTCAACGACACATATATCAATTGTTATAAGAACCTAATCTAACAAGTATTTTGGATTTTATAGCCAGTGATATACAGATATATATCATAAAAGTGTGTCATTTCCACTGGTGGGTATGGTCATTTGAAGGTTAATAGCACTAAAACTTGGACACATTTAAGAAAATGCTTCAGCAATTCAAAGAGAGCATATCTTTATTCAACTAATTCAATATACACCCACATCCAGTTATCTTGGATCACCCTTGCAGACCTGAAAATGTCATATTTTATTCTTCAATGTGCTGATAAAGTCATGCGCTTGATGCTCAGCTGATCAGATCTGGACTCAATGACCTCACATCACCAGAAGTTCTCTCATGGAAAGAATATTGTACAGTCTTCCATAGCTGATCCAAGTTTGCAACACCAGACCCCTAAAACTGAGTGAAAATGGGGCCTGAACATGACTGGTGGTGGAAAATTGTGCTTTTTTGATGAATAATTTGTTAAAGGGGGTGGGGTTAAATTATGTGTGATAAATAAAGAACCACAGAAGTGATATTGTTTTTGAACACATTTTTTCCATTGATGGGCAATTCTGAAGAAATGTAGGGAGTTACAATTATTCCGCGAAAAAGCGGGCTATCGCTTTAGGTTACACTGGTGTAAATAAGGTTCCGAGTGACATCTAGCGGATGCGGGAGGAATATATAGGAGAGAATAAAATAGACACTGGGCCCTGATTGGTCAATAGCCTTGTGTGCTTTTCACATAAAAAAATCATCACACCTCTTCCCTATGATTTCCCATAGGTAAAATAACCATTGGCACAGGAATTAACCCTTTGTAGTGAAGTTTGAATTTTTTGGTGTGGTCTAAAATATGACTGTATTTTTTTATGCGGTTCTGACACTAGTTACGAAAACATAAGATTTAAAGGCGAATTCCCTGCTAGACAGACATGATTTTTTTGTGTAAAAAGTTTCCCAAAATGTCAATTTTTCAGATTTAAAGAAAATTTTGGACCCAACATTTATATTGCCAACACTATACGCTAAAACGTTAGCACTGAGGCCTATGGAAAACATTTACACCAGTGTAACCTATAAATGAGTGCTATTATTTTCAGTGGATTGCACCAAAGCGGGTGAAGGACGAGTAGGCGTCGATGTGTCACATAATGGACAGATGGTGCCAGCCTACGCTTTCCAAACCAGAAATAACTACTACCAATGCCGTTTCACCCCATTATTCGCAGGGGATTACCATGTCAGGGTACACTATAATAGGGTGGATATTCGAGGTAAGGGCTACTCTCTGCATATTTTAACACTAGTTCCAGGCTAATGGAACCCTTTAATGAGAGCGTATAAGATAACAGTATCGTGTAGACGTGCATGTCGAGTTACCCAGTCACGACAATAGGCATACGTAGTTTGCACTCACTTGGATGCCCTTGTGCTATGTCAACTGGGGGAATGTATCATTATACTAACATCGCCGAAAATCTAATCGAAATCGACCATACCACTCCATAGAAAACATCGTCTAAACTACGCTCAATTGTAAATATTTACATCTCGATTCGGGACGCAACAATTGGCGATAAACTAACGCAAATGATTTCACCATCGAAACTCGTTGCATTTAATTAATATACAATAATGACGATGTGTGTTATAAATTTGGATTAATATTCGTAAAAATAACTACTTTCATCAAGAGTATTCTCCATTTCTATCTCATCACCCTTCCGGAATGTTTCACATCACTATAAGTATTATTAAGTATTATTGTGCCATACCGTGATATCGTGATTCATTATTGGGCTCTATATTCACTATATTCCGAAAGCAAAACTTGCGAAATTACCTATTTTGAAGTCTAATCGTCACATTATATAGACAGTTTGTCTGGAGCCATCGCTAAAATATCGACGATAAATTTACGGAACCCTCTGGCATGTCTTTCGCTTTATGTTTGATTAAACGTTTTGGTCTAACGATGTAATGGAAATATAATCGCCGCTTTATGACCATGAAACTTACTGTGTTTAAAACGATTTACAACTGACACATTGAGTACCACAATACACGCAGCTCCAACGAGCCCGAGTCCATCGCTTGTAGTGTGTCTTGTGTCTGGCCTCTTGACCTATTTGCAGCATCTGACTTATAACATTTCGACCTCTGACCGTCTTATATTTGCAGCGTCTGACCTATATATTTTCGGCCTTTGAACTCAATCCTTATTTCTGCAGCAATTGCCCTTTATTATGTCTTCGATAATTTTGACACATCGGACCTGTATTATTCAAAGCCTTCAAATCCGTTCTTATGTGTGTATCGCCCGAGTTTTGTCATTTCGACCCATGGATCTTCATCGCCGTTCTTATTTTTCAGCGTCTAACCTATAACATTTCAACCTTGAACACCCGTTCTTATTTTTAGCACCGTCTGACCAATAACATTTCAAACTTTGACCTCCGTTCTTATTTTTTGCAGCGTCAGACCTATAACATTTCGACCTTTGACCTCCGTTCTTATTTGTGTAGCGTCTGACATATATCATTTCGACCTTTGACCTCCGTTCTTATTTTTTGTAGCGTCTGACCTTCAAAATTTCGACCTTTGATCTGAGTTCTTATTTTGTGTAGCGTCTGACCTATATATAACATTTCAACATTTGACCCCCGGTCTTATTTTTGTAGATCTGACCTTTTCCATTTCGACCTTTGAACTCCGTTCTTGTTTTTTGTAGCGTCTGACCTATATCATTACGACACGGATGAGATGCAGAGGAAGGCGGTGTTCCAGACCTCCTTAGAGCACGATGAGGTTGATGATTTGAAGCAAGTCAAAATACGTGTGGGCAGTAAGCATTATAAGCATATTGGTATATCCGATTTGACACCAAATTATTCAAAATTACTAAGACATTTTTTCGTTTTTCGTTCACTAGACAATTAACAAAGGAACAATAAAATTAAACAATAAAATTTTGTATGTTATGGTGTCAAATCGGACAGCTACCATTATACCCTGGACTGTACCTATATATCTGTCTAATTACAGACCGCTCACATGCACCGCCTGTTATGTTATGCTATAGATACATTATGTAGCTGTTATATTATGCTATAGATACATTATGTAGCTGTTATATTATGATATAGATACATTATGTAGCTGTTATATTATGCTATAGATACATTATGTAGCTGTTATATTATGATATAGATACATTATGTAGCTGTTATATTATGATATAGATACATTATGTAGCTGTTATATTATGATATAGATACATTATGTAGCTGTTATATTATGATATAGATACATTATGTAGCTGTTGTATTATGATATAGATACATTATGTAGCTGTTATATTATGATATAGATACATTATGTAGCTGTTATGTTATGCTATAGATACATTATGTAGCTGTTTACGGAGTCTCTTTGAAAGCTGATCAAAATGCTATCAGATGAATATCTTTTAGGATTTTCATCGGGTTTTCAAATAGACTGCTGTTTACGTTAAAATTGCATTCAAAACGGTATATATATAACTGTTGCATTTTACCTGGGGACGGATGCGGCAGGTGGACAACCATCTTGCATGATGATGCTGTCTCCGACAACTCATTGCATGTTATAATATTACACTGTCTATATACTTGTATACACTATATGAATGAGTTATGAATAAATAATCATAGTCATACCTGGGGTTACTTTTGTGACGTTTCGTGCAATTAATTGACGTATGTGGATTAGATCAGATTTCATACGGGAAATGAGAAAAAGTTATGTTTAAAGGGAGGATAATAATTTTATTGTATTGCAAATTGTATGAGGTATGAATGCCCTTGATGCCAGTGCAAGTTGGTAACATAATACACATAGAAATGTCGCTTTTAAATACCATTCTCTCATTTTCCAGGCGATTGGCAGGTAGACTACATAACTGGCGGCCCATTTGTTGTCTACGCGACAGATTCATTGGACATTAGGGTCATAACCCTGGACAGTGGTCCTCTGGCTGCCACCCCGCAACTAATTGGTAAGAATAAATGTTATGCGTGTGCATAAAATTATCACCGCCAGTGAATTTTATGAGCTTTGTCATCGGGTGAATGATAGATAACTCTATAACCACAAACGGTAACTAGTTCTGCCATCAACAGTACGGTTATCTTTCTCGAATTGCTTTTTTGTTGGCGTTTGTGGCAAATCCGAACAAATCAACCAATAGCATTATCTACAGGGAGAATTTAAGTTCGTACATAAAGGACAATGTGTTTAGCAACCGTACCTGCTGTGTGGGTTTTGTAAGGCGAGCTCCTTCAATATAAATATTTTATTTTATTTGACGGATGAACGAACCCAAATCTAAACTGTATATAATTTTGCTACCAATGTTATGGAGATAAAGAATAAGGATCCACGTCAGCAATTCTGTGCGACCAGCTGACTAAACTTCATAACTATCTTCTGTGTCCAAGGTATTGGGGTTTCAAGACATAAAAACTAACGCAATTATGTTTTGCCACATTTTGCTAGTCAAATATGGTGATCTGTGATCTAGTATAGACATGTTCAACTTGTATTTGATCAGTATGTTTCTTTTCCATTGCTAATTATTTATAGTTCAGAGTAATAAATATATGGGAGTTGAGGTACCTATAAATGAGACCACCACTTGTCCTCCAATCCCATTGTCTTTATTAAATGTTTGTATATTTACCGTGTTCTTTATTAAATGTTTGTATATTTACCGTGTTCATGCAACATATCCTCGCGCAAGTACGCACATAATCGGCCTATCATGTGAAATAGGTACATATTGTGATTATTTGATTTTGAAATAAGCAGGTAATGGACCAATGTCCGTTATTTCGTTGTATGCGCGGGCCGCAGCGAAGCCACATGTTAAAGAGCTTACACCTGAAAAGTCGTGAGTTGGCTTATTTGTGTCATTGTCCGCACATCATTTGCCTAGAATCCTCATTATAAGTCGATAATGTGACTAAAACGTTCTCATTTTCAGCACATTATCGACTCACAATGAGGCAATTCTAAGCAGATCAACTACCTAAAACAAGTTCTATCATAAGCAGATAATGTGCGGGTTTTCGGGAGAAAAGCTGGTTCATGATATTAGACACATACACATATGTTTAATAATGCTAGTCAAATTCCATCCTCTTGTACATATATACGGAACGACACACTTCAGGGACGTTAAGGTTTTTCGATATTTTGCAGCTGACTGTAGCAGAGTTGGACCCGGGAAAATGAGGGCAGAGGTTACGCACAACGGACATTTCGTCACGCATGAAATTATAGAGGATAACCCAGGAGTGCATCGAGTGACCTATAAGCCAGTCGGTCCCGGAAAATACTCAGTGTGGTTGTCGTATGATGGGGTACCGCTGAAAGGTAATTGCATGTTAATATCCAGGTTCAGATTATGCCATGTGTATAACACGTGGCGTCAGGAATCACGTACAATACTCCATATATCATGTAATCACAAGATCAATGATTCAAAACGACAGAAAAGTTTAGTTTGTAGAACATCCGGATATAACGTTTAATCGCGCAGATTAACATACACCCCTGGTGATCCCACTGATTTAGTATGATGCCGGTGGGTCCTGCTGAATTCATAGGATACTGATAGGACAAACTGATGCTATTTCAAAAACATATATTTGAATTTATTTAAATAATGACACTTTTGGTTTTTGCCAACCGACCATAATCAAAATGGCTATTCCTGTGGTTTTGCAACCCCCCCCCCCCCCCCCCCCCAACAGCCATGGTTGAAATATTTAAAAATATATTTACTCACGAATGATTTATGCAATTACTAGCTTTTTCTAAAATTGCTCGTATTAGCCTAACACTGCAACTTGCCAACTTTGTAAAACAAAATAACAATACATTGGCCTAACAATATTTACCTTGACCTTGTAAGCCATGCATTATCTTGTACACGTGGGGCTCCATATGAGAGACTCGCATATATAATATAATGCACTGGCACATGGTTTTTAAAGATTCACTAGCACAGCGCTCGCCATGAAAGGGTTAAACCTGGAAATGTGGATGCATAACCCATGATTTAATCTCGATTTAATTGTAATTTACAGGAAACCCATTTGTACACGATATTAAGGGATTCCGTCACCCGACTGCTCACGGAGATGGTCTGAAGAGAGGCACCGTTGCTCAACCAACTAGTTTCTACTTCACCCCTGGTATTAATCCGGGTCCGATCAACATTGACGTTACAGGTACGTTGCCCAAAAATATTGTATTCAATTTCATCATTATTTCCTCGCATCGCCGATAACACTGCATTTTAAAACTCACCGACATACGTCCGAAACACTCGATCATACAGTAGCTAGTACGTTATCCCTTAAATAGCGTACACATGTTCGGCAAACAGGAAGAACGCGATGTAGTTTAAAGATTGTCATACATGAACGTAGATAGAAAAGGATTTAGATTTTAAGATTCACACCCACATTTCCAGATGCAGCACCATGTTGGGTGCCAGCACACTTTTCAATTCCATTTGCGCCCCTCGCGTCGACTTGAAAACTTTCGATTGTAAGTTCCAATGTTCTACTTTCAGTGAAATAAAATCAAATTGTGCCTTTGGTAAGGCAACTTATAGTCTTGGTGGCAAGTCTGTCATTCGGATTAAATATTAGACATACATGTATTTATATAGCTGTTTTTTCCCCACATCACTCATTTGCATTAAATTTTAAATCAATACCGTTTCAGGACCGACTGGTGGTGCGGTACCGTGTTCAGTTCAGGAAGATAAGGACCAAGGCTACAAGATTACATATATCCCGAAGGAAGTCGGAGATCATAAGATAGATATCAAACAGAGCTCAAGAAGGATCAAGAGTATTTAATTTTACCTATATCTTGCTTTCCATGCACCATCGCAATGCTTTAATAATTTTCTCCGTTAATTGTTTAATTGTGTAAATGTAGAACAGTACACCCCTTCCCACAGACACGCAATTGCTCAAAGATCGTTCTCACTAAAATAGTCGTTGGTTTTAACTGTTTGTCCATACATCATACATTATATTAAATTGATAGTTTATGCACGTGTGATAAATTGATTCTCTTCGATAGTTAAGCAAAAGCGGTTCACAGTGTTATACTATTCACAATCATCAAGTGACATTACTTATTGAGTTTCCCCATACAACGAGACGATATAAACTAGCATACTAAGACAAGTAAGAAGTAAAATAAAAACAAATATGTGGTTATCGCATGAATATTATAAGCCACCTTTACTTATTTTCAGGTAGTCCCTTTTATCCCATGATATGTGATCCTGCTTTGGCACGGCTAGCGACGAACGCGGACGGAACTCTTCCAGATGAGAAAGGAGGGGCCTTTAACCCCGTTGGTCCAGATGGAAGGCTCTATGTGCCGCTGTATGTTGGTCGAGAGAAGGCTATCCCATTCGACACATCGAAATGTGGACCAGGTAAGATACTATTGCATTGTATATATGCTCGCACACCCTAACTGATTTACCAGTATGAAGCACTGGCTACATTGACACGATAGCCCACCATGATCCATAGTTTAACAGCTAGTACAGTCCCCATAGTAATGATCGCCTCAAGCAGAAGGCTGCACAATCACAATTTGATACACGCAGTGGCCTCTTTGTGGGACATATTTGGTGACTTACATAAGAAACACACCTTATTCCACGCGAACCCATGTTTCGCTGACGTCACAGCCGCCTCGTGTCTGGTTATGTCGCCTATGTGGCTAAACACGTCGTGACTCAGAACTTGATAAGGTTCCCAGAGGATAATGCGGGGTATCGTCACTAAATTCACCCTCTGTGGACCTCATTCTGTTCAATGCTTATGTAGAGTAAATCTGGAATGGATATGTATGTGTGCTAATCAATGCATTGATGCCATATACTGTCACGATTATAGTCTTACTACACATATATATGATCTCCGACAAAGAAAATGGCTTTTATGTTCGAATGATAGGTGCGAAGCTTGCTTATATTCAGTTATGAATCTGGTTGGTGGTTTCATGGTAAAAATCCCTCATTTCATCTGAAATTATTATTCAGTATTTGAAAATATTGTATCTCGTGTGACTTTCTGGCCTTATGATTGGATGAACGCTGTAGATTTCGATTAGATTTCAAACGTGAGATGGTCGACTCTGCACCAGGCACTACATACATGTAGTCCCGCTATAGCTGGTACGTCGTGGCTTTGCGCTTTCCGTTTAACACTTGTCTCTCATGCTTAACCCTTTCATGACTGGAGCTTCCTGAGATTTTGTAAAAACCCTGTGTAACAAATTTTATATTATTTTTTATAATTAAAAAATGTAAGAAAAATAAAAAAAAAAAAATGATAAAAAAAAGAATGTAAGAAATAATGAAAAAAAATATAATAATTGTGAAAGGCACGGGCGCCGTTCGTTGCAGAAATATTTATATTTGTTCAAATCGCCACCAACAGAAGGAACATCAAAATATATACAGTTCCGCTCATATGCCAAACATAATCAGCGCGTAAATAGTATATTGTCGTCAAGACGTACGATGGTGTATGTAAACAAGAGACTATTCATGTTACAGAAGTTGTGCTTCTGTTTACATAACACAGCGCAATTCTATTGGTTAATAACACAAAAATGATATAAACGCTCTTTATTATTTCCATATCAGGAAAACAGTAACAAATGACGCTCTTTATGTTTACCATATCCGGATCTAAACAAAAGCCAGGAAACGTAACGATTTTTGCTTTTGTTTACATAACAAAGGGGAAAACATTTATAATAACATACTGTGCATGTCATATTTCTATTTGTCATATGAACAAAGTCTGTCTATATCTTACTATTCCTTCTGTTTAACAGCATACCCACCGCCAACGCCGCCCGTATCTTTAAAGAATGTAAGAAAAAAATGATATAAATTGATCAAGAATGTAAGAACAAATGATAAAAAAATGAATAAATTGTTAAAGAATGTAAGAAAATGATAAAAATGATCACATTGCTGAAGAATGCAAGAAAACATTATAAAATTGTTAAAGAAAATAAGCAAAAATATGAAAATTTGTTAAAGAATGTAAGAAAAAATTAAGGCTAAATCAACTTCAAGCCATGTCTATCATTAAATAATCCATTACCGTATGCGTAGTAATAACCACGTTCGCGCACTTTCTCTTTGCAAAATTCGTAAATGAATATGCCATGAATCACGCCGAATATATGCCATGTTTCTTTCTTGTAGGAGAGCTGACGGGAACTGTGGAGGGACCAAATGGAAGGGTTCCGGTCGCCGTTGAACTTAAAGGCAATGGCCACGACAGCTTATTATTCACGCCAAAAGTTGAAGGCCGCCACCTAATTGAGCCTAAGTGGTGCGGATATACCCTGTCAATTTCTCCTATCATCGGAGACGCTACAAGACTGCCAGATGATGTGTTCGTGTACCATACTTACCCAGATAACACCTCCCCGCGACCTGTTGCAATAGAGACCGATAGACTCGTAAGTCGGGCACGTCAGAGATCAAGGTCATCGTCATCTTCTTCATCTTCCTCTTCATCGAGTTCAAGTAGTTCTAGCGATAAATCTAAACAACCACCAAAGCAAATGTTCATGAACCAGATAGCGACGACGAAGCTGCCGATGGAGGCCGTAATTATCAACGAGGATGATCCTTACAAGTCGGGCAGGGATACTACCGTAGACACAATCGACAGTCCACATAAAGTGCGACTGAGTGGGCGTGGACTTAGGGAAGCGTGGGTCAAAAAGGAGGCGGAGTTTATTATTGATGGACGTTTAGCAGGATCAGGTAAATAACCTAGCTGTGTTGCCAGATCATAGTTGTTAGAGGTTATATTGCTTTAACTTTTTCACGACGGGTGATGCGCCTGACATTAAAGACCATATACCAGTGTATTGTCTTATATATGTGAGTCTCCCTATGCGAGACTCGCATTTATAAGAGAATGAACTGGTTTACAATGTCAAATTAAATATTGTTATATAGGCCAATGTATTTTCTTATAATTTAATTATAAGCTGTCAATCCACCGAATACTGTGAAACTTTTTTGTTCAATGTTATAAAGTTCCCTGTCAGAATGTGTCATAATAACAAAAAGTCCACAGGTTTTGCACTGGTATAATAATAATGATCTCTATGAGCGTAACTGGAGTAGAGATTCATAGGTGCTCTTAATCCTTTACCCAACAGAAGGGCCCTGTGCCAATGCATTCTCTTATATATGCGAGTCGACCATAGGTCGCCTCGCATATATAAGAGAATGCATTGGCTTAACACATTAAAAATTATAAAATTGTTAAAGAATGTAAGAAAAAATGGTAAAAAGTGTTAATTTTTTTTATTTTTTTTAGGCCAATGCATTCTCTTATATATGCGAGGCGACCTATGGTCGACTCGCATATATAAGAGAATGCATTGGCACAGGGCATAACTGTAACTATCACAATGTGGTCAAGGAGCCGGTTCCAATGATATCCACATGTGTATGGTTCTATTGAGACAGACCGAAGATATTTTAGGCTGTTGAAGCTTTATTTGGCCGGTTTTGGCCGGTTTGTTGGGTAAAGGGTTAATTACATGCAGACACTTCTGAAAGACAAAATAACTAAACCTGTGTAAACTTCACCACGTTGTGAAAGCCAATGTACCAATTTCCATTTGACGGTGAAAGTATCCGTTTAAGGGTTCGTGACTCGACAAAGTATGTGTATGCATTATCAGAATTAATGCTCCCAAATTACTATTTCTTTGGCTTCGGGGGTAAAAGATATTTGATTCGAGTCGAGGAACCCACCCATCAAAGTTCAGAGTGATTAGATATATATTTTTGAAATTGTTTATCCCCCCCCCAAGATATGTAATTTTTGGCGGCCTGGCAAATATTCGTCAAGCCGACGGTCTCGGACCAATTTGCAGATGACGGTGGATAACTCTAAAATCAAGTGGCTTTGGGCGTTAGATATTTGACAATTCAGCCAAATTTCGTTGAACAAAATGTTGATAAATAACACTTTGGGGACAATATTATACTATAGTTGACAGTCTAGTGTGGATAGCATTATATTTTTGCAATCAGTCGATTCTGATAACTGAAGCGGCATTTCAAAAACTGTTGTTGTTGTTGGTGTTGTTGGAATCTGATGATATGGGAATCATATAATAGGATTGAGTACCTTTAACTGATGTTTTCCTCCAGGTTCACCTTCCGTAAAAATGAGCAGTTTGCGAAATAAAATTCCGATCAAGGTCAAAGAAAAAAGTAAAAACTACTACAGATGTACGTACGTTCCTAAAGTACCTGGTGCTTACCTGATCGACATCAACTGGGGAAAGCACCCAATCAAGTACTCGCCATTCAAGGTCAGTGTGCACGGGCCTGTGCGGCCGGATAAAGTAATGGTGTCAGGACCGGACCTCAAGGATCTTACGCTGGGTGACGACATCGAGATGAAGATCGACACAAGGAATGCAGGGAAAGGTCAGTAAATCACTCAATTACAGTAATACCCTAAATAATCACTCCTTAACCACAGCATAATTATGGGTGATTTTTCAGAATTTAGTCGGAAATATGGCTTGTTGCCATTCATCGACAAGCTCTCACTGAGAGCTTTCCGGTGAATGGCAACAAGCCATATTTCCGACTAAATCCTGAAAAATTACCCATAATTCTGCTGTGGTTAAGGAGTCGATTATTTAGGGCATTACTGTATGGCATCCGAGTAAGCTTGGTGTTCAATGGACCCAATATAGTGTGGTTATATACATAAAACTTTGTTCAATATGTCATTGTATGTTCAACGACTTCTATATATTTAGAGGGTGTTACTTGGTTTGTTATTTGGCCCGATATCAGCTCGATGTAACCTCGTGTAATAATGTGTCGATAACTTTTTTAAATGAGTAACGTCACACACATATGTCTACAGAGTGAGATAGAGTTTCAGCATGCTGTAAAACCATATTACTCGGGTTTGTGATGTCGTAAAATAATATTACTTGGCTTAATTAAATTGAAGCGATATTCACCTAGTCCGATAAAAAGCAGTTCTGGGAAAATGTGTCATATCTAATTAATAACAGTAATTACTGTGATATTAATATCAGATTGGCAAAGGGAAATATCGATGGCCGATGGCGAATGACTCACCACCAACCCGCCCCCTCCCATACACACACATTCGAAGTCAGTTTCATCTTGTGGCTAGTGTAACAGAGTCCCTGGGCGTTTTAACCCTGTCATTATCTTCCTTCCATTCTTCATGTTGTGTATACTTTTGGGATACTTATATATTAAAGACGACGATCCTCTAGTAATAATTCCAATATTGTATTCTATGAATCGTGGCAACGTATTCTATAGAAACAGATCAATGGTGAGGATGTATGGCTGGAAGATGTACGAAAACACACATACTGGATCCAGAACTTGGGCTTGTCAGAATACATAAGTCATATGTCACATTTGTGGTTTTTCCTGCGTTCAACAAGTTCAGTGTACCTGAATGGCCAAATGGTCTGCATGCCTAAAATAACTTGGTGTCATTGTTGTCATCACATCTTGTATGTACCCAATGCAATATTTTAATACTAAGTGTCAATATGTAATAAATTGTTTATATAACATATTGCACAGGTACGTGCAGTAATCCACCTCACCATTCCTTGTGACCAACATTCCCATGAGAGGACATTAGTACTAAGTATGTTCTTGTGTCCTTAACCTATTCAGTCTGAGTACACACTCTACTTTACAATAATCTGACTATCGAAATTTGATAGTCTCTAGGTTTTTAGTAACCTTTAATAATTTGGAAGATTCTAGTGAAGGAGCAGAGTCCATGGAAACATCATTCTGTTACGTTTCTCCCATACTCATGGAGATTTCACACCTGAATGTGAAATCTTAAGAGTTACAGACGAATAACAGAAGGGTGTTTCTGAAAGATACACAGATACATACCTTGCAGGTGTGATGTCTCTAATATCTATGACTTGACTCACAACTTGAGGAATAACAATTTCACTACAAACTTCTTCCTCTATATAATCGTCCAGAGTATCAATATGCACATCCTCAACACTGTGCGTAGTAGATGACGAAACAACAGATAGACTGCCATTATATGCCTCTGTGTCTGACATGTGACTAGTGCTGTCTACTTGTGCGTCATCTGAATATTTAGCAGTGCATAATTTATTGGCTAATTTCATTAGTGGAAATTTTTCTTCGACCTCTAATGAGCCATCTTTAGCATGCTGGTGCAGTTTGGCTAATCATCCTAATGGGCGATCATCTTCTTATTCCCATGATACTCTTGTGTCTTCAGGAGTCAGATTTATCTTCTGGTACCACATAACTCTCAGCCCTTTAAGCTCGATCCTTTTCTTCCACCTCTGGTAGCTTCCAATCCAGGCTAGCCTTTCTGGAGTGTTCAGTGTGACATTTTGTTATTTTTCCAGTCAGCTGGTTTCTAATCATGTAACTTACAGGAGACGTCTTTGCTAAAATCCAGAAGTAAGGTTGCCATTTAAATGAAAACTTGTTCCTCGTCCTGTTATCTCTATAGTAAACAGGGTCGCACATGTCATATGATATATTTTTAGCATTTTTATCACCATAAGTTTTGTCGCTTTTTAGCAGCTTTTATATTTCTGTGAACTGTGTGGAATGCTCTGTGTTGTTCTTGTAAGGCCACTTTAGAGAATTCTTCACCCACTTACTTGTGACAGGCTTTAGTAGATTATCCAATGGCAAGACTTGGTCGCGGTTGTGCAGGAGATAGAATGGAGAGTATTTTGTAGTTCATTGGCATTGAATCTGATGGCCGACAGTGTTTGATTTAAGTGCAGATCACATGTATCAAATTCATTCTCTATCATCTTCGATATTACATCATGGAGGAATCGGTGAAATCTCTCAACTTTGGAATTTCATTGTGGAGGGTAGTTGGAAGTTTTTACATGACTAATGTTGACTAATATTTCTTGCACAATTTGGTTGCATTTCTCTTTTCCGTTGTCCGAAATTAATTGTAATGGTGATGAGAATCTTGGGCATATCTGATCTATGACGAGATGAGCAATTATATCTGCCTTTTTATCCGGCACTGCAAAGCTTTCTTGCCATCCACTGAGCCGTAATTTCGCTAAAATCCGGATTGAGAATCCAAAGCCGATTACGGGGGGCGGAGCTAATTTCGGATTCTAGGTCAGATTTTGAAATCCACGTGGTCTCCGAAACTCTCTCCCAGCGTCAAACATGGCTCATGTATTTGACACAAGTATCATTTGTATCTTATATTTATAAAGTGCATGTTTGTTGTGAAAGTCATGCTTTTCTTCTATGTGTGTATACACGGCACATAATTTGCTGCCAATCCGACTTAATCGCATCTTTTTTTCAAGTTAAAGTGTGTTTATTGATGATGGCAAGCATATCTAAACATGACAGCTCTAGGCCTCCTGAATCAAATTCCGAAGATGTTGTGAAGAACACACGGAACTTATCAGTTGAACAGGGACGTGACGACAGGGGTTGATTGGGTGTCTCGATCCCCACCCCGAACTTTGGTACAATTTGCTAAGCTGTGCAGTCATTCATACGTGAGGAAAATCAGGATTATTTTGACTAACTGTTTCAAATAATGATACGTACAAGCCAACAAACGCAACAAACAAACCCGATTTTAAATAAATACATATACAAACTTATGACTAACTCGGGAGAGGGGGTGTCCAGTGATCTGTATATATGTTCAACTTGTTTTGGTAGTCATGTTGCTTTGCCATTACTAATTATTTATTTTTTCAGTGTAATAACATATGGGAGAGGGGGTACCCTTAAGTGAGTCAGTACTTGTCCCCCAATTCCTTTGTATGTATAAACAAATGTATGTGTTATATATCATGTGTTATCTAAATTTGACATATATTTGAAATAAATATATCTAAACTAAACTTTGGTACATTCCAGCAGTCGGAAATTTCATGCATGACACAACATTAGTTGGACATTAATTTGACACCATATATAGGTTGGCATTGTTTGATTTTTTTCAACCAGTAAAAGTTGGTAATTTTCCAATCTTAGTGTTTGTCAGATTGGATATTTCCAAGGAGAGAAAATTGAATTCTGCGAACCTGTGAGATTGATGTTTGGTTCAATGGGGGGGGGGTGCAGTTGGCTGGATATTTGAGGAAACTTCTAGCCACGTCCCTGGAACACGTGTCTGTTGTCTATACAGAGACTATTGCGCAAAACGACTGCATTTAACGAAACAAAACATGTTAAAATTGCTATAACTTTAAGACTAGATGATAGTACATACGTGTATCTGATAATCCATCGATACCATATAATCCTACTATTTCTTGAATAAGAAGAAACATTATAATAACGAACACAGCAGAAGACATATCCATGCAGGTTCATATGAATTCGGTCAATGGTGACGTATCCGCTGAATTCGAAATCGACATGCTTTCGGGCGGTATTTTAAGGATGGAATTATGAAATGGACATATGAAAGTGACAATCAACAATGGTTTGCAATTGCTTCGCCATCAACCGAAGTGCTCCCCCAGCGTTACTATCAATAGCGTTAGTATTTGGCTAATTTCAGTAATATTCTCACAGTTTACATTCAATAAAACAAATTTGTCTCCGCATTTAAAATTCTTTGATATAGATCGTTTATATTCTGCAATAATTTGTACACAAGAGACGGATTCTTATGTTTTATTGTGTTTTTAAACTCTGAGGTGGCGAAATCTCGGTTTGTTTACATTACGAACATTTGAGTCCGTAATCGGAATCCGAATCCCAATCGGATTACCACGAAATTGAGATTACGGTCTGTTCGTTTACTGATTCTGCCAATTTCTGGTCTGTTCTTTTGCCGAACCAAGTCGTACGGGGACCAATCTGTAATCTGAATCCAGAATCCAAATCGGATTTTAGCGAAATAACGCCTCTGTATAAGCCTATGCAAGTAACAATATATTTATTTCCTGTTAAAGTTGTGTTGTACGTGCCACTTTGGTCTAACCCAATCTTGGGAAATGCATATGGTGCTATGTCCGTTTCTTGAAGTGGCGGTTTTACTTTCTTCATATTCTGACTTCTGTAGATGATACAGTTCTCGCAATGTGCATATATATCCTTATACAGATTTTTCCAGTAATATTTTATTCTGGTTGCTGTAAACATATTATCGGTGCTGACATGACCATTGTCGTCGTGGTGACTGCTTTAACACCGTTAAATGGAGATGTTCAGGAATACACATTCTTATTACTGGTTCTTCATCTACATTGCTGATGTAATATATTATATCTTTTATCATCATGTATTTCTCCCATATTGTTGGGAGAGGATTATTGCTGATGTACTGCTTCTTCATGTCTACAAGACTGACATTCTTGTTTTGCTCTTCAGACATATTGTGTCCAGGCATTTGCTTGAGTTTGTCTTCCTGTGGTAAATCTTTGTGAGGAAGTTCACATTTAGCAAATTCTTTAGGTGCGAATTAAAGAGATTAAGGCATTGACTCTACACGTTTTGTCGCTGGTATCTGGATCTTCTGAGTAATCATCACTGTCTACTGTCTTGAGAGGAAGTCAAGACAACATATCTGCACAGATATTTGAAGGTACGGGTATATATTCTATATTGCAATTGTATCTGGCTATGTCCAGATCCTATCTCCGTAGTTTCTTGTTAGCATTTAAATGTCCTTTAAGTAAATACTAAAATGGCTTATGGCCCGTCCTAATAGTAAAGTTTGAATTTGATAAGTAATGGTCAAATTGTTTCAATGCGTAATGAATGGCAAAGCATTCTTTCTCTATGGTAGCCCATCTTTGCTGAGTATCACACAATTTATGAGACATATATTATAATGGCTTCTCATGATATGTTACACTATATCTCTTTCCTTCTTATGTATCCATTGGTTGTGTTAAACAGGCGCCATTAAGGCTGTATAAGAAGTTTGGCTTATTGACACCTGGGTAAGCTATATTTGGTATGAAGGTCGATATATCCTTTAAATTTTCAAAGGCTAATTCGCATTCTTCAGTCCACTTGAACTTGAATATTTTCTTGTCACACTAATGAGTGGTGTTGCAATCTGACTAAATACAGGAATGAATCGACAATAGTATGAAGTCATTCCCATGAAAGATCTAACTGCCTTAACTGTTGTATGTGGTGCCATGTTTCTGATTCGTTGACTTTGTCCAAGTCTGGTTTGACCCCATCGTTGTTGATGATGAAGCCAAAATAATTAGTTTCTTCTTGAAAGAACTTGCATTTCTTGAGCTTTAGTGGCACGTTATGCTGACGAAGTCTTTGGAAGTTTGTTTCAATATTTTCAAAATGTTGTTGCACCATCTTACTGAAGATTACGATGGCATCTAAGTATGCCAGCGAGAAGTCTTGTAGGCCTTCTAACAATAGACATTAACTCTGCAAATAGTCCAGGCCATTGGCCAACCCATATGGAAGAATGTTAAAACAAAATAATCCTTGGTGAGAAGTAAATGAACATTTCTCCTTGGCGCCTTCATCCAGTAAGATATGCCAGTAACTGCTCTTAAAGGCTGGGAAATACCTTGATCCACAGAGTTTAAAAGGTCACCAATTACTGGAAGTGGCCAACTCATTAGTTTTGTCACAGCATTCAGTCGGCGAACGTCAACACAGAATCTGTGTGATGCATCTTTCTTGCCAACCAACAAGCAGTGGAACGCTCATGGTGACCTACTTTTGGATATTATGTTTGCATTCAACATATCTTCGATTGCATCATCAATTATCTTCTTTTTCTGTATTGGTACCCTGTATGCTTTAATTTGATTGGATCATTTCCTTTGGTGTCAACTGACATCTTAACTGTGTCTGTATGACCCAACTCACCATCAGTGAATGTGAACAAATCCTTGTTTTTCAGAAGAAGTTTTGTGATAAAAATCCTTATTTTTCAAGTGGTGCATTAATCTCTTCCAGGTTGAGTGAGTTGGGAAGTGGAGGTAAAGAAACCTCATTAATTTACTTTATTTCTCACTCCAGAGCTGGTTCCACTCTTCCTAGAGCACATCCTCATTTGAGATGATAATATTTATCGGTGCTCCTCATTTGAGATGATAATATTTATGGGTGCTATTCATCATTAAGACAGGAATTTCTCGAACTGATGGAGGCAATGACTTTACCTTGACCACAGAGCCAAATACCCAGTCTCAATAGGGCTGACCTGTAAATAATCAAACAACTCGCAACCACCAACTACATTTGCTGACCGAACAAAACAACTCTGAGGCTTTATGACAACTTCCTTCTTTAGACGAACAAGTCTTATATTAGATACATTGAAATTAGATGATTTCTGATCTTGAGACGTTGAAGATCAAAGAAAATATGAACAGAATTTCGAACCATCCAATCAGTACCAAGAATCATATTCCTGAAGGACATATTGTCACAAACATAGAAATTATGTGTCATTTTAATCTTACTTACCTTTAAATTCAAGGCAATGGTGCCTAAGAACATCCTGTTTCTGATTCTTGTTATTTATCTTAGGTTTGTCAGTTAAGTTCTACAAGAACTTATACTAGCACTTATACAAAATTAGGCTACATTCTGCACCATGTCTACAAGTGATCTTACCCTTTGTTTGCCTATTTGGACTACAATGGAGGATGGTATTGGAGTTCCAGTCACTTTGCATGCTTTGTTTGCATTGTTGCATCCTCCATTTTGTTATTTTTGGAATCGAAATTTTCAGTTTTCTTAAGACATTTTTTCTATCTTTATATTTCTTATTTATTTCGTGTGATGTCTTAAGACGTCCAGCATCCACTGAGGATCTGAGTTTGTTTGCCCATTGTTCCCTATCATTAACTTTTAAATTCACTAGTTTATTGCTTTGTATTTTGGTGCTAACTGTACCAGGGTCTTTTATAGTATTGATCCCAAGATGGATGTTACTGTCTTCATCCGGTAAGTCATACTGGCTGGAGCTTGAGATATTCCAACCGTTTTTGGATGGCTTAGATGATTTGCATTTTTTTATGGATGCTTGCAGCTTGTTTACATTCCAATTGAGTTTTACCTGCATGTCCATACATGCATTCGGAATTCGGCTTTAGCTTGCTCTGTTTTGCAGGGAAGGTATTTCTCAATACTGTATATTTGATAGCTGTTGATTCCAAGCGTTTAACATTTGCTGTTTTTGGGTTTAGAACTTGGATAACATTTTGGAGAACTAACCTTGACATTTACATTTTTGGTTACTTCCTGTTTGTGTTTGGTCTTTATTCTATGAGGAATATTTATTTGATAATTGCTATAGTGTGTTCGGTTATTATTATGTTGAGATACATGATCACCGATATTTGTTTAAAAGCACACTTTTTGTATTATTTTAACAATTTATTTCACAATTTATTATTTTCTTTTTGTCACGCATATATTGAGACTTAATGCACTATGAATTTGTTTTATGAACTCGAGATTTATTAAAGGATGATTTAACCTTTTTTTTATTTTGGGGGCACTGTTTAATAAATTGTTTTTAGAATTTATTTCTCTGTGAAGGGACCCTGGTCGACACAGAGGTTTTTAGTTTAAACGTCAATCTTTTATGAGCGATCTTTAATTATGACCAACTTTTTTACAGATTTCACAAAATGGTCTTGATTTGGTTGAAATTTTAAATTTGTTTTAAATTTATCTCTTTGATTATTTATTGAATTTATTTGAGGTTTATTTTTGCTTTAGTCTCTTTCTACACTGAGATATATCATGGCCAATTAACTTATAAATTATACAATGAGTTATTTTTGGTTTTAATTGTTCTACTTCCATTGGATCATCGTTATAGTTTGAAAACTTTTTGGCTTTCCAATGGATCAAAACACAATTTTTTGTTTTACATTAAATTCAGCCATCTATTGCGTTGGGGTTTTCCCTAATTAACTTCATTTTAATATTATTATCACTAAGTCCATCAACAAATTGTCCAATTAATTGCATTTGGACTGGTGGCAAGTTTATTTGGTTCCCGGAAAGGCATCTGCTGCCACCTGCCTTATGCGTTCAAAATAAATATGTATATTTTCCTCTTTCTTTTGTTTTATTGTTCTCAGCAGCGAGAGGGTGTGCTGAAGCTCACAAATTTCATCGAACCTAATTCTCATTTCTTTTAATTTATTCCACGTTGCATGTCTGTTTTCCGTTTTAAAACGTTGAATAAAATCGGCAATAGGACCATTCGTCCTATGTAATGCCACCATCCATTTATCTTGGTCCTCAGTTCCAATTAACTGTGTATATCTTTCGACTTGCTTTATAAAATCTTTAAATTTATTTGCTTCACCATTATAGGTATCTACCATTGTATTCATGGTTAAGGCGCTATGCGCAGCAGTCTGGTACCTTACTGCTTCTGCTTCGTTGTGCAAGTTCCCGTTTAACCCTTGAAATTGATGTTCTATACATTGTAGCACATGTCCTAGTCTTTCTTCAATAGGGGCACCTCAGACAATGGAACAATAATTGCTTGAGCTTGATCCATCAATATCTCATCTATATTGTTTTCTGGCATTTTTACTCCCTTTTATTTTACTTAAATAATTTTACGTAAAAGAATATCTGTAAACATGATAGCAATTTTGTTTATCCGCCACTTGTTGTCATAGAACTTTTGAACGGTAGCTTCACAAATTTGCTTTCAAACCTGCAATTGACAACTCGGTCCTGGGTACGCCAAATGATTTTGAATACACGGTTGACAAAATCGTCGTGCTCGAATATCTGTTCATGGAATATTGCATCCAAACAGTTTGGGGGAAATTATATAACAGTGAAGTACCTCGGGGTCACGTGTCTGCAACAATGGCTTACACTCCCATGAGCGTACATCAGTACTAAGTACGTTATTGTGTCCTTACCCTGTTCCAGTTTGAGTACACACTGTACTTTACAATAAACTGACTATCGAAGTTTGACAGTCTCTAGGTTTTAGTAACCTTTAATAATTTGGAAGATTCTAGTGAAGGAACAGAGTCCATGGAAACATCGCTCTGTTACACTAGATATTCCATTGAAATTAATAGATGGAGTGTCTAGTTTTGCTGTTTTGAGCAGATGTCCCACTGGATATATATTTATAGAAAATTTTAATCTGACATTCGAAAAGCTGGAAATTTCGTCAACAGCAAGGATGGCGGAGTTAGACTATTCAAAGTTGACTAATAGTTTACACACTGATCATCCTGATGTGTTAATATAATAATTTAACACCATTTCCTTTACTACACACGCATTGAGGGGCATAGTCCCATTAGGAAATGTTCAGAAAATAAGTTCAATAAACGACCGTACATTATACCTTAACATTTCACACCAAATTTAATATGAGTCATTCTGCAGTGTTATCTTTTCGTCTGTCTGTCGTCTGCTTTTATAAACTGAATATACATTCAAATGAATAATAGAATATTTCAATATGTACTGTTATAACTAAATCAATTTAGTAAAGAAAATGTTACAAGTCTCCGAAATACATGTAATCTGGTTTGCATCATACACGTACATGTATTGATATTCACAGGTGAATTGACGGCGGTGTGTTACGGACCAACACAGATGACGGAGTGTCATTTAGTGGACGAACGCGATGGTATATACCGCTTGAGAGTCATCCCACGGGAACCCGGACATCACATACTGCACGTCAAATACGGAGGAAAACATATCAAGGGTAAGTAATGCCACATAAGTTTACGCTAGATTTGTGTTTTGTATATTTATAAATGAATGACTACGTCATGTGATGTACAACGCTTTGGCAAGTACATGATGTGACTTTAACAAACTATGCTTGAGAGTTTGTGTATATAGCACAAACGATTTGTTTATACATTATTTTCATATGACACTTGCCCCAAATACTTTAAAGGGACACATTTGCTGGTGATATTGTAACGAAAATAGGACCTAAATGCATATTTCGCTACGACATGGTACTTCTGTGACTTAACATATTTGGATACATTTATCCAACACTCGTGAATAACGTAACATTTACAATATTTAGTATTAAAGTTCATTTGGTGATTTCGCATAAAACCAGGGTCTAAATCCCGACAATATACCAGTCGACTGTTCGGCGCATAATTTATCATAGTCATCACTGATATATATTTATCCACCGCTCACTACGTCTATTGACTACATAAAGCCTGTCTAATAAACGTTACGTTTATTACGTCGATGTAGCTTTATTAGGTCAACGTAGCTTTATTAGGTTAGTACTACTTTTATGACGCAATTGCGCAGGTAACTAGGGACGTCAATCGGCCTTAATGATGTCATTGTGATTTCAGAACGTTTTTATCGTGTATAATTCACTAAAATAATTCGTAAAAATGATATATGTTTTAGCTCTAAAGCAACTATAAATCCCCAGAACAAGGTTTGTTTACATCAATGTAAAAATGCCAACGAACTATTTCGCTCTTAGCTGCACTCAGGTTTTCCCACGTCATGAATGCTAATTGGTTTGCTTGACCTAATAAATGTAATGGCGTCATCGAAGTAACGAATGTAAAACTGAGGAAAAAACAGATTTACCTCACAAAAGGCAAGTTTTGTGCGATGGATAAATAAAATATATAGCTAATGTCTTCGCTTAAACTGTTTATGTCCGCTCGGGGGATTTGGCAACTATTGGACTCGGCAGAGCCTCGCCCAATGTATGCTCAAATCCCCCTCACGGACATAAACAGTTTAAGCGACGACACTAGCTACATATTCTATATATATTATACTGGGCCCACGACGTGAAGCATCAGTCAGTTAATCGAAACCACGCTTGTAAATACAATAGAATTTACAACTTGTATGTGAATAACGGTTTACGCAGAAACTTAGATTTCTTCAGGACTTAGTTTCGGTGATATTTTGGGCAGCAAAAAGCCTCGAGTTCATAATCTTGTCCATATTTTACATATGAAATGAATGGGGATAGGTGTGGTTCGGTTTTGTGTGCATTGGGTGTGACTATTAACTATATGTTCTGGTCAAATGGAATGTCTGTGTGGTCTTTCTGTTGGCACCATCGCCAAGGAAAAGTGACAAAGATACCAACACTCTTTATATATTCCCACATCCACATTGTATGTGTTATCGTGATGTTACACAATTATGTCTCCTTCGACAGGGAGTCCTTTCGACATTCACATCAAGACCGGACCCAAACGTGACGTCACGGTGCATGGTCCAGGAATTCAAGATGGCTACCTCCCCGATTACGAAGGCCACTTCACTGTTGATGCTAAAGGAGCTGGTGGTGGCCAACTTAATGTGAGGATAGAGGGTCCAAAAGGTAAAATACACTAGTAAATTGTGATGTGACTCAGTACTAATCATCCTTACAGGGGGATCAAACCGTTTTCCGAGCACGAATGAGGGGTGAGTGGGTAGTCAAAAGGACCAAATAGCTAATGTTTCGCAGCTCAAAACAAACATTATTTAATCCATATTTTCAACTATTTTTGGCCTTAAAACTTAGAGATAATGTCATTTTAACATCAAAATTGCCTTTAGATATTCAGTGTATATTGTTTCTTGTTGTGAAATCACTAAATATCCGGGTTTCTGTCAGTCTAGATCAAGGTATAGAAATGTTTGATTTCGTGTTTTAGGGGGGGGTGGGTGTCCCCCAAAATGTAGTTACATGCCAACACATACACCTACATAAAACTTGCATATGTGTAAATTACAAGATTAGAGGAATGTGAGTAGCATATAAATATATAGTTCACCGCCCTGGCTCATATCGCATTATCTAGTACACTCAGCGATTAATCGTTTCAATAGATTCGTTTTGGTTACAAACATGTTTTGTCTCGAAAACCAGGAAGTATCGTTTTTGAAAGTGAGCCAATTTTTGTAAAAACAGTATCTTTTCTGAGCATACAAACCAATGCTTGAACTCGGTTTTTTAGATGAAAGTTTTCCAGCGTTTCAATAAATTACTATAGTGTAGCTGCGTGTGTGCACGTGCTTGTTGACGATTTTCCGTTGCTACCAATGATAAGACAAGCCAACTCTTTACCCATTTATATTCGTGCATACAGAACTCTTTGCATGATTGTAAATTTAAATAAAAAGTGATCTTATACTATTTCTAAAATTTCCAACTTTGTTCGTTTCATACGTGACATTTGTATTGGCAATAGTCGAACGTTTTATCTGATTAACCTCTTTGTCGATTTACCAAAGCCTCCCCCCCCCCCCGCCCTAGGCCTTCTGAAATTTGTTGCGCCATGTTGCACGTCTAATTGAAGGTTCCATTCCTTTCAGGTGCTTTCAAAGTTAGAGTAAACCGAGCGAGCCAAAAGGACAAGAAATTCGTGTGTGTTTACGATCCAGTAGAACCTGGCATTTATACTGTAACAGTGCTCTGGTCGGGCAAACATGTCGGGCGCAGCCCTTACATAGTTCACGTCGGAGCCCCGATGCGGCGAGACATGGACCGTGCTTCAACAATTTCAGACTATTCACGCCCACCGAGCACGCGAAGTTGGTATGGACCTCCATCGCCGCGTTCGCCTACCATGCTTGTATCTAGACCATTATCCTTCTCGCAAAAGCCATTATCAGGAAAACATTTCTATTTATAACTGCTGACGTCATGTGTTGCTTTCTCGCGTGAGTTGATGGAGACGAGACTATACTTAACAAATGAGTCGGGACAGTGAACAGATAGCTGTTGAACACAGATTGTCATGGAACTTAGCACTCACTCATCACTGGACACGAAAAGGATATATCCAGCGTTCGCATGATTTCCATATGGAGATACGGCGCTGTTTTAAAATACGAAATTATTCCTCAATTTTCTGTAAAAAAAAGTTGATGCATAGACTTCTACAACATATCAACAGAAGTAACCTTTTGTGGAAGGAACTTTACTGAACTTCTTCCCTTACACTTGCACATCCTTTTGATTTCTTTGGATTTACATCAGGTTACCTACTGTATACAGAGACGGAGAGCGCTATATGAATTAGTTTAGAATTATTTAATTCATTATTATATATACAGCAAAGGGACATTCGGGTCAGTGATGGAACAGAAACATTCCCAGAGGATAAATAATATATTTTCGTAATTTAAGCGGACCGTATAATCATGTCGACTGTTGATCGTTTAGTGTAGTTTTGAATTCATTAGATGAACGTACTTCCATAGAGAAATGGCCAACGTGCTTTCAAATTGTACACATACAACTTAATATATTCCCAGCTTTTGCGCCAGATACAGGTAGTTTAACATTGAGTAGGTCCTATATTTCGGCTCGAAATTGTCATAATTCACCTTAATCGGATTTAATTTCCCTGACAATATTATCATATTTTCACAACAAATAGTTTGATATTGAACCAAAATAATTATCCAGCCTAGTTTCGAATTTATTTATTATTTAAATGATCCCATAGTTGACTTACGTAAATGGCTTGGTCCTGGATAAATTCTATGGAAGTAGTATGACAGCATTATTTTTCTAAAGCCATATTACACTTATATCATTTCGAAATTAATCCAGAGTTGTCAAAACTCACAACTAAAATATTCCCTTTGTAAACAGAATAATTTTAGTTTAAAATAAATGTAAATCCGTTCTTTGAGAAACCACTTTAAATACATGTAATATCTGTTTGTATTATCATTTCAATTTCTCTCCAAGGTTAGTTCACACTGGCTGTCGAATCTTGAGTTGGATATCTTAGAAGTACGTTAAATATCCTGATATTATGTGTCAATCATCCGAAATTAGTTTCCATATTTACAAGGACTGTTCGTCAATGTGTATTTTCATCAGTTATCTCACTCCAATCATCCATAGACAAAAATCAGGGTCTTCAAGATAAATATTGCGTCTGTTATTCTGCAAACGTTTTATAGTGGTTAGCTTGATTTCTCTGACAACATTGCTAAGGAGATACAACATTTTGTCTGGAATGGTTTTTCCAGTTGAATATTACACATCTGTGACTTCAGTACATGTAGTTCGGAAAATCTGTATGCTACAAACAGTTAATTATAAAGAAAACTCGGTGCTTATTAATGTTATAAATGTGTTTATTCATGTTTATCGCCCATATATATATACATATTGTAATTTGGTAATATGGACATATTAAATAAATAACTCGAAAACTGATTTTAACATATTGCACAAACCCCAAGAGTGTTCGTGGTTCACAATGGTGTATACGTCATTCAATCCTGCGTCTGATGTCAGCAGATGAACCGAGAAAGGTAATCCGTCGCATATATATACCACGTACAACCATCTTGATATGGATATTTTAGTTTGCTCTCTCCCCTCTCTCTCTCTCTTTCTCTTTCTTCGCCATCGCTTCTCACTCTACTATTCTCCTGACACCCTCCCCAAACTTGTTTTCAAAATTCAAATTTGGGCGCCAACTATATAGAGGATCTACAACGACTCCCCAGTATATAGCGGTATTTACAAAACGAGTTCAGTAAATTTATGGACGAGTTTTGTAAATTCCGCTAAAAACGAGTTGTAGATTATATTTATTACATGATCCAAAACCTCGACAAAACATACTTTTAAATCAACAAATGGGACGCGAAATTAACATCGGCTTCTATAGGGCACGAAATGGCGTTTCACATAACTTTGCTTTGTTTGTCCGCGTAAAGAAATAGTCCCAAATAGATACAGACTCTTTGTCGTATTTAAGGCGTAAATTTAATGACATAACTTTTTAAACTCTTCATTCATTATAGTTTGTTGAAAAAATATTGGAAACCATATTATTTTGAGACGTAGCGTATAGAATGTAAACAGACGACAAACCTGAAGTCGAAAGTCACCTCGCACTATTTCCTGTTATTAAACGAACGTTTAATATCACAATTTATAGAATGGCTTTATTGAATGGAATAAGGGTACGATCATGTAATAAATATATATTACGGAAGATACCTGAGGCTGAGGATATACAGATGTCTGGGCTCAAATCCTATCTCAACTTTATTATATCTATGCATGTCTTTACCCCTTCACAACTTTCCCTTTGACGATGTTTGTCCTTGTTTTCGTGACACAGTTGGTCGATGTCATGTTTATTTTAAAGTCACATGGCGGTTTGCGTTCTAAAAATACACCTAAAGATATTCGCTTTTGTCCCTGTTTCGAAATAACCTTTGTATGCGAGCATTATATATTCCAGAAAGTTGCATTTTGAAGTTATAAAACATACAACAACTTTGAACACGACTATTGGGTCCCAATAAAACACGGTGGCATTTGTATTCATCGGCGACGAAATGTCCGGAAAATTTATATTGCGTTATCCTAACATGCAACCATATAAAAAAAACTTCACGCACGACTTTCTCTTCGTTTTAAGCATGAGAATAAAGTAATACCATAAACATTTCAGAGCGAAGACAGCTCTAGGTCGTCTACATGTGCAATGTTTATGCGACCACTGATTGAAAATTCGAACAGGCACCAACGAAACAATCTGAAATTTATCGAAAAATATAAGAAACAAAACACGTGTTTTCTGCGCTATGTCGACGAAATTGTTCGGAAATGTTCCGCCTTGGTATGTTTTAGATACCTCTTACCAAATTATATGTATACATACTTTTCTGGTTCGAACGGGCCATGTCCGTTTACACGGCGGCTAGATGTTAGTATATATTTATCACATAATTAACCCACAAACCAGATTCATAATAATTGATAAGACACACGTGTAATATTAGCGCGTGCGATGACGTCACGCCATTATTTAAATGACTTGCGATTGCTGAAGTTTATGATTGTTGTTTTCGATGAATACTTCACGTTGCTTCGCGTTTATTTGATCATGTGATAAAAGGTATCTCAAACTCGTTCTATTTTATACGTAATTTATCAACCGCGTTCACTAAATTTTATTTGAGCCTCGGTAAACCTCGGCTCAAATCGAATTTAGTGAACTCGGTTGATAAATTCCGTATGAAATAGAAACTCATGTGAGATCCTCAATATATTAATATTATGCTGCTTGTACACGGAAGCGTCACTTATGTATTCCCTTTAGATTTCAATTTCGACTTAGAAATTATTGTTGGCGTCTGGATAATAAAATGAGCAATATTCAACATAAATTCATGATAGCTGGTATTAACTTCATATCTGGTGTCTGTTTATATCTCACATATCAAATTATATGTTTATTTTTAAAGTTCAATTAGCGCATATGTGACTATAATATAAGCATAAACTATCAATTGACGGAATAATGTAAAATCATTGGTTGTAGATTAATTAATCCATTAAGGTTATATGTCGATAATCTTAATCGGGTCGGTCATTCTTCCAGACACTGCAGGTGCGCGACAAAGTTTCCGCGGGCAGCAGTCCCACATGTGTTTGAAAGATGCCAGTCTTGTTTGTTTCCTTTGACTGGGAATGGTGAAAATGAAGTTTCTCTGATTTCAACTGGGTGCGAGATTGACAGGTGTTTGTTCGCTATACTTAAGTGTTGCTTACCTATTTAAAGGAAATATATTGGCGAAATTAGACATTGTTACCAATACTGGGATCAAAGTATAAGACATAACGCTTGGTTGGATTAAGTTATAATCGAAAACTTTGAAGACAAATTTACTACATGCCTTGTAGAATATGTCTTCAAAGTTTTCGGTTATAACTCATAACCTTAATCCAAATAAAAGTTATTCCTGTATGTCGACATAACTATTTGTCGGAAGATGTTAATTTTCAACCATATATATAAAGCTTTTTACCATAAAGTATTAAAAGACCACCAAGTAAGGTTTCATTTTGGTTTTTGATTCCAAGTGGCTAATTATAAACATGTGATTGCATCCTCGTAAAACATAGCTAAATGACTTTCATAGGGATAAGAATGTGACCTTTATACGCCACACTTATATGGTATGCAATGTATGTCGCTAACCATAGTTTCAGCCAATACGCTCACGATTTGATAGCGAAAGATACTTAATCGGGGTTCACGATTCGATAGCGATTGCTATTAAATCGCAATAACACGTGGCACGCGAGGTTATAGGTTTGAGGCTAAGATTATTGACAAAATAACGGAGATGTTTGAAGAAGTGCCTTAAAAAGCTATTTTATACAAATCTCCGTTCTTTCGTCAAAGTAGGTTCTATATATAGAGTTATCCCCCTTCCGATTAAATCAGGATACCAATTTCGAAATATAATCCTAACCTCGCGTGTCACATGTTACTGTGTTTGATTAGCAATCGCTATCTAATCGTGAACCCTGATTAACCCTTTACCCAACAGAAGGGCCCTGTGCCAATGCATTCTCTTATATATGCGAGTCGACCATAGGTCGCCTCGCATATATAAGAGAATGCATTGGCTTAACACATTAAAAATTATAAAATTGTTAAAGAATGTAAGAAAAAATGGTAAAAAGTGTTAAAAACAGATTTTTTTTAGGCCAATGCATTCTCTTATATATGCGAGGCGACCTATGGTCGACTCGCATATATAAGAGAATGCATTGGCACAGGGCATAACTGTAACTATCACAATGTGGTCAAGGAGCCGGTTCCAATGATATCCATATTTGTATGGTTCTATTGAGACAGACCGAAGATATTTTAGGCTGTTGAAGCTTTATTTGGCCGGTTTTGGCCGGTTTGTTGGGTAAAGGGTTAAGTTAATTTCGATATCTAATCGTGTGCGTATAATATTAGGTGATTAGTTAGTAACATGGCCACATAACAGGGTTTTGTCTAAATAAGCATCGGCACGTATATGTTGGATCCGATCAACAATAAACTCATATGTTATAAAATGACAATGTATTCTCAATCTGTATCACACCATCACATACGTATTCCAACTATTCCACCCATGCAGTGCCAGTAATGTGTTCCGGGTGGTGATTGGCTATCTATTGCATGGCTTATGATTTGACTTGAGAAAATGTTTGAGTTTGGTATGCTTTGTTCCATTATGATCATGGTACCACACATAACTGTTCTCTGTGTGTTACCTTCTGATTCGTCATGTTATAGACAACGTAAAACTGATTGGTGAACAGCATGAATCGATAATCCCAGATAACCCCAGGATTTCCATTGAGCCATGTGGCAGCGACGATGTCAACAGGTGCGTTCCACCACGGATTTCCTGCTTCGTACACGTGACTGATTGTGTATTCTGCAACCACCTCCCAGTTAAACGTTGTTATGATATTGAACTCGTAGACCTTAGCATTACTGAAGATGTACCCTCCCATAAAATCTGGTTTCTGTATCATGGCATCTATTCTTGACAGACTTGGTGGCTTGTTCTGTATGACGTCATTCATATGTTTCTTGTTTTCTCCGTCACATAATCCACTAAGCCCTTGCTTGTAACAGAAAATGAAGCCATCTAAAAAAAATAGACATGTCGTAAAATAGAATGATATTCCACATAGCATTACGCAAAGCCGTCTGAATAAGAATCTCGCCCGTGAGAGAGTAGCCCAGGTGAAATCCTACATTCCTTGGGACCGAGAAAAAATGCAAGAACATCTCATGTCTAAATGTATATTTAATATAATAGGTGTGCATTGCGTCTGTCTGTTTGGTCTTATTATATTTATTTATTTCTTCAATAAACAATTTAAAAAGATATTTACAAATATTTTGTTAAAATTCTATACTGTTGAAATTCGGATGTCATATTCAAGATGGATTTTATACTTTATACATGCAGCCATGTATTCGACTACTCGTACATGCTTGTTGACTTGAATATCAACTAGCATACATGCTGAGGAAAAATAGACCTTGATAGCCACTACCTGAAGTACATGTAATAGTATTGAGAGTGGAATATATAGGCTCAGTTGCATAATTTAATTAAAGTGATACCCGTGCCTTTGAAATGATATGAATTGTTGCTTGGAGTAGCTTCAAAATCAGTCAAATCAATAGCTACACAGCTGAGCTACAAGTACCGTGTACCTGTACAATATAATCATGATTGTTCAACCTGTTAATGCATACAGTGTCCTCTAGTCACTAATATGGGAATGTCATACTCAGATATGATGCACGAGGCAAAATCACAGTACACAACTAAGAGATATAATTCCAGCACCTTAATGTGTCCTCACTAATCTTTGATAAATATGTTGGTTGAAAACAATGCATCACATATTCTGTCCCACCTAACCCCTCCCTGTGTCTGGAATGTTTATGTAGACACCCCTACATTATATTATATTAATATAGATTACGCATGCCATATCATGTCTTACCGGACGTTATAATCACTATCCAACCAGTCTCTGTGGTGCGGAAATTGGAAATTGATCCTTCAGGCCCCACCTTTGGCGGTCTCTCATATTCTGGAGTCGACAAAATGGATCCGTCAGCGTCGACAATAATGTCCAAGTACTTTCTCTGTGTGATTCCGTCGCCGATGGCAATAATTCGTCCACCAGTACGAGGATCGGCCATCTGTATTGGTGTATGCAGTTGACATGTCTGTAAATCAGTTAGAGAAAGTGGATGATTTTTAAGAAATCACTTGCAGATCGATTGGGGTCATTGGATTTTGACCGGCAGAGTAATTAAACAAAGTGTGTGAATCCGGAAGGGATCATGCGAACCTTAATTAATTACTCTGCCGGTTAAAGATACGGGCGGCGTTGGTGGTAGGCATGCTGTTAAAATATGCACCTCCGTCAAAAACCGCCATAAACAGAAAGAAAAGTAAAATGTAGACAGACGTTGTTCTTATACCAATCAGAAATATGGCATAAACAATATGTTATTGCCAATTGTTTTTCCTTTGTTATCTCGTTATGTAAACAAAAGCAAAAAACTAGATCCGGATATGGTAAACACAAAGAGCGTTATTTGTTTCCTGATATGGAAATACTAAAGAGCGTTTATATCATTTTTGTGTGACTAACCAATATAATTGTGCTGTGTTATGTAAACAGAAGCACAACTTATGTAACACGAGCAGGCTCTTGTTTACGTACACCATCATACGTCTTAACGACAATATACTATTTCGCGATGATTATGTTTGGCATATGAACATAACTATATATATTTGGATATTCCTTCTGTTGATGGCGATTTGAACAAATATGAATATTTCTGCAACGAACGCCGCCCGTGCCTTTAAGAAATCACTTGCAGATCGATTGGGGTCATTGGATTTTTACATGCAGAGTAATTAAACAAAGTGTGTGAATACCGAAGGGATCATGCGAACCTTATTTAATTACTCTGCCGGTCAAAACAAATCAGCCCAATCGATATGCAAGTTATCTATACTGATGACACTCAATTTTGTTTCTTCGTTCGTTTGTTTGTCCATTTATTGACGACCAAACGGCTGAACAGTCAGAACTGAATATATGGGCAATTTGACACAGGAAGCGTTATTAGATAGGCCCATTTGACCTCAGCGTTCTTAAAGGTACGGTTGGCCTTGGCGGTGGGTATCCTGTGAAAATATTTCCACCCGTCAAAAACCGCCACAAACAGACAGAACATCAAAATGTAGACAGACTTTGTCCGTATACAAAGTTTGACCATTGTTATGTAAACAAAAGCATAAAAAGTAACTTTTCTGGTGTTTGTTTATATTATGATGGTAAACATAAAGATCGTTCTTTGTTGGTGAATTCCTGATATGGAACTAATAAAGAGCGTTTATGCCATTTGTATGTGATTAGCCAGTAGCATTGTGCTGTCTTCTGTAACACAATCAGGCTCTTGCTTAGGTAAAATATAGTAGGTCTTTATGAAAACATGCTGTTTACGTGATGGTCATGGTATATATGAACGAAACTGTATCCGTTTTAATGTTTTTCTGTTTACGGTGATTAGAACAAATATGAATATTTTCGACAACTAAGGCCTCACGTGCCTTTAAAAGGCACTAAGAATTATTCATTATATAAATTTTGCTACCAGGTTAAAGTGGTGTGAAACCCTCTGTTGTGGAATACACGTATTCTCATAAATTGTATGCCCAAGTGGCATAACAAAACGTCATTCTTATACATGGATTATAAGTAGTGGTTCACCTTGTCCGGGTGATTGTCATTTTGTTTATCGCGATTAATTAGTCCCACCAATAAGTATTCATTTATTTACAACTGAGCTTAATTAAGACGTTATCGTTTTTTTAAATCGCATAGTCGACCGGGTTGTAATTGACGTTTTTTTGTTTTTTGTTTTAAATATTTTGTATTGTGTCAAAACATGAATATTAGTTCAAAAAGACGACAATTATGTTTTCATAGCGATATATGAATCAATCTAGTGGGTTAAATACACCTTATCATATCCCCATTAATATACAGATGTTTTAAAGAAATGTCCAGGTGCTCCTCTATTCATGGTAATATAGTGACTAATTATCCTTGGTTTAAAAGCAATGTTGCTATATATCAGCTACATGTGCCCGACACAACGAGATTTTAAGTTGCTTGTGTTAGGCTGAGTCTGTTGAAAGAAATTATATGTATCGGGCAGATGTACCCTTGTCAGATGCCAGTATTGCAGAATCCTGAAAAGTCATGTTACCGACTGTATCTTTTATCTCAGAAGAAATTATATTTGATTGCACAATGTGCGCGTCCACTATTTTTGAACAGGCCTTCTATACATTTCCATCTCTCTTGACAAATTGTATCTTCTTTTTTTGGAAAATGTCATAAGTGGGAAAGACTCAATTTTGTTATAATACATATATGTATCTCTTAAAAAGAATGGTAAATAAATGTCAATACTTTCGTCAAAATGTATCTGTTTTGCTCGCTCACTATATGAATGACCTGATTCCCGTCCCCATATAAATATGACCGTTCAGAAGATATACTTGCTCAAGTGACTTAACCCTTTACCCAACAGAAGGGCCATGTGCCAATGCATTCTCTTATATATGCGAGTCGACCATAGGTCGCCTCGCATATATAAGAGAATGCATTGGCTTAACACATTACAAATTATAAAATTGTTAAAGAATGTAAGAAAAAATGGTAAAGTGTTAAAAAAAGATTTTTTTTAGGCCAATGCATTCTCTTATATATGCGATGCGACCTATGGTCAACTCGCATATATAAGAGAATGCATTGGCACAGGGCATAACTGTAACTATCACAATGTGGTCAAGGAGCCGGTTCCAATGGTATCCATATTTGTATGGTTCTATTGAGACAGACCGAAGATTTTTTGGCTGTTGAAGCTTTATTTGGCCGGTTTTGGCCGTTTTGTTGGGTAAAGGGTTAAATAGAGTCCAAATATAAACGTTTGGTTAGCTCTATGAATATATCTGTTATTTAAGAAATCTTGATTCAAATAAGTTTGTGCAGTTATATCAATCAATCAGTTTATTTCTCAAGAACCTAATAACATAGGTATGGAGATAATAACAGTTAAATATATATATCTATATTTGCGAATGTCTGTCTGTCTGTCTGTCTGTCTGTGTTCTATAGAAATTCACAGGGGACCATCTAGATGATGCCAAAGGGGTCTACTAGGAGTAGCTTTTTACGAGAAAGATAATGGTCGGGGTTAGAATTTTCTAAAGTGACGCCGTTGTTGTCAGGGGCAGAAAAGGAGGAGGGGCAGAAAAAAAATTGTCGCCGATTGCCACCAAACTGATATATAATCATCCCCATTATATGAGGAATCTAATGGCGTGGTTTAAATATGGCAAAAGTCGCGCCGTTCGCGTCAGGGGTGCCCGGATGGGGGGGGGGCAGATTTATTTTTCTGTCGCCGATTGCCACGAAAAGATTGGGAGGGGGTGGGCACTAAATTTGATAATAAGTCGCCGATTGCCACCACACTTATACAAAATCATCCCCATGGTATGAGGAGTCTAATGGTGTGGCTTTTATCTGTCAAATGTGGCCTCATTCGAGTCAGGGTTGCATTGAAAGGGACAGGGGCACCAAAATTGATGCACAATTTTTTTAGCGCCAATTTCCACCAAATTGATACACGTTCTTATCCATGATACGAAGAATCTAATCGTGATTTAAAGACGCCACAGTGGTGCTGTTTGGGTGAGAGATGGAGAGGGGAGGGATTGGCACCAAATTTGAAAATAAAATAGTTTAGTCGCCGATTATCACCAAACTTATAAACAATCATCTCCATGATATCAGGAGTGTAATCGTGTGGTTTAAGGATGTCACAAGTGGGGCCATTCGAGTCAGTGTTGTATAGAGATGAGAGGGACACACAAAATTATATCTATATGTTTAGTGCCGCTTTCCACCAGATTGATACATATTCTTCTCCGTGATACGAGGAATCTTATCGTGTGGTTTAGATACACCAAATTGGTGCCCTATGGGTGAGAGATATGGGGACCTTAAATTTGATACGAATTTGTATACTCGCCAATTTTCACCAATTTCATATATATGCATCTCTAATCTCTAATGAGTCTTAGTGTGTGCAGCTTGAGTCCGAAATAGGGACCAAATAGTGGTCACCAAATAGTGGTCACCAAAACTGATACAAAATATTTTTAGTACCAATTACCATCAATTTCAGACACGTTCTTCTCAAATGATACAAGAAATAAAATCGTGCTGTCTGTCTGTCTTTTTGTCTGTCTATGTGCGTTCTATATATACTTCACGCGGTACAATCGAGATGGCACCATGGCGTTCTAAGAGGGGTAAATTTTTACAAGGAAGATAATGGTGCGGGTTAAAATTTTCTAAAATGACGCTGTTGGTGGGAGGGGAAATTTAAAAAATATGGTGAAATAGTTTTGTCGCTGATTTCCACCAAACGAATACATAATCACTTTCGCAATATGGCGTTGTTCGAGTCAGCGTTGCATCAACAATTGATTTAATAAACCAAATTCCACCAAATTCATACACGTTTTTCTCTAATGATATACCATGAATTAAATCACATTTGGTGTCGTTTGCGTCACGGATGGCGAGCGGATATGCACTATCATTGATAAGATTGCTATTCGCCGATATCCACATATAAGTTATATACAGTCACCAGGCCATCTCCATATCATTTTAAGTAGTTGGGCGTTCACATTTCACAATACCGACATATGGTGACCCACATAAGTCACTTGAACAATTATATCTTCTTAACAGTCATATTTATATGGGAATGGCAATCAAGGCATTCACACAATGAGCTAGCAAAAAGAGATAACTAGAAGAAGCATTAAACGTATATTTATCATTCTATTGAAGAAATACATATATTCGTGCAAACTGAGAGACCTCGAACCGTCAGAGGATTGCATATATATAATAACAAAATTTAGTCTCTTCCATTCAATACAGTTTCCACAAAAAGTTACAATTTGTCAAGAGATGTGGAAGGCCTGTTCAAAAATAGTGGTCACAGTGTGCAGTCAAATATAGTTTCTTCTGATATACAAGAAAATGCAGTTAGTAGCACAAGACTTTTCAGGATCCTACCAATACTGATATCTGACAAGGGTTTTAGAACAGATTCATCGACTGACAAAAACAACTCAAAATCTCGCCCTGTGCCTGGTACATGTAGCTGATATATGTGCGCAGCAACGTTTCGTTTAAACTAAGAATATTTAGCCAATATATAGCACCATGAACAGAGGAGCACCTGGAAATTTCTTTGAAATATCTGTATCTTCATGGAGATATGATAGCCAGGTGTCCTCGAGATCTTAGTCCAACCCACTAGATTGATTGATACATCTCAATATGTAAAACCCAATTATCATCTTTTATCGAACTAATGTGTTTATGATGTTCATGTATCAGATTATAACGTCTAATGTATACGCAGTTGTAAATAAATAAATACTTCATTATTGGTGGAACGGATTAATCGCGCTAAACAGAATGACAATTGACAAGGTGAGCCACTACTTATATTCCATGACTGTAATAATCATGTTTTGTGATGCTATTTGAATATACAATTTATGAGAAAACGTATAACACTTTAAGCAAGAGCATTCTCTATTCCCAACAAATATCCACAGCATACATTAACCTGGGCAACGCCGGGTAACCCTGCTAGTATACAATATGTACATAGGCATGTGAACTTCCGGATAACAAATGTTGTATTCTAGTATACATGGATATACATTACATAACATTCATCGGTACATATATATGTATAACACTGTAACATGTTTATCAAGATTGTAAATATATATAAGCACATATAAATAAATCGATTTATTGTATATGCTTACATATACATATTTATAATTAAATGAGAATTTGTTCACGATCACTGAGTTAAGCAAATATGAAGCCATGCACACTCAAACTGAGTCCGTGCCTCCATAACTCTGACATATATATTAATATATATCGGTACTGTTCTTGCACAAATTATGATATTGCTTGTTCTACCTATTGTCCAACTGAGTTATTCGATCATTTCTCGATTTACAAGCTTAATAAATTCGCACAACTTGCGGAGATGTGTTACATTGTCGTCATTGAGTAAATCACTCATCAATATTGTATTAGGCGTTGATCATTTTTTTACACACGAGAAGGTAGTAAAATTCGTCACCAATTACCCTTGTATCGCATAACACGCAAGTGCGGTAATCACGGTAGGTATTGTTCCACCGTTCCATTTATATTGGTAACTTATGGTTACTAGTTTGGAATTTGTGTGGTAGAGCACAGAGGTGGGTCCTAAGAGAACCATGTCGCTATCACAAACATTTGTAGGGCTCTGAGTCTAAACATCTGGCAGGGTCTATAGTAAACTGAGCCTACCTTTAAAAGTCTTCATCATGCATTTATTCAATACTTATGCAACGGAAACAGTGAACACAATCCGACATCACATCACAAGACACATGGATGACATCACACACATCTATATGGACAGCTTGACTTCCAAGTTCCAACAACATCAAACATCAGACATCAATCCAGAGATCCAACGAAATAACCAACAGGAGTTACAGGACCCTGGCGAACAAATACATAGGTTGTAGTTGCTGCCGAATAAATATCCAGTATGGATATTAATAAATATGTGAAATGTGATTGTGTCAAAAACCAACTTTCCTATTGTCGATATAAACAACTATTTGACATAATCCTAACTGTGACGAACAGTTAGAAATAAAACCTATATTGCTGGTATAAAAGGGATATTATGAACGCAGCGTGCGATTTCCTAAATCCTACATTATGGGGCAAATATATTTATGCAAATGTGACAACACTAAAGTTTCAAAACCGAAGACAATATTATTAAAATACAAGCTATAATAACGGGTGACAACATATAACAAATATTACATACCATCCTTTGGAAAGCATAGGTCAGATGTCATAACGTAGTATTACTTCTTAAACTTATTAACATTCTTCGAGCATGAAGAAATTAGGATAACACTGAGAGTGTTTTACGATATTGCGATGCGTACACCTTGGTGACGAAATACGGACTGAGAAAGCGCGGTAAATAAGCTTACCTGTGATTGGCTAAAACACCTTAGTTAGATCTAATACTGGGCGCTGAACTAGACAGAGGAAGACTTAAGCGGGTAAGAGATTGGGCGTAGATAGAGATAGTAAATAGCAAAATACAGATCAGCAATGAGACTAGGAAACGGGGAATGTGCAGAACGGAATAGCGCGAAATGGAATGAACCAAGTACGCGCAATGAAATGATTACAATGCGGCTATAAAATGTATATTAGTGAGTTAGGTTTAATAACTTAGTTAGTATACATGTATAGCATGTAATAAAGGCATATACTGATTTGGTATATAAAATAGCACGGTCACACTATCCCCTCTGTTGACAAAATGACTCCCTAGTCATTTAAACCAATACTGAAAGGAAATGTCGCTACTGACTTTCAAACTCTGCAACTGATAATGGAAAATTATCATCTATAACATTCTCATACACAGAGATAACCTTGACACCGACCTATCTTCAAAACTGAAATCAAATATCAGCATTATATAGCTGCACTTAATCAACAGTTACTGAACTGACTCTTCCCTATCTGGCGTAGACAGTAAACAACGTGAATATATCACACAATACCGCTGAAATGGAATCACCACTGATTCACATTGGCTGGTCTATCTGAGAACTTCAATCATGAATACACAACAATCAACACAAATATGTTAAAATCATAATCATATATAGAAAGGAACACTTTATCACCTCACAGAGTATATAACAACAAAAAATAGAATTCCTTGAAAACTGGTACCTCATATGAGTCGTAGCTCTACACTGGATCGTCAGCTGGAATAAGTGGAAATATCTCTGATCGTACGAAGATGATAAGTGATACCTAACAATACATAATATCAATACATAATTTATAAAAGAATCAATTTTAAAAACAACTTACACAACAGGACAATGCCTATGTCCAATGTATACACACATCATTGAAACTGACATATCAGTAATATGGAATCACTGAATATAAGTGAGTGAACAGAAAATGAAAATCTTATTCATCCAAGATAGTCTTCAGAATGGACTGAAGAACATCTGGAGCTACCTTGGTGCAAATCTGATTTTCCATAAGCTTACGCAAAAGCTGATTCTTATATTCATCTTTTCCACCTGAAATGGGCTGAATATTATTTGAAATATAATCACCCATCCATGATGGAGGTTTCTTTGCTCTGCTAGATTTTCTAGGTACTGGTTTTGGTATGGACTCTGAAAGAAATTATTTCTCTATCTCCACTCTGACTACTACTCGAGGCACCATCATCACCTGAAACATTCGCTTTCGCACCATCAACATTACCATCAACAACAACAGTATCTTCTGCAATAGGTGCTAAAGGTACACGGACAATATCAACAACTTCATCATCATTATTCTCATCAGCCTCATCATTGCTATCACCTGTGGAACGAAGTTCAAGTTGACCTGTCGAATCCTGTGTAGCTGAAATATCAACATTACTGTCATCACCGACATCAGTTCTAACTTCCCTGAACTCATCTATTTGAGTGCGGTCGTCACCACAGGAAGAAGAAATACCACCAGCTTCCAATCTCGCAGGAAAGTCGTCACCCCGACGAGATGGAGCTGAACTGTCCACTGCATTAGGAGCAGATTTTATACCTGCAACGCCCTGTGGAACAAAACAAATCACCGATTCTTCATCTGAACCATCTATATGGTCTGAACCATTAATATGGTTATCACGAACTTCATCACGTGAAGTAACACTACCAGTACCAGAAATACGACGTTTCCGCACCTTAGGCTCTGGTGGCCGTACAGGTGGGATAAGAGGATCTACAATTGGGGCATCAGCATCTCTCTGTTCAAGAGGAGATTTAAGGGCTGTGTCGTCATCTGGAAAGTCAAAGGGTAAAGAACCAATAGGCAACAAGTGGTTCCTATGTAAAGTTCTTTGCTTTCCACTGTCATCTTCTAAATTAAAAACAGGAATGTCAGAATTGGGTTGAGATTTAACAGTATAAACTTCAGAATCATATTTATCTGCCAATTTATGTCTGCCTTCGAAAGCTAATGTCTTTACTAAGACTCTATCACCTACATGTATAGTCGCACCACGAAGCTTTCGATTATAATATATGGCATTACTACTCTGAGCACCAGACATAGATTTGGATGCTAATCTGTAAGAATCAGAAAGTCTTTGTCTAAGATCTGAAACATAATCACAGTCAGAAGTTTGATCGGAATCAGGTTTATTCAGACCAAATAAAACATCAAGAGGTAACCGTGGTTCTCTTCCGAACATCAACTGAAAAGGAGCAAAACCAGTAGTTTCATGCCTAGTACAATTGTAAGCATGAACAAGAGGACCTATACGTGATTTCCAGTCATGTTTCTGGTCAGGATTAAGAGTACCTAACATACTGATAAGTGTGCGATTAAATCGCTCTGTAACACCATTCCCCATCGGATGATAAGGAGTAGTTCGGGACTTCTTGATGCTGCAAAGCTGACAAAGTTCAGAAATAAGTTGAGATTCAAAATTAGCACCTTGATCACTATGAATACGTTGAGGATAACCATAATGAATAAAGAAATTGTTAAACAATACATCAGCAGTAGTCTTTGCAGTCATGTTCCTTGTAGGATAAGCCTGTGCATATTTAGTAAAATGATCTGTCATAACAAGAACATATTGGTAACCACCTTTAGAACAATCAAGAGTAAGAAAATCAATACAAACAAGTTCAAGAGGTTGAGAAGTAGTAATGGATACCAAAGGGGCTCTGAAATTCGGATTAGTTTTCACTCGAAGACATCTATGACAATGTTTTATCCAATCATCGACAGCACTGTCGATACCTGGAAAATAAAATCTTTCTTTCACGAGTGAAACTGTTCTGTCATGACCTGGATGTCCTATATCATTATGTAATGATTTAAGAACAAAAGAAATCTGTGAATGTGGTAAAACAAGCTGAGTGGTGGTTTTACCATTAAAGGTGGACTCTCTATAAAGAACTCCTCGCTGCAACCTAAGCTTAGAAAAATGTCTTAAAAATGCTGAATGAAGCTTAGAAGGGGGAAGGGACTTTCTCTTTGGGCAACTATTTCTTCTCACGGCTGATAACCATACGGACAATACATCATCTCTTTCCTGCAATCTTCTCCAATCCTTATAATTCATTTCATCAAGATCATGACCTACATCATCTTGAACAGAATTTAAAACATCAGTGCTGCAACATAAACTTTCAACAAAAGGTTGCTGAACCTGTAATGAATTACAAATAACTTGAACTGAATCATTTGTAATCATATCTGAAGAAGGTGTATCCAACCTAGATAAGGCATCTGCATCGGTATTAGATTTACCGGGTCTGTAAACAATATCAAATTTAAAAGAACCTAGAGCTGATAACCATCTCTGTCCAGTAGCATCTAATTTGGCTGAAGTTAAAACATATGTTAAAGGATTGTTATCAGTATACACTACAAAATAATTACCATATAAATAGTCATAAAACTTTTCTGTAACTGCCCACTTTAAAGCTAAAAATTCTAACTTATGTGCCGGGTAATTCTTTTCTGCTGCTGTGGTTCCTCGGTTGCCATACGCAATAACTCTCTTCACGCCATCGATCTCTTGGTAAAGGACACAACCTAAACCATGACGGGACGCATCAGTATGGACTTCAAAGGGCCTGCTGTAATCGGGGTAACCTAAAATTGGGGGATTAGAAAGACAATCTTTCAAAGTATCAAATGCAGACTGCTGCTCATGCTCCCATTTCCATTTCCCTGTAAAAGAGGATTTAACCTTGCTCTTTGGCTTCTTTGTATTTGTAGGGGGAAGTAAATCTGTCAAGGGCTTAGCAATCCTGGAAAAATTAGGACAATATTTTCTGTAGTATCCTGCAAAGCCAAGAAATGATCGCAATTGATCAGAGTTCTTGGGAACTGGCCAGTTGACAATTTTGTCAACTTTTGCAGGATCCGTCTCGATACCTTTCTCTGAAACTACATGGCCTACATATGAGACACGGCGCATGAAAAATTTACACTTTGCTGGAGCCAGTTTCAAACCACATTCTCTGAGCCTGTCAAAAACAAGTCTAAGTCGCTCCAACATCTCTGGAACAGATTTTGACCATACAATGACGTCATCAACATAAATATTACATATATTCCTGTTAAGACCATCGAGGCAGTCTTCCATCATTCCCTGAAAGCTAGAAGGACTATTGTTCAAACCAAATGCAAGTCTATTATATTCATAGAAACCTAGACCTCCAACAGTAAAAGCTGTTCTCTCCTTGTGCTCCTCTGCAATCTCCAATTGATGAAAACCGGATTTGAGGTCGAGAACTGAGTAGTACTTGGCACCTGCTAAGTAATCAAAAAGGTCTTCAGGCCTAGGGAGTGCATAATTATCTGGAATAGTGCGTTTATTTAAAATTCTAAAATCTGTACACATACGAAGGTCATTTGAACCCTTCTTCCTAACTAAAACAACATTAGAAGAATATGGACTGTGAGATCGGCGTATAATGCCGGCAGCTAACAACTGGTGAAGATGATTTCTCACTTCATCAATCATGCTTGGAGGTAAACGTCTCGGACGATCCTTGAAAGGTGTAGAATCATACATGTCGATCCTATGCTTAACTGCACTGTAAAAACCTAAGTCAAGATCATGCTGTGAAAAAACATCTGAAAACTCTTTGATGAGATTCAATGCAACAGATATATCCTTTGTATCATCAAGAGAAGAAACATCCATAGTAATTTTATCAAGAAATGAAGAGGTAGTCTCTGAACCTGGGGAGGTTTCAATATCTTGCTCAACAGAGACTGACTGTACCTGACAAATAACAGAGTTAGGTGCTATACTAATAGTCCTAGAAGAAATATTTGACAAGTGAACATCAACAGTATCAGTGCTCTTGAAATCATATTTCACAATATATGGACCTATCTCTAAAAATTTGAACCGTTCATCATCTGGAAGAGGCTGTAAAATAGCACATGTGGGTTGGTAAGGAATCTTATGATCAATAAAACCAGTAACAACTTTCTTAGTATTAGGATGGAGAATAACATGAGTATTCTCAGCACACTTTACATGACCTAGAACAAAGTTGTGTTTAGCAAGTTCTTTCTCCCTAGAAATCATGCATCTGAATGCCATGAACCAAGATGATGACAAGTTTGCATTCTGTAAAAACCTGTTACCATGTGCACCCTTGCACAACTGCATGAGTTCTGAAAGAATATTAGTTCCTAGCAAAACTGGCACTGACATGTTATAAGAACTGTTTGGCACTACAAGAAAAATGAACACTTTGCCGGAATCTTGTCCTAAGGAAGGTACTGTAATAGGACACTGAATATATCCAAGATAAGGGGGTTTGTTGCCATCAGCACACTCTATATTAAGTATAACGGACAAGGGCTGCAAAGGAATATGTTTCAAGAAAGTGCTGTAAAATTGCTCGCAAATTGTGGAGCAAGTAGAACCTGTATCAACAAGTGCCTTAGTATTGTAATCTGAAACAATAATATCTGACTCCGTAGCATTTCCATTTATACAATGTTCCTTACTGGAATCATTAACAAATTGTGATTTGTTAATATATCTCCGGGATCTATCCTGTGGACGAAAAAATTTATCTCTATCATAGTAGCGATAGTATCCACCTTTCCTACAACCAAACGCTTTATGCGTCAAATCACCACATTTCCAACATCCGGTGTATCTACCAGATACATACTCTCCTTGTAATATATCATGTGTGGGATTACTATAATCATTTCTCTCATCTGAAACATTATGTGACTCCTTCTGAAAATAATGAGCATTATCGCTTCTCTCAGTATACTGCCTGCTGCGATTCCTATTCCGATATCTCTGCGAACGCTGTCTGGAGTAAGAGTTATAACCACTGTTATAATTATCATTGCTGTAATAATTATTATTGCTGTAATTATTATCATAATTATTTGCACTATTTCTCTTCAACTCCTCTATCTGAACTGTCAAGTCCATAATCTCAGCTCTCAGCTTTTCCAACATAACTTCTTCTGAAATCTGTGACGCCATCTTTCACTAACTCGGAAATAGCTAGAAAAAGTTTGAAAATATTTCAACCACGATCGACCTACAAATTCTAAGAAATATCTCGGAGGAAAAAAAACAAGTGTCGCTTTAACTACATGTAACTGGAATAAAAAAAAAATTCAAGTCGAAACCTACAAAAGAATTCTGGGAAAAAAAATCACTAAGTGTAAAGGTCAAAGTAAAGAACCTTGCTGAACGCTGAAAACGTCAAATGAAAATAAGCTAAACTCAATATCTGAAAAACCGACGCACTGAAATTTATACAGAAAAACCTAAGTATTTTCTGCCTACCAACTCAGAAATCACTGAAAAACAAAATTCATTTTGTAATTAAACCTGCGGGGGAAAAAAAATAATTCTGCGGAAAATATTTTATTCAAGAAAAATTCTCAAGTCCTACTACGTAAGAAAAATTCTGAAAAATAAAAATTTCTCAACTTCACCGTAACTCAGAACACTGTAAGTCACCTACAATTTGACTACCAAACGAATACCTACAAGTCGCATAAAAATTCAAAATTATTCTGCAATTTAATATTCAAATCACCTATTTCCGCTCGCTATCTGACGTCAACTGAAAAAATTTCAAAGTCAGATCTAACCTGATCTATCACAAACTACAACTCAACAATGGAAAAATAAATTAATTTTCCACGACGTCACCAATAAGTCACCTAATTTCAAGTTAATTGTGCCGTCCGGCGACAAAACTGAAATATAATCAATCACGTGTTGACACAACAACACAAATGAATATTAACATTCACCGTCAACTGAAAGTTGATTCGAAAAATTATTTTCCGAACTTGCTCTGAAAAATCACCTATTTTCGAGCTATATACTCCACCGTCAACTACAAAAATTCTCAAAACACAATTCACCGTCACTGAAAATCAATAAAGATTTTTACAATAACCTATTGTCGCACTATAAATTTACCGTCGTCTGAAAATTTGAACACAAATTTCACTTCCGCTTGCATGCTAAGTGTGGACTGGCTGAAAATTTATAAGTTTTCTTGCCGACAACTGCTACTAATTAGTTTTGTCAAGTTAAACTTCCACCTAATTAGTGTCGCAAAGAATTTAACTCATGCACCTATCTGATGAAATGAGATGAAAGCAAGCGCAATGCGTACTTGGCTCACAAAAAAAAAATTAGTGGGAAAGAGGGTGTAGCAGGGGAGGGGTCAGGATTGACTCACCGTTAACCTGAGACTCCGACGACTGCAGACTCTGACACCAACTTACCATGTCACGACTATCAACAAACCAAGCTGACAACACCTGCTTGTACTACCAGAACTAGTTGGGACAATTTGTCCAACACCGGGTCTAAAAACTACTAACTTATTAATGCAAAGTCAGAATTGCATTGCATAATGTTGGAGACAAAAGGTATTTATCACAATGTCACAACAAAGTGACGACCGAATGTCAAGAAATTTAGAAAAATTCTCGACCAATTTCGGTTTCAGAAAATCTCCGTTAATGTGCAATGAAAATTCACCTTGCAATTCACAAGCTGACATTTGGCCTATGCATTCAGTACTGGAACTTCTTTGATACTGTTTTAGTCAAAGAAAAACTTTGACAGCATACAATACATAATGTGTGGCTGGACGGATATATTATATACTTAACTACACCTAAACAAAAGCTAATAATTAGCTTTAAAGGCTACTAAAGTTGGTCAGACTATACAACAACAAACTACCATGTGCTTATTTGTTTACTTTCTGTTCTGACCAATAGAAAATGTAATCCGGTGACGAAACGAAAACGAAACCACGGACTACCAAAATCCGGAAAACACAACTTTACCGGGTTTCAATTTACCAAAATCCGGACCACGAAATATTGGCAGAATGACAAATCGAATTTAAAGTTTGGACTTTGCCCAAACGCTAAAAACGACTAAACAGAGCTGACAATACAAAAATTTAGACATCATTAGAAGTTTAAAGGAATACAGCCACACCAAAACAATGTGTTTACAATTTTCACTGAATATCATGAAAATTTTAAATTTTCAACAAAATTCGTCAATTTTCAACAGAATTTATGTTTTTTATGCATTTTTTAGCATAAAACTGTTCAAATCTTATTGTCTCTTCCAATCCAACGCTGAATATCTCCAGAAATCCTGATTGTCATTTTTCAGACCGAAAACACGAAATTTCACCAAGTTCCAATTTTCTCACCAATTTCAAAGTTCCACACTATACTCAGAGATTAAAGCTATACACGTGGGCGCCATTGTGGTAGAGCACAGGGGTGGGTCTTAAGAGAACCATGTCGCTATCACAAACATTTGTAGGGCTCTGAGTCTAAACATCTGGCAGGGTCTATAGTAAACTGAGCCTACCTTTAAAAGTCTTCATCATGCATTTATTCAATACTTATGCAACGGAAACAGTGAACACAATCCGACATCACATCACAAGACACATGGATGACATCACACACATCTATATGGACAGCTTGACTTCCAAGTTCCAACAACATCAAACATCAATCCAGAAATCCAACGAAATAACCAACAGGAGTTACAGGACCCTGGCGAACAAATACATAGGTTGTAGTTGCTGCCGAATAAATATCCAGTATGGATATTAATAAATATGTGAAATGTGATTGTGTCAAAAACCAACTTCCCTATTGTCGATATAAACAACTATTTGACACAATCCTAACTGTGACGAACAGTTAGAAATAAAACCTATATCGCTGGTATAAAAGGGATATTATGAACGCAGCGTGCGATTTCCTAAATCCTACATTATGGGGCAAATATATTTATGCAAATGTGACAACACTAAAGTTTCAAAACCGAAGACAATATTATTAAAATACAAGCTATAATAACGGGTGACAACATATAACAAATATTACATACCATCCTTTGGAAAGCATAGGTCAGATGTCATAACGTAGTATTACTTCTTAAACTTATTAACATTCTTCGAGCATGAAGAAATTAGGATAACACTGAGAGTGTTATTTCGGCCAATTTGGGCGGTTACTTCATGTGAGTTTTTCATCTGACGTGTGTGTCGGAATAATGATGTGGAGGATTTATGTAAATGTTAGCCCAAACTACATTTCCAAGTAACGATGGTTTTGTTGTTTATTTTGAAGAATAATACCGCGTCAGATGAATTCAGCCCAAATATGTTAACAGTTGTCGTGTAAAACATTCGGCAGTAAGTTAGCGTTATTTAGTATTTGTGGATGTCCTTTAACATGGGGAAAATAGACTACTGCGCTTGAACGAGCATGTGAATTGTCGTTTTTAATGTATAGCAACTTTATAATCAATAACAGAGGCATTCTCTGTCAAATAAGGTCGCTCTATTTACGATACCAATTGGGGAACTTTGTAAATTAAATTACGCGTAAACTTAACCTGCTGTAAATATAAAAGGTGTCGGAATCGGCGTACTCGCCCCAGGGCTAACTCGCCCAATCGGCGCGTGCCAACTCGGAATAAACGGCCAATTCGGAATAAAAGATACATACGGGGTGTTATATGGCGTTTGGTCCGTTGTTTCTCAATGAATATTATTGAAATTTGGTGTATATGTCCGGGCTGGGACATGGAATACAACAACGTTTGAATTGTTTTTTAATTTACAAATTTGTTGATTTTATTCATTTTGTTTTCGTTCTGAAACACACTATAAAGTGTATATAATATAATAACGAACACGAGACATACATAATTTATAAACTGTTAACAAAAGATATCAAATTCAATACATGACAAAGATGACTCAGTGGAGTTTATAAAGTGAACATAAAAACATTGAGGTAAGAATCTTTTTAAGGAATTCAACTTTATTTAATGATAATAAACACATAAATTAAAATAACAAACATGAGACATACATGATTTATAAACTGTTAACAAAAGATATCAAACTCAATACATGACAAAGATGACTCAGTGAAGTTTATAAAGTGAACATAAAAATATTAAGGTAAAAATCTTTTTAAGCATTACTAAACCGTTTAGCACAGTCCACTTCACTCATCCGATCATCACTAAACTTCATATTTATCTTGATATTGATCTATCAGATGAGAGCTATCAAATATTTTTTTTATTTTATAGGAAAAAATGGTCGCCAGCGGCCATATTGCATTTATGTTATATGTTATCGCGTCATGTCGATATCTAGTATTACTTAGAAATTTCACCTTTCCAGATTCATAATTGCTCCATTGACTGTAACAGGTGGAATTATTCCCCTCTTCGGATAGAGTGTCACTGAAACTTTATTTTGTCAGACTGTCTGTATAGTCACTGATTATATATGGCAATAATCTGTAATAAGATGTAGCACTATTTTATTTTATATTTACATGCAGTGCTGTTTTTATACAACAATTCTAATCCCCCCTAGATCATCATGTGATCGACCATACATCGCGCGAGGACCTGGTTGAATTAAGGGGGGTTTTTATGGATAACTTCTGTCCTTAAGCTAGATTATACTTATGACATTTAATGGCATGTTTCTAACATGGAGGGTTAGATATGCGTGAGACACCACCACTCTTCAATTCACACCAAGTTATCAGCTGTCATATTCGGATATTAGAACCCATAGCCATGATATATGGTTTATTTTGTGTATACTAGTAATATTGTTATTTTCAGTACCTTTATATACCAGTACTGTGTATAACAATGCATATACATTAATCCATGTATACATGGATATTGATTCAACGGATTCAGTGGTTTTGTCCATCAGTCTATCAAATTTGCGGGGAAAACATGGCCACAAGCAGTACACCCTGTTAAATTTCGAATTTGAAACAATTGGCGCACCCTGCAGCCAGCTTTTATTGGAGAACTTTTTCTCATGTGGATAGTTTGGGTCACCGCTAGATGTGAGCCATGTTTTGTTCTCAAGCTGTCCTTGTGAAGACATCACTGCCAGCGGTGATCTTGAATTTTACTATTTTTATGGCTAAATAATTTGGTTGATCCTACAGACGACACCCCTTGTCCGATCGTCACCAGATTCCACAATGATCTTCTGGATAACCAGGGGGAGAGTAATCTAATTTTCCCGAATTTCGTTAAAAAACATTACCACAGGCAGCAATTTGGTATCTTACTGTTTGATCCTCTTTTGCGTGACTGAATTGTTTAGCAACTGTACAGTCATATCCCTCATCTGATAGTCACAACACTTTATATTGATCTTCGGGCTGACAACTAGATGGGAGCTATCGAATGCTTTGAATTTTTTTGGAAAACATTGTCGCCAGCAGTCATCTTCTATTTTGGTTTTTATATACATGTATATCGCTTCATTCGGATAGCCAGTATTACGTAGGTACTTCAACTTTCCGCATTCCTGTCATCATTTGAAATATAAAAATTTACCTGATACCATGCACCCTTCAAAATTTATTTCGTCGTATCTATTTTAATGACCCGTATGGTAATATTGATACAGATATATTTGTCAAACATTTCTTTGTACAATATACAGGTATTTAGTTTGTAACTAAATCTAGAAATATATAATAGAAGCTGGTGGACCCTACTTCGTCCGGGATGTTCCCCTCTGATTTTCGGTGAATTGCGCGATTTAACCTTGAATTGACCATTTTAAAGGTGAACGTCATGTCGGGTCACGATTTGACCCGCCCAAAACACTCCCCGGACAAAAGTCACGACAAAAGTACCCGTCGAAATCCGCCCGGCTTTACCCGATTTGACCTTGAATTGACAATTTTGAATGTCAAGATTAGGCCAGGGTCATAATTTGACCCACCCGAAACACTCCTGGGACAAAAGTAACAGTAGGTATTATATTTCGTTGAAATACTTCGTTTTAACAGATTTGACCTTGAATTGATCTTTTTGAATGTCAAAGTCAGGTCGGGATCAAGATTTGACCCGTCCAAATAGTCCAGAGACATGCCTACATCAGCACGTTCGAGAACATGGTCCCACGTGAAATTGGACCCGTCAATATTGCTCCCGGGATCGAAGTAGTCCTACACACAAATTTTTAGTCGGATCGGTCAAGGTCCAGAAACATGCCTATGAGCGAGGTCAAGTTGACACGTTAAATACCAAATCCGAGTCGGATCAGTCGAGCAGTGTTAGAGTCTATAACACATACACACATGCATTCATGCATACACACATACATACAGACAGGTGTTCCAAAATGTATAATCGATAGCTACAACAATTCTATGGTAGATAGTTCACGGCCGACCTGATGCATGCATCTTAGTTTTCTTGTACGATATTGCGATGCGTACACCTTGGTGACGAAATACGGACTGAGAAAGCGCGGTAAATAAGCTTACCTGTGATTGGCTAAAACACCTTAGTTAGATATAATACTGGGCGCTGAACTAGACAGAGGAAGACTTAAGCGGGTAAGAGATTGGGCGTAGATAGAGATAGTAAATAGCAAAATACAGATCAGCAATGAGACTAGGACACGGGGAATGTGCAGAACGGAATAGCGCGAAATGGAATGAACCAAGTACGCGCAATGAAATGATTACAATGCGGCTATAAAATGTATATTAGTGAGTTAGGTTTAATAACTTAGTTAGTATACATGTGTAGCATGTAATAAAGGCATATACTGATTTGGTATATAAAATAGCACGGTCACATTTGCATAACAGTGTTCGGTTATGGTCGCTAAGTACATCAAGATAGGGTTCAAAATCAAAGTCGCGTTTGAAAATTCGGTATATATTACCACGACTTGTGTTGTTCATATCATGTTCCAAAGAACCTCGTTGTTCGGAAATAAGGCAACATTTTAGATACGATACTAGCTGATCTACGTTGGTGGCATGACTTGCACGGCATATATGCGGCAGATTACATTTGGCTATTACTCGTGAATACAACTCAACCACGGGGAAATATTTTCATCTGTTCTGGCATCGCATAACAATGACTGCGTTAAAGGTACGGTTGGCCTTGGCGGTGGGTATCCTGTGAAAATATTTCCACCCGTCAAAAACCGCCACAAACAGAAAGAACATCAAAATGTAGACAGACTTTGTCCGTATATAAATAAGAAATATCGCATAACAGTATGTTATTCTCATATGTTTAACCATTGTTATGTAAACAAAAGCATAAAAAGTTACTTTTCTGGTGTTTGTTTATATTATGATGGTAAACATAAAGAGCGTTCTTTGTTGGTGAATTCCTGATATGGAACTAATAAAGAGCGTTTATGACATTTGTGTGTGATTAGCCAGTAGCATTGTGCTGTCCTCTGTAACCCAATCAGGCTCTTGCTTGGGTAAAATATAATAGGTATTTATGATAACATGCTGTTTATGCGATGGTCATGGTATATATGAACGAAACTATATGCGTTTTGATGTTTTTCTGTTTACGGTGTTTGGAACAAATATGAATATTTTCGACAATTAAGGCCTCACGTGCCTTTAAATTCAGTAATTTTTTTTTTAATCTTTCATGTTCGCTATTTGTGACTTTGCACCAGTATTTGAACATTCTAGTTTTAATCAATATACTTAAAGGCAATTTCCCATTTCGCCATATATCATAATTTGGGGTTGATGGTCGTAGTCGAAGTATGTGCTTTAAACATTCTCGTTGAACGTTCTCCAATAAATCGTTACCACCGTATTCCAATACCTCGCAGCCATATAGAAGTATTGGTACAAAGTGTCTATCGACTAAGTCAAGTTGATTTCTTATTGAGAGGCAATGTTTGCGGGATTTTCCAATGATGGAATACATGGCCCTTGTGGTTCTGTCAACCAAAATTTTTTCGCGGGCATGAAGGAGCCAGATTTAGTAAACGTTAAGCCCAGATAGTTAAAGTTGGTTACTATTGTCCTTTGAATATGAATTTCGTTTTCTACGAGAGATTGCACTTTGACATTTTAAGATTTCTTTTTTTCACATTGACTGTTAATTTCCATTTGTCGCAATATTTTTCAAACTGATCCAATTGTGATTGTGCTGACTTGGGGGTATCTACCATGATCGGCATACACAAAACAAACAGATTTTCAAGTAGCAATCGAATCTGCTTTCAATTTCGTTGTTCAATTTTCGTAAACCAATCAGGTTATCTTTTTCAAGGAATTGTTGCAGGTCATTAACATATAAAGAAAACAGAAGGGGAGATAAGTTTCACCTTGTCTAACTCCTTCAAATCAAGGGAAGTATGATGTAGTGGCCGTATTTAATTGTACACAAGACTTGACGTGTTGGTACATATTAACAATTACTCTGAGTATATTGCCGTTAATGCCACATTGTAACATTTTGTACCACAAACCCTGTCTCCACACGGTATCAAAAGCCTTCTTAAAGTCAATGAAGGCACAGAGTAATTTCTTATCCAGATGTCTGGTTATTTCTGACAATAAGGTCAGTATCAACATGCTATCGGTAGTTGAATAGTTCTTTCTAAAGCCGGCTTTGTTTTCTGATATTATACTGTGACTTTCTACGAATACATTCAGTCGCTTAGAAACGACATTCGTGAATAGTTTGCCCAAGCAGCTGAGTTTTGTTATAGGTCTATAATTATTCGGGTCACTAGGATCTCCCTTATTCTTAAATATAGGAATTATCGTTCCCAGTACGGTACCATTTCTTCAGGAATAAATCCAGTGTCTAAAATAACATTAAATAGTTTATGGTAAATCCCCATCATAGCATACGCTGAATGTTTTATGTATTTATTCAATATTAACCCTTTACCCAACAGAACGGCCCTGTGCCAATGCATTCTCTTATATATGCGAGTCGACCATAGGTCGCATCGCATATATAAGAGAATGCATTGGCTTAACACATATTAAAAATGATAAAATTGTCAAAGAATGTAGAAAAATATTATAAAAATTGTTAAAAAATGTAAGAAAAAATTATAAAATTGTTAAAGAATGTAAGAAAAAATGGTAAAAAGTGTTTTAAAAAGATTTTGTTTAGGCCAATGCATTCTCTTATATATGCGAGGCGACCTATGGTCGACTCGCATATATAAGAGAATGCATTGGCACAGGGCATAACTGTAACCATCACAATGTGGTCAATGAGCCGGTTCCAATGATATCCATATTTGTATGGTTTTATTGAGACAGACCGAAGATATTTCAGGCTGTTGAAGCTTTATTTGGGCGTTTTTGGCCGCTTTGTTGGGTAAAGGGTTAAGTCGTGGCCTGATGACTTACTATATTGTGATGGGCATATTGATATCCGTATTCTCGTTTTGTCGAAATTGTTAGCAATTAATCTACTAATGTGTGAGGTGGAGTTGATCGTTCGGAAGTGGTCAGCGAGAACATATATGTCAACGCTACGTTTTGGGCTATGGGTGTGGTCTCTAATCTTTCTCCAAAATTCTCTGGGATTACTACGTTTCATTTGGGACATTTCGCGTGATATTAACTCTCTATGTGTTGTAATAGCTTATAACCGAAAAGTTTGAAGACAAATTATATAACGCGTATCATGTACTATAACCGCCCGTTTATAAACATAATGGTTACAACCATTACAAGTTCTCGAAGTTATATAGACCTCATATTTTGGAATGGCTTAATAACATAATTCTGTCAGATCTTATACCCCTACTGGGCATAAACATTGTGTTTAATTGTTGCACATATATTGACATGGGAACATCTGCACATGTGGAAGTGATACTGTATATATATATATATATATATATATATATATATATATATATATATATATATATATATATATATATATATATATATATATATATAAACCTAGGTTGGATATTAGGGCGACAGTCCTCTTTTGTTCAAGAGATTAAAAGCACTAAGGTGGACATTTTACTGTCTTCCTAACTTTCTTCCCCTAAAGGCGACGAAATCTGTTTTTTTGGAAAATTCTCGTCCGCGAAGTATTGATGCGCATGTGTAATAAGATGACCGTTATTTAGTGAATATGACCTCCTAATTATGAATATTTACTAAATAACGGGTAAGTCATAATGCACGTTATTTAGTAGAGAGTGTCGCCTTAATATCCAATCCAGGATTATATATATACAGAATTCGGACGTGTAGAGATTCCAGATGTGGTACATGCAAAAACATAGTTACTGGTACTAAACTCAAGTTTAAAAATGGGACAGTAGTTCAACCCAATGCGGATATGGACTGCAAATCACGGAACTTAATCTATATTATTATATGCCATGAGTTTTATGTGGGACAGACGGGCAACACTGATGTGTGTGAGCGCATGAGAATACACCGCCAACAAATCAAACAACAAGCTGAGACAAATTGATCTCGGCGAACATCTGGAAATTTGTGGCGGTTGCTCATTCACAGTATTTCCATTATACAAAATGCTATCAATGGACCAATTGAAAAGAATTCGGACGGAAACAATGTTGATAAAAAAACTTCGTCCGAAACTAAATTCAGAAAAAAACTTAAAACCATCACTGGAATAAATATCCAGGGAAGTGATGTCACAATGAAACCAAAATTCGGAAGTGACGTTAATATTCATTATACATTATGATATTATACATTGTGTAACCTGAAGATCAGCAGTAGCTGTGACAGGCCTAGTTACAATACAATAATGTTTTTCTAAGCCATGCTTTCAATTTATTCTTATATACAACTGTACGCATGCATCAAACAACAGCATATATATATATATTTATATATATATATATATATATATATATATATATGTATGTGTGTGTGAGGGAGGGTGTGTGTGAGGGTGTGTGTGTGTGTGTGTGTGTGTGTGTGTGTGTGTGTGTGTGTGTGCATAACTCCGTGTATATATGTTATCTATTTCATGTAAGCATGTAACAGATGTATGCGCCTGAGAATAAACCATTACTTTACGATACAATTAGATCAGAACTTCTAAGTAACTTACCGTAGGTATGATAACAACCAATAATTCCATTGTACGGATCTCATGAACTTCCAAACAAATTAAATTCCGAAATATTCTGGGCGGTACAGAAGTTTATTTTAGATAGTGGCCGTTTCTCATACCTTACTCGTATTTAAATTCGCGCAGTACTATTTTTCGCGCACCCGTCGGTGCGCGAATTTAAAAATGAGCGAAAAATAGTACGACTCCTAAGTTTATACCAATATGTTGATGCGTTACGTACATATATCTAGATTATGAAATGTTGGACCGAATATTAGGCATGCAGGACTATAATTTACATGCGGGATACCAACATCAAAACCATTACTGATATGTATGATATAAGTATACAGCAACAAATCATGGTATCATCATTGCTGTTGAAATAAGAAATACACATATTTTGCTGACTGAAGATGCACGAAAGCACGTCCCCTTGTTCACAACGCTAGAACTACCCCGTTAACGAATATTCATGTCATGTTTTGATTTTTTTTTCTGATGTAAATTTTTTGTATACGCGATTGTGATTTTATTTCTTTCGAGTTCATTGCAATTATGTTTATAACAATTTCAATATCAGAATGATTATTTGGAAAGTATAAACAGCCCACTTCACAAGACATTGATGGTGCAGTTATGTTAAATTGTACACTATGTAAAGCCACAGTGATGGTGTTTAATATGCACACGTATCTTCGTTTTACGAAAATATTTTTGTCAGTTTTGAATTCGCGCAGCATGGTGTGCGAATTCAAAGTGCGCGAATTCAAGACTGAGCGAAAAATAGTACTGCGCGAATTTAAATACGAGTAAGGTATATCACTTCAAGCGACGCGGATAGATTCCATTTGCCCTATATATGAACCACTGTTCTCCTCCGTGGTCATGACGCATATATACGTGCAAGTGATTTCCTCACTGAACAGATGTTGTTGTGTTGTTTTGTCTCTCTCTCTCTCTCTCTCTCTCTCTCTCTCTCTCTCTCTCTCTCTATCTATCTCTCCTCTCTCTCTCCTCTCTACTTCTCTCTCTCTCTCTCTGTGTCTCTCTGTCTCTCTCTCTCCCTCCCTCCCTCCCTCTCTCCCTATCTCCCTCTCTCCCTCTCTCCCTCTCTCTCTCTCTCCCTCCCTCCCTCTCTCTCACTCCCTCCCTCTCTCTCTCTTAACTCCCGTATTACAACGTTATGCCCATATCTCAATTCTATATATGTAATAACTAATAACATTGCAATCAAACAAAAACTATATATCCCATCTGCTTTACATCAAGTGATATTTCTGTCACATGAGGTAACATTTATTCCACGAGGAGAGGACTTTAAAAAGTCATTATGCTTGTTGTCCAATCCTCTTTCTAAATCTCTATGTATCTATACGTGTATTGTGTTTGTGTAAAATGTTTGATTTTTTTACACCAACCATTACAACATATCGATCGCACTCATGTTATCGCCATTTTTTTTCTTATTTTTTTTCTTCTTTTGAAAATATAATAATTATCTAATTTATGCACCATGCATACTGCAGAGGAAGGTTCTCAACTTGATCAAATTAAAAAACACAAATACCTCTTCGAAATATTCTGCCCCATTTTCTTCCACTGCATCATGGATCCGTTTGAACCGACGACTCCTCGAACATTTCACACTCTTCAGTCGATTTGATGAAATTGTAGGACCAACATTGGGCGTCCCGTTTGCACTGTCTGGCGCATTGTAAAAAACATGTTTGGCGGCCACCTTCTTCAATGCTGTCCCTCCATACTTTGTGTTTTGACGTCCGGGTCGCCCGTAGACTGTTTCATGTACAGCAACAGTCCCCGATATAACCACAGAACAACAGAGAATCGAAATCCAAGCCATTTCGCACGGTGCGTGCGACTGTCTGTTTCACCTTACTGTGTGCGCATATTAACGTGGGCAATGTATTGTTCGGTTACTACAACTCATATTTATTGTTAGCTTTTCAGGATTCGCTCTTTGTCGAAAAAAGGAGGTCTGAAACTTTCCAATCGATGACAGATTATCCAATCGATCAAGCACTGCATTATGGTGTCATTGTCAATCTTGTTAGTGTGTATTAATTAATCCTATCTATACTAAATAGATTCTCACAGTCAGTTACAAATGTACATAGGAATGGTCTATTATTGATTTGCAGGGATGCATGAGTAATATAAGCAGATGACAGATAAATACACGTAAAGGATGAGTCATATATATCAAGGGAAACAAGAATACACACTTGCATTCGCCACCATTCGCGCACCACACAGGCATTGCAAATATCCACAATATTACCCATAAATAACACATCGAAGTCTATCACAAACACTCATATTGAAAACGCTCTTTATTATCTACCCCTTTTGTGCGACAGAAACATGGACGCTCTTTATAAGAGTCGATCATTGGAAATTTTGGTGACAAAAATTCAAAGCGTGTTAAAACTTCTTCTTTTGAATGTCGGTATTTGGCCAACAAACCTCATATTAATTGGTCCGTTCTAATTTATTTTCTGGTAAAGAAAACATACATACCAGAAAATATACACGTGATAAATGATAGTGTCAAGTCGGACAGGATATCTACAAGACTACAAGAACACACGCACATGCATCATCTTTTTTCCCATCGTAGACGAGTGGAACTATAAAGCAGGCCTATCAACGGTCCCAGTATCTGTCCCCTGCAGAACCGTCGGTAATTTTCACGGTACCGGTACTGAGTGATGAGTACCGCCGGTACACGGTCATATAGTCGGTACTCTGATAACTAGACTCTTTACGTGTGTATAATACAGCGTTAACAAAACCACATCAATTGTTGGTTATTGCTAAATAAATGTTCTTGTAAGTCGCAATATACTCGCATAGTAGCAGACCCGAGTTGCAACTTGCCCCGACCAAATGGTGTCACACGAGTATACTTATTTCATCACGAAGTTTAATAATTTAAATAACACACATCGTCTACGTATATCATCGGGTGCCACCATCGGTCACCTCTCAAAGTGATCAGTAAGCGACGCTTATATGAAGTATGGAACATATAATATACATATAGTCTGGTCGATAAACTAAAATTTTAGGGTCAACCTATAAAAAATTCGCACTGAGTTGGTTTTTATACCATTTTGAAGAGGAAGCTATCCTCTATAACATATCCAAAATCCGCTAAAATCCGCTTTGAGCATTTTTAGTAATTCAAGATGGCGTCCAAGATGGCTGCCATTTTCCTATAAGTCAGCTTGATGCAATTATAGTGAGAACATCTTGTCATATGTATACACATGTATACATTATTGTGAAGCTATGACATAACGCCATCTTTAAGTGACAAAATTGGAACTCCCCGTCCAAGATGGCCGCCAAAATGGCGACCGGAAGTGGAATTTTTACGTTTTTTACTAATAAGATAAGTTTTTACTAATAAGATAAGTTTCTGTGGTTTGGAACTGGTTGAGAATTGTGACTTTATTTTGTATATAGCATATTAACTGACCGTTGCAGCAATGAAATGTGCTGTTCGTGGGGTCCACACCCCTTCCGATCACTCACAAATTCGAGTTTACAAATCGCGGTATAACATTTCGCAAAAGATCCCCTTTGGGATTCTGGTCATATTTCACCAAGAAGTGGGAAGAACTTTGCAATGTAAGTGATCCATTCTATATCTTATTGATATTCGAACTCAATGGTACCAAAATTGTCACTTTGGCTCAAAATGGCTGTCAAAATGGCCGCCAAAATATGGAAAATGGTAATTATTATCCCAGCGTGCCATGCAACCGCTTACAAGTTGTGATGATGTACACAAATGAATATTCTGTCTTATATACATTGAATACCAACATTTCTCATGCACCTTGATTAATTTTTACTATTTACTATTCTGTAAATATGGCATAGTGTGGTGCTTTAGACAATATTACTCAAGATGACTTGCAAAATGGCAACCAAATTTGGTAAAAAGTTTATATTCCCAACACTGTTCTCTGCTGTTCCGAAATGGTAGCAAATTGTGACTCACTTGGTTAGTAAACATGCTACTTAATCAACTGACAACTTAATCTTATATTATGGTTGACCCAGAAAACCTTATGAGGTACGACAGATTAATTTTAAGGGATACAGTATGGATTTTCCGAACACCTCTTTTGGGATTCTGTCCATGTTTTTTAACGGAAACTGACATAACGTTGAAACTGAACTGAAAGGTATCATATTATGTGGCTACTCTGGCCTATTAGCATCAATATTGATTAACTTATAAACTATTGTCAGGAAAACCGTTTTCTTCACATTGCATATAAAACGAAATTAATGTGGAGAACACTCTGATATTACCCCTATCGATTAACATATCCTTGAGTTATTGTAGAAAGCGATAGTGACACAAAGGTGCACCAGTACAAATCACACATGAGCATGCAGTCACTCCATATATACATGAACACCACGTAAATGGACATGTGCCACTCGCTGTATAGACATACACCCTACCATTACCACACAGCCACAATTGGGTTTACCGATACACCAACTCGTGGCCCTATGGCCACGAATAACCATGCAGACACACCAGGAATACTCATACACCTCACATGACCTGTATACATATTCACTACATATATGAACACAAAGTAACCTCTTGTATACCTATTCTCCCAACCACAGGCCATACAGTCACTCCATGTATATTTATTTTCCACATGCATAGCTATACAGCCACTAAAGATATACATATACACCTCACCGATGACCTACAGTCACCCCATACATGTTCGCTACGTCCATGATCATACATCACTTCTTGTATACCTATTTGCCTCACCAGTGGTCATACAGTCTCACTCCCTGTATATATACATATTTGCGACACCCGTGGCCATATAGCCACTCAAGATATACATACACACCCAACCCAAAACTATAGTGTCCTCCAGGTAATGTATATACATATATACCTCACAAAATTGGCCTTACGGCATCTCTATATATAGCAATGTCTCGTACCGCGCATACGGCCATTCATACACTCCAGACTTGCATATAGACCTGACCCATGACAATCCAGCCTCTCTGTATACGCATAAACCACATTCGTGATCATCGTCACTCCTTGTATATCAATTCAACCCACCATTAATTTTGCCATACATATGTACATATTGTACAATTTGGCCGTGCCATGGCCATGTAGTCACTCATGATATACATATACAATTCACCCATGACCACAGCGTCACTCCATGTGTATATATATACCTCACCAATGGCCATACAGCCCTTCTAGATATACCAATACCCGCACACACAGCCATTCGTACAATTCAGACAATACAGACAATACAGCTCAATCGTGACAATTCAGCCACTCGCTGTATAAATATACACCCTCTCCATAAACATTCAGATATTCACTGTATGATTGTACACACCACCAATGACAATACAATAGACCCTACATATAAACATATACATCTCACCCATCACCATGAGGTCACTCTCTATATATATTCTAGCCGCCAATGGCCATCAAAGTGTACTCTAGGTATGCATATACACTTCAACAATGACCATGCAGTCATTCGTGTACATATACACATTGCCCATAACCATACAACAACACCCTATGTATACATACACCCATTCATTGCCATACATCCAACATATGTATACATATACACTCACCCATTACAATACAGCCACCCAATGTACATATGTACAGCCCACCCCTGACCACACAGTCACTCCATATATACATACAGGACAGTGTAGCTGCTCTCGTTATGACCATACACCACTTCAATGACCAGGCAGCCACTCACTATAAACATGTTCACATCACACATCGCCATACAGCTACTCCTTATATACATATACATCTCACTATGGACATCCCATCCATGACCATATATTCACACATTGTATAACTATTCACATCATTCATGAATACAATAACTCCAAGGATACCTACCCACCTCGCATATGACCATCCAGTCAACAGACATACACACTGTATTAAGTTGATCAATGTTGATGCTAATGGGCCAGAATAGCCACATAATATTATCCCTCTCAGTTCCGTTTCAACGTTCTGCCCATTTCCTTTTAAAAACAAGGAAGCTTTTGGCAAAATCCATATTGCTTTGATTGCGATTTTTTGACGATTTTGATATCAGGTTTGGGACAGAAAATTTCGAAAAATTCTGGTAATTTCGGTGGTTAAAATAGTAACAAATACCTAAGGTGCATCAGAAATGTTAGTACTCAAGCTATATGAGACAGAATAGTCAATTGTGTGCATCATCACAACTTGTAAGCGGTTGCATGGCACGCTGGGATAATAATTACCATATTTCCATTTTGAGCCAAAGTGACAATTTCGGTACCACTGAGTTCGAATATCAATAAGATATAGAATGGATCACTTGCATTGCACAGTTCTTCCCACTTCTTGATGAAATATGATTAGAATCTTGGGGATCTTTTGTGAAATGTTATACCGCGTTTTGTAAAATCGAATTTTTGAGTGATCGGAATGGGTGTGGACCCCACGAATAGCTTATTTCATTGCTCCAATGGTCAGTTAACATGCTAAATACAAAATAAAGTCACAATTCTCAACCAGTTCCAAACCACAGAAACTTATCTTAAAGATATTAGTAAAAAACTTTAAAACTCCATTTCCGGTCGCCATTTTGGTGGCCATCTTGGACGGGGAGTTCCAATTTTGGCACATAAAGGTGGCGTGATGTCTTAGCTTCATTAAAATGTATACATGTGTATACATATGACAAGAGGTTCTCACTATAATTTCATCAAGCTGACTTATAGGAAAATGGCAGCCATCTTGGACGCCATCTTGAATTACAAAAAATGCTCAAAGCGGATTTTAGCGGATTTTGGATATGTTATAGAGGATATATTCCTCTTCAAAGTGGTATACAAACCAACTTAGTGCACAAAATTTCTAGGTCAAACCTTTTATCGACCAGACTAATAATGCACATAATGTAACCTAAACATAAAATACAGTTACAAACGACCAATCACTCGCTAAGTAACACCTAATGATGCACGTGGCCCAGACTGACGCCACGTGCAGTTGAAGCAATGTTGAGGGGAAATACAATATATATTTATATTATTCAAAGACATCAAACGGCCAATCGCCGACTAACATGCACTTGTCTTCTTTTGAAATGTTTTGCGGTTTTCTTCTTTTACGTTGAAATAGTGTAAATGGTTGGTCAGTGCAGACAGCTTCAGGTTTACATCATTGCGTTTTGTTGTCCGCCGAACCAACGGGTTCGGAGGACTATTATAATCAGCACGTCCGTCCGTGCGTGCGTCCGTCCGTGCGTGCGTCCGAGGTTTCCGGATGATAACTTTAGTTAGAGTGAACCAAATTAAATTAAATTTGGTAAATGGGTTTACTAGCAGAAAAGACAGGTCAAGTTCGAATTCTGGTTCCGTCCGCCAATTTTCACCAGAGTTATGCCCCTTTTTTTACTTAGAAAACCCCTGAAAGTTGGTTTCCGGATGATAACTTTAGTAGAGTTAATCGGATTCAAACAAAATTTGGTATATTACTTTCTCCCAGCCAAACACAGGTCAAGTTCGAACTTGGGCTCTGCCCGACCATTTTTGGCAGAGTTATGCACCTTTTTCGACATAGAAAATTCAGTTTTTCTTCTGTTTTTGTTGGTTTCCGGATGATAACTTAATTTTGGATTGTTTATATGCAAAACCCGTTTTTTTGTGGATTTCTTATATCAAAATACAGCTCAAGTTCGAATTTCGGTTTAATCCGATAATTTTTGCGAGAGTTATGGCCCTTTTTTGTCCGCCGACCCGACATATAAAGCCCCAAAAGTTGGTGTCCGGATGATAACTTTAGTAGAGTTATTCAGATTTAAACCAAATTTGGTATGTGTCTTTCTCCCAACAAAACACAGGTCAAGTTCGAATTCGGGTTCCGCCCGCCAATTTTCACCAGAGTTATGTCCCTTTTTTACATAGAATTTTTGCCAATTTGAGGTTTCCGGATGATAACTTTAGTAAATGTGTACTGAATGAAATTAAATTTGGTATGTAGGTTTACTAGCACTAAAGACAGGTTTTTATGCGCAAACAACGGTCGTATCAAGCCGACACTTATAGGCGGACATGAGGTCTACCGACATTTTATTTTATTTAAATCGGATGGCATAGCCCCAATTTGTTTTGTCAGTGAACTGGTGTTTGTGAATAGACGCTGTTTATTATTAATCATATTCGATAGCTGCGGAAGCTTTTGCAACCGGTGTGTTCGTTAATTCTGCAACAAACATACCAAAGAAGAAAGCTTTGTGACCGACCCGCCAACCAACTCCAAACGTCGCTACTTATAATTCATTCAAAATTACGAAAATGACCGTGGCAGCTACAGACTCAATAATCAATATTACATCGAAGTTACTATATGATTTCATACCTTTTACAACCTAAAATTAATGGTCCCACACGTAAATATCATGACAAGCCTAATTACATTCTGTTATCTTTGCAATTTATCATTTTCAACAAGGATCAGATAGCTTGGTTCAGTATATGCACTATCATAAACATTGAGTAATCTTTTCAAGCAGATTTGATGTCCAGTCTGGGAATCGTCCTTGCATCGCTGAGGTTTTATCGTATCAGTCAATAAAGTACATGTGCACATTATTTTCAGCAAAGTCTTTTATTCCTCATTCCTGTAGCGTCCTCTCGTTATGGGACGCTCGACTAGATTTAGATAGAAACACATCATAAGAGTAACAATTCCCATATGGCGCATAGCATTATATATACGCATCTTGCCGACTGAGACAACTGCCCCCTTTGGTCACGAATATAGTGATCATTTGGATCATCATATAAAATTTTGTGTTCGCTTGCACCAAATGGCAAACTGATGTTCCATTTCGTTGGAAGATAATTCCGATATTAAAGAACCATCCCTTTAAATGGACTCAAATGTTTTCGAAATGGGTTCATGTGTAATACAGGTAACATATTTTTTTTAAGTTTCTAAAACAACTGCCATTAAAGGCACGGGCGGCGTTCGTTGCAGAAATATTTATATTTGTTCAAATCGCCATCAACAGAAGGAACACCAAAATATATACTGTTCCGCTCATATGCCAAACATAATCAGCGCGTGAATAGTATATTGTCGTCAAGACGTACGATGGTGTACGTAAACAAGAGACTGCTCGTGTTACATAAGTTGTGCTTCTGTTTACATAACAACGCAATTATATTGGTTAATCACACAAAAATGATGTAAACGCTCTTTATTATTTCCATATCAGGAAAACAGTAACAAATAACGCTCTTTATGTTTACCATATCCGGATCTAAACAAAAGCCAGGAAACGTAACGTTTTTTGCTTTTACTTATACATAACAAAGGGGAACAAATTGACAATAACATACTGTGTATGCCATATTTCTGATTGGCAAAAGAACAAAGGTTGTCTATATCTTACTATTCCTTCTGTTTATGACGGTTTTTGACGGAGGTGAATATTTTAACAGTATACCCACCGCCAACGCCGCCCGTATCTTTAACAAGCGCGTATAAATCATATCGATCTTATTGTCATTATTAATAACACTCCAATGACGAGTTATCGCATTTAAAAACTAGTGTTATGTACAAAGTCAAATTAAACCAATCAAAGTAAAATAAAAACTTGACGGCAAACACTATACAGTTGTCGCCCGTTGTCGAGGGAGACATTGAGATTTGTCAAGCTCCGAGGGAGACATTCCGTTCTCGAGCGGGTGACAAATCTCAATGTCTCCCGAGAAGAAGGTCAACAACTGTTTTGTTATCCGATTATACCACAGAAAATATCCTTGCCACCCACACGCACGATGTTGCACTGAGTCATGAGTGCTTTCTTTCCCAATTATGTATATTTTCAGTAACTACTTATCGTCCCATAGGATTTCTGTTCCATAAACGATAGTCAAGCTTTTAAGCGTTTGATAATCCGCGTTTATTTACGATCATTTTGGTGGTCAAATCGTCAATATCGGTCCATGCAATGTAAACCATTAAGCCATATAGGTATGTTCTCGTCTTCTGCAAGGCATATTCAATGTCGTCTTGTGCGCGCAATTTACTCGCGATGTTCATTTCATAACGGTCTTCCCCGAAAGCTATTGGGAAGTTGTCAATTTCATTAATGTACATTCATATGTGTCAGTGCTCATGGCGATCCTCACATAAAATACTTCTATGATCACATTGCAGACATCGCGGAAGATAAGCGTACAGTACCATTCATTCGCGACAAACGTATGCATTACGTTGTCTACCAGCGAACATTGATAACCAACCAACCAAAATGGATCCTCTCTTTCAATCTTGCATCATAATGTCGACATGAACAAATTGAATCACCGAGATAATTGCGATGTAAAAAGTAAATAATAACGCTTGTCCGATAAAAGTATCAACTTAAAACTTAAGAATATTAGTGTTCACTAAATATATGCAAATTAGCAAACACCACAACTGGTGTGTTTTGCGAATCCGTACCGTGGGGTATATAAGATCTATGCTTTTTAAGTACGTTGTATATATATAGTTATGCGAAGTAGATGAGTTACTGCAGTGTGTGTCTGGAGATATTCTTGCAATATAACATCAGGCGGGCGACAAAAACAATGTCTCCCGGGTAAGCATCAGAAGGGTGGAACATAGGGAGGAGGATAACAATGGGAAAGGTCAACGCATTGACAAATCGCACTTAGACTAAACTATTTGAATGTACTAAGTGATTGGCGATTCTTTTGACAAATCGCTGAAACAGTTTTGTTTACATAACATTTCTTTCAACACACGAATTATTTTTATTGGAGATCTATCGAATATTATTATTAGAACACAGTGTGTCTATTCTCCATGTTCTTCTTGTGGTAATGTTTTACAGACTTGTATAACGTTTGCACATTACCCACTCTAGGTGTCTTTGTTTCCTTCAATTGTTTATCTAGGTTCCAATTGAATCAACTTGCATTTGCCCAGGATGCAGCAGGCGGCACATATATGGGAATGACGTTGCCTGTTATAAATTTGGTTATAAAATAAATTACATGTATGTCGACTTCTTCATCTATGCCCACTCGGTCATCATGTCTTTTAAAGTATTCCACATCATCTTAATTCAAGTCACGCAGCTTAATTCTACTTATGAAATGTATCATGGACTACTTGGCTTTCATAGCTGATCTTACCAAAAACAAAGCGATTAGTTTGTTTAAACACATTTTATAAGCAAAAGCTAGAGGGATAAAGACACAAGTTTAAAAACAACTTAAGCGACCAGTTAGCAATGCTTCGTTGTAAGATGGAAACTTACAATCATTATTAAAACGCCAAGGACACGTCCAAACGACCAATTGCCGACTGCAATTTACGTGGTGTTATATTCGTGATTTCGTGTGAAATGATTGTTTTGAAGCGTTTTTTTATATGTAAATAAATTATAATCAATCGATTGGCGAAATCAATTCTTCGAAATCCACATTCTTATCTACTTCCTGGCTTACGACCAAACTATATTTCGTACCTGCCACATTGTACGCATAACTCGTATAAATCCGAGCAGCCATACAATATTACCACTTTAATCTATCAGCACCGGAGCCGCTACCGCGATACCACCCCCGGAACCATCCCGGTACCGATAGGTCGGGAATCGCCGGAACTTTGAAAAGCCCGCTATAAAGTGTGAACTGAAATACCACTAAAATTTGTTGAGTGTTCTTGGTTAATTTGATGTCAGTTAAGTCGGTTCTGTGAAATAGTGTTATTATAGTTCTGAATTATACTGGTGCCCATTGAGCAATGACCAATGACTGTAATCTCACGAAAACAGAGAACATGTATCATGTTCTGCGTAATTAGCCAGGTTGTGTAAATCCCCTATTTATGAGTGAGATTAGATTTCAGCAGCTTGGTCCAATCGGTAAAGTACTCAGTGCAATAGGCCGCTGACGAAGCTGGTTCTAACCCATACAAGCTCGGATTCGTTATACATACCAAGGGCGGTTAATAAGATACGTGTATCTGGGCAAGTTTGTCAGTTGTTTTCAGGGGGGGGTCGGTTGTTTCTACACGCAGCGGCATTATTTCTTTGTGAAATTTACTCTCTGCCTGGTCATTATTCCACCCGTAATACTGAGAACGCCGTGCTATGGCGCACATATATTACAAATGTATTGGATATAGAGGCCGTGTCTAAACGGGTATATATATAATAGCCTATCTCAACGTCCGCATCGGAGTTGGCCATATAACTGATTGCGGGATGCAACCAAAGAGGTTATACGGTCGACTACGTGCATTGGGCCACCTCATGTTGCCCATGCAGCAATGGTGAAGCTGGTTCAAACATCAATGCATTTGATTGTATTGATGTTTCATGAAGAGAGGGTTTACCTGGATTCATGATTTTTTAGGTTCAACAGTTGCTTGTCGGCACCTTTAACCAACCTAAAGATTCTTAAGCATATCGTTATTCCCAAAGCTCTATATGGCTGTGAATCATGGTGGGATTTGTCACATACGCAATATACCACGATAGAACGCGCTTATCGCATGTGTGTTAAGAATTTACAGCGCATTCCGAAACGCAGTAGTACAATATCATCCCTATCACTACTCGGACTTCTCCCTATTGAGTACGAAATTCAGCGGAGAAAATTATTGTTTCTTGGAACACTGATTAACTTACCACGGAATCACAGAGCAGCTCTCGATGTATTCCTATTCAATTATCACGGTAATCGAATATACGGTCTCCCGATGACAGGATTTCTAAAAGATATATCTGATACTCTCCATCAATTCAACTTATACCATTATCTTCCATCTTTTACGGAAACGGGTTTCTTCCCTACCCAGTCCACTTGGAAGAAAATTGTCAGAGATTGTCTCTCTGCTCACTACTCACGCGAAGTGAGTCAGAGTGGTCAGAGAGACGATTCTCTATCTTTTCTCTTCAAGGTAAAACCCGACAACCAGTCACTGTGGAAACTTTGGCAGCTCTCTCGAGAAGAACCTGAGAACACGTTTTGGTATTCACTGATTGCCATATTTGGAATTGAAACTTTTACCTTTCTTGACAGCATGAATAGCGATACATTCCTTGCGTTTTGCCTAGGCGGGTGTATCCCATTGCAAATTGAACTGATTTGTGATGAATATCGTCTTTTCAAGCGATGTGTGAGGTTTATTTTCATCCTGTGTTCTGACTAAGTTTTATGATGAAGACATCATATCGGATACTTCACTATATATATATATATATAGGTCTTAAACATCTTGTCTTGCAGTATATCATTCCCACAATGAATTTCTCAAGTTAAATTATATTGCATGTGTATACATGTCTTCATGTAACTTTTGTATATATATATATTGTACCATAATGGTCTCCATATTTGGAGGAATAAACATATATCTCTCTATTTGATTGTATTGATGTTTCATGAAGAGAGGGTATACCTGGATTCATGATTTTTTAGGTTCAACAGTTGCTTGTCGGCACCAGCCGGTCGGTATATGTTACTCCTATACATATATATATAAGTACATGTCTAATGTAGTTATCCAAATTCCAAAAAGTCGTCGTATCAGATAGCTCATGGATGGTAATTATATATGATCACATGGAAACCCCGCCAGTGACTCCCAACTTCCCAAATAGTGTGAGGGCCATTCATACACGCATACCGTTTTATATACTGGTTAATGCTATATTCAACATCAGTATATATACTGGAGACTGGGGCACAGTGTGTCACATAATTCTATGACGTATACATATTCTCTCCCAAGAAGGAGGCAATAATGCATATAATTCCCACTCGCACACACAGTGCTGTTTCTGTTTTGGTTCCGATGTTTGTAAACGAAGTGTCGCAAAAGCTCCATGTATGATATAAGCTTATATTTTGATCCTACCTACACAAACGTTGCGTGTTAAAATCTGCGAACATTATTAGCATTGTCTGCAGAATAGCCGGGATAAAGTTAATAATTGTCAGCTACATACAGTCCAGCTGGAACTGCCATCGTTTCATTGATCAGAGTGTAACCGGACACCAATAATAATGCAGAAGCACTTATAGTCACCAATGTGATCTATTACGTTCGACGGCCTTCCATAGTTTGTCGTCTCCGCATCGAGTGCTGCTATTGTAACATCAACTGAATCATATATGGAAGGATACATCAACAGATAATTACATACAATATTGATACGGGGTTTAAACCAGTAAAACTACATATTTGAAATTGCTATCAACCCTAGTTGTACTACATATTTATATATATATCTTTATATATATCTTTAATCCTCCGATAACGAAGAGTGGATAAACATACATATTATATATTGTTTTACAAACTCGTGAACAAAGAACAGTACGACAGAAAGATAAGTCTTATCAGCAACAAAGATTACCCTTCATGTAAATAACGTATTTACAAATACATAGGTGCACACAATCGTTCAGATGCACATTCGGGCCATCGTACATGTATTACGTACTTACATATACGCTCATTCGCGTGCATATGTGCATCCAATCATGCATACATCGATATACACCTGCCTGAGGCATGTATACATCCATCCATGCACACAACCGCATTAACCCCTCACATGCTGGCCAACACTCGCAAAGAAACGCACACCTGACGTACGTACATAAATACATACATACATATGCATAAATCCATACATTCATACATACAAACCTATTACATACCTACACTTTCCTGGATACAGATATACAGCCACACAGATACACGTACGTATATACGTGCAAACATGCACAGTCAGCAATATCCACATATACTCGTTTCACCTATCCATATACATATGCACATATACAAGTATACACACACGGTGACACACACGTTCACACAACACAAAATCAATAAGTCAAGAGGGACCGGGCCGGATCTATAGCTTGCAGCGAGTATATGAATTAGGATGTAAGATAAAGTGACAACGTTTAAGAAAAGCAATGAGCTTGTTTCATTTTTGGAATTGTACCGTCTCCGTTCGTGGGCTATCAGCATAACCATTTTTGGGTTCGGTTAGTATTGACTCTATGTAATACTCACTACATACCATAGGTCCCCGTCCATTTACAACAACAGAATGGCGACCAGAGCGGCCAGTCTAACAGTACGTAAGTTTTCGTGCAAGATGCGAGAAACAAGTACTTAGTGGTTATACTCGCAACGAAAGTCCACGACCAGTTGAAATCGTCTGGCCGAAAAAATTCTCTAAACGGACTACTGTTAATCAATTCGGCACCACGATGCGCCAAACAAATTATTGCGTTAGTTTACTATAATTTTCCCATAATTTTGCTGTGTTTCTAACGAAAAATGTGACAAATTTGTATTTATCAAGAAATGGTATCAAGTTATCAGCAATGTCAGGTATGTGCCCCAAAAATATTGCTGCAAGTTCTGGTGTGTTCAGATTGTCCAGCATAATATAGAAATTGATCCCAAAGAGATCTATTATCTTGTACCATATAACATTTCGAGTTTCGCAAATTGCTGGACAATCGAACAATATGTGCATTACTTTGTGTATATATGGATGCAGACACGCATCACACACTCCTTTTTGGTCATATGTTGTTTGTGATATTATTCTTCCCACCTGAAGAAAAATTTCTTTGAATTGAGGATGCGCACGTTCGACGGCCTTCCATAGTTTGTCGTCTCCGCATCGAGTGCTGCTATTGAAACATCAACTGAATCATATATGGAAGGATACATCAACAGATAATTACATACAATATTTATACGGGGTTTCAACCAGTAAAACTACATATTTGAAATTGCTATCAACCCTAGTTGTACTACATATTTAGTACCCTTACTGGCTATATAGGTCACAATTTGGTACAGCGGTACAAAAAGGTACAGCGGCGTGAACATAAGATCATGGTTACGGAGGTCAAAGAAGCAACAGAGGAAGTGAATTATAAAGACCTTAAAGATGCATAATCCGAATTAACGCTCCCAAATGAATATTTCTTTGGCGTCGGGGTGAGAAATATTTGATTCGAGTCGAGGAACCCACCCATCAAAGCTCAGAGTGATCAAATATCAATTTTTGAAATTTGTTATTTCTCGAAATGTGTGATTACTTGTGGCCCAGAAACGAGTCGTCCAACCGATTGTCTAGAACATAATTGCGGATGAAGATGGATAATTCTAAATCAAGTGGTAATATGGCCAAATTTCTTGATACACAAGAGATAATTCGCCATATTTCGTTGAACAACATGTTGATAAAAAAAACGTTTTGGCAAATTTTATACCATCGTTGACAGCGTTTAGCATTATTTTGTTATAATTAATCGATACTGATAACAAAATCGTATTTTGAAGAAAGTTGTTGTTGTTGTTTTTGTTGTTGTTGTTGTTTTAACTTGGAGATATGGCGATCGTCTGATCGGATTGAGTATCTTTAAGCATTCACTTTAATTCATAGCTGATGAATTGAAGAAAAGAGACGATGAGATATGGGAGGTAGTATTGGATGTCCAGGCCCGTAGTATTCGGACTAACCTGATTTTTACAGGGATCGCTGGGGACCGGTCGTGCAGCACAGAGCAAGACCCGAGGATCGGGATTGATACTTTCAATATTCGGTTTCAACTTGTGCATAGTCTGTACGATCCGACAGAACATCACAACCGCTGAATTCAAAGACAAGGAGTTCGTTAAATTTAAAAGCTGGAAGTTGACAGGGAGTCATATTCACATATATGACCAATGGCCGCAGTAATTCGAGAGTACACGGGAAAAGCTATATCTGATAATGAGGAAAGAAATGAAGGAGAACCTTAATGTTAAAATGGTTAAAGGTCGATTATTCATCGATGGACATGAATATAAACTACCAGACAACCAACAGCCATCTCCGACTGTACTACCAAAATTAATACCGATATTTAGTCACAAAATCACATCGATGTCGGTACATGTACCAATGCAGGAAAACCATGACGAACCGGTGAGTTTTCATGCACGTCAAAGTGTTCAAATTGTTGAAAATACGCCTCATGATTTGGCCGTCATGGACGTGCCACTTGACTTAACTATCGGTGTAGACCCCAACTACCCCAACTCAAGATAGGACACGAGCGCAAACGTCATATACACCAACATCGGCGACATAGGACAGGAACGGTGAACCAGTACAGACATTGCCTCTTATATAACACGTACTGCTTCTACTGTCACTGAAAATTATTATACTTAATGGGATTGTCAGCAAGCTTAAATGTCCAGAATTTTGTTCGTTTATAAATGAGTTTGAGAGTATTGGGTTATGCGAGACAAAAACTGATGACACTAATGTAATATATATACCCGGTTATGATGTGAAATTTTGAAATAGAAAAGAATCAGCTAAATTAAAATTTGTCGGAATTTGTCTCAGCCAAGCATGAGCTAGAATCGTATATAGAAATATTGGAAAGCAACTCCACAAATGTTTTGTGGTTCAAACTGAGTAAAACTCTTTTAGAAATATCTGATAATGTAAACTTTGGAATCATATATATACCTCCAGAATCAAGCGATTGCTTATCTTTGACTAATTTTTCATCGAGAATGAAATAATATCTAAATATGAGAATTGTGACAACTCATATCCAATGGGAGGCTTTAGGTTACAGTGAAGTAATTCGATTGGTAGCGCCCTCCAACGGATTTTGGACCAAGATGCAGGAGAGAATTAAAAATATTCTGGGCTCTGGTTGGTTAATAGTAGTTTCGATATTTAAACATATAAAATACATGCAATCACTCATCTTGAAATTTCAGACTCCAAACAAAACATTGGCACATTGTAAAGCACGTGGTTCCTAGATTTAATTTGTTTGGTGTGAGGTGAAAAATGTCAATATGTTTTTCATGCAATTCTGACTCTCGATTATAAATCCCAAATTTAAAGATACATTCCATGCTCGACGATATGATTTTTTTCATGCAGAAACTTTGCGCAGATGCCAATTCCGGTGACCATGTACTCATTTATCACAATTCGTGGATAGTCAGGGCTGCAGGCCATTATATGTTAACACTGGGGCCTATGGGAAATAATTACTTCACTGTAACCTAAAGCACAAAAATGATCCCTTTTCTCATTTGGGCCCAGTGGTGGGTTTCCTATAAACATTGACCAACAAACAATTAGGGAACTTGTAGCACGTGGCATATTATATTATTTGAGTCGGTGGTAATCAATGAGAAGCCAATATTAACCCATCTGGGACAATTTTTGCTTCAAATTTTCACCTCGAAAATCTCTCTTTTTTCTCCGTTATGAACCTATATGTGTACCTTTAATGAATGTCATGATAACAAATCACGCACTGAACATCGAGGGTCAGTACACAACTGAAATAAAGGCTTTTCGACTAGCCATGAGAGCAAACTACATCGCTATATGTGGCAGGTCTCTAAAATTTGATGTAAAACATGACCAGTGCAGGGTTAAATGGCAGCCAATTAGTCTGTTTGAGGTGGCTTGTCGACAAAAAGTGTAACACGGTGGTGTGTTTGAGTGATGTGGCTGTTTCCATGCACATACATGTAGGCACATAATCATTCTGCTGCACTCAAAACTTCAGTTTTTGCCAAAATTTCGTTTACCAGGACTCAGAATTTGCCAAGTGCGCCCAATTCAAGCTCCAGCGTGTCCCTGTTTATCAGGCGAACCATCGTCCATATTTTCTCAGAGATAAATCGGTCAGCTTTCACACCAATGATGGGTATATATGCTACCATCGTTAACTTTATCGACATGGACCTCACATGGTGACTTTTCGTGTTCATTTAAAGATATTTTGTGTTGCAATTGTAAACAGGGGTGGGGTCAGGATAGGGTTAATAAGACGGAAACAAAGTCATGGATAGAGATTTTGTATTTTATTTTCAAATGTGAAGAGTCCAGTGACAGATTTGTGTCATTTTCAGATGGCATGTCATTGACGTTGTTGTCACTTTAAAGCACAAAAATGATCCCCTTTCTCATTTGGGCCCAGTGGTGGGTTTCCTATAAACATTGACCAACAAACAATTAGGGAACTTGTAGCACGTGGCATATTATATTATTTGAGTCGGTGGTAATCAATGAGAAGCCAATATTAACCCATCTGGGACAATTTTTGCTTCAAATTTTCACCTCGAAAATCTCCCCTTTTTGTCCGTTATGAACCCATATGTGTACCTTTAATGAATGTCATGATAACAAATCACGCACTGAACATCGAGGGTCAGTACACAACTGAAATAAAGGCTTTTCGACTAGCCATGAGACCAAACTACATCGCTATATGTGGCAGGTCTCTAAACTTTGATGTAAAACATGACCAGTGCAGGGTTAAATGGCAGCCAATTAGTCTGTTTGAGGTGGCTTGTCGACAAAAAGTGTAACATGGTGGTGTGTTTGAGTGATGTGGCTGTTTCCATGCACATACATGTAGGCACATAATCATTCTGCTGCACTCAAAACTTCAGTTTTTGCCAAAATTTCGTTTACCAGGACTCAGAATTTGCCAAGTGCGCCCAATTCAAGCTCCAGCGTGTCCCTGTTTATCAGGCGAACCATCGTCCATATTTTCTCAGAGATAAATCGGTCAGCTTTCACACCAATGATGGGTATATATGCTACCATCGTTAACTTTATCGACATGGACCTCACATGGTGACTTTTCGTGTTCATTTAAAGATATTTTGTGTTGCAATTGTAAACAGGGGTGGGGTCAGGATAGGGTTAATAAGACGGAAACAAAGTCATGGATAGAGATTTTGTATTTTATTTTCAAATGTGAAGAGTCCAGTGACCGATTTGTGTCATTTTCAGATGTCATTGACGTTGTTGTCATTTTAAAGCACAAAAATGATCCCTTTTCTCATTTGGGCCCAGTGGTGGGTTTCCTATAAACATTGACCAACAAACAATTAGGGAACTTGTAGCACGTGGCATATTATATTATTTGAGTCGGTGGTAATCAATGAGAAGCCAATATTAACCCATCTGGGACAATTTTTGCTTCAAATTTTCACCTCGAAAATCTCCCTTTTTTGTCCGTTATGAACCCATATGTGTACCGTTAATGAATGTCATGATAACAAATCACGCACTGAACATCGAGGGTCAGTACACAACTGAAATAAAGGCTTTTCGACTAGCCATGAGAGCAAACTACATCGCTATATGTGGCAGGTCTCTAAATTTTTATGTAAAACATGACCAGTGCAGGGTTAAATGGCAGTCAATTAGTCTGTTTGAGGTGGCTTGTCGACAAAAAGTGTAACACGGTGGTGTGTTTGAGTGATGTGGCTGTTTCCATGCACATACATGTAGGCACATAATCATTCTGCTGCACTCAAAACTTCAGTTTTTGCCAAAATTTCGTTTACCAGGACTCAGAATTTGTCAAGTGCGCCCAATTCAAGCTCCAGCGTGTCCATGTTTATCAGGCGAACCATCGTCCATATTTTCTCAGAGATAAATCGGTCAGCTTTCACACCAATGATGGGTATATATGCTACCATCGTTAACTTTATCGACATGGACCTCACATGGTGACTTTTCGTGTTCATTTAAAGATATTTTGTGTTGCAATTGTAAACAGGGGTGGGGTCAGGAAAGGGTTAATAAGACGGAAACAAAGTCATGTATAGAGATTTTGTATTTTATTTTCAAATGTGAAGAGTCCAGTGACAGATTTGTGTCATTTTCAGATGGCATGTCATTGACGTTGTTGTCACTTTAGGTTACAGTGAAGTAATTCGATTGGTAGCGCCCTCCAACGGATTTTGGACCAAGATGCAGGAGAGAATTAAAAAAATTCTGGGCTCTGGTTGGTTAATAGTAGTTTCGATATCTAAACATATAAAATACATGCAATCACTCATCTTGAAATTTCAGACTCCAAACAAAACATTGGCACATTGTAAAGCACGTGGTTCCTAGATTTAATTTGTTTGGTGTGAGGTGAAAAATGTCAATATGTTTTTCATGCAATTCTGACTCTCGATTATAAATCCCAAATTTAAAGATACATTCCATGCTCGACGATATGATTTTTTTCATGCAGAAACTTTGCGCAGATGCCAATTCCGGTGACCATGTACTCATTTATCACAATTCGTGGATAGTCAGGGCTGCAGGCCATTATATGTTAACACTGGGGCCTATGGGAAATAATTACTTCACTGTAACCTAAAGCACAAAAATGATCCCTTTTCTCATTTGGGCCCAGTGGTGGGTTTCCTATAAACATTGACCAACAAACAATTAGGGAACTTGTAGCACGTGGCATATTATATTATTTGAGTCGGTGGTAATCAATGAGAAGCCAATATTAACCCATCTGGGACAATTTTTGCTTCAAATTTTCACCTCGAAAATCTCTCTTTTTTCTCCGTTATGAACCTATATGTGTACCTTTAATGAATGTCATGATAACAAATCACGCACTGAACATCGAGGGTCAGTACACAACTGAAATAAAGGCTTTTCGACTAGCCATGAGAGCAAACTACATCGCTATATGTGGCAGGTCTCTAAAATTTGATGTAAAACATGACCAGTGCAGGGTTAAATGGCAGCCAATTAGTCTGTTTGAGGTGGCTTGTCGACAAAAAGTGTAACACGGTGGTGTGTTTGGGTGATGTGGCTGTTTCCATGCACATACATGTAGGCACATAATCATTCTGCTGCACTCAAAACTTCAGTTTTTGCCAAAATTTCGTTTACCAGGACTCAGAATTTGTCAAGTGCGCCCAATTCAAGCTCCAGCGTGTCCATGTTTATCAGGCGAACCATCGTCCATATTTTCTCAGAGATAAATCGGTCAGCTTTCACACCAATGATGGGTATATATGCTACCATCGTTAACTTTATCGACATGGACCTCACATGGTGACTTTTCGTGTTCATTTAAAGATATTTTGTGTTGCAATTGTAAACAGGGGTGGGGTCAGGATAGGGTTAATAAGACGGAAACAAAGTCATGGATAGAGATTTTGTATTTTATTTTCAAATGTGAAGAGTCCAGTGACAGATTTGTGTCATTTTCAGATGGCATGTCATTGACGTTGTTGTCACTTTAAAGCACAAAAATGATCCCCTTTCTCATTTGGGCCCAGTGGTGGGTTTCCTATAAACATTGACCAACAAACAATTAGGGAACTTGTAGCACGTGGCATATTATATTATTTGAGTCGGTGGTAATCAATGAGAAGCCAATATTAACCCATCTGGGACAATTTTTGCTTCAAATTTTCACCTCGAAAATCTCCCCTTTTTGTCCGTTATGAACCCATATGTGTACCTTTAATGAATGTCATGATAACAAATCACGCACTGAACATCGAGGGTCAGTACACAACTGAAATAAAGGCTTTTCGACTAGCCATGAGACCAAACTACATCGCTATATGTGGCAGGTCTCTAAACTTTGATGTAAAACATGACCAGTGCAGGGTTAAATGGCAGCCAATTAGTCTGTTTGAGGTGGCTTGTCGACAAAAAGTGTAACATGGTGGTGTGTTTGAGTGATGTGGCTGTTTCCATGCACATACATGTAGGCACATAATCATTCTGCTGCACTCAAAACTTCAGTTTTTGCCAAAATTTCGTTTACCAGGACTCAGAATTTGCCAAGTGCGCCCAATTCAAGCTCCAGCGTGTCCCTGTTTATCAGGCGAACCATCGTCCATATTTTCTCAGAGATAAATCGGTCAGCTTTCACACCAATGATGGGTATATATGCTACCATCGTTAACTTTATCGACATGGACCTCACATGGTGACTTTTCGTGTTCATTTAAAGATATTTTGTGTTGCAATTGTAAACAGGGGTGGGGTCAGGATAGGGTTAATAAGACGGAAACAAAGTCATGGATAGAGATTTTGTATTTTATTTTCAAATGTGAAGAGTCCAGTGACCGATTTGTGTCATTTTCAGATGTCATTGACGTTGTTGTCATTTTAAAGCACAAAAATGATCCCTTTTCTCATTTGGGCCCAGTGGTGGGTTTCCTATAAACATTGACCAACAAACAATTAGGGAACTTGTAGCACGTGGCATATTATATTATTTGAGTCGGTGGTAATCAATGAGAAGCCAATATTAACCCATCTGGGACAATTTTTGCTTCAAATTTTCACCTCGAAAATCTCCCTTTTTTGTCCGTTATGAACCCATATGTGTACCGTTAATGAATGTCATGATAACAAATCACGCACTGAACATCGAGGGTCAGTACACAACTGAAATAAAGGCTTTTCGACTAGCCATGAGAGCAAACTACATCGCTATATGTGGCAGGTCTCTAAATTTTTATGTAAAACATGACCAGTGCAGGGTTAAATGGCAGTCAATTAGTCTGTTTGAGGTGGCTTGTCGACAAAAAGTGTAACACGGTGGTGTGTTTGAGTGATGTGGCTGTTTCCATGCACATACATGTAGGCACATAATCATTCTGCTGCACTCAAAACTTCAGTTTTTGCCAAAATTTCGTTTACCAGGACTCAGAATTTGTCAAGTGCGCCCAATTCAAGCTCCAGCGTGTCCATGTTTATCAGGCGAACCATCGTCCATATTTTCTCAGAGATAAATCGGTCAGCTTTCACACCAATGATGGGTATATATGCTACCATCGTTAACTTTATCGACATGGACCTCACATGGTGACTTTTCGTGTTCATTTAAAGATATTTTGTGTTGCAATTGTAAACAGGGGTGGGGTCAGGAAAGGGTTAATAAGACGGAAACAAAGTCATGTATAGAGATTTTGTATTTTATTTTCAAATGTGAAGAGTCCAGTGACAGATTTGTGTCATTTTCAGATGGCATGTCATTGACGTTGTTGTCACTTTAGGTTACAGTGAAGTAATTCGATTGGTAGCGCCCTCCAACGGATTTTGGACCAAGATGCAGGAGAGAATTAAAAAAATTCTGGGCTCTGGTTGGTTAATAGTAGTTTCGATATCTAAACATATAAAATACATGCAATCACTCATCTTGAAATTTCAGACTCCAAACAAAACATTGGCACATTGTAAAGCACGTGGTTCCTAGATTTAATTTGTTTGGTGTGAGGTGAAAAATGTCAATATGTTTTTCATGCAATTCTGACTCTCGATTATAAATCCCAAATTTAAAGATACATTCCATGCTCGACGATATGATTTTTTTCATGCAGAAACTTTGCGCAGATGCCAATTCCGGTGACCATGTACTCATTTATCACAATTCGTGGATAGTCAGGGCTGCAGGCCATTATATGTTAACACTGGGGCCTATGGGAAATAATTACTTCACTGTAACCTAAAGCACAAAAATGATCCCTTTTCTCATTTGGGCCCAGTGGTGGGTTTCCTATAAACATTGACCAACAAACAATTAGGGAACTTGTAGCACGTGGCATATTATATTATTTGAGTCGGTGGTAATCAATGAGAAGCCAATATTAACCCATCTGGGACAATTTTTGCTTCAAATTTTCACCTCGAAAATCTCTCTTTTTTCTCCGTTATGAACCTATATGTGTACCTTTAATGAATGTCATGATAACAAATCACGCACTGAACATCGAGGGTCAGTACACAACTGAAATAAAGGCTTTTCGACTAGCCATGAGAGCAAACTACATCGCTATATGTGGCAGGTCTCTAAAATTTGATGTAAAACATGACCAGTGCAGGGTTAAATGGCAGCCAATTAGTCTGTTTGAGGTGGCTTGTCGACAAAAAGTGTAACACGGTGGTGTGTTTGGGTGATGTGGCTGTTTCCATGCACATACATGTAGGCACATAATCATTCTGCTGCACTCAAAACTTCAGTTTTTGCCAAAATTTCGTTTACCAGGACTCAGAATTTGTCAAGTGCGCCCAATTCAAGCTCCAGCGTGTCCATGTTTATCAGGCGAACCATCGTCCATATTTTCTCAGAGATAAATCGGTCAGCTTTCACACCAATGATGGGTATATATGCTACCATCGTTAACTTTATCGACATGGACCTCACATGGTGACTTTTCGTGTTCATTTAAAGATATTTTGTGTTGCAATTGTAAACAGGGGTGGGGTCAGGATAGGGTTAATAAGACGGAAACAAAGTCATGGATAGAGATTTTGTATTTTATTTTCAAATGTGAAGAGTCCAGTGACAGATTTGTGTCATTTTCAGATGGCATGTCATTGACGTTGTTGTCACTTTAAAGCACAAAAATGATCCCCTTTCTCATTTGGGCCCAGTGGTGGGTTTCCTATAAACATTGACCAACAAACAATTAGGGAACTTGTAGCACGTGGCATATTATATTATTTGAGTCGGTGGTAATCAATGAGAAGCCAATATTAACCCATCTGGGACAATTTTTGCTTCAAATTTTCACCTCGAAAATCTCCCCTTTTTGTCCGTTATGAACCCATATGTGTACCTTTAATGAATGTCATGATAACAAATCACGCACTGAACATCGAGGGTCAGTACACAACTGAAATAAAGGCTTTTCGACTAGCCATGAGACCAAACTACATCGCTATATGTGGCAGGTCTCTAAACTTTGATGTAAAACATGACCAGTGCAGGGTTAAATGGCAGCCAATTAGTCTGTTTGAGGTGGCTTGTCGACAAAAAGTGTAACACGGTGGTGTGTTTGAGTGATGTGGCTGTTTCCATGCACATACATGTAGGCACATAATCATTCTGCTGCACTCAAAACTTCAGTTTTTGCCAAAATTTCGTTTACCAGGACTCAGAATTTGCCAAGTGCGCCCAATTCAAGCTCCAGCGTGTCCCTGTTTATCAGGCGAACCATCGTCCATATTTTCTCAGAGATAAATCGGTCAGCTTTCACACCAATGATGGGTATATATGCTACCATCGTTAACTTTATCGACATGGACCTCACATGGTGACTTTTCGTGTTCATTTAAAGATATTTTGTGTTGCAATTGTAAACAGGGGTGGGGTCAGGATAGGGTTAATAAGACGGAAACAAAGTCATGGATAGAGATTTTGTATTTTATTTTCAAATGTGAAGAGTCCAGTGACAGATTTGTGTCATTTTCAGATGGCATGTCATTGACGTTGTTGTCACTTTAAAGCACAAAAATGATCCCCTTTCTCATTTGGGCCCAGTGGTGGGTTTCCTATAAACATTGACCAACAAACAATTAGGGAACTTGTAGCACGTGGCATATTATATTATTTGAGTCGGTGGTAATCAATGAGAAGCCAATATTAACCCATCTGGGACAATTTTTGCTTCAAATTTTCACCTCGAAAATCTCCCCTTTTTGTCCGTTATGAACCCATATGTGTACCTTTAATGAATGTCATGATAACAAATCACGCACTGAACATCGAGGGTCAGTACACAACTGAAATAAAGGCTTTTCGACTAGCCATGAGACCAAACTACATCGCTATATGTGGCAGGTCTCTAAACTTTGATGTAAAACATGACCAGTGCAGGGTTAAATGGCAGCCAATTAGTCTGTTTGAGGTGGCTTGTCGACAAAAAGTGTAACATGGTGGTGTGTTTGAGTGATGTGGCTGTTTCCATGCACATACATGTAGGCACATAATCATTCTGCTGCACTCAAAACTTCAGTTTTTGCCAAAATTTCGTTTACCAGGACTCAGAATTTGCCAAGTGCGCCCAATTCAAGCTCCAGCGTGTCCCTGTTTATCAGGCGAACCATCGTCCATATTTTCTCAGAGATAAATCGGTCAGCTTTCACACCAATGATGGGTATATATGCTACCATCGTTAACTTTATCGACATGGACCTCACATGGTGACTTTTCGTGTTCATTTAAAGATATTTTGTGTTGCAATTGTAAACAGGGGTGGGGTCAGGATAGGGTTAATAAGACGGAAACAAAGTCATGGATAGAGATTTTGTATTTTATTTTCAAATGTGAAGAGTCCAGTGACCGATTTGTGTCATTTTCAGATGTCATTGACGTTGTTGTCATTTTAAAGCACAAAAATGATCCCTTTTCTCATTTGGGCCCAGTGGTGGGTTTCCTATAAACATTGACCAACAAACAATTAGGGAACTTGTAGCACGTGGCATATTATATTATTTGAGTCGGTGGTAATCAATGAGAAGCCAATATTAACCCATCTGGGACAATTTTTGCTTCAAATTTTCACCTCGAAAATCTCCCTTTTTTGTCCGTTATGAACCCATATGTGTACCGTTAATGAATGTCATGATAACAAATCACGCACTGAACATCGAGGGTCAGTACACAACTGAAATAAAGGCTTTTCGACTAGCCATGAGAGCAAACTACATCGCTATATGTGGCAGGTCTCTAAATTTTTATGTAAAACATGACCAGTGCAGGGTTAAATGGCAGTCAATTAGTCTGTTTGAGGTGGCTTGTCGACAAAAAGTGTAACACGGTGGTGTGTTTGAGTGATGTGGCTGTTTCCATGCACATACATGTAGGCACATAATCATTCTGCTGCACTCAAAACTTCAGTTTTTGCCAAAATTTCGTTTACCAGGACTCAGAATTTGTCAAGTGCGCCCAATTCAAGCTCCAGCGTGTCCATGTTTATCAGGCGAACCATCGTCCATATTTTCTCAGAGATAAATCGGTCAGCTTTCACACCAATGATGGGTATATATGCTACCATCGTTAACTTTATCGACATGGACCTCACATGGTGACTTTTCGTGTTCATTTAAAGATATTTTGTGTTGCAATTGTAAACAGGGGTGGGGTCAGGAAAGGGTTAATAAGACGGAAACAAAGTCATGTATAGAGATTTTGTATTTTATTTTCAAATGTGAAGAGTCCAGTGACAGATTTGTGTCATTTTCAGATGGCATGTCATTGACGTTGTTGTCACTTTAGGTTACAGTGAAGTAATTCGATTGGTAGCGCCCTCCAACGGATTTTGGACCAAGATGCAGGAGAGAATTAAAAAAATTCTGGGCTCTGGTTGGTTAATAGTAGTTTCGGTATTTAAACATCTATATCTATATTTGCGAATGTCTGTCTGTCTGTCTGTCTGTCTGTCTGTGTTCTATAGAAATTCACAGGGGACCATCAAGATGATGCCAAAGGGGTCTACTAGCAGTATCTTTTTACGAGAAAGATAATGGTCGGGGTTAAACTTTTCTAAAGTGACGCCGTTGTTGTCAGGGGCAGAAAAGGGGGAGGGGCAGGAACAAAAATTGTCGCCGATTGCCACGAAACTTATATATAATCATCCCCATAATATGAGGAATCTAATGGTGTGTTTTAAATATGGCAAAAGTCGCGCCGTTCGCGTCAGGGGTGCCCGGAAGGGGGAGGGGCAGATTTTTTTTCTGTCGCCGATTGTCACGAAACTTACATATAATCATCCCCATGATATGAAGAATCCAACGGTGTGGTTTAAATATGTCAAAAGTGGCGTCGTTCGAGTCAGATTTGCACGAAAGGGGGGAGAGGCAACAAAATTGATAAAATTAATTTCAGCGCCGATTTCCACCAAATTGAATTATATTCTTCGTCATGATACAAGGAATCTAATTGTGCGATTTAACAACGCCAAATTGTTGTCGTTTGGATGAGAGATTGGGAGGGGGTGTGCACTAAATTTGATAATAATTGGTTTAGTCGCCGATTGCCACCACATACAAAAGCATCCCCATGATATGAGGAGTCTAATGGTGTGGCTTATATCTGTCAAGTGTGGCCTCATTCGAGTCAGGGGTGTATTGAAAGGGACAGGGGCACCAAAATTGATGCACAATTTTTTTGGCGCCAATTTCCACCAAATTGATACACTTTCTTATCCGAGGAATCTGATCGTGTGATTTAAAGACGCCATAGTGGTGCTGTTTATGTGAGAGAGATGGGGAGGGAGGGATTGGCACCAAATTTGATAAAAAAAACATTGTTTAGTCGCCGATTATCACCAAACTTATAAACAATCATCTCCATGATATCAGGAGTGTAATTGTGTGGTTTAAGGATGTCACAAGTGGGGCCATTCGAGTCAGTGGTGTATATATATGAGAGGGACATTATATCTATAGATATGTTTAGTGCCGATTTCCACCAGATTGATACATATTCTTCTCCGTGATACGAGGAATCTTATCGTGTGATTTAGACACAACAAATTGGTGCCCTACGGGTGAGAGATATGGGGACCTTCAATTTGATACGAATTTGTATACTCGCCAATTTTCACCAATTTCATACATATGCATCTCTAAACTCTAATGAGTCTTAGTGTGTGCAACTTGGGTCCGAAATAGGGACGGGAGGGTCACCAAAAACTGATACAAAATATTTTATCTAATGATATACCATGAATTAAATCACATTTGGTGTCGTTTGCGTCACGGATGGCGAGCGGATATGCACTATCATAGATAAGATTGCTATTCGCCGATATCCATATATAAGTTATATATAGTCACCCAGGCCATCTCCATATCAGTTTAAGGATATTTGGGCGTTCACATTTCACAATCCCGACAAATGGTAACCCACTTATAAGTCACTTGAACAATTATATCTTCTTAATTGTCATATTTATATGGGGATGGCAATCAGGACATTCACACAATGAGCTAGCAAAAAGAGATACATAGAAGAAGCATTAAACGTATATTTATCATTCATTGAAGAGATTCATATATTCGTACAAACTGAGAGACCTCGAACCGTCAGAGGATTATATATTATAAAAAAAATTGAGTCTGTTCCATTCAATACAGTTTCCACACAAAAAGTTACAATTTGTCAGGATATATGGAAGGCCTGTTCAAAAATAGTGGTCACAGTGTGCAGTCATATATAGTTTCTTCTGGTATACAATACAATGCAGTTAGTAGCACATGACTTTTCAGGATCCTCCCAATACTGACATCTGACAAGGGGTTTAGAACAGACTCATCGACTGACATAAACAACTCAAAATCTCGCTCTGTGTCTGGACTGAAAAATGTAGCTGATATGCGCGCGCAGCAACACTTCGTTGAAACTGAGAATATTTAGCCAATATATAGCACCACGAACAGACGAGCACCTGGACATTTCTTTGAAACATCTGTATCTTCAAGGAGATATGATAGCCAGGTATCCTCGAGATCTTAGTCCAACCTACTAGATTGATTGATACATCTCAATATGTAAAACCCAATTGTCATCTTTTATTTATGCGAACTAATGTCTTTATGATGTCCATGTATCATATTATAACGTCTGACGTATACGCAGTTATAAATAAATAAATACTTCATTATTGGTGGAACGGATTAATCGCGATAAACAGAATGACAATTGACAAGGTGGGCCACTACTTAAATTCCATGACTGTAATAATCATAATCAATTTATGAGAAAACGTATAACACTTTGAACAAGAGTGTTCTCTATTCCCAACAAATATCCACAGCATACAGATGGTTTCACATCGCATTAACCTGGGCAACGCCGGGTAACCCTGCTAGTATAAAATACATGCAATCACTCCTCATGAAATTTCAGACTCCAAACAAAACATTGGCACATTGTAAAGCACGTGGTTCCTAGATTTAATTTTTTTGGTGTGAGGTGAAAAATGTCAATATTTTTTTCATGCAATTCTGACTCTCGATTATAAATCCCAAATTTAAAGATACATTCCATGCTCGAAGATATGATTTTTTCATGCAGAAACTTTGCCCAGATGCCAATTCCGGTGACCATGTACTCATTTATCACAATTCGTGGATAGTCAGGGCTGCAGGCCATTCTATGTTAACACTGGGGCCTATGGGAAATAATTACTTCACTGTAACCTTTAACGCATGTGCCTGATTCCGATGTGGTGATATTCCACTGTCGTATCAGAATAATCAAGTTGGAAGTAGAGTTGTCACTCTTCCTATACGTGGCCAACAAAGGAATTCGCAAGACGCAGTTGTCAACACGACTGACCGAAGGCTTGTTGAGTTTTGTAAATTGAATAATCTTCGTATTGCCAATGGGCGCATTGGGATGGACAGAGAAATTGGCAACCGTGCATCTAAAAATGTTAGTCATACTAATTATTTTATATGTACTCCTGTTTGTTTTTCTTTGATATCTGAATGTTCGTTCGATATGTGCACTTTGCTTTCGGGTATTCATTCTCCGGTCGAGATAACTATAAGCATAACTAATAAATTCAGACCACTATCGCGGGAAAGAAAATGTATTTGTACACCGAGGAGGTGGTCGTGCACTGGGTGGAGTACTTTCTGTGATAATATGGACCGAGAATCTATTGAGCAATTGGTCTCATCTATGGAACAAAACCGAAACCCTGGAATGCAGAAATTCTAGAACAGTTTCCAGAAAGCGCGCCGTACTTGTCTTAATGAGCGTTCTGGTGAAAATATTAACAAGATGTGCAGATTCAGTAAAGAATAAAAAAAAAAGATTATAAGAAAACAGGTTGAAAATGCATATAAGTGAAATTCGAAAGAAGCTCAAATATCATTCTGTAAACAAGCCGTCAGATTTCTGGAGAATGCTGAATACAAAAAATAAAAATTCCTTACAAGTTGACATCGACAGCATGTACGAGTTTTTTAAGAAGAGAAAATGTTCCGGGTGAAACCGACAGCAACCTAGAATATATAAATAATTCAAATGATTTTCTAAATGTACAGATTTCCGAAGAGGAAATAACGTATGCCGTAAGTCAGCTGAATAAAGCCATGGCTCTGAACATAAACAGACATAGAAAGTGTACTTTGTCTTTGATGTTGCCATTATATATTAAGTTGTTCAATTTAATATTCTCAACTGGTGTTGTTCCAGATAGCTGGTTGGTTGGTGTTGTACTTCCTATTTATAAGGAAAAGGGAGATCCATCAAAACCGGAAAACTATCGACACATTACAATTCTTAGTTCCCTTGGTATACTATTTGCAAACATTCTGAATATTAGGTTGAACATATATGGAGAAATGATCAATTTAATAAACATCAACAAGGTAGGCTTCCCTAAAGGATATTCCACCACTGACCATATAATTATATCAAACATGTAAAGACAACAACACGTCGACATTAAGCAGGCTTTTGACACAGTGTGGAGAGGAGGTCTGTGTCAAAAATGATATCAGCCGGTATTTCTGGCCGATTTTTCACGTATATCAAGATTTTTTTGCTGGTGTCAGAAGCATGGTTAAAGATACGGGCGGCGTTGGCGGTGGGTATGCTGTTAAAATATTCACCTCCGTCATAAACAGAAATAATAGTAAAATATAGACAAACTTTGTTCTTATACAAATAAGAAATATGGCATAAACAGTATGTTATTGTCAAATATTTTTCCTTTGTTTTGTAAACAAAAGCAAACAACGTTACAGAACCAGGTTTTTGTTTAGATCGGATATGGTAAACATAAAGAGCGTTATTTCTTACTGTTTTCCTGATATGGAAATAATAAAGAGCGTTTATATCATTTGTGTGTGATCAACCAATAAAATTTCGCTGTGTTATGTAAACAGAAGCATAACTTCTGTAACACGAGCAGGCTCTTGTTTACGTACACCATCGTGCGACTTGACGACAATATACTATTACGCGCTGATTATGTTTGGCATATGAACAAAACTATATATATTTTTTAATATTCCTTCTGTTGATGGCGATTTGAACAAATATGAATAATTCTGCAACGAACACCGCCCGTGCCTTTAAAGCGGGCGAATGAGTTTCCAACACATTCCAGTGTTTCCAACACATTCCAGTGTTTCTCTGGAGTTTAACAGGGTGAAGTGTGTCATCATTTCTAATTCCTCTTTATGTTAACGACTTGGAATCTTTCTTATTGACCAGTTGTACTCCACATCCCAACTATATGGGAAACGAGCTGTTAAATGATATTGTGATACATCTGAACTATTTAATTTTGTTATACGCTGACGACACAGTTATAATCGCCGATATAACGAAACATATGAAATTAGCACTGTCAAATTTTGAAGCATATTGTTCTGTATGGAAACTAAATATAAATGTAAAGAAAACTAAGTTTTTAATGCTTGAAAATAGGCGAAAATATCGTACAAAATTAATGATTAATGGCCAAGAAATTGAAAAGATAAACGAGTATAATTATCTGTGAGTTATTTTACTAAATCTGGAAATATTGCTAAGGCTAGAAAACAACAAATTTCAAAGACAAGACGCGCTATGTATTCGCTAATTTACAAGAATAAGGAAATGGATATATACCATTTGATTTGCAAATTGATCCATTTTTGTAAGCGGTGAAGCCGATTTTCTTGTTTGGATGCGAAGTGTGAGGATGTTACGATATCAATGGAATGGAAAAACTACACTTGACGTTTTTCAAATATATTTTGAACTTGAAATCAAGCACCCCAGATCCAATGGTCTATGGTGAAACGGGAGTTACACCCCTTCGAATTGAAATTGATATCCGAATGATCTCATATTGGGCAAATATGGTAAATGGAAGGCATGAAAAAAATACTACTGTTTTATATAGATAAATTTTAAATAAATATACTAAGCATTGGAAACATCCCTGGTTGGGTCACATTGAAAGTATATTAAACAAAACTGGATTATAATAATATTGGATCACACACGGCATAACGATATCTGACCCACTAACGATAAATGAATCCGATAAAAGTTCACTAATAGATAAATTCCAATATTAATTGAAAGCAAAACTCGATACAATGGGGATATGCCCCACTTATAGAATTTACAAATCTGAGTTCGGTCTTGAGGGTTTCTAAAACCTTAACAAAGAAAGGTGTAGTTATATTGGCCAGGTTTATATGCAGAAATCATCGACTACCCATCGAGACTGGTTATTGTGAGACTATCGATAAGCCAATTGCAAAAGATGCAACTCCGAGGCTATTGTTTACGAATATCATTATTTGCTGAAATGTAATTTGCATGCATCATTGAGAGGAAGATATCTACCATCTGATTTAACCAATAACCTCTTTACATATAAAACTCTTATGAACTCAAGAAATATGGTAATCTTTGTGTTGTGTGAGAAATGTACGAACCTAATTGAACTGTTCACCGCCCACCTTATCTCATGTATCTGATTTGATCCATATTCTTAATACTATGACATCCTCCAGTATGTATGCATATATAACATTGCAAACCTGAACTAATTTCACCAACGCCTGGAGACGTGTAGTTCTCATATCATTTAAGAGTGAATAAATGAATCTGAATATGTGGTCACAAAGGAATGGCATAACCTTTCCTTAGCCCAACATATACACGTATATAATTCAATAAATCATCGAAGTTGTAGTATTGTATATCACATATACTTCACACAAACATATCCCAGTCGTTGTTTGGTATCCAAGTGACTATAATATTAAGGTTGTGTATTTGTGTTGATTTGTTTTCACCCCCGTAACATGTCTAAATTGTCTTATCAAATGGAAAATATAAAGTGCGCTATATTCGAGTTGATGTATAATCACCTACAAACTAATTTCGTAAATAATATGTTAGTCTACCCAAATAAAGTCAATGATTCATTTAATTGATCTCATTTTGAACGTTACGTTTTGGCATGATATGGCCGTTACGATGCACTCAAACTCACTTTATCCGCGTTATAGCATCGTCGAGTGCAACCATGAAAACCCAGTGTCAGTTCAAATGTAGGCCTAATCTTTTACATTTTCAAACTAGAGTTTACATGTTATTTTCTAGAACACGATAGCTTGTGTATATTATTACTATAACTTGCGCAACCCACATTTTATAATTTATTTTCAAAGTTTCGGTTATAACTTATAAACTTTATCCAAACAACCGTTGTTTCTTAAGTAACGTCCATTTTCGTATGTCGACATAAATATGCAGTGTATGTCGCTAACCATTAGTTAGTAACATGGCCACATAACAATGGTTTGTCTAAATATGCATATGTACGCATATTTTGGATCAGAGTAACAACAACTCATGTGATATAAAATTACACTGTATTCTCAATCTGGATCCCACCACCACACACATATGCTAACAATTCCATCCATGCAGTACCAATAAAGTATTCCGAAGTTGTGATTTGGTATACACTATTGGCTCCAGACTTGACTTTGAGAAAATGTTTGAGTTTGGAATGCTTTGTTCCGTTATCATGTTATCACACATAACTGTTCCCTGTGTGTTACCTCCTGATTCGTCATGTTATAGACAACATAAAACTGATTGGTAAACAGCATGAATCGATAATCCCATATAGTGCAGCACTCATTCTGATTGAACCATGTGGCAGCGACGATGTCCAGAGGTGCGTTCCACCACGGATTGCCTGCTTCATACACATGACTGATTGAGTATTCTGCGACCACCTCCCAGTTAAACGTTGTTATGAGTTTGAACTCGTAGACCTTGGCATTACTGAAGATATATCCTCCCATATGATCTTGTTTCGGTATCATGGCATCTATTCTTGAGAGGCTTGATGGCTTGTTCTGTATGACGTCATCCATATGTTTCTTGCTTTCTCCATCACATAACCCAGCAAGCATTGGCAAGTAACAGAAAATGAAGCCATCTGAAAAAAGACATGTGGTTAACTAGAATGATATCCCATGTAGCATTACGTAAAGCGTCTGAAATAAGGAAATGGAACATGCAAGATTCACCAATGAACTAATTGCGATGCAAGTTTGCTTATTTAATGCACGGTCCTACATAAACTTTGCTCTCAGCATTTGCTACTGAGCTGACTAGCTTGTGACTAGCTGTTATCTGCGGGCTTTCATTCCTGGTAAGCAGAAGTTATAGAATGGACTCCGGGTCGAACTCGTCTAATTTCTTCCATTTCACCGATCCATCTGCATGTAGTTGTGATGCTACCTGGACGTTCCGCCGTGCGTTTGGCGCATTAAACGCAACCGATTTCAAAACTTTTTGACATATCACAACTTACCGGACGTAATAATCACTATCCCACCATTCCCTGTGCTGTTACGGAAATCGGAAATTGAACCGTCAGGCTCCACCTGTGGAGCCCCCACAAATTCTGTAGTCGACAGAACAGATCCGTTAGCATCGACCGTCACGTCCAAGTACGTTCTCTGTGAGCTTCCGTCGCCGAGGACCACAACTCGTCCACCATGACGAGGATTAGCCATCTGTATTGGTGTGTGCAGTTGACATGTCTGTAAATCAGGTAGAGGAAGTGGGTGTTATTTAAGAAATGACTTGCAGATCGATTGGGGTCATTGGATATTGATGGCAAAGTAATTAAACAAAGTGTGTGAACCCCAATTGACATGACGAGCCTTAATTAGTATTACTCTTCCTGTCAAAACCAATGGGCCCAATAGATCTGCCTGTCATTTATACTAATACAAGTCAATTTTGTTTATTCGATCGTTTATTTGTTTGTCCGCTTATAGGCGACCAAACGGATGGACCATTTTATATAGGGACAATTTGACCCGGGGAGCGTTATAAGGATAAGCCCCTTTGACATCAGATATCTTAAAAGAGCACTAATAATTATTTTTTAAACAAATATGACTATACAGGCGACCAAACGGCTGGATATTCAGGGGTAATTTGATCCTGGGACTCTTATTAGATAGGTCATGTTGACCTCAAATGTCTTAAAATGACACTAATAATTAATTTAATTTAATAATTAATTACATACCAAAAATGGTTGCAATCTTATCTGTGAAGATTGAAACATGCGAGATAAATTGACCCGTGAAGAGTCATCTGATAGGCACCTTTCACCTCTGACTTAAAGGGGGGGGGGGCTAATAAATTATATGATCAATTAAGAGAGTTTACTATCGGCCCAGAAGATATGTGGGAAAATTGCTGCACAAAAGTAAAATTAATGTCACAGATTAGGTGCTGTTGACTCAACTGACTTAAAGAGGCACTACTAATTAGCAATATAGAGCGTTTATTATCAACTTAAAAGATAGATGTAACGTTATATAGAGAGTCACAGTCCTCGAAATTAACCACGACAATAAGCAATGCAGTGGAAAAGGCCGTGGCAGCATGTGGAATCTAACAGACCACAGCATTAAATTTGCCATGGGACATTTTTCCTAATTTCGAGGGCTGGAGTCATGCAATAGGTCTACCCCAGGCTGTTTAACCCAGATGACTATTAATTATTTAAAATGACTTGAAGGGCCACGTACAGTTTACGCATTATTCACCCGAGCAGCGCCGGGTATCCCAGCTAGGTTCTTATAATCATATACCAGTACATTTTAATAGAACATTAATAATTTGAACAACTTTACAAAACTACCACAACAATTGTTCAAATTTCAACAGTCTCCCAATAACAACACTAGCGAGCGCGTGCACACGATCGGCTTGAAGTGGGTTTCGTCGCTTTTTATGAAGTGTCGACTTCAGTTATTGCCTGTTGAAACGTTCGTGAAACCGTATGGCGATTTATACTGATTCTCACAGACGCTAATTGTGTAAACGCAGATAGTGTGGGATTATTACGTAATGATCCGAAGCCAGTTCAGAATATCTCAAGCCACAGTTTGGGTGTTGGAGATACCAATGACACGTGTCAATTAATTCCTACTTTACGATCCTAATGGAGTTTTCCTCACATATTCATTAGTGGGGGAGCTTTTGGTTACTAGGAGACAAGACGGCTGCAGAAATAGTTTAATTAGTTTTACAGTACCTGCCTATATGCTATAACACACACACGAGAACATACGTTCTTTTTGTCTTTAATTGTGAAAAAAATGACTGGTGCCACGCAAAATGAAAAATATAGTTATAATCATATCCAACATGCAGAAATCAAAACTTTCAGTACACTAGGATTTAACAAAAACAAGTTGTTCGAAAATAGATAATTACTCCCCTTGCTACCTGATATATAACGTGGCTCTCAAACTAATTCGGATTTAGATACTCCCATGAGATAATAATATGTACGTGTAACTACATAAGGCTCAATGTTAAGGGCACAATTTATTATGACAGGAATGAGACAAGCTCATCGTGTGTTACACAGTAAACATTAAAATACATTCAGCTCCACCAACACACATCATAAAAGTCACATAATTCGCGCAGTTTCAGAACAACAAACATATAATTTTTCTGACATACATATTAATGACACAAACAAATAAGGATATCGCACAATTACAATTAGCTATATGAAAATACAGATCAATTAAATTTAGATTCACTGATATCACTTATTGTCAGATTCACATATGGGTATAAGCTCAAACTTTATCTTAAAAATAAAAAAAACAGATGAGTAATTTGCCAGTTAGCTGTTGACATCAGATGATTATTGAGGAGGATACAAAGAGATAAATAAAGTCCAAAAAGGAGAAAGCGTGCGTAAAATATATTCGAATGTCCAACTGTCGAAATAATTTTCAAATGCCGCGAAGGTGAAGGCTGTTCCGGTTTGTGGGATATTTTGTAGAAATCTCGGGATGTAGGGCAGTCGCTGGACTAGGGTGAAAATTTTGCAATGCAGTACGTGAAGACTGTAGTCCAAATATAAAACGTTTTGTTTAGCTCAGTGCATCTATCGGTTATTAAGAAATATTTCTTGTTTCGGATAAAGGTACGCAATCAGATTTAGCGCTCGTAAACTACTATCTCTTTGGCTTCGGGGGTAAAAAATATTTGATTCGAGTCGAGGAACCCACCCATCAAAGCTCAGAGTGATCAGATATCGATTTTTGAAGTTTGTTATTTCAATTGTTTATGGCCCCGAAACACGCCATCAAATGGATGGTCTCGGTCAAAATTGCGGCTGAAGATGGATAACTCTAAAAACAAGTGGTAATACAGACAAATTTCGTGAATACTCAAGTAATAATACGGCCATATTTCGTTGAATAAAATGTTGATAAATAACACGTTTTGGGAAATTTGATACCATAGTTGACAGTGGTTAGCATTATTTTGATGCAAATAATCGATTCTGATAACAAAAGCGCATTTTGAAGAAATGTTGCTGTTGTTGTATCTTGATGATATGGGGACACTCTGATCGGATTGAGTACCTTTAATTTGTGCAGTTATAGCCGAAAAGTTTGAAGACAATTATATCAAGCGTACCACTTTATATAAGCCCCCAGTTATAAACATAATCGGCTAATGATAGCAACATAGTTCGCGAAGCTATAAACCAAATGTAAACACATACCTCTTCGAAATAATCTGCCCCATTTTCTTCCACAGCATTATTCCATGGATCCGTTTGAACGACCGACTCCTCGAACATTTCACACTCTTCGGTCGATTTGATGAAATTGTAGGACCAACATTGGGCGTCCCGTTTGCATTGTCTGGCGCACTGTAAAACATGTTTGGCGGCCACCTTCTTCAATGGTGTCCCCCCGTACATTGTGTTTTGACGTCCGGGTCGCCCGTAGACTGTTTCGTGTACAGCAACAGTCCCCGCTATAACCACAGAACAGCATTACGCACGGGGTTTCTAACTGTCTGTTTCACTTTACGTGGTACGCATATGAACGTGGGTAATGTATTGTTTGGTTGCTACAACTCACATTTATTTTTAACTTTTCAGGATGCGCTCTTTGTCGAAAAAAGGAAGTCTGAAACCTTTCATACGATTTAAGATTCTACAATCGATCAAGCACTGCATTGTGATGGACCAATGGACCCATGGTGCTTCGTGTAAATCACTATAGGGTGTGCACATGCCAGGCCTCGTTTGTCGTTGTTAATCTTGTTTGTGTGTGGATTAATTCATCCTATCTATACTACATTGATAAGTGTACATCGGAGTGGTTTATAATTGTATTCATGGCCGATCGGGCAAATTGCTAGCTATACCGGAAGTGAATATATTAACACACCAGCTGCGGTCGAATTCGCTATTCGTGTACGCAAAAACACAGAACGGTGGCGGTACAGTCGGCGGGTGTTATTTTCTGTGTTTTGCGTACACGAATAGCGAACGCGACCACATCGTGCGGGCCAATATATTCACTTTCGGTATAGCTAGCAACGTGTCCGATCAGCCATGGATGCAGAGTGATATTCGCTGAATGATATGATGTCCCTTTCCGTGGTCAGACAGCTAGGAGAGGTGCGGGCTGTGCTTTTTTTTGCGTACCTGGTGGAATCGGCCACAAGTTAGGGGTTAACGTGCCGTTTCCGCTTGAGATATCGACGTGGGGGATTGGAAGCTTGGTACATACAGGTCTGGACGATAGTGCCCGGACCATCTCGATCGGACCCCTCGAGACGGTGCGGTCGGGTACGGTCGTGGGCGGTCGGGTTTTAGTAGGACCGCAACAACAGATATTACAACAACCAAGAAAAATAATGTATGGACCAAATGACACCAGTGCGATATTAGAACCCTCACCGATGATAATTCCGCCACACGAACGCAATCAAAGTGGGCAATTCTTGAACTTTTACAAAACATACAAGCAAGAATGGATAAACTATAAATTAATGAAGTTTGAATGAAGACTTGATCATATCGACTGTGAGACAATTAAAATTGATTCAGTCGACAAGAGACACCAAGAAGATGCCCGTATAGTAGAACAAGTACAACAGGATGAACATAAGGTCATGGTTATGTAGGTCAAAGAAACAATCAGTTGAATTGATATCTGCCAAATATGACACAATGCACGAGTCGACCAATAAGCTTTCATAAAAAGTCCAGTCTATGATACACATGATACCCATGTATAATGGTGCAAACGCGGCAGCTGTGTCTATTTCCTCCACAACAACTGATGAATGGAATAAAAGAGACGATGAGATATGGGAGGTAGTATTGGATATACAGGCCCGTAGTATTCGGAATAACCTGATTTGTACAGGGATCGCTTAGGACCGGTCGTGCAGCACAAAGCAAGATTTATACAGGTTCCTCGACCGGATACTTTCAATATTAGGGTTGAACGTGAGCATAGAGTGGGCGATCCGACAGAAAGTGGCAACCGCCCTATTATTGCAATCTTCTCTGGATTCAAAGACAATGAGTTCGTTAAATATAACAGCTGGAAGTTGACGGGGAGTAATATGTACATATATGACCAATTTCTGCAGGAAATCGAGAGTAGACAGAAAAAGATATATTAGACAATGAGGAAAGAACAGAATGAGTACCATAATGTTAAAATGGTTAAAGATCGACTAATCATCGATGGACGTGAGTATAAACTGCATGACAACCAACAACCATCCCCGTCTGTACCACGTTATTTAAAAAAAGTCAATTGTAGTTTTTCCATTTCATTTATATCGTAACATCCCCACACTTCGCATCCATACAAGAAAATCGGCTTCGCCGCTTTCAAAAGGAGATAAGTTTTCAAATAATCAAATGGTATATATTCATTTCCTTACATTTGTAAATTAGCGAATACATAGCGCGTCTTGTCTGTGAATTGTTTTGTTTTCTAGCTTTAGCAATATTTCCAGATTTAGTCAAATAACTCCCAGGTAGTTATACTCGTTTACCTTTTCAATTTCTTGGCCATTAATCATTAATTTTGTACGAAGTTTTCGCCCATTTCCAAGCATCAAAAACGTAGTTTTCTTTACATTTCTATTTAGTTTCCATACATAACAATATGCTTCAAAATTTGACAGCGCTAATTTCATATGTTTCATTGTATCAGCAAATATAACTGTGTCATCAGCGTATAATAAAATTAACACGTTCATGCATATCCCAATCTAATTTAACAGTTCGTTTCAAAAATTAAAATATGCAACACCGAGACTATTGATGACGAATATCATTATTTGATGAACTGTACTTTGCATGCATCATTTAGATGACGATATCTACCTTCTCATTTAACCAATAACCCGAGTCTCTTTACATTTAAAACTATTATGAACTTAAGAAATATGGTAACATTTGTATTATGTGAGAAATGTACGCACCTAATTGAACTGTTCACCGCCCACCTTAGCTCATTTATCTGATTTTATCCAATATTCACTATGTTTAATACTATGGCATCCTCTATTATGTATACATATATAACATTGCCAACCTGTATTAATTGTCACCAACGACTGGAGACTATAAATTCTCAATTTATTTTTGTACCTCTCATATCATAAACATGTTTAAGAGAGTCAATAAATGAATCTGAATATGTGGTCACAAAGGAATGGCATACCATTTACTTAGCCCAGCATATACACGTATATAAATCAACAAGTCATACTTAAAATAGCATTAAATTTATTTATATTCGGGCTAACATGCGAAGTTGTAGTATTGTATGTCCCCTATCCTTCACACAAACATATCCCAGTCGCTGTTTGGTATCCAAGTGACTATAATATTAAGGTTGAGTATTTGTGGTGATTTGTTTTCACCACCGTAACATGTCTAAACTGTCTTTCAAATGGAAAATACCAAGTGCACTATATTCGAGTTGATGTATTATCACCTACAAGGCTACAAACAAATTTCGCAAATATGTTAGCCTACCCAAATAAATACATTGATTCATCTAATACCCACGAATCACGCGTTACAACCGCGCTAAAACTCACCTTACCCGCTGTTATAGCAACCACCATGTGTGCTTATACCTAAGGCAGGTGAATGACGTCATATATTGTTTTCTATATCCATCAGTGATTTTTCAAGATCGCGGGTATAGATTTTGGAGAAATTGTCACGTGACTTCCGGTTAGCAACCGTGTGGAGATTGCAAAAAACGCGGAATTGGAAATTAAGCATCGCGATATAAATGAAAGTAACTACTTCATAACTTGCGAAGAATTCACATGTGATTTAAGTCTATTAATTTCATTTAGACCAATTTCGTTGGTCAGCTTAATGAAAACGAAAAATGAAGAAGTCATGACGATAATCCAGACAAGATTTTACAATCCACCACACGTCTTGTCAATTTGGCAGGCATGTCGTGACCACTGCATGATGTTACATAAATTATTTTTAGCGTTATGTCGCCGAAAAAAGGCAAATTTTAGGCACATCATGTGTGATTGCTCCACTACGTGTCACGTACGATTCATATTAGCAACGTTGTGTGCAACCACGAAAACCCGCCGTGTCAGTTCAAATGTAGGCCTAATCTCTTACAAACTATAGTTTATGTCTTGTTTTCTAGACACGAGCATGTGTATAGCAGTATAAACTATTAGTTTTAAAAATGTCACAAAGATTACATTTGGGTGATTTGACCTAAGATGGCGGCGTTTCCATGGTTAATCGAGAACGCAAAACGGCTATATACATGCAAATGTATAGTACGTATAGCTTATCTCTTAAATTCAAACACGTACTGGACAGTTATTGCTTGTTTCATTTCATCATTAAAGCAAAAGAATCATTGATGGAACATGCGCCATCCGACGATACGCCAAGTGACTGCGGTCTATGCATGTATTCATTGGGAAAATGAAGATTCTATGCATGCAACTGTGCGCGTGATTGACAGGTGTCTGTTCTTATGACATAAGTGTTTCGTATCTATTTTAAGGAAGTTTATTGGGGAAATTAGTCAGTTTTACCAATACTGGGATCAAATTATAAGAGATAATTCTTGTTTGGATTATGTTTATGAGTTAAAACAGAAAACTTTGAAACATTACTATAACTTGCGATACACGCATTAGAGAATTTGTTTTCAAAGTTTCGGTTATAACTTATAAACGTTATCCGAACAAAAGTTATTTCTTTAGAAACGTCTATTTTCGTATGTCGACATAAATATGCAGTGTATGTCGCTAGCCATTACTTAGTAACATGGCCACGTAACAAGGGTTTGTCTAAATATGCATATGTAGGATCAGAGCAACAACAACTCATGTGTTAAAAAATGACAATTTTCTCAATTTGGATCCCACCATCACACATATATGCTAACAATTCCACCCATGCAGTGCCAATAAAGTGTTCCGAAGTTGTGATTTGCTACAGATTTGACTTTGAGAAAATGTTTGAGTTTGGACTGCTGTGTTCCATTATCATGCTATCACACATAACTGTTGTCGGTGTGTTACCTCCTGATTCGTCATGTTATAGACAACGTAAAACTGATTGGTGAACAGCATGAATCGATAATCCCAGATAATATCAGAATCATTCTCATTGAGCCATGTAGCAGCGACAATGTCCAGAGGTGCGTTCCACCAGGGGTTTCCTGCTTCGTACACGTGACTGATTGTGTATTCTGCGACCACCTCCCAGTCAAACGTTGATATGATATTGAACTCGTAGACCTTAGCATTACTGAAGATGTACCCTCCTCTAAAATCTTGTTTCTGTATCATGGCATCTATTCTTGACATACTTGATGGCTTGTTCTGTATGACGTTATTCATATGTTTCTTGTTGTCTCCGTCACATAACCCAACAAGATTTGGCTTGTAACAGAAAATGAAGTCATCTGAAAAAAGACATGTGGTAAACTGAAATGATTCCTTGTAGCATTACGTAAAGCCGTCTGAAATAAGGAAATGAAACACGCAAGACTCACCAATAAACTATTTGCTTATTTAAAGCACGATCCAATTCACACCACAAAAATTATACTTGCCTAAAAGCCGCTTTTACATACCTGCGGCTGACGCACGCCGTAAAAATGCCGCGCGGTTATCCCCTTCGCTGGACTGCGGTCAACATTGCGTTTAACATATGCGACCACGTATATAACATGTACATTTAACGTATATAATCACCAAAAGGAGTTTCATACACTAGAACACTGGCTAGAAGATAGTCTGGCAATTGTTGGATTCGATCGATCTCCAGTCAAGTGAGCATATGGATCTTCGTACACCACTGGCTATAGATCTTACATAAACTTTGTTCTCAGATTTTGCTACTGTACTGAGTTTTGTCTACAGCTTGTGACTAGCTGTCATTTATGGGCTTGCATTTGTGGTAAGCAGAAATTAAGCTAGGTACACATACCTGCGTAAAACGCATCCGATTTACGTACGCTTAAGTCGCATCCGTTTTTGTCGACTATCAACATGTGATTTTCAATTGACCAGGACACATATATCTGTGACAACGATTATTTGATTTGACAATCCGATGGTATATGCTTATTGACTTGAATATCGACTAGCATAAATACTGAGGAAGAATAAGACCTTGATAGCCACTGCCTGAAGTACATGTACTAGTATCGAAAGTTGAATATAGGCTCAAGAATATCATTTAATTAAATTTATACCTGTGCCTTTGAAATGAAATGATATGAATTGTTGCTTGAAGTAGTTTTTAAAATCAGCCAAATCAATAGCTACACAGCTGGGCTACATGTACCAGTATACTATAATAATGAGTGTCCAAACTGTTAATGCATACTGTGTTCTCTAGTCACTAAAATGGACACACACACATATATGATGCCACAGGTAAGCTCATTATAAAACTATGTTATATAATTGCGATATCTTAATGTTTCCTAATTAATCTTTGATAAATATGTTGATTGGAAATAATTTGCACCACACCTTTATTTCCTACCAAGAAAGCCCTCCCTGTCCCTCCCTGCATTGTGTCTGGACTTTTTCTGCAGCCCCACCTTCTCTATTATATATATCACGCAATTTACGCGTGCCATATCACATCTTACCTGACGTTATAATCGTTTCCGCGCCATTTCCTGTGCTGGTACTGAAATGGGAAATTGAACCGTCAGGCTCCACCTGTGGAACTCCCATTAATTCTGGAGTCGACAGAACGGATCCGTCAGCGTCGGTCATCACGTCCAGGTACGTTGTCGATGTTCTTCCGTCGCCGATGACCACAACTCGCCCACCGGGACGAACATTAGCCATCCGGATTTGTGTGTGTAGTTGACATGTCTGTAAATCAGTTAGAGAAAGTGGGTGTTATTATGGAATGACCCGAAACCAGTACAGAATATCTCAAAATATTCAATAGTGGGGGGGGGGGCTTTTGGTTACTTGGAGACAAGACGGCTACAGAAATTGTTCAAATAATTTTACAGCGCCCGCCTATATGCTATGATACAGACGAGAACATATATCCTTTTCGTTTTTAATTGTGGAAAATGTTACTATAAGGGTCACGCAAAAATGAAATATATTTTTTATAATCGTATCCAACATCATTGCATAACTCAAAATGTTCAGTACAATATTATTTGACAACAAAAACGTTGTTTGGAAATAGGCAATTACTCCCTGTTCTCCCTAATATATAACGTGGCTCTGAAAATAATGCTGACCAGCAGGGTTGCCCGGCGTTGCCCAGGTTAAATTGAGATGATACCCTCTGCCGTCTAGTGCGGGCATGCGTGTGGTGGGAATAGAGAACAGTCTTGATCAATATGTTTAAAGAAATTCCCTGTTGCTCATCTGTCCATGGTGTTGTAGTAGCCAATTATTCTCAGTTTAAAATAAAAGCTGCTATATATATCAGCTACATGTAACCGACACACAGCGAGGTTTTAAGTTGTTATGCTAGGCTATGAGTCTGTTCTAAAACTCAAAGAAATTATCTGTATCGGGTGATATACCCTTGTCAGCTTCGAGTATTGGAGGATTCTGAAAAGTCATATGCTACTGACTGTTTTCCTTTATCTCAGAAGAAACTATATTTGATTGCACACTGTCACCACTACTGCGAATGTGTCTTCAACGCATTTCCATCTCTCTTGACAAATTGTATCTATCTTGCGGAAAATATCTTGAATGGGACAGACTCAATTGTGTTATAATACATTGCCCAGTCTAACATGCCATCCTCTAACGATTCAAGATCCCTCATTTTGCAAAACAATAGGCATCTCTTAAACATAATGATAAGTATACTTATAATGTTTTCTTCTATATATATGTTTTGTGAACTCACTCTATGAATGTACTGATTCCCGTCCCCATACAAATAACAGTTGAGAAGATGTAATTGTTCAAGTGACTCAGTTAGGTCACCGCATGTCGAGGCTGTGACATTTGAACGCCAAAAACTCCTTATAGAACGAATTATATGGAAATGACTTTATACATCTTTTGTTGATATTGGCGACTAAAACATTTGCATCAATGTTACATGTATAGCGTCCCTTCTTGGTGGAAATTAGTGCCAATCATATTTGTGTCAGCTTTGGTGGTCATCCCTTCCACAGTATAATGACTCGAATTGTGCCCCTTTTCCCATATCTAAACCACATCCATTATATTCCTGATATCAAGGAGATGATTACGTATATGTGTGGTGGTAATCGGCAACTAAACAAATTCTTATCAAATTTAGTGCCTCCATCATCTCTCACCCAAGCGACCCCCTATTGAAATCACACGATTAAATTCCGCGTATCATGGGGACGAATATGTATCAATTTGGAGGAAATGGGCGTTTAAATAAATATATGTTGGTGCCCTCTGTGCACTCCTGACCCGAACAACACCATACCGTGGAGATTATATTATATCAGTTTGGGGAAATCCCCATGTTTGCACCTGACAGCGTCTTATTTAAATTAACCCACACCATTATCATGCTCGTAATAATTTACACGTGTTAGTCCCGTTGGTGCCATATAGATGGTCCACATGAAGGTATGTGTGACACAGACATACCCGACTTTCGCAAATGTAGACACCAACCTTGGCGTCTTCAATGGGTCCGCACAATTTGATTCCTCGTATCGTGAAGATGAATATATATAAAATTGGTGGAAATCAAACAAATTCGTATCAAATAAAATGCCCCCCATCTCTTAAACAAACGTCGCCAATTTGGCGTATTTTAACCACACGATCAGACTCCTGATATCATGGAGATGATTATGTATCAGTTTGATGGAGAAGAATTTGTATCCATCTGGTGGAAATCGGCGCTGAAAACAATTTTATTAATTTTGGCGTCCCTCTCCACATCATTGTACCACTGACTCAAATGGCAGCACTTTTGCCATCTTTAAATCACAGTATAAATGCCACTTTTGACATATTTAAATCACACACCACTTATGACAGCTTTAAGACACACGCTCCGGGTGTCATGAAGATGATAATGTATCAGTTTGGTGATAATCGGCGACCAAATACATTCTTTTCAAAATAAGTGTCCCCTCCATCTTTCATCCAAACGGCACCAACTTGGCGTCTTCACATCACACGATTATATTTCTCGTATCATGGAGAAGAATGTGTATCAATTTGATAGAATTCGGCGCTAAAACGTTTGATACATTTTGGTGCCCCTCTCCCCTTCCGTGCACCCCTGGAAGGTGCCACTTTTTCATCTTTTCATCACACGATTACATTTCTCGTATCATGGAAAAGAGTTTGTATAAATTATGTGGAAATCGGCGCTAAACAGGTTTATCCATTCCTGTATCCCTCTCCCCTTCAGTGCACCCCTGACTCAAATAGCGCCACTTTTGACATGCAGATCAATTGCTATCACTTATTGTAAAATTCCCATACGATCATAAGCTCACACTTTACACACCAGAAATACCAAGTAAAACAGTCATATGAGTATTGAGGTATGCCACCACAACGGGGAGGGGGCACAAAGAGGTAAGTAAAGTCCAAAAGGGAGGAAGCGTGTGTAAAATATATTCGAATGTCCAACTGTCAAAATTATGTTCAAATGGCGCGAAAGTGAAGGTTGTTCCTGTTTGTGGGATATGTTGTAGTAATCTGGAAATTAATTTAATACCGGACTCCGGAAGGAAGGACAGTTGCTGGACGGGGAATAATTAAGTATTATGCTTTGTTACACTCCTATGCTCGATTTCCATTGAAAACGCTGTTAATTAAAAAAGGGTAATGTCACTAGTGAGTGATGTCATTTCTCGTGACGTCATCGATCTTACGTCGCTTATTGATCTAGACTGAATTTTCGATGGTTGGTCTTTCTCATCATCGGGACTTTCGTGCATTAATTATGTGTGTTTTTAATCATAGTTGGCGAACCAAATTGACACAGAAGTGTAATAAATAGAGCAATCAATTGGTTCGGAGAATTACGTTCAATAATTCACTCGAGGCGAGAGACGTTTGGGTAAGAAACTCGTGCGCTGGCGCGCACTCGTTTCTTACCGACGTCTCTCGCCTCTCGTGAAATATTTAACGTAATTACGCAGAAAACAATTTGGAGGTTCGAATGAGCCATGCCCGTTTAACACTGAAAGTATGTGCGGATATAAAATGTTGGTGAACCAATATTGGTCAATGAGGCAAGCCCAGACTATAGTCCAAATATAAAACGTTTTGTTCAGCTCGGTACATCTATCTGTTAAGAAATATTTACATAGCCCACCCGTGTTAGACTAAATCCTGTTTGGTGATTGGTCAACTGCCAATTTGGTCATCGGGTTTACATCCCAATAATGCAGAATGTAACACGAACAGGAAGTTACAATCTTATGTCCTAATCTGAAATAATCACTAAACGCGGTCAGCAGAATATTTGGGCGGGCTTTGCATCGATCACGTTATCGTAGCTAAGAGTTTGGAAATCAAATATTGGGTTGACTTAATCTGCTGCGTAGGCTAGTCTCAAATTCTCGGCAGATTTAAATAAGAAATTATTACAGTTGATGTGTGTTATTGCGGGATACGGCACTGGGGGCATTTAGTGTAAACCAGCGACCTATAACTTTGGGGTAGCTTAATAACAGAATTATGTCATATCTTATAATCCCTTGCTGAGCATTAACATTTCTTTAAATATTTGCACAGATAGTGACATGGGAACCTACGTGTATGCATATATGTGGTATCTCCATTCCCCCCTTCTTTTGCAATATAATAATTTATCTACTTCATGCACCATGTACTGCAGAGGAAGGCTCTCAAATTTAGCAAATTTTAAAATACGTACCTCTTCGAAATAATCTGCCCCATTTTCTTCCACTGCATTATTCCATGGATCCGTTTGAACCGACGACTCCTCGAACATTTCACATTCTTCAGTGGATTTGATGAAATTGTAGGACCAACATTGAGCATCCCGTTTGCACTGTCTGGCGCACTGTAAAACATGTTTGGCGGCCACCTTCTTCGATGCTGTCCCCTCGTACTTTGTGTTTTGACGTCCGGGTCGCCCGTACACTGTTTCATGTACAGCTACAGTCCCCGCAAAAAACACAGAACAGCAGAGAATCGAAATCCAAGCCATTTCGCACGGTTTTTCTAACTGTCTGTTTCACTTTACGTGGTGCGCATATGAACGTGCGCAATGTATTGTTTGGTTGCTACAACCAATCGTTATCGAAAGAAGGAAGTCTGAAACCGTCCATACGATGTAAGATTGTCTAATCGATCAAGCACTTCATAGTGGGTTACCAAGGAACGCATATTCTTCGTGTAGTAAGATACTCACCCCTGATCAAGTGGTCCTGCTAATTTGCTATGGTGCGGGTAGGGAAACCTGATGCCGTTACGAACAAGTACAGTTATTTTTTTATTATATGTCATTTTCGCGGTGTTTGGCTAATCTGAGAGATTTGAGAAAATTGTGTGTATGAACCATTCAAGAACATATATGTTTGTTTTTTAATATATTAATGCCTGTTTTAAAACGACGTGAATAACCATCTTGATTATAGTCGATTTTCAACAACTAATGCAACCAGTATTAAATATATTTCGCAATAAATATGTTTTTGAATGTTTGATACGCATAATGGCTTTTCTTGGATATGTTCAGATTATCGGAGCCCCGCGAAAAATTACAAATTAACAAATATAACGGTACTTTTATTAACAGCATCAGTTTGCCCTAACAGCATCATGGCAATTCAGCAGGACCCATGATCATCATATCACATTAGCAGGACCACTTGACTAGGTGTGATACTATGATGGGTATCTACCTCGTTTGTCATTACCAATCTTGTTAGTGTGTGGATTAATTAAACTAATGTGTCGATGGGCCAGACCCACTCGTCGGTAACAAATTTCCTGACAAATTGCCACCTATATATTTTTTGAAAGACATTGCAATTGCAAGTTCAAAAATTCATTATACCTGTTTCAAATTCACAGCTTTATATGAAAAACACAATAACATTTGACCTGTTGCTGCTTTCCGTTTATGAAACGAGACCGTCATCGCACTCAGGTCACAAACCATGATACAGAGAGAGAGAGAGAGCGAGCGAGCGAGAGAGAGAGAGAGAGAGAGAGAGAGAGAGAGAGAGAGAGAGAGAGAGAGAGAGAGAGAGAGAGAGAGAGAGAGAGAGAGAGAGAGAGAGAGAGAGAGAGAGAGAGAGAGAGAGAGAGAGAGAGAGAGAGTTATATATCATTAGGAAGACGTTGACTTATACTTTATAACTAGGTAGGTTGTCAATTTTGAAATAACATTGAAAGGTAACATGAAGGTCAATTCCTGAAAAAGTATTTTCAACAGATAAGGCGATGTTGTTCGCTATTTAAAGAAATGATATGGTATTTTATGCAATGTGTTAACGTTGTTTGCATCATGCCGCTTCAAAATATCGCAATACCAATAAGTTTGGAGAACATCGGTGACAAAGGATGTCTTTATCGATTTTGGTGACACTCGTCGAACTGACATTCTTGGAACCGACAGTGCCACTTTGGCAACTATGAACAACAAACATGTGAGCCGACTTAACATAAGATATTGGTGTTGTTGTTCAATCCCATTTATCATTATTTCAATTGTGTATATTATTATATTTCTTTTTATTTGAATTTATGTATTACCAAGAGGGATACCCGGCGTTGCACGGGTGAAACATGCGTAATTTATTAGTGCCCCTTCAATTCATTTAAAATAATTACTAGTCATCTGGGGTAAACAACACATATTGCATAACTCTCCAGATAAAGCGACATCTATCATTTAAGTTGTTAGTAGATGGCACCAATGTTCCCACATAGCTTCTGGGCTAATAATAAACGCCATTTATTTGTCATATAATTTATTAGTCCCCCTTCATTTCATCTGATGTCAAAGGCGCCTATCACATGACAATCCCCTTGTCAGGTGACCTATCTGTACCAATGTTCCTACATACATGTATCGTACAAGCTGATCAGATACGCTCTGTATTGCTCATATATACAACTACCAGATTGCAACCATTTTGGGTATATAGTTAATTATTTAGTTAAATTAATTAGTAGTGCATTTTTAAGACAGCTGAGGTCAATGGGACCTAGCTGTCTAATAATATTCACATCGTCGTCCCAACCGTTGATTTTCTCATATAACGGATATCCCAATATAATATGATCATACGCTGGCGTAATTAACGAACCAAAGCAAAACCACTCACACGAGAGTAGCTGTGGCTTTTTGTTTCTTTTTCTGTTTTCTTTTTTTTATCAAAATCAGTTTATAGAATTCCTGGTATTCCCTCCAAATAAGATTCACATAAGGCTATATTTCCTGGGTTCGTCGAATGAATGGACCCCAATCGTAATTTCGAGTATAAATTAGATAGATCGTACTTCCGGGTACTCTTGATCGACATATTGACTATTCAGGGTTATAAACTACTAGTACCAACATCAAAATGAAAATAGTTATACCTTGTCGAGAGGGGAACGGGAACATCTTTAATGAATTTAACCAATTTATTTCTTTTATTGACGCTAGGTGAACACTGCGGCGGAGATACTATACTATACCGAGAAGCGTGTCCATTTCATAGCTGTTCATTTCATTCACAGGTGTCATCGTGTCCATTTCGACGAACAACGTCATCGTGTAACTTTCCCCATTGACCGAGTTCACCTGAATGTATCTTCTGCTTTGTTCATATGTATGTGTTTCCTTTCGATTCCATGGCGAAAATAGTATATGTATGGATTATCACATGCATGTATGTACTATATAGTCCTATGATAACAATTAATTCCTTATTGAATATATGTTATTTCGTTTCACACAGTACTGCACCGTACCAAGTGCTGTACATTAAAGGCCCACCTTCGCACAGTAGAACGTTAAATTCGTGATGATTATTATATTTCACATCAGGAATGTCGATCACTTTTCACTCGCCCCGATGTGTGTAGACTGTAGTTACAATAGTGTCGTTATTTATTTTGTCTTATTTTCTCAATAAAAGGTAAACTAACGCAACGAATGAACTTACATTGTAATTCGATATTCATAATTCTCATTTGCAATACCATTAATCGAAAGACACAGTAACAAGATTTTCCGATTCCGACATTAATGCTTTAAGCCCACCGTTCTACTGTGAGACAAAGGCGCTCGCGAATTTCAAAACATCAGCGTCGTATTAGATAATAATTGGTGACGTCACAAAATCAGATATAGTCTATATACGACCCAAAGCGTCCGGCTTTGGTTCGTTATAATTCAGTTATAACTCTTCGACAAGTTTTGGTCAGCAATGTCTGTACCCTCGACACCCCAAACCTATCCCTGCCACGGACGAGTTTGTGATGATATTCGGACAACTCCACTATGGCATCTTTAAACCACACAGTCCCTGTATCATGGACAAGATTATGGAAATCATGTACACAAAATATAATATTATGGTGCCCCTCTTCTTTCCCTCATTGGCTCCCGACAGTGCCACTTTTGGAATAGTTAAACCGCACCATTGCCTTCCTCGTAAAGTTACGGCAGTTAGGCCAGTTGGGCGCTCTTAAATGTTCCAAAGTAAATGACTCTAGCGAACAGGCAGACAAACATTCGCAATTATTTACAACTCATCATGAATGGATGCAGTGGCCCACTATGTGTTCATTGTTTCACATGTGTATGAACACATTATCAGTAGCATTATTATCGATAAGATAAGACCGAAATTACAACAAGGTATCATCAACTCTTGGGACACATTGTTACGAATATCTCATTCCTATATTCTTCTGTCAAGAATGGATCCCATTGTTTTCTCGCAGCGATATATCATACTCATTATTTTAGAAAATAGCCCCGCACTCTTTTAAACTGACTCTGATCATGTGGCTAACATAATATGGTACATTTTACCTTGATGTTTAAACTGATAGCCGTACCTTAAAGTAAAATTATTGTGTTGCCCAGTGCTACTGGGTTTCAAATCAAGCGACACCCTGTTAGAGACTTCTAACGGTCAATATGAAAAATGTGATATGGATAATTGGCACACTTTCGTTAATGCCTACAACAATACATAGCAGCGATTATAGCAAAATAATGAAAGCGTTCTTTGATTGATGTCTATTAGGTCTCGCAGCTATAGGCATTTACAGACTGAAGGGTTTCTGTCTTAATATACTGAGATTATCGGGAATCATTTCCAATTATCAATTGTTACTCTTAGGTGTGTATGTTAACAAAAGCACGGGACATTGAGCGGACTCAATTTCAAACGTTTAAAGCTGACAGACTGGAAAAAGACGAAATGGTAAGCTATTGCTTTCATCTTCAAGTCTATATAGAGATTAACATTTCACAAGTGAGCTCGGCCGTATAGTACGATTCCTTGTGTCTTCAGATTGTTTTTCGTGGGGATTTTGTAACCAGATGTTTTTTGGAAAAGGTAGAGTCTTCAGAGTTTGGAAATCCATTTTCCATTTTACGACGCCCCCAGGCCGCCATCTTGAATTTTTTTTTAATGGCCGCCAAAAACATAATACTAACCTGGTTTTCCATTGTTTGGAAATATCCTATGGTCATATACACTCCAATAAGGATACTTGTCAATTGAAAATTTATTCACTGCTTGAGTTCTGGGCACTTGTAACATGTTCACATAACAAGCAGCTCAAAAATGTTGAAAATAGCTCTAAAAATGTTTTTCCAAAAATTCACCCGCCAGGCGTCACAACACTCAGCGTGATAGCTAAAATTCATACTAGCAGTCCAGTGGATTAGCACAAAATCGTCACTGGCAGACTAAGGAATGAAACTTGGAACATATGTTCTTTGAAGCAAGCGAAATTCGTTTTGGTGGGGGTTCCCGTACAACCTGACAATGGTAAGCCGTAAATGTCTATAGAAAATTGGAGAAACTAATTTGTATTATTTGATATTAGTATGCATGTTGGTAGTGCCAATGGTTGCCCACGGTACCCACTACATGATTTAAACTGCAAGAGACGGTGTTGTCAAGATTACCCAGTAAGGTCAAGGTAATTTTATGAAATGTTTATTTGTGAAGGTAATTCTACATAAATTCACATTTTTCACAAATAACCCACAACCACGTGATGGACTTATAATCACATGTTTCTAACCTTCAATTTGATTGTCTTCTAGGTGTGTTCCCTTTTTCAATTTTAACTTATCAATGTGATACCCGGGGCCTAAATTTAGAGCAGTATGGGAGCAACAAGGTGGAAAAGTGAACATATTTGGATGTGTAAACATACATTTATACTTGATATATATATAAGCATATCATGAATAATTTTAACTCCTTGTAATGGCATGTATGAGTTATATGTATTTGTTTGAAGCTTACATATGGTAATACTAAATTAATTTGTCTACTAAATCAATTTCCGTACTGGCAACAACCTCAAAATGTATACGACATCCAGTTGTTTAACATAATTGGACTTAAGTTTGGTGTGATGCCACCAGGTAAGTTATAGAATTGCAACTTGGAGAACCAAGTGTTCAGTGTTAAATAGCTAATATAATCTAAATAAACCATTTATTATCGGTCTTAACTATTTTTTTCAGAATATATATCTATTCAAATTTTCTGGTGTTCTTATTCACGATATATCCTCTCTTTAGTTTGAACACTATTCTGGCCAGCTTATGGAAGTCAATTGCAGCATGATCGTCGTACCGACTGAGCTACTGTAGTACTGCTGACCATGTATATACACCGAATAATGGGGTGGCACGATTCGATATAGTTTGAAATGATAGTGACTAAGATAATGATTTCAAAGAGCTAATGGTGTTGGACCCTGGAAAAATTTTGAGCGATAAATGCTTCCATCAAATACAAAGAACAGTTACATTAGTTGTGTAAAGCGAAATGGAAATCGAAGACTTTTCAATGAGCTTCAACGCGAGTTTCTGTTGTTTAAGATATAAATTCGAGCACATCCAAGTCTGACACTTATCACATGAAGTCCGGAATTCTCCCCTCGAGCGGACTTCTATAACACCACTTGCTCTATTGATTCGCGACACTTCCGTCTTCACTGGACTCAATTGATGCCCCAAAAGTCTCGGAAATTTGTCAAGCACGTGATAGCTGCTGACGCGAGAGATGAGGACAGGGAACACACGTCAGAGATTGTTCGAATAATAAAAATCACTGTCAACCATTGATTTCTGTCCAATTGGTACTAATCACATGACAGTGATGGCTTACGATACTCGCTAAACTTACACTGAAATACAATGAATTCATGTAAAACGCGAACACAACCACTTTATTGCGTGATTCGTTTCTGTGAGCAAAAGACTGGAGTGCAACCGAGTCAGAACTGTATCTCATATTGATTCCCGAATGTTTCCCGAGAATGCTGTTGAGCGGCGCCTCTTGTTCTATTCAGCCGAGAAACTCCCGTCCTCAGTGGAATCAATTGTGGGGCTTAAAAGTCTCGAGAACACGCCACTTGATATATATTAAGAGTCAACATTGTTTGGAAAATGAAATTCCAATGACATTGAACAGAATTATGTTTAACTTAAAGTATATGTTCTGCCGTGCTATACGTGTGCTATTCAGACGAGAAACCCCCGTCCTCTGTGGAATCAATTGAAGCTTTCAGTGCTTCAAGAAGTAAAAGTTAGAGCACAATAATTGTTCAATCAATCGAGTTGAAGACGAGATTTATTCTGGTAAAGAACTATTCGCGTGCTCTGACCGACTTAGAGCACAATTTATCCCACACAATGCAATCAACTGGAAATGTGCCATTGAGCGTGTTTTGACCACGACACACAATCCGTGCGCTGGCCGCGATTGGACACAATAGCCGGTTAGCCACGCCGAACAACGTGATTAAGATGAACTGATCGCCGTTGAATGTAAATAGATATGCCCGTGCGACGCCAGCTTCGCGCATGCGCAGACCAGATCTCAGAAACGGGTGGAGCTATCGACTTGAAATTTGGTATGTGAATGTATCTTGCCCCGGATACGAATTTTATCGGGTCGCCGAGCCCGTGCGACGCCAGCTTCGCGCATGCGCAGACCAGATCTCGGAAACGGGTAGACCTATCGACTTGAAATTTGGTTTTTCAATAGCCCGGACAACGTCGGGCTCATCGGCTATTTCATATATATTTTGAAGACCTCTGTCTGTATGTATGTATGTCTGTATGTATGTCATTGATACAAATCTACGATTCTCGACCGATAGGGACGAAACTTGGTACGTGTGTGTAGTATGACCAGGCGGTCGTCGTTGTCGTATTGGCGAGCCCGTGCGACGCCCGTGCAGCGCATGCGCAGACGAGATCTCGAAAACGGGTGGAGCTATCGACTTGAAATTTATTATGTGAATGTATCTTGCCACGGATACGAATTTTATCGGGTCGCCGAGCCCGTGCGAGGCCAGCTTCGCGCATGCGCAGACGAGATCTCGGAAACGGGTGGAGCTATCGACATGAAATTTGGTATGTGAATGTATCTTGCCCCGGATACGAATTTTATCGGTTCGCTGAGCCCGTGCGACGCCAGCTTCGCGCATGCGCAGACGAGATCTCGGAAACGGGTGGAGCTATCGACTTGAAATTTGGTATGTGAATGTATCTTGCCCCGGATACGAATTTTATCGGGTCGCCGAGCCCGTGCGACGCCAGCTTCGGGCATGCGCAGACCAGATCTCGGAAACGGGTAGAGCTATCGACTTGAAATTTGGTTTTTGATTAGCCCGGACAACGTCGGGCTGGGTAGAGCTATCGACTTGAAATTTGGTTTTTGAATAGCCCGGACAACGTCGGGCTCATCGGCTAGACTCATATATATATTGAAGACCTCTGTTTGTTTGTCTGTCTGTCTGTATGTATGTATGTCATTGATACAAATCTACGATTCTCGACCGATCGGGACGAAACTTGGTACGTGTGTGTAGTTTGACCAGGCGGTCGTCCTTGTCATAACAAGATACTAACCCTACACTCAGTGCATTCGCTACAGTGGAATATCTCTAATAAGGCAAAGTATAAATACATTTTTATTTTTTTTAAACATATTTTATTGTAATATAATATTACAAGAGGGATCGGGGCACAAGTTTTAACAACTTAAATCCGCCCCTCTCCCATTAACATTTTAACAAATACAAAGTAGATGACGAACATAACATATATACAGGATGATGTATGGTGTGGTTGTGATTGCTGTCAGTCCTATCCTGCTTTTGAAATTTCATCTGAGGTAGTCAACATTTGTAACGCAAAGGAGGATCTCGCCTATATTTGTTAGCGGAGGAGGCCTAATTAAAGCGTTTCGTTGATGAAATGTATGAATAGACAAAATGGAAAAGAATTTCATTGCGTCGATTCGATTCTGATGATATCCCTGTGAGTAAGGAGGAAATGTTAGATATTATAAATTGGTGGGCTGCACATACATGTACATAGTTACCTCTTCAAAATAGTCTGCCCCGTTTTCTTCCATTGCATCATTCCATGGATCCCTTTGAATGGACGACTCCTGGAACATTTCACACCCTTCAGTTGATTTGAGGAAATTGTAAGACACTCATTGGGCGTCCCGTTTGCACTGTCTGGCGCACTGTACAACGTGTTTGGTGGCAATGGTCTTGTATGCTGTCAGCGCGTACTTTGTGTTTGGACGTCCTGGTCGCCCATATATTGTCTCGTTTACAGCTGCAGTACCAGCTACAACCATAGAACAACACAGCAGGAAAAACCAAGTCATTTCGCACGGGTTTTCCAAATCGGTATGTTTCGCCTTGCTTGGTGCGCATATTAACGTGGGCAATGTATTGTTAGGTTGCTACAACTCACCTTTATTGTTAGTTGTTCAGGATGCGCCCTTTGTCGAAAAGGGAAGTCTGTTTAAACCTTCCGTACGATTCGAGATTGTCTAATCGATGACGCACATCTTTGTGGTGGACCAAGGAACGGAAATTTGTTTGTGGAAGAATTGTTAGGCCAATGCATTCTCTTATATATGCGAGGCTACCTATGGTCGACTCGCATATATAAGAGAATGCATTGGCACAGGGTATATGGGTTGATACAAAAATCGACCTGGCACTCAAAGGGTTAAAAACCCCATTAAGAAGGCGCCCCATTCGTGACTGTTCGAAAATTCTCAATTTCAAACTATCAACTTGAAGGAAAAAATCATTATCCTCTAAAACCAGTGTATGCTATATAGTACTATAACAACACCTGTTTAAATTATGATTACGTGCGCTCGCGCAACAGTATGGCGATCAGACAGATTCGTTCGTAGCTTGGTGTCACACTCCATGACGTCACCAAAAACGACGTAAAACCTCGTGGCGTTCTGACATTTTTACTGTGCCGCGTTTTTGCTATGTTTATTTTATGTGTTGTTTTCGATTATTTGTTTGTCGCCGATATCGCCATTTGTCAGGATTCCCTGTTTCTATATTTAAAACTGGCATGCTCGTAGTGAGCCTCGATTTCGATTTTTTCTCCCAGGTCAAAATACGTCAGAGTTATGACAAAAATAGATCAACCTACATTTTCTCCATCAGAACTCTACATCAAAGAGTCTATATACTCCTTCGGGACCTACATAGACTCCTTCGTTTGGGTATTTTTACTTATAATTGGGAAGTTTTATCATTTTTGGTTCGTGCGAAGACCCATTATTATCGTGCGGGAAAAGAGAGACATTCAAAACGCGATTTCGTAATTCGACGCAATAGGCTGAATAGCCTAACCTTCAGCCGAGTTCCGGGTCAAATACGACGAATGACGTAACACAAAACAAAACGCATTTGTTGACACAAACACCGTTTGAAGAGTTTATTATTACATAAAATGATCGTTATTGATTAATTATTGATTAAATGTTGATATTTATTGTTGCATATTGGCTGCTATCAATATTTACACAAGTAGTATTAATTATTTCTTATAATTGCTCCTTTGGTCAACTTTGACTATCGGAAAATGAAAATGAAAATATGCCGCTGAAAAAAATGTAATCGATATTAAAGTCTCATCCTTTCGGCAACATGGAATTGGTTTTAATTACTTAAATGATTAATATAGTAATTTGCCTTTTATCTGTGATGAAATGAGAAATGGTAATTGTCTTTTTTTGCTAACATTAAAGGTACTCAATCCGTAAAGAGGGTCCCCATCTTAACAGATTCCAACAACAACAAACCGATCAGAGGGTCCTATATTACTATTTCTTTGGCTTTGGGGGTAAAAAATATTTGATTCGAGTCGAGGAACCCATCAAACAAAGCTCAGAGTTATTAGATATTGATTTTTGAAATTTGTTATGTTCTCGAGATGAGTACTAATAATTGCCGTCAATTTCGTATCCTGCTCGAGATTTTTACACCAAAACTCTATTCAAACAGACAAGGATGGATAACTCTAAAATCAAGTGGTAATAAAAACGCAATTTTGACTGAGATCTGGGCCAGAAAGTATTCCCGATAATGAAAAATAATAGATTTCTAAAATTGATATCTAACAAATCTGAGCTTTGATGGGTGCCTTCCTCGACTCGAATCAAATATTTTTGACCACCGAAGCCATTGAAATAGTAATTGAGAGGAGTTTTATCGGATTGAGTACCTTTAAATTAAATTAAATAAATTAAGTAAAATACAGTGAAATTATTTTTTAAATTATTGTTTATTACATTTTTGCGCACGTTGGCATCTCTCTGAGTGCATTCTAGTTGTGTTGCATCCTCGTCCGGTTCAGGGGAACACAATGGGTCGTTAATTATGGTAAATAGTTTCGTGCGGACTTTATATATATATATATACCGCTTAACCTTTCTTGGCTGGAGCTACCTGAAATTTTGACCTGTTGAACTAAAACCACGAAACCGGGGCCGGATGAATCTCTGAAACCATGGAACCGGAACTGATGGATCCAATATGGCCGCGAGTTAGTGACAGGGCGTATAACTAACTTGACTTCACACAACTCTCCAATCGCCAATTTTTTATGTAACTTATTGTTTTGGCTCTATGAGAGGAAGCTTCATTTGTATCATAATGTTAAATTATATCTTTAATTGCATAATATAGCACCATGCGTCCATTTATTATAATAAAGAATATAGTATATTCCAGTCCAGTGAAAACAAATGTTGATATGCAGTGTGGACCAATCAAGCAGGGAGAAAAATCAACTGGAATTCGACCATACTGTTATGGTTGTCAGCTTTAACATGGTTATGACCCAGAACTCATGATCTTAAGATATGCTATCATGGATATTTGAACTGCACTTTTGAAAACAAATCTATTTTACAGAAGTTCTAGGTACCGGAAAACAGTGAAATTTTAAATATTTTTCATTCCAGAAAAATTTAAGAAATTAGGTTATAATATCCAATGGGTCGATGGTTCATAAATAGTTTGTGTCACAATAATCGCTTGTACCAAATTTCACAAAGAAATTCCTGACATATTCTGAGAAAATCCATTTTGAAATACCAGGAAATTTTCGCAAAACGTGCGTGAAAAGGATACAAACAAAAAATCGAATTTAAAAACGAGCGAGCCACTATAACAAACGCATCGCTGTTGATATAAAGATTCTCAATGGAGGTTCACTTTTTCGAATGCGTCCAACTTCTAATTGTCATTATTCACAAATACCTGAACCATGCAATTCCTAAACTTCCAACGCCAATATATCGCTCGAGTAAAAGCTATATTTACAAAACCACACGTTGAACAAAGCCTCTATACGGATGAAATACGATTGTGGCCACCACTAATACCGCTTCTGTTGCTGTCTTTCGCGTGACACAACATGAGGAATCTCGCGTTTTCCGTTTCGAGACGAAAGCAACAGAAGCGACGAAACTTGCGACATTATACGTGTTCTTCTCGACCAGCTGCTCGTGTTTCTCGTGTTCACTGTGGACACCAAGATGTTGGACAATTACGGGCTGCATGTTGCAGAGTGGATTATTTTGGGGCTAAAAGAGCACGACCGAGAAACGACACGGATCAGAACTGCTATTAACCCTTACATGACTGGAGCTTCCTGAATTTTTTTCGAAAACCCTGTGCCAATGCATTCTCTTATATATGCGAGTCTCACATAGGGAGCCTCGCATATATAAGAGAATACATTGGCCTAACAATATTTACCTTGTCCTTGTAAGCCAGTGTATTCTCTTTATATATGCGAGGCTCACTATATAAGAAATGCACTGGCACATGTTCTATAATACTGCACCAACGCAGCTCCCGTCATGAAAGGGTTAAATTAACTCGTCGAGAAGTTTACTATGTGTGTACATACGAATGGTATTTGTAAATACGATTGGTTCGGATCATGTTTTAGATATGTTGGTGTGTGATGTAAGTAGTATTGGCCGTCACTCTGGCCCACCCACCCCCCTGCTCGTCGTCACTCTGGCCCATGTGCCAGAGTGACGACGAGCGAGGGGGTGGACCAGAGTGACGGCCCCGGGCCGGGCTCGTCGTCACTCTGGCCCATGGGCCAGAGTGACGACGAGCGATGGGGTGGGGTAGAGTGGCAGCCAGCGAGGGGTGGACCAGAGTGGCAAGTTCCCAGGGTAGGATTCATCGGTCCAGAGGTTGAGTTAGATTCCGAAGAGTAAGGTGAGCGCTTCGAAGGGATTTTTGACAGAAAAGAGCATAATTTACGAATGTATCGAGTTTTTCTCGGATTCTAATGGCAGTGTGGTAAGCGAATGGCGCTCCCCTTCGCTGGACTAACTGAACTTAGAATAATACCGAGAAAAATCGAGACATTAGTAAATTGTGCAACTTTACCAGTGCATTTTTTAACAAAAGCGAAAGTCTTCGAATAAATTCGAAGACGCTAGCGCTGTGAAAATGTGCCTGTAAGAGCCATCTGATAGCAGATTTTGGGTGGCCCTGAAAAGGGCCGTTTTACGTTAGATCACAAGAAAAGTGGATAAGGGGTCTTTAGGAACTCAAATCTTGATCCAACTCCCGAAACACAAGCGAACCCTCGATGAAAGGTGGAAATATACCTTGCGGTATACTCACACCCTTCAATGGGGGTACGTCTAATCTGTACTGCTTCTTCTCTCTCCAAAACACGAGCTTTCTCTGCAGAAGGGTTGCCGCCACCGCAAGTAAGACACCTGTTGTCCCAAGCCATTCGATGTGTTCTGTCTCCTGTCCACTGAACAGTGTAGGATTGCGAGCCCAAGTTGCATTGACAAAAGTGAATAGTTCAAAGAACTTTTCACCTGTACCATACACTGCCCAGGAAAGGGTCTCCCACACCGCATTGTCCTTCGGGGCCGATACACGGATGGCTCTGACATAAGATCCGAGATCAGTTTTAGGGTATTCCATCGTGGAGAAAATGATATACTCTAAATGGGGTTTTGTTATATGTAAAACGCGCGGAAGTCATTGGCGACGTCATTGTGTTTTTCTACCAAATTTCCCGAACGACATTTCAAATGTGTTTCTTTTTGGTGAATTAAGATCTTCATCGACATTGCCGAAGACGACCATTAAAAACAGACACTGTTTTTCAACAACATAAATTTTATTTTTTGAATTAAGAATCAACATATTTACAACTGATCATGAAATTATCATATTTACAATCAATAACTGGTAATGCAATCAGGGGGGGGGGGGGTGAAAAAATTTCTTCCGGCACGTATGCCGGGGTGGGTGGGTGGTCAAAGCCACCAACAAGCAATTTTTTCCGCAACTAACAAAATAAATTCCTGCTTGTTTTTAGTGTTTTGGCAATGAGTTGGGCTTCAAAACCACTTTGAATCAGTTTGAATGAGAGAAATAATGTAATTCTAACTGGTAAACTGACTGCAGGCAGTTATGGTTTTGTATTTTGTTGCAAATTTTGAAATCCAAGATGGCCGCTGGCAGCCATGTTTTTTTGGCCGAATGACTTCAAAATTACTCATTCCTATTTACATGTCCATGTTAACATCCATGATAAATAGTATGCACAGAAATTTATATACAGCTGTTTACAGTGAATTTCCCCCCGCAAATCTCTGTTTTAGTGTTAAAAGGGGGGTGGGTGTCAAAAAATGGTCGGAAAAAAACTGCCGAAAACGGAAAAACATTTGGCGGTGGGGGTGGGTGGGTACAAAAAATGATCGAAAGGGAAAAAATGCCATACGTGCCTGAATTTTTTTTCCGACCCCCCCCCCCCCCCCCCTGATGCAATGAACATAATTTACATTTGGTAATACATTTCATCATTAACAATCAACATATTTACAAAATGATTATGATTTTAACATGTTTAAACAATTGGTAATGAACACATTTTATCAACACTGAAATTCACAGTAAGTCTTACAAGTTTGTGAAATACATATTTAGGTAATGTTTCTGATTCTTTTCGTAAGGGTTCATAGTTTCTATGAAACCAATCAAATACTTTTCTATCATTTTTGAAGTAGTCACCATCAAAATTTATTTCAACTCATACTTTTATACCATATCCGCTTTTCAAGAAATGTAAAGCAAATATGCAGCAGATACCACACGTTTGTACCTTGATGTTGAAACCGCCCAACGTTTATTTTACATTCGATCGAATTTCTTTGAATAAATGTTTTGATATATTTATCAATAACTGGTATCCCAAACGAATCGAAATATGTTGCAATGTTTCCATTGAAGAAAATTGCAACCCAGTGTTCTCCTGGTTTTTCTGACGTATGTGTATTTACTATGTATTCCTTTACATGATGAGGTTTCTCGTATGGTAACTGATCTTTTGCACACACCACACCATACAATAAACAGAGGTAGGATGATTTGTCTAGTATATGCTGAAGTTCGCTAGTGTTCATCTTCGTAGTATTTTTTTACTTTTTCACACCACAAGTCAACAAAAACCGAATTAAATTGGTTACAGTTTGCATGAACAACTTCCTTTTTATCTTTCCAAAGTTTGAATGCCTCAAATTTCTCTTGTGGTGTAAATGATTCTATTTCTGGATACCATTGTTCCATAACTCGGTAGATGTTCAATTTAAGTAGTGCTATATCAATGAACATATCTACCCATTGTATAGGTGGTGTACAAAGACAAAGTAAATGTCGTGTCTGACTTGGGTGATCTATTTTACATCCTTCACAATTGAGTGTCACTTCTTTTGAAATTTGATTTTGTATTTCATGAACGAAACATTTCTCGAAAGTTTTCCGAACTTTGTCAAGGATAGAAACATATGGAATGAAATCGAGTCCTCCAACTTCCAGTCTCAATTTTTCCTCCAAATGCAATCCATCCATGTTTTTAATAATCTGTTATTATTTCTCGCAAACTGTTGATTTCAATTTGATTATCGAACTCAGCATAGACTATTACGTTGATCACTGAAGCTAGAGCTGCAGCAAACTGAAGCTCTAACCTTATGTTACCGGTTTTTATAGGATGCAAATGTCCTTCCTCCGCCCCTTGGTCAGGTGTGAGGTCGTAACCCCAGAAACAATAACCATTCATGTATTTTTCGAGATTCAAACCAAAGGATTTGTTTTGTCCAAACATACCCGAAGACTGATACAGTGATAAATAAGATCTTAGGCATTGTTCTGATTCAAAGTTTGGTTGAAATGGTCGGTTATGGATGGTATGTCCGTCCTGACTAACTTCAAGTTTTTTCAGATTGAAGTGTTGGAAATGAAATGGGTTCGTTTCAATATCGCCATTCATATCTTTGTTTGATACCAAGCCTATGAAAAGTCTCTTTGGCATTTGTCCTTGAAAAAGGTGATCTTCAATTTTTGATCTGAGCCCTGCACCAATAGTGAATGTTTTTACTTCAACTCTTCTAATCGGTATTTTCATATTTTTCTGTATTATTGTTTGGTTCAAGTTATTTGCTACTACTGGCATCAGCGTAATTGTACGAACATTGAAAACTTCCGTTTCAAATACTATTTTTCCGTCGGCCTGACCAATTAAAGAGAATTTAGGATTCGCTCTATTGAGACGAATTCTTATCTCAATTCCATTTGGTAGGTATTTCTCTTGTAGAAATATATCTGTGTGTAAACGACCACACAATTCTACCGTTTTACTACCTGCTATGATTGCTTGGCGAGATTTCAATCCATCATTACCACCAGCTTTAGTGTTTTCGGTGAACTGTTTAGCGGTGTCGGGATACCACATTTCTAGTGCGGCAAGTTGATTTTCTTTACATTCACCAGAATAAGCCAAGAGATTTACCATGTAGGCTCGATAATGATAGGTATCTCCGTTCGCCGTTACAAGTTTGTTATTTAGTTAAATATCGATACTACTGAACATGCTATGGAACAAGTTGTTAATATGCGCAATTTCATCAGTACCATCAACCAAGTTTGTTCCATCTGCTTTTGTGATTTTGAATTTCAGGTACAAATATGATTGATTTACGTCTGTCCATTTTCAGTTTGAGGCGGAATTACAAATTCTACCTGTGCGGAATTATTCAAAGAGCTAATCGGGTGATGTTCTGACCGTTGTGATTCCAACATCGTTGTCATTGTTGGTGGAACATCAGAAGCATCTAACTCGGACTTGCTGCATTCGCATGATCCATTTTGCATCATCATGATTAATCAAATATATCGAGAGATCGTTTTGATTTCTTTACAGGCGTTTTAATGGACTTACTTCTAACTCGTTTGCGAGAAGAATGATTTTTCAAAGGTCGCGATGATCTATTTATGCCATTTGGTGTTGATATTTTCTTTATTATTTCCCTTCCAAAAGATTTCAATGCTTCTTTACCTTGTTTCAAAAATACTTCTTTTGGACTTTTACCACGATGAATGATATCTTCGACTGCAGCAAGTCCATGCTTGAATACTTGTTGTTTAGCAATCTGACCAATAGGTTTTAGAAACGGTACTACTGTTGTCATTGCAGATTTGAATAGTGAACCAATTCCATTTCCATACTGTCTAGGTACGCCTCTATACACGGGGATCATCATAAATACAAATTACTTCGGCGTCGGAAATGCAACTTTACCATAGACTTTCCACCAATAAACTGAATTGCTTTGCCAGTATCACCAGTTATATACACATTATGGTATCAAAGCTAGACTTTGATACTGGTACATAATGTAAGTTTTTGAATTCATGCTTAATATGTTTACCATCATGTATTCTTTTACTCTCGAATGATGTCACTCGTAATATCGGTGCTTCAACATCACTAAGAATTGTATAATCAGCAATGTCAGAATAAACAAACAATTGATTATGCTCCGCATTTAAATCAACTCCATATGGAAATGTTATCGAAGGGGTAGCAAATGTAGCAGTCTCTGATTCTGTTCTGTAACCAAGTTTATCCAAAAGAGCTCTGGGGAGTACAAGACCTACTTTGGTATAACTATTGTTTGAAATTTTAACTCGTTGTTGTGCTTTGGAATATCCGAACACGATTTCCAGTTTTGGAATCAATCTGCTTACTGTAATATCAATTACACCTTGAATTGCATCTGTCAAATGTGATCCACCAGAATATGCTCCTTCTGGTATTTTTAATTCTATAGCATTTTCTGGTTTTGAAATTACTACTTCACTTATTGGTAACTTGTGCAGATATTGTAAAAATCTTGGAACAGAAGTTTTAATTTTTATTATGCAAGCATCTCCAATAATGTTGTATGTTTCTGATGGTACAATTAGTTCAACCATTGCAACTTCCCAAAGCTCTTTATCAATATGTATGGTTTTTGGTAATTTCACTGTGAAACAACATTGTGAGTTGGCTGGGTAAAGTGACATTGAACTATCACTCATGAGAGTTATGTAGAATGAATTCATTTTTTCTCAGTATTTTCAATAATTTCAGTCCAGGTGTTGGTAGAATATAACCTAGAGAACTACTTAGAAGAATAAGCCACAATTCTTTGTTTGCGCTCTGGATACTAATGTGTACAATAGATGTAATTATTATGATATAAATAATAATTATCTGCGTGAAGTAGGTGACTTGGTTCTTAGCAACTTTTTCACCACAGAACTTAAATTGTGATGGTTCATCGAGATTAATTGAATCTGATTGATTTTGCGACATGATATATTCTGTTTTATACTAAATTTGAAGCTGGGATCCAACTGTCAAACGTTTTTGGATATCCAAGCCAATGAACTATAATTTCTATTACTGTTTTACCACCCACTCTTCTCGTTCTTTTATCGATAACTGATTCTATTTCATACAACTTACTGTCTTTTATATGCTGGATTTCATGTTTGTAGAATGATCCATCAATCTCTTCACCATCAAGATCAGACACTTTGTATGTTATTGGATTAGTTTTACAAATTTTATCAACTTTGAAAATTTGACGAGTCCAGTTTGGTAAATAACCCTTTTCAAATGTTCTTTTGGTTTTGTTGATACGAACCAAGTCACCCACTTTCAGTGTAGATTTTCCTTTTTTATTCCCTGTTCCATATAGATTTTTGGAAATTTCAGCTTCAGTTTTCAAAGTAACTTCCGACGGTTTCGATTTTATGCTACGGTGATAACTATTGTTGTAAGAATCGACTAGGGGCTGTAAAACATCATTATATCTTGAAGTTTTATTGTGTGTGAAATACTTCCACATACGAGTTTTAAAGTTCTTTGAAATCGCTCAACAATACTTGCTTTAGTCTCTGGATTTTCAGTTGTGAAGAAATGAATGTTTTCTGATCGCAGAAATTTCAAAAACTTTTCATTTTTGAATTCAAAACCTTTATCAGCTTGAAACGATTTTGGTTTACGTTTTGAAGATTTCAAAATTTTCCTGAATGATTCGATCAAAGTTTGTCCAGATTTATCGTGGATTGGCAGTACCCACGCAAATTTTGAAAAAACGTCTATCACACACAACAGATATCTGTAATTATCAGTATGTTTTTTCAAATTCTGAAGATCAGCTAAATCTGCCTGCCATTGAATATCAATCCCCGCTACAAGTCTTTCTACGTTGGAATTTTCGAATTATTGGTTTGTGTAAAGTATATGTCGACTGACCTTGCAACCATTTCTTCACATCTATGAGTTTTATTTTTTTATTTTGCTTTTTCGCTTCATCAAAAAGCTTCTTTACACCACCATAACTTCCAACTTTCTTCGGATTATAGAAAAATTTAGATAACTGTTCATCTAGTATGGATCCCATTGTGTTTTTTCTGTTTTAATACCCATTGGTGTCAACCTATCTACTATTTTAGTTTTTGAATGTCTTGCTTTTATACCTTTCACTGGTGTGAATCGAGGAGAATCAAATCGTTTTGGTGTTATGCTTTGTACCGGAGTTTCAAAATCATCATCTGAATCATCGTTCAAATGTTTTTTAATCCAAAGCCAGCGGTTTCTGTTCCCTACAAAATCTTGAGGTACATTAAGCTCGCCCAATCCTTGTGAAAATGTTTGCCAGCCTGTTGGTTCGAAACCTTTTCTTTGTCGTACAATATCATTGAGGAGATCAACAATATTTGATCCTCTAATAACTTTTTCACCATATGTTAATTGTCCATGTTCATCAAACTTCATTTGTGGATGTTTTGAAATCAGTTGTAAAAGTTGTTCAGCTTTTTTTCTCATCTTTAACGGAATACTTTCTAGCACATCCCTATGATGATGATTAAATGGTTGTTCTGTTTTCGGGGCTGAAATAGCTATAACTGATTTTTGAGAAGTTTTCAATTTGTGCAAAGTTGTACCATATAATTGAACCTTCTCAGATTCTGACAAATTTTGATCAGAAACTGAATTCAAATCTCTGCTTAGTTTTGAAATATTCGTAATTTCAGGATTAGGTGGTAATTTCGGATTAGTTAGACTCATTCTCCATTTTTTAATGTCATCCAACATTTTGAAGGGAACAGCGACCATTTTCTTCATGTTTAACCGCGAAGTATTCCAGCGAGTGCTTTACCAAGCAACGGTGCTAGCATAAGAAGTGGTAAAAAACCTCCTTTCTGGTTTAAAATTTGTTTTTTTTTCGTTTCAAAGATGTTGATTTACTTGCAAATTCTCTGAGATGTCTACACCTCGGACGAAGTTTGCGCTTCTGAGCTTCTGTTAGTTTTACATTGCCTTTTAAAATATTTTTACAGCATTCTGACATGCAATCAATCACTCTCTTTGGGGCATCTTTTATCATTTTTTTCCGAAAATGAGTTGGTGCCTGATTCATAGCTATTACAAAAATACCATATTTTTTAATCAGTGGAGTTTTTTTCACCATCTTTACTCTTCAACAGTTGAATGTCAAATGACTGAATTACTTTTTACTTTTACGTTTATTAAAATTACGATCAAATGCCATCAAAGCTAATTTCGATGGGTTTGAACGATTCATAATTTTTGAGTATCGTTGAACCAACGGAGAATGTTCTGCTTCTTGAACTGATGGAATTGGTTGCGGACAATTATCGTTGAGTGGTTGAAATCTAGCAAATGTAGAATTTAATCCAGTAGAATTTACTCTAGCTGGAGTAGTTCGCTGTGCAATTGTAGAATTTACTCTGACTGGACTAGCTCGCTGTGCAATCGTAGAATTTACTCGAGTATCATTTACTCTATTTGATCTAACTCGTGCAATTGATTTATTTTCTTTTTGTCTGAGAAGACTTCTGATCAAAACTCCACCGAGAAAACCACCTCCACCAGTTTTTAAAAGTATTTTCTTTTTTGAATCGATATGAGTTCTACTGTCAGCTATTTTCTTCAGCTCTTTTTTGTGTTTTTGCAGGAATGTTCGTGTCTGCTTTGGAAGCTTTAAGTGATCATCAAGTATTAATTTAGCGATAGTCGAAAATACACTCAAGACTGCTTCATGCGACTCCATGATTGGAAATGAAATATTATGTTGATACACTTATCTTTATACCGATGAATATATTACAACACCTCGATCGTCATTTGTGAGCCAGCGATGGAAAATATCAGTTCTAAGTCTCAACGATTTATCGGTTTTTGGGTGAAAATCGAGTAGTAAATAACCATGATTGGTTGAAGTTGCATCATCATATGATTGCATTAAATGAGGTATTTGCATTTGAGAGGCAAGAATTTTTATTTGGCCTTTATCACGCACACTTTGAAATAATACCATGTAATGTGCATTCAAACTCAAAGTTCTACTCTACTGAAACATGTTTTTGGGTTATGTAAATAACAGATGTATTTCTGTGATGTCCTTTTCTTGTAAACCACAACATAATTTTTTCTTCACCTTTATCACCTAACATGTCATCAAAAACGACAAGGTGCGGTAAGTCTGTGTCATCGACAAGTTCATTGTCATCATCCGGTATTCCATTTATAAATTGAATATTGTGAAATTCTTGCATCTGACTATAGGTATTTTGCCATTCTTTGTAACACCAAACGACTTTGTATGGAACAGGTTTGAACAAATCATCTTTATATTCGATTAATTTATTAACAAAATCTGTTTTACCACAACCACTTGGCCCCGATATGAAAATGTTACAGGGATGTTTGAACAACAATGATTCGTCCATCTTTACCCTGAGACAGATCATGTAAGACTGATTAGGATTGTTCGGAATCAACCTTTTTTATTTTTAATGAAGTCACCATAACTCCAGATTATTCAAAATGTGCATATGAGTTCATTTATCTAAGTCTGAAATAGGTCTAGTGGTTTTTACAATATAATCCAAAGACACTTTTTCTACAAATAACTTTTCAGCAGTGAAAATTGTACATGGTTCCCGGAGAATAATGTATCCATATATTCTCGTCACCTGTTCGAATTTCAAAGTTTTTTCATTGAGAATCCTGTCTTGATATTCAGCAAAACGAATAAAATTATTTTCAACTAATTCACGAATTTCGTTTATTTTGTTTTTATGAGCACCATGAAATATCCAATAATCTGAAAACAGTTGATCCAATATATCCATTAAGAAATCAGTTTCAAATTCTGATCTCTCAATCAAACATCTCAGTCGACTCTGCCCCTCAGAGAAATGTCCGTTCAGCAAAGTATGCACTATAATTTTACTTTCCCTCAAAAACCAAGCTTGCTTAAGTTCTTGTTTGATTTCTTGATCCATTTTTGACATTTCGATCAAATTATTATAAATTTTCAAAAGCATCTCTGCTGGTAACACATCAATTCCATCCATAAGGAATTGTGTTGTATTCACCCACAACAAGTCGTTTGGTGTACACAGATCGGAATGTTTTTGTTTGCTCTTCACTAATTACTTCTCGGTTCTTTGTGCGTTTAATTCTGCATGGATAGTTTATGACACGTTGAAAATTTGACCGGTCGTTAACACATTCAACCATTGAATGAAAATTGATTTGCTTTTTAGTTTTATAATCCAGAGTGATACCCTTGACCTTACATACAAATTTTATGACACCATCTTTCACGTACTGATATCCATAATTTTTCGGTCCTAACCATACAAATTTCATGATTTTAGCATCTGGATGCTCATCAGTCCACTTACCAAGGTAGCTGTCTTCAGTTTTGATATTTTCTTTTTCTGGATCGAAAATATACATACAGCTATCGGTGTCGAAATACAACACCCTATCTTGGAGTTTTTCTAAAACTTTATACAACTCCAAGCGTGCATATGCTGTGACAAATGATGCAACAACTACATTGGCAGATGGATGTGGTTCTATAATATCGGTTTTATTTTCATAGCTGAATAATATGAATTTATCCTGTTCAAAAATTTCAACTGCTTTGACGGTGATATTTTGATCAGTTAGTAGTTCAAAATCTCTGGATGGTTCTGAGATATATTCAGTTTTAGTAAGAATATTATTTTGTGCATTTTTTCCCCATATGCAATTTATCATTAATTTTGCGCACTGACGGCGTCCTGGGTTTTTTTCTATTTTTTCTTTTTCAAGTTTTATACCTTCAACCTCTTAATAATCTTTAATGTATTTATCTTTATCTTCTTCACTTTTAACAGAATTTGGATATCCACTTGCTTCTTGTTTAATTTTGAGGTATTTATCAATGTAATCCCTGTTTACTTTGTCCGACCACTCAGTCCAATGCCAAACTTGATACACTTCCAGAATTTGGTAACCCAAATCTATTGCTTTGAATAATTCTACATGCGTCCAAACTCCAACTAAAGCACGCTGTTCAGTTTTATGACTACACTGTCCACTTTCATTTTCTGCACAAGTTTTACACAATGTATATATCATTTTGTTATTACAGTGGATCGGTAGCACTGGAATGTACAATTTATTTGGAGGTAATACTTTGCATTTAATGAGTCCTTTGTAAGATTTGATGTCTCCTATTTGTTCCTGACTTAGAATTTCAGGGTGACCAAGAGGGTACTCCCTATATTTTTATCACACTAGGATACAAACTGCATACATCAATATATTTTATTTCCTGTTTAGATGTTGGTTCTATTTCATGATATAATTTTATAGCATTAGTCCTACCACCAAATAATGCTTCCCTTGGTTTAATTGGGTCTTGATGCAAATAGAATTGATCCATAGTTTGTTTTAATTTTTTGTTTGCTTTACATTTATTGTCCAGGTATGTTCCCAGATGCATATTAATTTGTATCCCAAGCTTTTGATTTCAGTTTCCGTTTTTATTGTTTTGTCATACAATTCATGCATTGTTATATTACTGTATGGGTTTCGGTGGTTTCTATCTGGATAGCAAGTAGGACAGCCATGAAAAAAACACCCATACATTTCATACACTGTGTTTGATTCTGCATGATAACCATTAGCAAAATGTGTGCCTATTTTAACTTCACCACCATTTAAAGCATGTTTTATGTTTATATTTTGTTTTGTAGCAATGTACTGTAGCCATCGAATTTGCTTTCATTGAAAATTTACGCGCTTGTTGATATCCAGCGTCTGAAATTATACCTAGAGAATTCTCTGGTAATGAATTTTTTCTCCATGCAAGGTTACAGGTTTGAGCTAATGTTATTGCTTCCCGGAATGGATCTATTTGATCAGTTTCCATTACACATAGTCTGAATTTGCCACATCCACGTCTAAAAATGTCTACATCTGATTTACAATACTTTTGAATTTCTTTTTGGAAATAAATAATATCCCCACCCCTAGCTTCGTACCATTTGAGAAATGAGGTCCTATTTTCCTCAGACATGATTTCAGGTTTATAGTATTTTTGTCTAGATACGGTCCTACATAATTCTGAAAATCCTGTGTATTTGCCCAATGTGGAAAATAACCTTTAGCCATTTCTTCAAGTTGGAATGTTTTTGGAAATTTAGATAATGCCATTGGGATGAAGCTCAATGAATCGATTACTCTAACACCATTACATTGTAAACTCAGTATTTTGTTACCATTTATAATAACATTAGGTTTTGAATTTCCATTGTTCACCAAGTATTGTAAGAGGAACTGACTATCGTAACCTCTTGCATTGTGAGCAATACATGTTGTACCTTTATGGTCATTGGTGTAAAACAACCAGTTGCAAAATCTTTCCAATACATTCTCACCTTTAAAAACATATTCTCTGTTTGACAATACAGAATCACATGATATGCATATTTCATCAATGGGTTTACATATACAATTTTCACAAGCAGTTTGTGCACACAAAAATTGGGTATATGAACACCAGTATCTTGTTGACATTCAAAATAAAAAAATATGAATGGTACCTTTACTTCTTGCTGTGTTTCTCTCTTTTGGTACTGTTGGATATGACATCTGTGATCTGATGTGACGATTTCCTTACAGTATTTACACTTCTTTGTTCCCGAACAAATATGTCTTTTCTCCTTTCGTGTGACGATTTCAACCCCACATTTCTGGCATTTGTGTATCATATCACAAATAGTTTTGTCTTGCTTTGGTGATTTTTTCAAATGATTGTCGAGACATCGTTTACTTCTAAAAGTCCTCTTACATTTGATGCAGTGTAACCATCGTTCAAAGGGACATATCTGACCCTCGAAACACATACACTTGTATGGACATAAATGGTCACCTCTGTGGCTCGAACCGACATTACAGTGTTCACAGTAATACTCACATCCAAGAAATCCCGTGACAGTTGTGATCACATCGTAGTGGTTGTCATTGAAATATAGATGGACAACTTTACTTTCTTTCCCAACTGGTGGTGGTTGACAAAGAAAGCCTTCGTCAGCAAATTGATTATGTATTTTTATAACATACTCCGGATATAGATGTTTCTGAATAATTTTGTATTCCTCAACCCCGCAACTGGTGTCGTGTGATAACCCTACTTTATCCAACAATGACTTTGCAGCTCCCGTTGTGGAGCTCTTGCTGGTCTCGTAATCCGTTTCCATTGTTGCTTCCATTCAGCGGTATCTTTTTTGTCAGCATTACACACACCAACAACGACAGCCCTCGCAAAACACATGTTATCTTCTGCGTTCTGAATCAGAAGAATACTTTTCTTTACTGTTTTCATTTTATTTTTTTCACCGAATGCTCCATAATGTAAGGTATGTCTTGCGGTCCCTGTAGGCATATGCGTGACAGTGATATCAAATGTCATCTGTCCGTCATGAATTTTGAATTTTTTGTTCGATTGTGCAACTTTTTCCATGTTGTCAAGCAATAATTCACCCGTCAGGTCTTTTGCTTCAGTGAATGGGACGTGAATCCCTAGATCTAGCCCTGGATGAAAGATGGAAATTCTCAATTGATCTTTTGGTCCTGCATCACACTCATCTTTCAAACTGTTCACCATATCTTTGAAAATTCTATGAACGGTTTGAAATGGTTGATGAAATTCTTGAAATGTAACGTTGTATTTCTTTGATGCTGTTTTAAATTTCCTCGTATTTATCGGTCAGATTTTTTATAGTATAATATTTACAGTCATCATCCAGTCGCACTCTCTTTCCATTATCTCGTTCGCTTTCGCTATCTGAATATGGCACAAGGCACTTTATCGTGAAATGACGACGTGGTGAAAAATCACGTCGCTTTTATACTCTGACACGGACATGCGCAGTCATCGTCTGTGTCAGAGCATAAAAGCGACGCGCTTTTTCATCACGTCGTCATTTCACTGACGACTGAATAACGCACCGAACGCTCACAATGGATCCACGATTGCAGAGTAACAACATACAACATTTACGAAAATTTGTATTAGAAGTTTTAAAGAATACAAAGTGGATACCACCATACGGTAACTGTTTTAGGTGCAATTCGAGTTCACATTGGGCTTTTCAATGTGATGGCACTACGAAAAAGAAGATTGATCAGATGAAAAAATCAATTATCATCATCATTGATGGTGAGTGAATCTACTCCTGGGAAGTCTACTTGGACGCGCACATCAGACAACGATTATCTCACACCATGTGATGTAATGGACATTGATCAAACTGAAAGTGGGGAACAATGCAACTCAACCGCGATGTCAATTAACGAGATCGCGGATGTGAAAACTGAGAGTGGTGAATTATACACCTCAACCTATGTGTCAAATGATGAAATCACTATTCTAAACACGGAGGATTCGCAGATGGTAGTGATAAACGCTGTAGCCAAAAGCGCTGACGATACTGAAATTAAGCAGAACACTTTGCCTACCAGAAAGAGAAAAAGACGTTTATCGCGATAATCTTCCAAGAAAGTTAAAAATGGTAAATAAAATATTATTGATTTAATTACTTGTTACGTTTTTTAGCAATTTCAGAGCGTATCTTTTGAAAAATTTGGGTGGCCCTGAAAAGGGCCGTTTAAATTGTTTGCTGAGTCAATAAAATTCAGACAAATCAGGATAAAGCCCTCCCTTGTTGTATGTGGGTCTCCAGTATGGATCCCGCACGTATTTCGCTGCCTCAGTGGTAATCCACCTTGGCAGTGGTCTTGGAGGATTAAATTTAGACTAATCTGGATATAATGCCCCATCCTTATACGTGGGGTTCCACTCTGGAGTTTCCACATACACCTTGGGAGGACTAGGTCTCCGTCTTTGCAGGAATTCTTGAACTCCAGCTCTAATAGCTATCTTATGGCTCTCCGAATCTCTAACATTCTTCTGCCAATGCTTTAATCGAGCATCGGCAGAGAATTTTAGCAAAATTTTCTCTTTTAGTTTAGAGAACATTTTGAAGATAAAAAAACGATACACTGCGCTCCATATTATATGAAACGCGCGGACGCCGCTGACGACGTCATTTGCATATTTCACCAAATTTTCCCGAACGTCAATTCAAGTGTGTTTCTTTTAACAAAAAGAAACACAGTTGTTTTGACGTTCGGGAAAATTTGGTGAAATATGCAATGACGTCGTCAGCGGCGCCCGCGCGTTTTCAATAAAAAAATAAAACAGATATTCCCATTCTTCATTCATACTGAAATGGATTACCGAGATCTGTATCGGAGCTATTTGGAGGATGGGGTGCTGGTGCGAGGTTTGTTTAGGGATGAAGCACAGATGATATGGACGGCTTTGAGTTTAGCAGAAACGGGGACTATAGATAACTGTTTTGATATCTATAGGTACACCGTTATGTTGATGACGGACAACAGAGATCGGGTGTTTGGACTGCCACCACGGTGGTTCCGACATACCAGATTGCTGGGGACATCAATATTGATGATGCGACTTGCGGCTACATCACTACAGCGGTCTATCATAATCTTCTCAGGGCATAGAGTTTACGAATTCTTGCCGCTCTGGGGGATACAGACAGGCCAGCCATGCAATTGTGCCATTTGGTTGCGACGTTCCCAAGACAACTTTCAGCTGTATTCAAACCCAAACACATCGTGCGGTTTCTTTTGAAACCATCCAAAACGGCCCTTTTCAGGGCCTCACAACTTTTAAAAAAGATACGCTCTGAAATTGCTACTGTACGATTTGTTCATTCTTCCTGAACTTGGAGATAATGTTCACATAATTTCTTCAAACCAAATTCATTCATCATGAACTTGGAGAGAATGTTCACATAATTTATCAAAGAATACTTCCCTAACAATAAAAAAAACCCACTACCACCCTTCATATAATCTATAATACGATCATCATATAGCATAATACAGAGCGTATCTTTCCTGAATTTTAAGTGGCCCTGAAAAGGGCCGTTTAAAATAATATAAAAATCATTTCTTTTGTTTCTTCATCACTGTTAAATCTTTCCCGAGTGATCCAAATGTTGATCGCTTCGTAGGTTCTTTCTGGAAACCATGTACCTCAATTGGTATGTCAATCGTGTGAGGTTTCAAGTTGATTGTACATTCAGTCGGTTTTTGTGTTAATTGCTTTCGTAAATCCTTCATTTCCTGCCAAATATTCCGTAACAATTTTGTCCGTTCTTCCCATTGTGAACTGTTGATAACTTGGTATATAACAGGTTGAGTCATTTGTTGTGTTTTCACCGGCGGTGTATACACTGGTTGTTGATCCGTTCGCGGATACACCATTGGTACCTGTTGCTGTTCTACCCGTGGTGTTATATTGCCTGCATACAGTGGAGTCGACATTTGCGTTGTTGCGGGAACATGGTCGTACTGCACATCAATAGTCTTGAGAAATTCCGTTACTGGATCCATGTTTCAAAATAACGCTAACGTTACAATTTTACGCATGTAATAACGTTAACATCTTCGAGGATCAAATATATGGGATGCGCGGGCCTCGTTGACGACGTCATTGAGTTTTTCTACCAATTTTCCCCGAACGTCAAATCAGCTGTTTCTTTTTTGTCAAAAACATCATATTTCTGTGAATAAAAACACCGATTTGACTCGGGAAAGTTTTATCTGTACCATTTTACCATTATCTCATAACATTTCACTGAACGGCAATTTCTATGAGTACATTTTACAACGCTATCGTCTTCGAATTTATTCGAAGACTTTCGCTTTTGTTAAAAATGCACTGGTAAAGTTGCACAATTACTTATGTCTCGATTTTTCTCGGTATTATTCTAAGTTCAGTTAGTCCAGCGAAGGGGAGCGCCCTTCGCTTACCACACTGCCATTAGAATCCGAGAAAAAATCGATACATTCGTAAATTATGCTCTTTTCTGTAAAAAATCCATTCGAAGCGCTCACCTTACTCTTCGGAATCTAACACAACCTCTGGACCGATGAATCCTACCCTGGGAACCTGCCACTCTGGTCCACCCCTCGCTGGCTGCCACTCTACCCCACCCCATCGCTCGTCGTCACTCTGGCCCATGGGCCAGAGTGACGACGAGCCCGGCCCTGGGCCGTCACTCTGGCCCACCCCCTCGCTCGTCGTCACTCTGGCCCATGGGCCAGAGTGACGACGAGCAGGGGGGTGGGCCAGAGTGACGGCCAATACTACTGATGTATATCTTTCTTGTCTATACATATCTTATAACGAATGTCTTTTGGGTCTTTGGCAGTCAACATGTCGCCGACGTTGTACAACGTTGTTTCTCACGTCCATTTGGACTCGGTTTTCTTTTGACAATTATTGTTAAACATTGGTCTAAACGTCAGTCTAAACTGGAGAGGAAGAACCAACGGTTTTTGTATATGTATTTATAATTATTATAAAACTTGAAGTAGTTGTAATGTATTAATTTGCAATCCAGAGAGTAAAGTATTGTATTTGTATTCAAATACTTCGGTATTTGTATTCAAATACTTCGAAATTGGAGATTGTTTTCAATCAATTTTTTTAAACTTTTGATTTTTATTACATCTTGTGAGTATCGTGGATTATTTTTTAGAAAGCTAGTTGATTCTTTCCGAACTGTCCAATGGGATTTGTTACTTTGCTAATGGCGGGTAGGGTTCTCTATTCCGAAGGTTCATTATTCCGAAGGTTCGCTATTCCGAAGGTTCATTATTCCGAAGGTTCATTATTCCGAAGGTTCGCTATTCCGAAGGTTTTCTATTCTGGGCGTATTTAACCAGAAATTAATGAAACATTGCACCCCACCACAAAAAACACACGAGGAATGAAAAATACTAATACGCTAGTATTCACATATAGTACATATATACACCCACTTCTAATTCCCAAATTGTTCCAGATGTCCGTTATTAATAGCAAGAAGACAGTATCAGTTTATCGTTTATAATGGAAAGTTGAAAACACGATGACTGAAATAAACTACATGTAAGAGATATAGTTTTTCCGAACTGGCTATCTGTATTTGAAAGAAACATCAACATTAAAGGCCCACTTAATTTTCGAACACACAGATCACATATATAACATATATGCCAGTATATATACCATTGGAAATAGGAAGATCTCTAACACTGTATTATCAGCTTATCCGGTGTAATAAACTGTGAACGTGTTGTTTTTGTTGAGTTAACGACGTGTTTTTGTGCTTAAGGTTCATCTGGTTTTGTTGCGCAAAGTGTATTATTTTCAATGGAGGGGAATAACTCTATATTATAAAGATAGTGTTATTCCCCTTCAATTGAAAATACATTAGGTTGTATTATGTTGTATTCTAGGAGCCATAACGGGGAGATCTTTTGATGATTTTAGCGACATGTTTTCTATTTCTCTATGGACATCTTCTGATACAGACGTTTCAAATGGTGATGAACTATAGTGTTTTAATCATATTTTATGGCACAGATTGTTATTAAAACCTGATATCAAGGCACTATAAAAATAATAGTCGTTGACTCGAAAATTAGCCTTTAGCTGGCGTATTCTTGCCTCTAAGATAATTGAGATATAACGGCATACGTGATGACATTAAATCGTATAGAAACATAGCAATTGTGTGGGCTGCCTGACGTGAATATGTTTTGGTAAATAACGTTATACGTATTAACATTTAATCTCAAGGAAACCTGCGAAGAAAAAAGTCGGTCACATTTATTGTTTGAATGTTTTAAGTTATTTCCTTCAGAAAAAGAGTCTTCGTGATAAAGAACCCTCTCAATACTTTAGAATATAGAATTAACCTTTAAAATAACAAAATCTTCGGAATAGCGAACCTTCGGAATAGTGAACCTTCGGAATAGTGAACCTTCGTAATAGCGAACCTTCGGAATAGTGAACCTTCGTAATAGCGAACCTTCGGAATAGTGAACCTTCGGAATAGTGAACCTTCGGAATAGCGAACCTTCGGAATAGAGACATGTTCCCGCTAATGGCAATGCCAATCAAAATATATAAGACTAGCCGATGAGCCCGACGTTGTCCGGGCTATTCAAAAACCAAATTTCAAGTCGATAGCTCAACCCGTTTCCGAGATTTGGTCTGCGCATGCGCGAAGCTGGCGTCGCACGGGCTCGGCGACCCGATAAAATTCGTATCCGGGGCAAGATACATTCACATAGCAAATTTCAAGTCGATAGCTCCACCCGTTTTCGAGATCTGGTCTCGGCGACCCGATAAAATTCGTAACCGGGGCAAGATACATTCACATACCAAATTTCAAGTCGATAGCTCCACCCGTTTCCGAGATCTCGTCTGCGCATGCGCGAAGCTGGCGTCGCACGGGCTCGGCGACCCGATAAAATTCGTATCCGGGGCAAGATACATTCACATAGCAAATTTCAAGTCGATAGCTCCACCCGTTTCCGATATCTCGTCTGCGCATGCGCGAAGCGGGCGCCGCACGGGCTCGCCAATACGACAACGTCCACCGCCTGGTCAAACTACACACACACGTACCAAGTTTCGTCCCGATCGGTCGAGAATCGTAGATTTGTATAAATGACATACATACAGACAGACAGACAAACAGAGGTCTTCAAAATATATATGAGATATGTACAAATGTTTCCACCATAAAACATAGTATTTTATTAGAAATTAACATATTTCTCATCGGTCACAACTTATATAAAAACAATGGATACTATAATATCACATCTTGACATCTTCAAACCATCATAATTTTACATGTATCAGTCAAGAGGTGTGATTCCAAAACAGTTGATTGTATAGTATCACATGTCTGTGGTAAACGTCAGCACATCTGGATGTGAATTTGCATTTTGTCATCAAGAAATTAACTGTCACTTGACCACACTCATTGATTAAAGTGTGACATATATTAACCTGACTGAGATTATAATGCAGTATTGCTGAATGCTGAGGGGTTGAATATTTGGATTTTGATTAGCTTATTTCCCACAATTACACTCAATTGCCATCTTAATTACGACAACAAAACAAGTCATAGGCATATGCGACAGGTGGAATATACTCGAATCAAACTATCTAAGAGTTCTGAAAGTTTTATCGATATTCCAGTCTCGGTAGATTATGCGGATTTTAAATGTGTTAGAATACATAGCTATGTCCTATGTCCAACCATTTGTGCCAGAAATTACATAATCATGCTGAAGATGTAGACAACTCGCATTAAACACGTTCTTTAGTTCTACTGTGGTCATATTTAGCCCATAAAATTGTGTTGGTTTAAATTTAAGTTGGACTATACTCTACGTCAGTTTGATCAATTGAAAACGTACATTCATTGATAGTTCTGATTACTTTTGGCACATCATTGTGTTTTTAATAAAAATAACATCAACTTTCAATCAACTATGTTTGGCATCTAATCATGCACCCCATCCCTGGGGTTGGCAATACAGCTTCTTTTCCATAAGGGTTGACACCCGATAGCCGAAGTGGATATAGGCCTTGAATATCATCATTACAGCATGTATTTTAATCAGCAGGTTAATTGCGAACTAGATCATGCCAAGAATCTCTACTCTGCATGGTTTATAAAGGCACGGGCGGCGTTCGTTGCAGAAATATTTATATTTGTTCAAATCGCCATCAACAGAAGGAACACCAAAATATATACAGTTCCGCTCATATGCCAAACATAATCAGCGCGCAAATAGTATATTGTCGTCAAGACGTACGATGGTGTACGTAAACAAGAGCCTGCTCGTGTTACAGAAGTTGTGCTTCTGTTTACATAACACAGTGTAATTCTATTGGTTAATCACACAAAAATGATATAAACGCTCTTTATTATTTCCATAGGAAACCGTAACAAATAACGCTCTTTATGTTAACCATATCCGGATCTAAACAAAAGCCAGGTAGCGTAACGTTTTTTTTGCTTTTGTTTACATAACAAAGGGGACAAAATTGACAATAACATACTGTTAATGCCATATTTCTGATTGGCATATGAACAAAGTCTGTCTATATCTTACTATTTCTTCTGTTTATGGCGGTTTTTGACGGAGGTGAATATTTTAACAGCATACCCACCGCCAATGCCGCCCGTATCTTTAACGCCCGTAGAGATCATATTCCACCAGTACAAAACCTGAGAACTGTTTGAAGTTTTGGCAGGTAACCTTATGAAAGTCGAAAAAATATCGCGGGAAATATATTTCTTAGTTATTACCTGTTCCGTAATACTGTATTTCACTGTAGGTGGAGGTCCAAACTCGAAATTGCACGATTTAAGTTACCTTGTGATAGATTTTTCTTTGCGTCCTTTACACTTATGGAATTTCTCATGGGTAACCAATTCAATGTGTATTGCGATATCGGCTTACGCAAATCACAGAAAAGCATGCAATCTCGACTAATGTGAAGTAGATTATTGAGGAACAAGTATTAACAAAGAAATATATGCCCTGCCTTGTGTGTTCAATGTTATAAAGTTCCCTGTCAGAACGGGTCAGAATATCAAAAATTCCGCAGGTTTTGTACTGGTGGAATATGATCTCTACGGGCGTTACTAGGGTAGAGACTCATGACATGATCTAGTTGCAAACTACAAGTTGAAGTCAAAAGGTAAGCATCAAGTTGTAATTGGGCGAAACTGTCACTAATTTCGTGGCTCGACTTCGCGGTCAATGACTTGCACTTCGCGTTCAATATATAGATAACCGCTATAGTTCCTAAATTCTTATTGCCGCCATGTCAGGTTAGATGGAGTGGTCTTTATTGGTCACTTTGCTTGCCGAATAAGACATGCTTCGTGTGTATGGTGTCGAAGATTTTCTTTGTCTTTCGAGGAATAGAGTACCTGCGTCTCAATTTCGGATTGCAAGTAGAAGAAAAACTATTTCGATCTTCCATACATTCGCACCGTGCGGCGATCGCCTCGTTTCCAAACATGGAGCAAAATTATCTTCATATATAGGGCGCGTTATATACTATACAGTTATCGCCCGCGATTGAGTGAGACACGGGGATTTGTCTCCCGCTCGAGACCTGGCATGTCACCCGAGGGCCGTCAGGCCCGAGGGTGACATTCCAGGTCGAGAGCGGCGACAAATCCCCGTGTCTCACGAAAACAAGGGTGATAACTGTTTTGTTATCTGACAATGGAGTACACACGAACCTCCTTAATAGCAGGCACAAATGCGCGCATATATTATTTAATCCAGTTCGAAAAGTTAATTCTATGTTGGAATCATCGCTATTTAGAAAATAAAACATTCATAATCTGGATTAATTAACAGACCCGTCATTTGCGCAGATATTCTCCGGTCAGTTTGCTGGTTGCATTGTGGAAATCGGTTCACGGAAAGAGGAGTAAAGCAATTTCGAAGTTGAGTAGCCATGCAGCGAAATGTTCGGTTTCGTTTCAAATGAGCGTGAAGACGCCGACAGACGTGTTAATTTCCAGAATGCTAAAATGTGGAACTAACACGTTGTAGTAGTGCAAAAAGAAATTGACATCTGTCACAGATCGTTACGCAACATACGGGTATTCTCTGAAGTCTGATGAATGTATTGATGAAAAGAAATAATCAATTGATAAACAGCAAAGAGTGGCCATTTGATCTATAGTACATAAACGTAGTTGTAACGTATGTACATCGTATGTGCAATTGTCTGCAGCATACCAACTACATAATAAGGTTTATATATTTGTCCCACGGTCTTTATTATTGATATAAAAAGGTCCAATATGAATATTACACCTTATAACAGATATGTGTCTATGATAACACCATTATACATAGCGTGCTTTAATTGCAAATAAAAACACACAATTATGCAAATTAGCAAACACCACAGTTCGCGGTTGTTGTGAAACAGTGGGTTTATAAAAACAGTGTTTTTCGAAATTATCAGAGAGCTGTCAGAGAATCTCTGCGCGGTGAGTTCTTCGTAGTTCTATGTTTACTGGTAACAGCTGAGCGGTCAATAAATGAGACAATGTTATCCTCGAGGGTAATATTATACAGTTATCGCCCGCGATTGAGTGAGACACGGGGATTTGTCGCCCGCTCGAGACCTGGAATGTCACCCGAGGGCCGCCAGGCCCGAGGGTGACATTCCAGGTCAAGAGCGGCGACAAATCCCCGTGTCTCACGAAAACAAGGGTGATAACTGTTTTGTTATCTGACAAAGGAGTACACACGAACCTCCTTAATAGCAGTCATAAATGCGCGCATATATTCTTTAATCCAGTTCGAAAAGTTAATTTTATGTTGGAATCATCGCTATTTAGAAAATTAAACATTCATAATCTGGATCAATTAACAGACCCGTCATTCGCGCAGCTATTCTCCGGTCAGTTTGCTGGTTGCATGGTGGAAATCGGTTCACGGAAAGAGGAAAGAGGAGCAAAGCAATTTCGAAGTTGAGTAGCCATGCAGCGAAATGTTCGGTTTCGTTTCAAATTTGAATGGCCGTGAAGACGCCGACAGACGTGTTCATTTCCAGATTGCTAAAATGTGAAACTAACACGTTGTAGTGGTGCAAAAAGAATTTGACATATGTCACAGATTGTTACGCAACATACGGGTATTCTCTGAAGTCTGAGGAATGTATTGAAGAAAAGAAATAGTCAATTGATAAACAGCAAAGAGTGGCTATTTGATCAAGCACATAAACGTAGTTGTAACGTATGTACATCGTATGTGCAATTGTCTGCAGCAAATACCAACTGCATAATAAGGTTTATCTATTTGTCCCACGGTCTTTATTATTGATATAAAAAGGTCCAATATGAATATTACACCTTATAACAGATATGTGTCTATGATAACACCATTATACATAGCGTGCTTTAATTGCAAATAAAAACACACAATTATGCAAATTAGCAAACACCACAGTTCGCGGTTGTTGTGAAACAGTGGGTTTATAAAAACAGTGTTTTTCGAAATTATCAGAGAGCTGTCAGAGAATCTCTGCGCGGTGAGTTCTTCGTAGTTCTATGTTTACTGGTAACAGCTGAGCGGTCAATAAATGAGACAATGTTATCCTCGAGGGTAATATTATACAGTTATCGCCCGCGATTGAGTGAGACACGGGGATTTGTCGCCCGCTCGAGACCTGGAATGTCACCCGAGGGCCGCCAGGCCCGAGGGTGACATTCCAGGTCAAGAGCGGCGACAAATCCCCGTGTCTCACGAAAACAAGGGTGATAACTGTTTTGTTATCTGACAAAGGAGTACACACGAACCTCCTTAATAGCAGTCATAAATGCGCGCATATATTCTTTAATCCAGTTCGAAAAGTTAATTTTATGTTGGAATCATCGCTATTTAGAAAATTAAACATTCATAATCTGGATCAATTAACAGACCCGTCATTCGCGCAGCTATTCTCCGGTCAGTTTGCTGGTTGCATGGTGGAAATCGGTTCACGGAAAGAGGAAAGAGGAGCAAAGCAATTTCGAAGTTGAGTAGCCATGCAGCGAAATGTTCGGTTTCGTTTCAAATTTGAATGGCCGTGAAGACGCCGACAGACGTGTTCATTTCCAGATTGCTAAAATGTGAAACTAACACGTTGTAGTGGTGCAAAAAGAATTTGACATATGTCACAGATTGTTACGCAACATACGGGTATTCTCTGAAGTCTGAGGAATGTATTGAAGAAAAGAAATAGTCAATTGATAAACAGCAAAGAGTGGCTATTTGATCAAGCACATAAACGTAGTTGTAACGTATGTACATCGTATGTGCAATTGTCTGCAGCAAATACCAACTGCATAATAAGGTTTATCTATTTGTCCCACGGTCTTTATTATTGATATAAAAAGGTCCAATAGGAATATTACACCTTATAACAGATATGTGTCTGTGATAACACCATTTATACATAACGTGCTTTAATAGCAAATAAAAAAACACACAATTATGCAAATTAGCAAACACCACAGTTCGCGGTTGTTATGAAACAGTGGGGTTTATAAAAACAGTGTTTTACGAAATTATCAGAGAGCTGTCAGAGAATCTCTGCGTGGTGAGTTCTTCGTAGTTCTATGTTTGCTGGTAACAGCTGAGCGGTCAATAACTGAGACAATGTTACCCTCGAGGGTAATATGGTGATTTATCGCCCGCCATGTGACGCACTCTCAGCCAATCAGAAGAGAGGCAAATGGGATGAAGGATAACAAGGTGATTTATCGCCCGCCATGTGACGCACTCTCAGAAGAGAGGGAAATGGGATGAAGTATAACAATAAAGCTTATTCGTGCTCAATTGATACAATATTGAAGACCCTTACCCGTTCCATATTTCCCAGCAGTGGTAATCGCATGAGGTATAAAGGTTAGACGTTTGAAACTCGTCGTCAGGTCATTACGAACGGAAAGGTGAATCTGCTCACGGTGGGGAATCGCGTGGTTTCGAGTTGATGAGTATCACGCATTCAAAATGGCCGAGGCGATTTAAACGCGACCAGAAGCGAGGGAAAAGGGTAATAAACGAAGATATTACATATTATTACCACTTTATAGGGCGTTCTCTAGGCCATTGATAATGTTTTTCGGGGCGTTCGAAATAGCGTATTGTTACCAAAACAGCGGGCCGCGGGCCGATAATGAGAAGCCTAGTTCAATATCGGCCCGCCGCCCGGAAACTATAGATCTCGTTTATTATCGCGAGAGTTACGTCCCTTCAACTTCCGATCTGCGTGTTTATTTCAAGAAAATAATCGGAAGATGTATTACCATTTATATAAGGAATAATAATGCCTCCCGCAGTTTAATATATATATAGGAATGGGAGGGTGGGAAAATTGTTTGCCAATGTTGACAGTTCGAAATGTCGAGTGGATATGAATTAGATTTGGGCGCGAAACTCATTTATATGGATCAAGGTATTGTGGGAAATATTCATGAATCTTGAGTACTATTTAATTATGACCTTTGACACTAGTATCAATGTCAAAGGTCAAAATTAAGGTATATAGAATACAGGGGCGTATCCAATGGTTGTTTCAGGTCCAGTAATTACATATTTTGATTGCCAAAATAGCCCAAGTATGCATTGATAATTTTAGCTGTCAACCTCTCATTGGTTGTTACTCGTCTCCAATGGCAATGCTGTTTTTCACCTGTCCTATTTTCGAGACTCCGTCAGTCCGTGTCAGCTGACAAGTCAAATGATATCAAATTTAAATGTTCTTGAAAATATTTCTCTCTTAATCTACTTCATTATTCCACTAAATCCTCAAATGGGTCAAATGTCCAAAACTGTGGTAATAATAGTAATAACATGATTTCATCGGGCATTATGGTTTATTAACGGCCCTCTGGAATGATTAACAGCCCTCGGGCCTATTAGCGTCCCTCGACTTCGTCTCGGGCCGCTAATAGGCCCTTGGGCTGTTAATCATTCCAGCCGGGCCGTTAATAAACCATAACGCCCTCAAAAATAATGTTATTGTTATATTACATAGTATTCTGACAGCTACGAGCAGATGCTATACCAGTTTTCAAACAACCTGATACCTCACTTGTGTCCAAACTCCCAGTTGTTTGCTCTAACATTCTGACCAAAGTTGTCAGTCGAAGGATTCTCCTAGATGTATGGACTGGTGTATTCCACGCACCTACGACTGGCAACTTTGGTCAGAATGTTATAGAAAACCACTATTAATACTTTAAGTATTTCCGAACAAATAAGGTAATAACTTGTTTCAAAAATAAACCAGCTTATGCTTATGTTTTGTGTCAGTTCCTCGTATATTATGATTTTGTGCGTTTTCACGTTTTGAATACGTGGTACTAGTGTTCGGTCCGAATATTCGAATATTCGCTCGTAAAAATAAATATTCGAATATTCGAATAATTATTTGACTATTCGAATATTCGAGAATAATCTCCGGGTAATTGTTTCCTGGTTTGTTATTAGTCTGATGGTCTGTTAAATGTATAGTCTATTTTCCACTGACCATAAAATGAATTAATATGACGTAACTGTAACGTTCTGATTTGATTGGCGTCATGACGTCGAAATAATTTTATTGGCTAGGTGTAAACCAGACCGTGCTTGCATGTGGTCATAGGAAGCGGACCTCTAATGCATCGTTTTTTTTTTGCGCGTTGTCACTTGTGTATATAATATGGCGTCAAATTCGAAGATATCAGATATATGGTCTCACTTCACGTTGGATGCCAAAACTAAAAAGGCTACCGCAGGGCTGATCTCTACTGAAAAACGCAACCGGTTGAAGCCGCAGACTGTCCGAATGTTGCACTTCTTGAACAAGAACCTTTAAGCCAGCATGCATGGGACATTGACTGCTTGAACTTCATAAACAGATAAACTCTTGCTATTAAGCCAAAAGACCTTTTCTCTCTCTCTTGTTTGCATATAGCATGTGCATGGCTAAATATGCTATTTCGTTAAATAATAAATTGGTTCCAAAATATGTTATCTATATAATTTTTTAATTTATCTAAATATTCGAATACTATTCGAATATTCGCTCATTATTCGAACCGAATATTCGAATACCGAAATCCGTCGAATACCGAACACTACGTGGTACTCACCATCCTCAAAACCACGTCATTCCCCACCGTGCTTCTCGCGATACTAAAACAAACAATCTATCGTGACGCACATGTGATACATATTTCCTGTGATCGCTACTATCACTTTGAACGGGAGCTTGTGATTCGCAAGCTGTCTATAAACTACACAACTGGGGTGATCGCATACTTAATTGTACATGCGCTAATGGCGCATATTTTGTCGCTTTCGGCGCACCGCGCTAATGGCGCACCGCGCCGAATGCACTAATGGCGCACTAATGGCGCATATTTTGTCGCTTTCGGCGCGGTGCGCCGAAAGCGCCGAAAGCGACAAAAAGTGCGCCGAAAGCGCCATTAGCAAGTGGCCGTAATAGGATTCCATAGGTAACAGCTGAGCGGTCAATAACTGAGACAATGTTATCCTCGAGGGTAATATGGTGATTTATCGCCCGCCATGTGACGCACTCTCAGCCAATCAGAAGAGAGGGAAATGGGATGAAGTATAACAATAAAGCTTATTCGTGCTCAATTGATACAATATTGAAGACCCTTACCCGTTCCATATTTCCCAGCAGTGGTAATCGCATGAGGTATAAAGGTTAGACGTTTGAAACTCGTCGTCAGGTCATTACGAACGGAAAGGTGAATCTTCTCACGGTGGGGAATCGCGTGGTTTCGAGTTGATGAGTATCACGCATTCAAAATGGCCGAGGTGATTTAAACGCGACCAGAAGCGAGGAAAAAAGGTAATAAACGAAGATATTACATATTACATAGTATTCTGACAGCTACGAGCAGATGCTATACCAGTTTTCAAACAAGCTGATACCTCACTTGTGTCCAAACTCTCAGTTGTTTGCTCTAACATTCTGACCAAAGTTGTCAGTCGAAGGATTCTCCTAGATGTATGGACTGGTGTATTCCACGCACCTACGACTGGCAACTTTGGTCAGAATGTTATAGAAAACCACTATTAATACTTTAAGTATTTCCGAACAAATAAGGTAATAACTTGTTTCAAAAATAAACCAGCTTATGCTTATGTTTTGTGTCAGTTCCTCGTATATTATGATTTTGTGCGTTTTCACGTTTTGAATACGTGGTACTCACCATCCTCAAAACCACGTCATTCCCCACCGTGCTTCTCGCGATACTAAACCACGTCATTCCCCACCGTGCTTCTCGCGATACTAAAACAAACAATCTATCGTGACGCACATGTGCTACATGTTTCCTGTGATCGCTACTATCCCTTTGAACGGGAGCTTGTGATTCGCAAGCTGTCTATAAACTACACAACTGTTCTCACAATGACATCCATCTAATGTTAACCCTTCCATGACTCTAGCTAGCTTCCAGAAAATTTGCGAAAACCCTGTACCAATGCATTCTCTTATATATGTGATTCTCCCACAAGGAGCCTCGCATATATAAGAGAATGAAGTGACCAAACAATATTTAAATTGACCGTGTAAGCCAGCGCATTCTCATATATATGCGAGGATCCCTGTGGGAGACTTGCATATATAAGAGAAGGCACTGGCACATGATATTTAATGCTGTATTAGCGCCGCTCCCGTCATGAAAGAGTTAATAAGATGTCCGGGTCAGTTGATATAGCCTTACAATGTCAGATGAGAAAATGTTTGAGTTCTGTTGTGGACATGTCCTCACACACATAGCTGTCCTCTGTATGTGACCTCCTGGTTTGTCACATTGTACACGACGTAGAACTGGTTTGTGAAGAGCATGACACGATCATCCCAGATCGCATTCTGATAGAACCATGTAGCAGCGACGATGTCCAGAGGTGCGTTCCACCAGGGATTTCCTGATTCGCGCACGTGACTGATTGGGTATTCTGCGACCAAATCAAACATAGCATGGGCAATGAACTGGTAGACTTTGGCATTGCTGAATATGTATCCTCCCGGGGAATGTCGGTTCGGCAGCATAGCGTCTATTCTTGAGAGGCATGGTGGTTTGTTCTTGATGGTGTCAACCACAGACTGCTTGTTTACTACATCTACAATAAACCATTGTTTGAATTAATATGAATCGTACGTGTCATGTATTATAGTGGATTGTAATTCAGTTGAGTATTTGTCACTAAAATTAAGCATTCTGATTGGCCGAGAGCGGCTAACTTTCGTTTTCGATTCACCGACATCGGCCGCTTCAGCGTGCATCAAATCTGAATGTAGCACGGTCAAATGTAGTCGGCGCAGAACGAGTAGCGAAACGAGCACACCCGCGCGTTGTTGTCTATAGATACCGTTCATCGGCCGCTTCAGCGTGCATCAAATCTGAATGTGGTACGGTACAATTTGATCGGCGCAGAACGGAGTAGCGAAACGAGCCAACCCGCCCCACAGGAAATGGTTACGGAGCAGTGTTCCGAGTAACGCAATGGACACACCCAATGATTTGTGCACGGTGACAACGGCGAAATGAAAGTCTCGATTCGTGTCATGAAAATGACTAAATGATACTTTTTATACAGTTTTTTTGCAAATTCCTTGCTAGATTGAATTACAATTGAGATAAACGTACCCTGTTTCGTTGTACATTCTGGGATTCGAGCATGAAAACAGTTTGTGAACTCGCCGGCAAGCCGGCTCGTTCACAAACTGTTTTCATGCTCGAATCCCAGAATGTACAACTCAACAGGGTATGTTTATCTCCTAAGCAACCACACATGATGTGCCTCAAATTTGCATTTTTTTTCGGCGACATAATTAACGCTAAGAATAATTTATGTAACATCATGCAGTGGTCACGACAGAGACGACATGCCAAATTGACAAGACGTGTCGTGGATTGTAAAATCTTGTCTGGATTATCGTCATGACTACTTCATTTTTCGTTTTCATTAAGCTGACCAACGAAATTGGTCTAAATGAAATTAATAGACTTAAATCACATGTGAATTCTTCGTAAGTTGTGAAGTAGTTACTTTCATTTTTATCGCGATGCTTCATTTCCAATTCCGCGTTTTTTGCAATCTCCACACTGTTGCTAACCGGAAGTCACGTGACAATTTCTCCAAAATCTATACCCGCGATCTTGAAAAATCACTGATGGATATAGAAAACATTATATGACGTCATTCACCTGCCTTAGGTATAATCACCCTTGGTGGTTGCTATTATATAGTGAACTTTCCGGAGCGGATCAATTCAAAAGATGAGTAGGGGTTGCATGTTGTGGCTCCTTCGGTAATATGTATACCCGTGACACTTTTAACCGTCAAATGATGTGACAGCTGGCTCAATTCTCGATGAACGCGGATTGACATCATGACATGGTTTACCAACTGAAATGACGCTTCATACACTTGCAAGTTTGCATGGTATGTTTTGCGGGCATTTTTAGTCGCAGAAATGTATTTGGTACCAGAATCTGAACGTAAAACAGCTAACTACGTGAGAAATAAAATCTCTGTAGTTCCACATGAAGTGATGCTACAGGAATTTGCCTGTATATAGCATGAAATTATCACGCAAAGATCAAACATACAGGCATTTTAAGGCAAATGCCAGTAGCACCGTTACAAGTGGAACTACAGAAATTTAACTTTTCATGTTGTTAGCTTTGGTTAAGATGCATGTGATATGCATGTTTCCGTTCATATTATGGCACCATGTGGTTTTATATATGGATGTGAGATAAGGTTAGGAGAAATAAAAAAAATGCTTTATTCTTACACAATACCATGCGAGCAAGTTCACCTAAGGTTTTGCAAAACGATATTAGGGGTTAATCAAAAGGCTACTAATCATGCTGTACGCGCTGAATTGGGCAGATTCCCGATTATACATGACGCGATTATACAACAATTCAAGTATATGAAAAAGGTTTATAAATCTCCAGCTGGGTTTTTGATACATGATGCATACATCAAATCAGTTGAACATGCGTCGATATCATTATGCAATGACTTATATGGAAAACATGGTGTTGATATTTCAAATCCTAGGAAACTTCAAGAAATACAAGAAAAGGAGTTTGTGACAAAATTGAAAACGGACCATTTAAAACGATTTTAGAACATCATTAACTCTTCCAAAAGGAAACGACCGCTTGCAATAAGAAAAGAACGTATAGATTGTTTAAAGCACGTTACGAAATGGACCCATACATTTGCGATACGCGTTCTAATAAAGCGAGAATTCTATTTACGAAAGCAAAGCAACCATTAATCTCATATATATTTTGAAGACCTCTGTCTGTCTGTCTGTCTGTTTGTCTGTGTGTTTGTCATTAATACAAATCTACGATTCTCGACCGATCGGGACGAAACTTGGTACGTGTGTGTAGTTTGACCAGGCGGTGGTCGTTGTCGTATTGGCGAGCCCGTGCGACGCCCGTGCAGCGCATGCGCAGACGAGATCCCGGAAACGGGTGGAGCTATCGACTTGAAATTTGCTATGTGAATGTATCTTGCCCCGGATACGAATTTTATCGGGTCGCCGAGCCCGTGCGACGCCATCTTCGCGCATGCGCAGACGAGATCTCGGAAACGGGTGGAGCTATCGACTTGAAATTTGGTATGTAAATGTATCTTGCCCCGGATACGAAGTTTATCGGGTCGCCGAGCCCGTGCGACGCCAGCTTCGCGCATGCGCAGACGAGATCTCGGAAACGGGTGGAGCTATCGACTTGAAATTTGGTATGTGAATGTATCTTGCCCCGGATACGAATTTTATCGGGTCGCCGAGCCCGTGCGACGCCAGCTTCGCGCATGCGCAGACCAGATCTAGGAAACGGGTAGAGCTATCGACTTGAAATTTGGATTTTTAATAGCCCGGACAACGTCGGGCTCATCGGCTAGTCTCATATATATTTTGAAGACCTCTGTTTGTCTGTCTGTATGTATGTCATTTATACAAATCTACGATTCTCGACCGATCGGGACGAAACTTGGTACGTGTGTGTAGTTTGACCAGGCGATCGTCGTTGTCGTATTGGCGAGCCCGTGCAACGCCCGTGGAGCACATGCGCAGACGAGATCTCGGAAACGGGTGGAGCTATCGACTTGAAATTTGCTATGTGAATGTATCTTGCCCCGGATACGAATTTTATCGGGTCGCCGAGCCCGTGTGACGCCATCTTCGCGCATGCGCAGACGAGATCTCGGAAACGGGTGGAGCTATCGACTTGAAATTTGGTATGTAAATGTATCTTGCCCCGGATACGAAGTTTATCGGGTCGCCGAGCCCGTGCGACGCCAGCTTCGCGAATGCGCAGACGAGATCTCGGAAACGGGTGGAGCTATCGACTTGAAATTTGGTATGTGAATGTATCTTGCCCCGGATACGAATTTTATCGGGTCGCCGAGCCCGTGCGACGCCAGCTTCGCGCATGCGCAGACCAGATCTAGGAAACGGGTAGAGCTATCGACTTGAAATTTGGATTTTTAATAGCCCGGTCAACGTCGGGCTCATCGGCTAGTCTCATATATATTTTGAAGACCTCTGTTTGTCTGTCTGTCTGTCTGTCTGTCTGTATGTCATTTATACAAATCTACGATTCTCGACCGATCGGGACGAAACATGGTACGTGTGTGTAGTTTGACCAGGCGGTCGTCGTTGTCGTATTGGCGAGCCCGTGCAACGCCCGTGCAGCACATGCGCAGACGAGATCTCGGAAACGGGTGGAGCTATCGACTTGAAATTTGCTATGTGAATGTATCTTGTCCCGGATACCATTTTTATCGGGTCGCCGAGCCCGTGCGACGCAAGCTTCGCGCATGCGCAGACCAGATCTCGGAAACGGGTGGAGCTATCGACTTGAAATTTGGTTTTTGAATAGCCCGGACAACGTCGGGCTCATCGAATTTTATCGGGTCGCCGAGCCCATGCGACGCCAGCTTCGCACATGCGCAGACGAGATCTCGGAAACGGGTGGAGCTATCGACTTGAAATTTGGTATGTGAATGTATCCTGCCCCGGATACGAATTTTATCGGGTCGCCGAGCCCGTGTGTCGCCAGCTTCGCGCATGCGCAGACGAGATCTCGGAAACGGGTGGAGCTATCGACTTGAAATTTGCTATGTGAATGTATCTTGCCCCGGATACGAATTCTATCGGGTCGCCGAGCCCGTGCGACACCAGCTTCGCACATGCGCAGACCAGATCTCGGAAACGGGTAGAGCTATCGACTTGAAATTTGGTTTTTGAATAGCCCGGACAACGTCGGGCTGGGTAGAGCTATCGACTTGAAATTTGGTTTTTGAATAGCCCGGACAACGTCGGGCTCATCGGCTAGTGTTATATATATTTCTTCGCCGCTCGGGATTCCAATAAAAGCTATATATAGTAAATCAATAATTTATGACAGATGAATTCAATGTTACGAAGAACAGATGGGGGAATTCTTTAGGAAGCTACATTGTACATGTATATGCATATATGTTACTCATAGGCACTCCTCGTCACAAATAATGACTCAAAACAGCACTGCGTGTCCATGTCTGTATTAGAACGGTTGACACCACCGCCTATACCTGACATTGGAACAAACAAAATATATGCTACTGGTACAAAACTTGCGGCCTAAAACATTACATTTATAACACTGAAAATCGATTTTCTAGCTCTCTCACAAACACACTCGGTCTCAATAAATGGCAAACCATCATCATTTTTCGCACCATTGCGCCGCTATATATATGAGTTGTTCCGATAAGACATACTGGACGCTTATTTCAGTGATTAGAACTGATAAGCAATTACCCAGGTACATTGCTCGCAGCGTGAATTACAGAAAACTCCACACGGGGCATACCATTTCAGAAAACATAACGTCTGAACTGCGCAATATTATAAATATTTACTCCTTAATTCTGGACGAATTTGTCGCCGAACAGCAAACGGCATTGGTTGCTCCAACAAAAGTCGCTGGCTGTAATTCTTATTCATGTTTACGAATGACTTTTGTTCCATTTCACTTTTGAAAATGGCGAGGCCTTTATACTGAATTGTGCATTGTACTGCACTGTGCCATATGTACCAATACAAAACTCTGATTATTGTGAACAGTAGGAAAAACGCAAATAGTTCAGTGGTTTTTGCCAATATAAAAAGGTATTTCAACACGAATATTTTATTGAATGGCAATTTTTTTGGTATCTCTTGACATGTCATTTCTGGAGGCAGTAATAATTTACAACCGTAATTGCGGGAACGACCGAACGCTGAGTGAATGCTTTGAACACACAATCATGAATTAACCAGGGGGGGGCGAATTTTTTTTACCACTGTTTTTGCATTTTGTTTTCATTGACATATTTTCAACTGTTTTAAACATATTTGTTTATATGTTGTGGCTTGTTGAAATATGAGAAGCACTAATACATTCAATATTGTTATAATTACCCCCATAAGTTGATATAAAATGGAAAAATAGTGAATATTGTGGGGGTGGGTCCCAAAATTTTCATTGATTTTTTTGCGCGCAAATTTTTTTTATTGTGTCTGTTTCAGCTTGCTTGGCAGTTTTTATACTGAAAATTGTCTAGTTCACGGTGTAGTTCAATAAAAAAAATACTTCAGATAGCTCTAGGGTAGGGTGAACTTAATGCAGTCTGACAATATCAGCTAACAACTCATGACAGAATATTAATTACAATAATTCTTATACTCTTTATTCATACAGTTAGTTGATGCATGAGTGTAATGTATGAAATAAGTATTTGTATCAGTGTTTGTACACTAAAATTGATTGCATATCAGCATATATATGTGATACAATTCTGGCCTTGTGACCCTCAACGCAGGGCAACTCATTTTATTTGTAACCCTTCGAACACTATGACTCCAGAGCATTAGTAGCACCCTGGCGCGGGGCTCCCACTCGTTCAAATAACCGTCGGTATTCTCAATGTATCAGAATAATGTATAGTTAATAATATATAGTAGACACAGGTAGACATATAATAGTAAATCAAGAGTAAAGCCGGTATACTGTAAACAGAAGACCAAATTAGAGTTATCTTCCCTACACCAAAACAATGACGTTACGCTTATTGTGACCTCATCTCCACGGTCACATGTCACTAAAGTGCACATCCGTGTATATGGATTTGGCACTAAATTGACCATCCGCGTTCAAACTCAAAGGGTTAAACATTATTTTAGGCCTAGTCCTAAGTCGTAATGCGAGGTCGGGTCGGTGGTCATGCAGGCATACATAAAATCTAATTTATATGCACATTTTCCTTTTTGGTATTACTATAGGCTCTATGCCTACTAGTTGATGCTGGTTGATGTCTGAAAAAAAGATAAATTTAATTTTGTGTAATTTTTTATTCTATTATAGGCCCTAACACTGGCCTTATTTTTTGTTGTCATTCCAGGGGATTCAACATATTTTTCATCTACTCACACAGATGAATAGGCTGGGTTATAAATTTACCAATATAATCACATCATATTCTACCTTTGTTGATTGCTTAGAGTTCAATTTAGTTGAGATTATCGCTGATTACTGCTGATTATCGCATAATTATCAGCCAAGAAAATATGTCTTGTACATGTTTGTAAACAGGAAGTAACATTTAATTTGGTCTTTCAAAGAAGGGACCAATATAGAGCGGTTGGTCGTTTTTACAGAGGGGACCAACATAAAGCGTTGGGGTTTTGGGGTGGGTGTATAAAATTTTATGGAAAAAAATGCAAGAAAGGGTGGGTGGGTGTAAAAAAAATGGCCATGTAAAAAAAACCACCCCCACGTCTCGCAACTTTTTACGCCCCCCCCCCCCCTGAATTAACACGAAATAAGAGTTTACGAACAAATGTACACTATTTACAGTAGAATTTGAGACAAAGATTGAGTACCGCTGTGCGTCTATCCCCCTTTTATACTGTGTGACATTGACTTGGAGGTAATCGAAGAAACTCATCGCCTAAGGCATTTTCCGACCAGTTTGAAAGTTCGATGTGTCAGTTGAAACGATTCCAAGTAATGGGTGCACATGATAGTTCACAGAATGTTTGTCTTCAGTAGCTTATAATTGGTCATTAGGGCTCTATTCATCAACATGGTTCATATATAGCCAAGGTGGTTAAAACCGAGCGAGGTTCAACGTTAAACTATCTGTGGTTGTCGATAGGTTAGACATCACATAGGATTAACCACTCATGGGATTTGACGGCCATCATAGATTGACAACTAGTGTTGATCGCCTTCGCATATATACAAGTATACATGAGTGATAAATAATTTTAATTATGCCCAGCGGTTTTTTTTGTACATGCACTAGCATTGTTAGGCCAATGCATTCTCTTATATATGCGAGGCGACCTATGGTCGACTCGCATATATAAGAGAATGCATTGGCACAGTCCACAATCTTGAAAACAAAGTATCAACAAGCCTAATTCAGTCTGAGTCTCGATCGCTATTTGCGGATTTCATCCGGTGAGTGTTCGCGATTTAGTCGTGAGGCGGTGTCTATGGACACATGGTAAATCTGAGAGATTGGGTGAATCATATCAACGAAAGTGTGTGTCGTCAACGTATGCGAATATACTTTGTACTTTCAGTCGCTACCAAATAAACCATCAGGTTTATAAAATAAACTCAGTTGGTGAATACGAGCCTTTGTGTTCGACACCCCGTTCCCAACACATACAGTAATGCCCTAAATGATCGAGTCCTTAACCACAGCAGAATTGTGGGTAATTTTTTAGGATTTAGTCGGAAATATGACTTGTTGCCATTCATCAGAAATCTCTCAGTGAGAGCTTTCCGGTGAATGGCAACAAACCATATTCCGACTAAATCCTGAAAAGTTACCCATACTTCTGCTGTGGTTAAGGGGTCGATTATTTAGAGCATTACTCTGCCATCTAGACATGTCAATGGTTATTAGATAGCCTTCTCAACTCATGCTTACTTGCCGTTAAGAATGTATCTGAGTCTGCACATCTAATATTACTGACGTCTGACTCACCGTGTGAAACTCCGGTAAGTGGTGACGTCACGATCAGAGCTCCTTCGTCATCTGTAATCAGTTTCAAGTACGTCGGCGAGGTGTCTCCATCTCCGATGACCACATCTCTCACAACTACAACACTAGTACCAACATGAGCATGACTACCTTCGGTTGCCATTATAATTGGAGTGTGCAGTTGGGAAGTCTGTAATTAGTTTGAAAACATGGATGGAATCATAAACAGCTGCAGCCATTTAGAAGACAGGAGTTTTAGGCCCGTTACAGACGTCGCACGTCCACTGCATCGAATACAATTCAATTAGATATGTTGAAAGTGCATGCGATAAAACCAAGTTTCGTTACAGACGCGGTCGCGCTTTCGTCGCATCGAATACAATTGAGAAGTTTCATTTACACGATGTTCGTCGCGTGCGATGACGTATTTATAAAACAGAAATGAACTCTCTAAAGCGCTTCTGATGTCATGTTGGCGTCAATTTGCGGCGCCAACTCTATTTACATGTTGTCTGTGTCCGATTTATTTCTACGAATGCTTTATTAGTCCCGTACACTCAGTCGCACTACTAAAGTATGTATATATTTCCCGGTCGGTCATTCGACACGATGGAACTGTGACGTATGTAACGGGCCTTACCATTCAATGATTAGCTGTTGTAATCGCAGGAATATTTCGAATCAGTTTTGTCCTTTGTTATTTTGTTCTGCTTGAGAGCAAAAATCATTACAACGTGGATCAAAACGAAGAGTGAACACTAAGGAATCATACGGCCATAAATTTATTTTCTTCACCACTTTTAAATCAAACGGTTGTGAGAAGAACAGGGCATATGAAAATCAAGTTGCATATTAAGTTATATACATGACCTCAAATATTGCATTTATTTTTGCGAGTTCTCCGTCAGGCCTAACTCGGATAAGTTCGTGCAATGTAACACATTTTGTTGATAAATGTTGCCGTCTTCTTAAACATAGTAAAGAGCTGTGTCTACTATGTATTTGGAGAATTAGTAAAAGTTTAAAATACATTTTTTTTTTTTTTTTTTGGGATAAATACTTGACCATAAAATGCCGAGTTTAGTTCATTCTGAGAAATTTAGGCTCTGAAAACATATAAACTCTCCATTTTGGAGGCACATATCTCGAAAAATAGTCAAAAATTCTGGAAAAGTTTTTCTGTTCTGTCATCCGGATGGTAAATTTTACAGCATTGACATTGGAAGGACTTGATTACGATTTTATAAGCATCACTATATATAACAAACTATCAATTGAATATTTTACCAAATATTCGCAAATATATTTCACAACATACAGCAACATATACAAAATTCCTTTGCTGGATTCGCGTTGATATTTAGTATGTTGCTTATAATGAGTTTATGTATTTATTCATACAAAGAAAAATAATGTTACAATTTGTTCCGCATTTGGATTTTTTTTTTTATTAAACCTTTATTAGCGAAGTATTCACATTTCTCGAGAAATACAACCTGGCGGATGCAGTATCTGAGTACATCAGCTCTGGCCCCTGGGGTATTCCCCTCGAATGAGTCATGGAAGGCGCTAACGAGAAACAATATTAGAAACATAACCGAGTCAGATGGACAATTTGAACAGACATGGACACATCATTCATCAATCCAATCGAGACAGCCTGGAGTCTTTCCAAACATACCTTAATTCGAAGTTTACAAAAATGACTAAATCGATTAATAAATCAAAAACTATAGATGTAAAAATCAACCAACTGAGTAGAAAATGTAATGAAACATCTAAAGCAGCTAATGCCTACACTGACAAGGCCAGTCGGAATTTAGCTGATGCATTTGAAATGTACGCTCAGAGCAATGCAGCCAAATATAGTGAGTTGTGCGCATTCATAATGGACACGCTGCATATTGATGACCCGTCAATGTCGGAACAAGATACCCCAAATGTTAGCTCTACACGGAAGCGAGTTCAATCAACACCAGTTACTGTCAATAATAATTCACCAAAGAACTCCACTATTAACAAGAAAGAGAACTCTGCATGCACAAGTAAAATTAACACAAATCTCACATGTCAAGTTTCACACATTTCTGGTGATAGGTATAAGTGCGAGTAAAACCAATCGTCGCCACCGGCTTCGATAATGTCTTCAAATGACACGCATAATCACACATGTGATTCAGTGCGTATCGATATGACGCCTGCTAGTGCAATTAGCGCTGAAAGCAACGATAGTAACAAACTGGTCTCACACAACGACGACACCAATAGGTTGTTGGGCAGTCCTGAGTTCATCAGTCATCCGCGTCATATAGTTGAAAATGATGGACATGTGCATGTAGATGATGACGACATCAATACTGACATAGAAGAAATACTGCCAGAAAACTATGTGCCAACCACCAGTGAAATCAATTTGTCTCAAATAAACACTCAAATAGATCAACACACAGTGTCGCACGCGTACGGTCTATCAAACCTGCCTATCTACACGATTGCGCGGCCGAACATTTCCTTACAACCCCAGGTTAAGCCGGCTACATATATAATTTCAGAAAGGCCAACATGTCAGAGGCTACCTCCAATTCGAGAGAACATTATACAAGCACCGATGAGAAACACATTATGTTATAACACACGTACGCCTGATGGACAGCTGATATATGTTCCGTCGAGCAGAGACATATGCAGTGACGCAGTATTAGAATCCAGCCAGAAATGATGTATGCCCATACCGACTGTGATAAGAAATAACCAGTGCTACTCAACACAAAGTGTACAAAGTCACACGCAAAACTCTCGCTTGACTGGGTATATCCCTGTATCATCAATCCATGCAAGCAGCATGGGTTATCCTCAAATTACGAGTGCTCACACATCCCCGCCTCCACAGCAAATTTAGACATTGATAACTGATCGACGTCACACTACGGAAAAAGCCACATCACACACAAACGGCCAGAGAGACAACTACAATAGTAAACATGTGAATACGAATAAAACTAATAATATTGTGAATAGACAAATTCTGGAATTCTATATTGGTGGCATCGTTGATGGTACGACACAGTACCAGATTCGTAAATACTTGTCTGAAAGAGGTGTTGTCCCAAGTTACCTTAAAATGATGCCAAGTGCTCGCGCCGGAACTGTATGTGCGCGACTAAACGTGATCAAAGATCAAAGCTATCCACTACTTGACTCTGGTTTTTGGCCTGCGGGGGCCTACTGCCGCCCATGGAGACCATATGCACGTAAATAGTATTAACCATGGCTCATATAATCAGGATGTTATCATGGAATGCGACTGCCATAAAGAGCAGTGCCTCGTGTTTGCAGGACATGTTAAAACAAGAAATGTACCACATCATAGGCGTTTCGGAACACTGGTTAAACTCCGAAAACCTAACCTTCTTACAATCCCTCAGTGATAAATATGTGTGCCTGTCTAAACCCGGGACAGTCATTAAAACAAAAACAGGCAGTGTATTCACACGAGACGGTGTAGCACTTTTTATTCATAAATCGCTACAAAAACACTGCATCGAAATCAACCTGGACGAAAATCGACTTGTTGGTGCACAATTAGTGTTCAACAAAACTATATTAACCGTCGTACAAGTTTATCTGCCCAGCACCAATCACGGAGATGACTACTTCAGTGACTGTCTGGATTCACTAGATGTATTCTGTGCAACCTACTCAACAGAAGGTTCTGTTGTACTAATGGGAGACTTCAATGCCCACCTCCCCAAGGGTTATTTAAACAATATCACAACTTCTCTTAACTATATCTGCCCGATTCGTTAGATTTCTCGACGAATGTGAACTTGTTTCTACAACAGCGAGTGGTGCGTGTGGGGGTAGTGAATACTCGTTCGTGCCGTATTTTCAACTTAATCAGCCATCACTCATTGACCATATACTCGTACTCTCTCGTGACAAACACCTTATATCTGACTATTCTATTTTATCTGACCATGCTATGAATACATCAAACCACCTACCAATCACATGCACCGTAACATTGCCGGAGTGTTCCAATGTGGAAACGCCGACACAACAGAAAAGACTGTATGCTTGGGACAAGATAAACCTTGTCGTGTATAAAGACCTTCTGGATGTGAAATGCAGCGAGCTTGCTACCCGTGAAATTGCTTCCAAAAATCATATTGATTTATTTTACGCTGACATTGTTGAACTCTTACACTCTGCCGCTGTAACAGCCATACCCAAAAAAACCAATAGGCGCCATATCAAACACTATTGGAACACGGAACTTGACATACTGAAGAAACAACTGAAATCGCTCTACCAATCTTGGACACATGACGGAAAACCACGCGATACTGATTATCAGACATATGTGGACTACAAACAGGGGAAACGCGTATTTCGCCACGCGCATCGTCATGCTGTAAATAATTTTCAACTTGAACAGAACCGCAAACTCGACGCATATGCAAGGGGTGACCAAAACTTTTCTGGCGTTATTTAAGACCTCGCTATGGTGCAACTTTTTGTTTAGGATCGGTGATGGATTTTGGAGGTCACATGTGTCGTGACCATAACGATATTCTCTCTGGGTGGGCCGCATATTTTCAAGAATTATATAGCCCAAACGAACATGATGATCCTATATTCGAAGAATATGTTCGAAACCAGGTATCTTCATTCCTTGACAGTGCGAATACTGAATGTCCTATGCTAGGTCATCCGATCACAAAAGAAGAAGTTGTTGATACAGTTCGTAAACTGAAATTTAGAAAGGCAAGCGGTCGTGATGACATAGTCAACGAACACCTTCTCTTCGGTTCTGAATTGCTGTATGTGTGCATGTGCAAGTTATTCAACTCCTTCATTGAATACGAGTGGATTCCTCCATCACTAAAATCAGGAATTATTGTTCCTCTTTACAAGGGGGAACCGAAGCCGTCAACACTTCCCGATAGCTATAGAGCCATATCGTTACTCCCAGTGATCTACAAAGTGTTCGAAGGTGTTCTCCTCAATCGATTCATTAATAGCCATTTGCTTGTGACATTCCCTAGTGCATTACAAAACGGGTTTCAAGCAGGAATTGGATGCAATATGACATCTTTTATTCTTCAAGAGTCTATATCATATGCACAAGACAACAACTCTAAACTTTTTGTAGCCTTCTTGGACTCCAAAAAGGCATTCGACAAAGTGTGGCACAATGGCCTCTTGTTCAAATTCATGCGCCTTGGTTTCTCTAGAAAGACCGTTAGCATGCTACGTTGTATATATAGTGATATCACGAGCCGAGTGCGGTACAACGGTTGCCTGTCAAACTATTTCAGTATAGGACAAGGAACTCAACAAGGAGCAGTCCTTTCACCTTTCTGCTACCTCGTGTATATCGACGAGCTTCTAAAATCGCTAACGACCACTCGGATGGGACTATCCATAAACGGCGTCTCTTGTGTCGCACCAACAACGGCAGACGATATCAGCTTAATATCTCTTTCTAAATCCGGTCTAGATAGCCTTCTGGACATATGTTACAAATATAGCATCAAGTGGCGTTTTTCTTTTTCTTATACTAAAAGCAACATAGTTGTGTTTAATGAATCCAAGTCCATCTATTCTAAATCCAGTAGATCTTGGTGTTTAGGGTCAAACAATATACCAGAGCATAGAGAAAGTATTCATCTTGGCATAGTTCAGAATAAATTCGCAAACGGACGAACACAAGGGCATATTGTATCTTCAAAACTACGGAAATCATTTTGCTCCATTGCACGGAAAGCAAACACTTCTTCTCTCGTCGAGTCTCCCCATCATGGAGAGGTCACTTCGGACATGTGCAAAAAGTATACAAACACTCCCGAAGAGAGCTAGCACAAGATTATCGCTTGGATTGCTAGGAATAATGCCAATAGAACAGCAAATACACATAAGAAAACTCTGCTTCCTTGGCAACCTCATCCACCTGCCCATGCATCACCAAACTCCACTTAGGTTGTTTCTTCTTAGGGCTCACCAACAACGTCAGGGGTGGCAGGAAGTGGCAGGAAGACGGCCTGTACTGGCCATGCCACCCCTGCACATGTAAATATGTATACATATAATTATATAATACTGTATTGTATTAATGTGCAAATAAACATTCAAACATTCAAACAAACGTCTCTTCAATAGATCTACGTCAGGCTTCACTCAAGAAATATTCCAGCTCCTTACCAAGTACGACCTAATCGACAATCTTTTCAACTTTATGGACGAAGGGACGTTTCCATCGAAGGATGCATGGAAGGCATTAGCAAAAGACTCCGTTATGCGTTCATATTCCAACTCTTGGCTTTCAGCGGTTGTTTCTGATCCAAGACTAAAAGTACTGTCCTTGACCCATCACAATCCGCTTAAGCAGTGGCAGCTATGGGACAGACTGCAGTTCATAGGCGCACAACACTCCGTAAAGTACACGAATATGGTACGACTACTAAACCGAACTACATTCGTCAACAATTCTGTATGTGTGTTGTGCTCCGTGGTGTACGAAAATGAACTGATGCACATAATGTTCTCCTGCCAGTCTCATCTGTTAATATCTGCACGGAATCAATACTGGGAGTACATTATCAACCACTGTGGAATACAAACATACCTACTCATGTCTCGCCTATCTTCGGACAATTTATTCGCTCTGTTTTTCGGTTCTACTCTCCAGCACGTGACACTAGACTTACCTACGCTCCAGCTTGACAAAATAATTTACTCCACAGCTACATTTCTCCTATTTGCAAGCGAGGAACGCAAAACCTACTTACTTATAAACCAATGAAATTTCAGTAACCACATTACGAACTTGTTCAGTAGACCTAGGAAATAACTCTTTATTCTTTATTTCCAGTTCTTAAATAGGCCATTCCCATGTGATACATGCTACTTTCTAAATTCGATGACTGAAACCTTTGTCTAATTTCACTGAATAAGGTAATATGACGACATACATTCTCATGTTCCAATATTCAACGTTGATGTCCAGTGAATATTTTATCTGAAAGTTTTATTTCGCTCGGCCACACGCATGTGATATTGCTATTTACGTTTTAAAAAGGGCAACTGGTATTCAGGGACTTCTATGTATGCCTTCCCATTTCTAAATAATTCTATATTAGATTATCACTGACCTCACTAACACTTGAAACTTGAAAATGTCAGAACCCGATCGCATGCGTGTGACACGGCGTAAACACTGTAAAATAATATTGTGATTAATATTGTGATTAGTATATCATTTGCTCCAATATTCCACGTTGATGTCCAGTGAATATTTTATTTGGAAGTTTTATTTCGCTCGGTCACACGCATGTGATATTGCTATTCAGGTTTTTAAAAGGGCAACTGGTATTCAGGCACTTCTGTGCATGCCTTCCCATTCCTAAATTCTATATTAGATTATCACTGACCTCACTAACACTTGAAATTTGAATATGTCAGAACCCGATCGCATGCGTGTGACATGGCGTAAACACTGTAAAATAATATTGTGATTAATATTGTGATCATTTGCATGCATACTTACATAACATGTATATACTTGTCATTTATAGATATGCTCTCCTAAATTGAGGAGGTTAACAATAAACTTTAAAACATATCTTGATAAAGTACAGCACGTTCTCATTGAATGCAATTCCCTGACAACAATACGAAATAATATGTGTTTTGATATCATTGATCGTTATGGCGAAGAATGCTTTGTTATGATTGAGGGTCTTTCGACGAACGAAATGATCTTGCTTCATTTGACTCGTGTTACTAGCGATATATATATATATATATATATATACAACAATTGATTATATTGACGCCTTTCTCAACTTCATGGTAACAATTACTGCCAAATTATGGCTGTGGTACAGCGCACTCCTGCAGAGAAATACATCCTAGTCAATTGAATAATCCAAATCAGTCAGAGTTTACTATGATTAACTACGAGGAAACACGGGTGGACTATTATATACAGCCTGACTTTAGTACGAAGTGGGCTGAAGCTAGCATTGACCGCTATACTACACTTAACCATAAGTCACCATCATCGTCGTCATCATTATCATCACATCCAACAGCATTACCATCTGCATCATCATCGTCATCATCATCATCATCGTCATCAGCATCATCGTCGTCTTCGATGTTATCATCATCACCATCTGCATCATCATCACCTTAATCATCATCGCAGTCGTCGTCATCATAATCATCATAACCATTGTCAACGTCATCGTCGTCATCCATCATCATCATCGTCTTCGACGTCATCATCATTATCATCATCATCATCGTCGTCGTCATCGTCGTCGTCGTCATCATAATGATCATCACTATTGTCAAACGCCATACTAGTATTAGTCTTCCTTATCATCGCCACCACCACCATTGCCACCAGCACTATCACTAATCATCACTATTATCATAATCTCACTACATATGTGTATATATATACTCGTTCGAGTGCGAGCACCGTCTACATCATATTAACGTATTGTATAATTATGTTTACTATATTATTTTTCTAATTTACCCATATACATGTACTATTTTTGTATCACTATTTATAACTCTTCAGTAAATGGAGCAACATAAAGATATAATAAAATAGTTAACCACCAATTCAAGAATTTGTGCAATTATTAGGCCCGTTCCAAACGACGGATTTTTGTCGACTCTAATCTAATTGTATTAAATCCGTCGGTGATGCGTCTGCGGTAGATTTTGTTACAGACGGACGCATCTTTGTCGCGTCGAATCTAATACATCGGTCGATTTATTTAAAGGTGGATTCCCGGTTACCGTCAAAAAATGGTCACGCGTAGATATAGAGGCCTATATATACCGGTATATGTTATACATATATATACTAAAATACAGTATAAATTATGCATATATTTATATATGCGCGACCGCAGTGCGAATATATGTGATCATGTATATTAGGATGTATATATAGTACATACAGATATATAATATACTATAATAGGCGCTACAAATAAATATTATATATCGTGCAACCAATTACCATCTATGTGTATACCATGCATGTAAATACCGGTATACAATAATTGTTATAAATCAGAAACTACCATCCCTACCCCTTATAATAAGGAATACCGGAATATATTAATTATCATAAATCATAGGCTACCACTCTATATCCTTTATAATAAGGACTACCGGTATATATGAATAATTATAAATCATAGGCTACTATCCCTACCCCTCATACTAAGTAATACCGGTATATAGAGTATATATAAATTATTATAAATCATAGGCTACCACTCTGCCCCTTATAATAAGTAATACCGGAATATATGAAATATTATAAATAAGAGGTTACCACCCAATTACCCCTCATAACAAGTAATGTCGGTATATATGAATTATTATAAATCAGTGTTACCACCCCTACCCCTTATAATAAGTAATACCGGTATATATTAATTATTATACATCAGATGCTACTACCCCTATCCCTTACAATAAGGAATATCGGTCTATATGAATTATTATAAATCAGTTGCTACAACCCATATCCCATATACCGGTATATATGAATTATTATAAATCATTGATACTATATCCATTATAAGATGTGCGTCAGTGACATGCCATGTTCGTTGAGAAATCAAACTACCATAATAATTACAATTTTCACAATGTCACCTAAGCAATTCTTATAGATATATCTTTCTTTATAACAAAGAGTGCGTGCGACAAATGACGTCATGTGGGTATTTCCGCAGATAAGGGGAATTCCCTCATTATTATCCCATTATCATATCATTATCATGTCATTTGCATTCGTTTTTCGGCAACTTTCGGCTCTTCTCGTCACATGTATTAGATTCGAGTCGACAAAAATCCGTCGTTTGAAACCAAGACGGATTTCAGACGCATCACCGACGAAGATTCGTCTGAATTGGACGGAGATTCGTCTGTGATGCGTCTGACACGGATCTAATTGTTTCAAACGTCGCATTTTAGACGCATTTAATACAATTGTGGGTCTGGTATTAGATTCGAGTCGACAAAAATCCGTCGTTTGGAACGGGCCTAAATATAATTATATGGCAATTGGTTGCACGGTATAACATTTATTTGTAGCGCCTATTATAGTATATTATATACCTGCATGTACTATATACATCCTCGTATACATGAGCACATATATTCGCGCTGCAGTCGCGCATATATATATATATACATAATTTATACGGTATTTTAGTATATATATGTATAACATATACCGGTATATATAGGCCTCTATATCTACGCGTGACCAATTTTTGACGGTAACCGGGAATCCACCTTTAAATAAATCGACCGATGTATTAGATTCGACGCGACAAAGATGCGTCCGTCTGTAACAAAATCGACCGCAGACGCATCACCGACGGATTTAATACAATTAGATTCGAGTCGACAAAAATCCGTCGTTTGGAACGGGCCTAACCCGTTCCAAACGACGGATTTTTGTCGACTCGAATCTAATTGTATTAAATCCGTCGGTGATGCGTCTGCGGTTGATTTTGTTACAGACGGACGCATCTTTGTCGCGTCGAATCTAATACATCGGTCGATTTATTTAAAGGTGGATTCCCGGTTACCGTCACAAAATGGTCACGCTTAGATATAGAGGCCTATATATACAGGTATGTTATACATATATAAACTAAAAAATACAGTATAAATTATACATATATATATATATATATATATATATATATATATATATATATATATATATATATATATATATATAGCTATATATATATATATATATATATATATATGTGTGTGTGTGTGTATATATATGCGTGACTGCAGCGCGAATATTTGTGCTCATGTATATGAGGATGTATATAGTGCATACAGATATATAATATACTATAATAGGCGCTACAAATAAATGTTATATCGTGCAACCAATTGCCATCTATGTGTATACCATGCATGTAAATACGGTATATACAAGAATTATTATAAATCATATCCCTACCCCTCATAATAAGTAATACCGGTTTATATGAATTATTATAAATCTGAGGCTACCACTCTGCCCCTTATAATAATGAATACCGGAATATATTAATTATTATAAATCATAGGCTACCACCCTATATCCTTTATAATAAGGAATACCGGTATCTATGAATATTATAAATCATAGGCTACTATCCCTACCACTCGTAATAAGTAATACCGGTATATATAAATTATTATAAATCATAGGCTATACCACTCTGCCCCTTATAATAAGTAATACCGGAATATATGAATTATTATAAATAAGAGGTGACCACCCATATACCCTCATAACAAGTAATGCCGGTATATATGAATTATTATAAATCAGTGGTACCACCCCTACCCCTTATAATAAGTAATACCGGTATATATTAATTATTATATACATCAGAGACTACATGTACCACCCTATCCCTTACAATAAGGAATATCGGTCTATATGAATTATTATAAATCAGTTGCTACAGCCCATATCTCTTATACCGGTATATATATGAATTATTATAAATCATTGATACTGTATCCATTATACGATGTGAGTCAGTGACATGTCATGTTCGTTGAGAAATCCAACTACCATAATAATTACAATTTTCAAAATGTTACCTAAGCAATTTTTATAGATATATCTTTCGTCATAACAAAGAGAGCTTGCGAAAAATGACGTCATGTGGGTATTTCCGCAGATAAGGGGAACTCCCTCATTATTATCCCATTATCATATCATTATCATATCATTTGCATTCGTTATTCGGCAAATTTCGGCTCTTCTCGTCACATGTATTAGATTCGAGTCGACAAAAATCCGTCGTTTGAAACCAAGACGGATTTCAGACGCATCACCGACGAAGATTCGTCTGAATTGGACGGAGATTCGTCTGTGGTGCGTCTGACACGGATCTAATTGTTTCAAACGTCGCATTTTAGACGCATTTAATTCAATTGTGGGTCTGGTATTAGATTCGAGTCGACAAAAATCCGTCGTTTGGAACGGGCCTACTGTGATCGTTAAAACCTAGAGAAAGCAGTGTGTGAAGTTTTAAAATAATTTCATGTTAAGATAACGCAATATACATTTTCCGGACAGTCGCGCGTTATTCCGTCACCCAGAACATTGTGTTCGAAGTGGTATTTATTACTTTAATGCGTCTTTCTTGAATATATAACGCTCCTACAAAGGTAATTCATGCGTTTTTTTTACCTATTTCAATTATTCAAATACGAATATTATTACGTGTATTTTGGAGCGCAAACCGCCATGTGGCTTCAAATCCTATATTAATCTGGGGTTATATTATATGTCGCCTATAAATCTTTCTGGCAAGAAACGCGATTGATACCTGGTACAAATGTGTTGAGTCTATATTTGCAATACACGCTGAAGCCAATTTGAATGAAATGTTCAACCATTTATGCTATTGGACGCCAACTTTTAAGATAATGTCTAGATTTATTTTTCTTCCGAATAAGTATAATAATGCCCTTTTTTGCGTAATGGATACTTCCTATATCGTTCAAATGAACTGATTATTGAGTTTAAAACAAAATGACCAACGTCTATCCAGAAGAATTTGAAAACTCAGTCCCATTTATAATTACCACTCGTGCTGTGCATTATATACATGTACTCTTATTGGGCCAAAATTCCAACTAAGGTATACTCTCCACGCGTATATAACCTGTGCAATATCAAATACAATTGGTCGTTTTGAGATAAACAAGCAATATACTACTCGGTAAGATTTGTAACAGCAACAGTAGGTTAAACGGACATGGCTCACTCGAGCTTCCAAATTTCTGTTAGACCCAAAACAACAGTTATATTTGTTATGACTTCAATGCGTCTTCTGTGACATATAATGCTCTTAGAAAGGTAATTGAAGAATGTATAGACCTATTTCGATACCGTGGAAAATTCAAAAGCGATATTATTAGGTGTATTTTGGCGCGCAAACCGTCATGAGGCGTTAACCAGTTAAATGCCCAATTCGGAAACGAACAAGTATGATATCACTGTTGCTCATCTGTTCCCCGTAAAGCATTCCTGTCCCGTTTTATGTTCCACTTCGAAGTTGATTTCTGTTTACCTTCTCAGCGATTTTTTGACAAGTTGGAGGCACCCGCATAGAAAAAGATGAGCGGGACAATAATTTATCGCATTTAGATTTGTCGCCGTTCGCATCGAGGCTCGGTAGATAATACTCAACGGCTATGTATGGAAATTATTGGTTGCATATTCTTAGTCATACCGAAATTTACACTGATCACTAACAAATTTCATATTTTTCATCAGTGGCCAACAAAATAGTGGAAATTTCGCAAGCATAAGATAGTTCTACAAACCTGCGATTGTAAATTACGATAACATACACCTTTACAAACGATTCACGACCTGTGTTGTTTCAAGCATTACATTTATGGGCAACAGAGAGTACTTTTTCGCCGAACCATATGGGTTCCACTTCTTAGTTAACAGATGCTCCCCTTCTTAGCTCCAGAAATCCAGCATGTTCCGCTTCTTATTAATCATAAGTGTTTCACTTATAAGACAAAACGTTATTGAGTTTTTACATGGAATCCTTTAGAAATGACTGTTTTAGTGATTGTGAGTAATTTATAATTTTGACAGTGACAAAATATTAGCAAATATTGGGGAAATGACCCATATGCGTGTATCACTCAACATTATCCATATATCCCACTCCTATAATCACAACAATACATGTCTTGTTATGAATATATATCATTTAGTATGTATAATGCCACACAGTATATCAGCAATTTTAATTCATATTTCAGAATTACCGCCGGTGTTATTACTGTCGGGGGGAGCACAAATAATCAAAGACAGCTTATCTCTATTATATTGAAATCCATCCTCAGAGGAATAATATTGTTGATAAAATAATATGGTGTATAATGTCTTCAGACGGAAGGGCTCTATGTCAGACCGAGCGGTTGGTATCGGGTTTCGCCCACAACCCATGCGCCTATAATTTATCAAACAAGTGAAGGACAATAACAGTCCTATATATAGTGCAAATGTCGTGCGTGAAAGCCCACACATGAAAGGTGTACATGCATTGAAATAACAGTTCGACACGAGTTGTATTTATTTATCGCCCTCACAATGACCAAATGCATGTTGACAAACTCACCTATCTGCCGTTTTGACTACTAGTAAGTTTTCCAGCCTTTCCAAAAACAATCAAAAAATCATAATCGAAGGGGGACATGATCAAAATCGAAGTTGAACATAAAGCGGGACAGGAATGATTTTCGGGGAACAGATGAGCAACAGTGGATATGTAGAAACAGTAGGCTTATGACAAAGCGTTGACACGTAAATAGTTAATACTAACTTAATCCTGGTAGAAAGAAGCCAAGTTTCTGCAATCAGCATATATACCTTCACTTTGTAATAGCCATGCACAGTCGAACTGTAAATTTGTTGATTGTTTCAAAAAAATTCTTATTTCAGATATTGTATTGCGTTCTAAGGTATTATATGTATGTATTTGATGTAAAATGTAAAAGAAAATTGGAATAAATGATAAAAAAAAACACCTTAATCCTAGAAACGACTGTGCCGTGTTGATAGCTAAACAGTTGCCATCGTGTGACCAAGTCCTATATATAAGGTTGCATTAAAAAGCACACATATAGTAATTTACCTCTTCGAAATAGTCGGCCCCATTTTCTTCCACTGAATTATGCCATGGATCCGTTTGAACCGACGACTCCTCGAACATTTCACACTCTTCGGTAGATTTGATAAAATTGTAGGACCAACATTGAGCATCCCGTTTGCACTGTCTGGCGCACTGTAAAACATGCGTGGCGGCGACCTTTCTGAATGGCCCGATTCCGGATAATCCCTGGTACATCTTGTTTTGGTATCCTGGCCGCCCGTATATTTTTTTGTCCATAGCTGCAATACCACCTATAACCATTGAACAACAGAGCAGCGAAATCCAGGCCATCTCGTAAGGATTGTGTAACTCGAACTGTGGCAATTTAGGGGCGCAACATTGATATGGTTTGTATTATCTGGTTGCTACAACATCTTTTGTTGGCATTTCGAGATGCCCCATTTGTCGAGAGTCTGAAGCCATTCCACCATCCACCGTTAATATCGACGAAAACTTTTCCGGAACTATCGCTTTGTATCTGTTGGTTTGTCATGCGCACTGCGAATTATTCTGAGTTCGGTAGGGAGAATTAAAAAAATAAATTTCGGGGGAAAGTACAATTTTCGCCATTTCATGAGAGTTTAAACCAGAATAAATTATGAAATCGTGAGGTGATCAGATTGCATAGTGTTTTCAATAAAATGTACAGGTCCTAAATTTTCATAGAATCTGAAATATTGACATAATAGAAACTGGAAAATTTTCGTCGATACTAATACCGCCATAATACCACGTGAACATAGTCGATACGGCAGTCTATTATGGTGAGTCAAAAACTCATATATCTAATCGGATGACGCTAAGTATAGCGGTTACGCCCATGCACTGTTCTGTGTACAAGGGACACGTCTGCTGAAGTGTTGATCGACAAATACAACGGCATACGGAATCCTATCAATATGTGTGCAGTAGGGGTAGTGGTTTTGGGGGCTAACCCCCAGGGGCGCCGGCAGAGGGGACAGCTGACTCCCCTGCCCTTGACCAAGGGGGGCGAGCGGGGGCAGGATTTGCCCTTTTTCTGGAGACAGAAAATGCTTTTTGTGTGTTTAATCTCGTGTTTTTATATCAAAATGTGACTTTTTTTGTCCAAATACCACCAATTTCACAAGGAATATAATTTTTTTGTCAATTTTATCACAAAACGGTCATAAAAACCGAAAAATACCATTAAAATAGGGATTTTTGCCACAATGAATTTATGGTTATTTTCCCGAGTTTGCGGAGAAAATACCCTTTTTTGCGGAAAAGTGCCCTTTTTGTAGGCTCTGCCCCCCCCCCTGCCCTTGGATGCTTCCGGTGCCCTTGCTAACCCCGGGATTCTCGAATGGGTCAAGAGGCCCATTCCTTAACTCCTCGTTTTCAGCTTTTATTAATCAGAACATAAAAAAGGAGCAATTGTTACAGAAGTTTCTCATTTTCCTCTTTTTTTGTGGTGGTGCTTCTCACTTGAAGATGGGGGAGACGTAGTTGTTGTCTGTCTAGAGTGTTCTTCTTTTTCTTTTTGCCGTTGATCCTCTTTCCATAGATTGTGCTCTTCTTGGATCTTGTGCATTTCTTTGTTTGCACTTATCATCATTTTGAGGACCAAGGCTTGTATGTGTGCAGAACGGTGCGCGCCCTTTTGTGGGGCCTAATATCGTGTCTAGTTGATGTTGGTGAGATCCAGTCTCCAGATACGTGCATGCGTGCAACATGTGGGCGAAGTCTATCACAGATTGTTGGGGGCATAATTTATTTAACTACCACATGTTACTATCGACCATCATGAAGGTAATATTGCCTCGAGTATAGATTGGGTATTTTTAATTAGGGGACTATATCTTCGCCTGTATTTAATTAACTAGGAACTATGTATTCATGACAAATTGGATGTGTTCGCATCACTTTTTTGAAACTTTCTCTCATCATAACTCGATTGTCCATTTCTCTCTTCTATCTTCCTGTATATCAGAGGAAGTGCATTGTGCTGTTTTGAGAACGGTAGATCCATATTAGGCCAAAGTTCTAACCCATGTTCAAACTACAACACCAAGTTCAATTCTCGAAGTCTCCTTATAGTCAAGGTGGTTAGGTGCTAGGTAGTCTGCATGGGTTCGAAAACCGACATGGGCCAAAATTTTATCCATTCACTAGCCAATTAACAATATCCGCCCATATGTAAATAGGTTTTATCTGTCTATCGACAATGCAGCTTTGACATTTTAATTTCGCCGGAAGTCGTCCCTTTCTCTTACTATATCGACCATGTTGAGCGTTTGAATTTCACCGAAGCTTTCGAAATCAGGTTAGCCTTCGCCTCTTTAACAGTCATACAAATACGTTTCCAGGACTGAAAAGACAGGAAGCTGTCAACGGAGTCTCCAAAAGAGGAAGAGTTCGGTGCCCCTAGAAACGAGTGAAAGCCGCTCAATAAAAGTGTTTAATGATGTTGCACACATAGCCAGTATAGCACGCTTTCATTTGAGTGAGCAACTTAAAGGCACGGATGCACTGGTTACTTTGCGCTGCAAATTTATTCAATAAAATATAGTTATCACCAATGGTCTGATGGTGCAGCACTTTGCATAAATTATTCTGACAAATACCGTGATTAGTAAAATTTGGAATTCAAGAAGCGCATATGATCTTAGGTGATATACCGATGTGCGATATCTTCATACCAGTTGTTATTACGAACGCATTTCGGGGCTTTCATGAATCTTGAATACAATGCAGGTTGGGGGCAGTAATATGATTATACGCTAGCGTATATATATGAAACAATGCTAAACCACTATACTAACATAGGGGTGTATATAACATTTAAAACAATTCTTTTCACATCACTAGTAGAAATGTATATAGGGCAAGTTATTTTATTTTATTTCAAAACTATTAAAACTTAGAAGTATCCAAAACTGTACTCCTCTGACGGAGGGAGCCTCTAACTTTAAAGTTATATATCAATGGTGAATGGTTGATTGACAACTCCATATATGAGGACATGTGAGGACAGAACAACAATATGCTAATTTCGAACACGCAACCATAAACTCCCAGTCGAAGTGGGTAGATGGCATGATATAGAAATTGAAGAACGCAGTTTGACGTTATGTACTTCTGAAGACGTTGGCGATGAATTCCATTATCTGTTCAACTGAGAGAAATTTAAAGAATCAAGAACCCGTCTTGTCAATAGAATTCACAGAAAACCCTAATGTAATAGTTATGAGCGAACTACTCAACAATAAAGACAAACAATTATTTCGACATCTATGTATTCTGATAATACATGTACAAATAGTCATGTATGGTAGCCAAATTGTATGATATGTATGACATCTATACACAGGTACATTATTTATTTAATTGATAGCATGTTGGCTGGATACACATATGTGTTCGCCATGTTGACCACATGTCAATATGTACAAATGTGTATATGCTTAATATATTTATTTCAATGCCTTGTTAAGGGAATGAGAAATAAATGAATTGAATTGAGGATAAATCCCATGTTGACATAGTATACACACCGTATTACCGATCCGGATTACCACCGGTCACGATGCGGATCACTACCGGCTGAAAGTGGCAATTTGTGTAACGGTAGGTCGACTAAAACGTTAATTATATTATATATCTGAATGTAACACACACAAAGTTTGTTGCCGCCGTCTTTCTTACATGCATTAGAAAATGGCCACGCCAAGAAAATATAAAATAATCGCCTACGATAACCTTAGAGGTAGCATATGTTACTAGGATCTAGTTGCACGTGACCCATTATTTATCTTCATTGGCACAATACATGATGCAAATGCATGGAATTTTCTCTTATTTCTGTTGCGTATACAAGAATGTCCATAACTGTACAAAATGGCAATATGGTTTGTCAAGTTGAATGTAAATTAAACGCGTAGTATCGATTTCCATACTCATGGGTTCCAAAAAACAGGATGCGGATCGGCACCGTTCACTATTTTGCCGGTACAGATCCGTACCCGTTCATTTCATGGGTATCTATGTTCAAAACGTCCCAGATGGCCACAAATCGAACATACAAACGTGTACATTAGGCGAATGACTTAGTAAATGGTCTATCTTTTCGTACCACGAGAATACCGCATAAAGAAATAAAACATGAACCATCCATATCAGCTACTGCTCGAAATAATGAAACACAATGGTAAACATGCGTTACAAATATAAGAATAAGTGAACATATATTGTATACTTATCAGATTTATCGGCGTCCTCCGCTAGCCCAGTTACTCCTATACACGAAGGGAGAAAAAAATCACACCTTCCACAGAATGTAGGGCGAAAATGATCCAACTACAATGATGCCACGTGGCACGCTTTTGTCAAAACAGCCGGTAGTGATCCGCATCGTGACCGGTGGTAATCCGGATCGGTAATACGGTGTGGTATAGATACGTATCCGATCCCTCAATCGAGCGTCATGCGTGGTTGGTACATTCATAATATGGAAAAATAAAAAACGTCTCCATTCTGTAGAGATAATTTTAAATGACTGATGAGTTTTTGGGGGCATCGGTAAGTTTTGTTTCAGAGTACATAAAGTCTGGAAATTCGCTCCTCCGAAAGTAAGCATAAATATACATATTAAATTTGGAGGTTCGCACGAGCAATGTCCATTTAACCCTTTTAATTGTGTACTAAATGGATTATTCTGATAGTCAGTTAAAATGTGTGCATTGGAATGGTCTATTATTGATGCAGAGGGGTGTTAATGTGATAAAAGCAGACGACAAATTAATAAAAGCTCAGAAAGAGCCCTATTTTAGGAAATGTTTAGATAATAAGTTCAACAAACGAAGTTTGTTGAACTTATTATCTAAACATTTCCTATAGGATTACTATTCATCAGTGATGGTTTAGTATCGGAAGGGTTAAACTTATTATCTGAACATTTCCTATGGGATTACTATTCATCAGTGATGGTTTAGTATCGGAAGGGTTAAACTTATTATCTGAACATTTCCTATGGGATAACTACTCATCAGTGATGGTTTAGTATCGGAAGGGTTAAACTTATTATCTGAACATTTCCTATGGGATTACTATTCATCAGTGATAGTTTAGTATCGGAAGGGTTAAACTTATTATCTGAACATTTCCTATGGGATAACTGCTCATCAGTGATGGTTTAGTATCGGAAGGGTTAAACTTATTATCTGAACATTTCCTATGGGATAACTACTCATCAGTGATGGTTTAGTATCGGAAGGGTTAAACTTATTATCTGAACATTTCCTATGGGATTACTATTCATCGGTGATTGTTTAGTATCGGAAGGGTTAAACTATTATCTGAACATTTCCTATGGGATTACTATTCATCAGTGATGGTTTAGTATCGGAAGGGTTAAACTTATTATCTGAACATTTCCTATGGGATTACTATTCATCAGTGATGGTTTAGTATCGGAAGGGTTAAACTTATTATCTGAACATTTCCTATGGGATAACTACTCATCAGTGATGGTTTAGTATCGGAAGGGTTAAACTTATTATCTGAACATTTCCTATGGGATTACTATTCATCAGTGATGGTTTAGTGTCGGAAGGGTTAAACTTATTATCTGAACATTTCCTATGGGATAATTACTCATCAGTGATGGTTTAGTATCGGAAGGGTTAAACTTATTATCTGAACATTTCCTATGGGATGACTACTCAGCAGTGATTGTTTAGTATCGGAAGGGTTAAACTTATTATCTGAACATTTCCTATGGGATTACTATTCATCAGTGATGGTTTAGTATCGCAAGGGTAATTCAAGGGTTAACGTTTAAACCTACTAACTAGGTCTTGTCTCACCACAAGCATTGGTTAGACTAAGAAATGAGGCTGTGGCAACAAAGAGAGTCCATTCTGTTTATACGATAATAGAGCACGTTCGTCTGACGTCTGTTTAAAACGTTGAACGCAGTTGATAATGTTATGACTTCAGTAAGTTTTTCTGATGCGTAAAAATCTGTATAAGTCGTTAGGTAGTTTAGAAATTTATTGGCTTAGTTTGAGCATATGAAGTTAATTTATCGCATCAGAAACAAACGAATGGAGAGAATGATCTTTATATTTCGGAGGGGAACATTAAAGCGTGCTCCTTCTTTATCTTTTCTTGATAAAATGTGGTAAAATAAAGAGCGTTTATCCATGTGCGGGGATATAGCTAATAAATTCAATGACGTCGGCAAATCTTTTCGAGAGCATGAAGACAGAGTGTGTATATTTCGAGTATATATCGACGTCGAGAAAAAAGTGTTAGGAAATACTATCTATATCTATATCTATATTTGCGAATATATGTCGTTCTGGTTGTGTTCTATATATAGCAACGGCCCAACGGGGGACCATCCAGATGGAACCAAAGGGGTCTAACGTGGGTAACTTTTTACGAGGAAGATAATGGTGCGGGCTCGAATTTTCTACAGCTGTCGTTGTCAGGGGAAGAAAAGGGGAGGGCAGCAAAGAATTTTGTCGCTGATTTTCACCAAACTTATACATAATCATCCTCATGATATGGGAATTCTAATTATGTGGTTAAAGTGGTCAAATGTGGCGCCGTTTGAGTAAGGGGTGCACGGAATGTGAGAGGGGCACCACAATTGAAAACACTATTTTAGCGCCGATTTCTAAGAAATTGATACACATTCTTCTACTTGAAATGAGGTCTCTAATGGTGTGGTTTAAATTTGTCAAGAATGGCACTGTTCGAGTCAGGGACTCAGGAGTCCACTGAATGGGAGGGGCACAACATTTCATAAATTTATTTTTTGAGCCGATTTCCACCAAATTGAAACGCATTCTTCTCCATGACATGCAGTGACATGAGGAATATAATGGTGTGGTTTAAAGATGTCAAAAGTTGCACCGTTCGGGTGAGGGGCGCGCGGAAGAGGAGGGGGGGGGGCATAAAAATTTATATATATATATTTTTAGCGCCGATTCCACCAAATTGATACACGTTCGTATTCATGATATGAAGAATCTAATGCTGTTGTTTAAAGATGTCAAAAGTGGCGCCGTTCGACTGAGGGGAAGGGGAAAGATGCACCAAAATTGATAGAAATATTTTTTGCGCCGATTTCCACCAAATTGATACACATTCTTCTCCATGATACGTAGAATCGAATCGTGTCATGCGAGTCAGTGGCGCAATGAAGGGCAGAGGGAAACACAATTGATACAATTATTTTTAGCGCCGATTTCCACCAAATTGATAAACATTCTTCAACATGATACGAAGATTCTAATCGTGTGATTTAAAGACGACACATTTGTATTTGTGCTGTTTTGGGTGAGAGATGGGAGGGGGGGGCAATACATTTGATAAAAGTTTGTTTAGTTGTCAATTGCCACCAAACTTATACCTAATCATTTCCATAATATCAGGAGTCTAATGGTGTAGTTTAAAGATATAAAAAGTGCCGCCCGTTCGAGTCAGGGTGCATGGGTAGTGACGCTAAAATTTAGCGCCGATTTCCACCAAATTGATACACATTCTTCTCCATGATATCTAATGGTGTGATTTAAAGATTAAAAAAATGGTTCCATTTGGATGAGAGAGTGGGCACTAAATATGATAAGAAATCGTTTACCACCATTAGACTCATTACCACCAAACTTATACATAATCATCTCCATGATATCGGAAGTCTAATAAATTAGTGGCTTGAAGCTGTAAAAAGTGGCGTTATTCGAGTCAGGGGTGCACAGAAGATGGAGAGGGGCACCAAAATTTATAAACATATTTATCGCTGATTTCCATCAAGTTGATACACATTCGTCTCCGTGATATGAGGAATCTAATCGTGCGATTTAAAGACGCCAAATACGTTCCCTTTGGGTGAGAGATGGGGGCACTAAATTTGATATGAAATTGTTTAGTCGCCTATTTCCACCAATGTTTTATATAGTCATCTGCATAAAGAGTCTGAATTGTGTGGTTTAAAGATGTCAACAGTGGCGCCACTTGAGTCATGGATAGGGAATGGAGGGTCACCAAACACTGATAACAAAATCTTTAGCTCCGATTTCCACCAAATTAATATACGTTCTTCTACAGTGATACGAGAAATCAAATCATGTGGGTTAAAGACGGTGTGCACATTTGGTGCCTATATTTCCTAAAGTATGTCTGTCTGTGTTCTACATAGCTTCACGGGGCACCATTTAGATAGCACAAAAGGGGTCTAACGTGGCTAACTTTTTACGAGTAAGATAAGGATGATGTTTGTGTCGGTGGCAGAAAACGGGGAGGGTCAGCATAAATTTGTTTTCTCGCCGATTTCCACCAAAAGTATACATAATCATCTCCATGCTATGGCGCCGTTCGAGTCAGGGGTGCACGGAGGCGGAGAAGGGCACCAAAATTGATTATAATTACCTCTTCTTAGCGCCGATTTCCACCAAATTGATAGATATTCTTCTCCATGACACGAGGAAACTAATCGTGTGATTTAAAGCCAATTTTGTTCCGTTTATGGCGAGAGGTGGGGCACTAAATTTGATATTAATTTGTTTTGTTGCCGATTGCTTCCAAACTTATACATAATCATCTTCATTCTATCATGAGTCTAATGGTGTGGTTTAAAGATGTCAAAAGTGGCAACGTTCAAAGTCTTGAATAGGGATGGAGGGGAGGGCTAACAAAACTAATACAACTATGTTTAACACTAATTTCCACATAATTCATACACAATCTTCTCCAATGATACGAGGAATCAAATCATGTGGATTTTGGTCAGTGATGCAGAAAGGAGGGACACTAATATTGATAAGAATATTTTAGTCGCCGATAGCCACCAAAATGATAAATAGTCATCTCCACAATTCGTTCAATGGAGTTTTTGGCGTTAAAATTTCACAAACTCGACATTTGGTGACTAAATTAAGTCTCTTGAACAATTATATCTTCTCAACTGTCATATGTATATGGAGACTGGAATCAGGGCATTCATATAGTGAGCTAGCAAAAACAGATAAATAGAAGAAAGTATTAAAAGTATATCTATCATTCTATTTAACAGATACAGATATTCTTGCAAATGGACCACAAGAGGATGACATGTTAGAATGGCGCATGTACTATAAAAAAATTGAGAGTTCTCCCATTCAAGATATTTTCCACAAAAAAAGATACAATTTGTCAAGAGATGTGGAAATGTATAGAAGGGCTTTCAAAAATATTGGTCACAGTATGCAATCAAATATATAGTTTCTTCTAAGATAAAATAAGTCAGTAGCAAATGACTTTTCAGAATCCTGCAACACTGGCATCTGACATGGGTACATCTGCCCGTTACAGTGGGTTTCTTCCACTTTATTAGAATAGACTCATAGCTTAACAAGCAGAACGTAAAATCTCGCTCTATGTCTTGCACATGTAGCTCATATATTGCAATTAACATTTATTTTAAAATGAGAATAATTAGCCAGAACAGAACCACGAACAGAGGAGCACCTGGACGTTTCTTTAAAACGTCTGTATCTTCATGGAGATATGATAACCAGGTGACCTCAACAACTCCAGCCAGAATCTTGTCCTGTCCTGTGGGTTATTAAAGAAGAAAAGCGATGCTGAAGGTGGTTGATCCGATCAGACGGTCCCCATATCAATATCATCAAGTTAAAACAACAACATTTCTTCAAAATACTCTTCAGCTATCAGAATCGAGTAAATATGATATAAATTTTCCTTAACATGTTGTCTATCAAAATTTTGTTCAACTAAATATGGCCGTATTATTACTTGACTATCACAAAATTTGGCCTTGGTTTTAGAGTCATCCAATCCACCTTCATCTGAAATTTTTTGCGGAACTGTCGGTTTGACGACTTCTTTCTGGGCCACAAAAAGTTCATATTTCAAGAAAAAACAAAATTCAAAAATCGATATGTGTTAACTATGAGCTTTATTAATGAGTAGTCACCTCAAACCAAATCAAATATTTTTATCCCCGAAGCCAAAGAAATAGTAATTTTGGAGCGTTAGATCGGATTATGCACCTTTAAAAGAAAGTTAAGGAGAAATAGGGAGAAAAAATTACTTAGCATTGGTGAGTATACATGTATTAATATTAATTGTGATACTGAAATCTATGTACTGTTTTCATTATATTGCTGAACATTATCCGGTCCACTATTGTATCTTTAATATAGTATTACATGTGTAAAGAAAGTAATAACATTTCTATACAGATGGTCTGTGTGGATTTCAGTTGGTGATGGCTTAACACCATTTTCACCTGAAAGCACTGCATATAGGAAATTGTGTCAATAAATTCCCAGTAACACACAACTTATGCACTTAGTATCGAACATAATAATAAAGTATCAGGCATATTAATATCTCAGGTATCCACAAGGACAACATATTTTTAGATTGATATTTACCAAACAAAAGAAACTCTAAAGTTCTTTCTTCCACCAATCATCAAGTAACATGAAAGATACCAGATTTGATAAGCCCATTATATCAAAGACTCTTAATTAACTAGACAATCATTTAGTACTAGTACCATATCTGTGCAGATGAAATATCTGTAACTTAATGATGATGAAAACAAAAAAGAAGCATTTTTTTTTTTTTTTTTTTTTTTTTTTTTTTTAATTTAAATATTTTTTTATTTTTTTTATTATTAATCCCAGTGCATACAATTATTAACTATTGTTCAAGCTCAAATATATTAATAAATGAGAGCAAAGCCCTGCAGTGCTAACAGGTGAGCTGATAAGTCTTTTCAGCAATATCACATATTATGTTTTATAATTATTAATTTATTATATTAAGTTGATCCAATCCACTATTTTATCTTTATAGCATCACTTGTGCAATGAAAGTAAAAATATTTCTATACAGATGGACTATACAGGCCTAACAGCCAGTGTGATTTCCTTCTCTTCCTCTTCCTGTTTTGGTCTGTGGACAATGGCCAAAAAAAAATGTGCTTTACTGCTCAAGGCGTCATACCTTATAAACTGTAGAATGACAGAAAAACAAAAAATTTAATTAATTAAAAATAATAATAAAATAAAATAAATATATATATTATATTCATGCATATATGGATGCATAATTCTGGCCAACTCTCAAAAACAATAAATTTAAAAACAAAGTAAAATTTTCTCATATAAATCAGAAAATGTCAGATGCCAATTAAAAATGGCAATTGACCCTGTGGGCCGGTGCATCGTCTTAAATATGCGGGTTTCCATGTGGGGACTCGCTTTTGTGAGAGGATGCACTGACACAGTATATTTAATGCTACACCAGCATAGCTCATGTCATGAAAGGGAAAGCACCTCTCTATTCTATCACTTCAGATACCGGTATCCAATGTCTCATAGACCAAATGGTGGGAAAATGGAAGAAAGGAATAAGTCACTGTTAGTCACACAAGCTAACGCATGAAACTTACTATACCATACAACATATATCTTTAACCTAAAAGCTCTCTCAAAAAAAATTCCCAAATGTACAATTGCAAAATAAATTCAAATTTCTGAAATTGTTGCATGTAAGGTTGTGGCTGGGGAGGGGGGTGGGGGTCAGGCATCCATGTTTGATGGGACAAAACTGAACATAAAGCACCGCAATTAAATTATGCCCCAAACCACATAAAAGTACCGTAATTAAATTACCCACCCCCCCCCCCCCCCCAAATCACATTATGGTACACAAATTTACCAAACTACCGGTACAGAACCTGGAATATATTCATTCAAACCCCTGGATCGTGCCATGAATCTCTACTCTGGCTGACACCCACGGGTGTCAGCCTGAGTGGAGATTCATGGCATGATCTATCAAACCCCACCCAACCATATTTAAATAAATAATTTGAATTGAAAGTCCAAAATCAAAATTTATTATTTGTTTAAAATATTATTTGACATAATTAAGATGAAGATTCATTGACTTCTGAAATTAACACAGCTATAGTGTATACTCAGTCATACTGACATCCCAGTGAACTGTCACGAAAGCCAACACACCCGTACCCCCTCGGCATCGCCGATGCATGCAATAATTTAGAATGAAATATTTTGACATGCAATATTTCTGGTCTGTGTGCCATATAATCTTATATATATATATATACTAACCTGCTATTTCAACATCTATAGGTAGCCTAGCTATATCACAATCTCACTTTGTAACATCGGTCCAATTCCGGACTGCTCCTGTCTAAATTTTGTTCTAGCCATTTTCAAAGTGTCCACATTTTCCCCGAAAACCAACAGTCATTGAGAGCCAACAGAATTTGGAAATGAAAATATCGCAAAAAAAACAATCAAACTAATTTAAACGATGTACACGAAATCATGTCAGTGAATTGAAGCCGAACTCTCCATAAATTCTCATCCTGGCCCCGAAACATATATACTGTCATGGCACTTGAAAGAAAAACATAAAATTTCCACAGATGCAAAATCCAAATCACGCCGGTCGACTTATTAACTTGCACGTGCACTCTCGACACTGACCTCTCACGACCTCTCACGGCGTAAACAAATCTTCAAGAATCTATGGGAGCGCTTTTGTATAACAATTTTCAGTAATACTTATCACCGAAACTCACGCCGCTGACTTTGTGAGAGGCACCGTTCCCTTTATATGCGACAGAAGGCGTTTTTTGCCCTTTCGATTTAACTATTTATTTATACGTACGTATCTATATGTTTCCTAGTAAGTGCTTTACAGTTATAACTTGATAATTTGCAAAAAAAATATAAATGACAACTTCCATTCGGGGCCTCACCCTGAATTTTTTATAAATATCCACTCCGAACAAAGCGGAAAATCTTTTTTCCTCACTCAACCGCATGACTGAAACCCACATCCATGTACCTGTACATGTTCCCACCAACCTCTCATTCACATCAACCATGTTTGTTGTCATAATAGTGACCATTTGTATATATTATTCTCATTGCCAATCATTGTTGTATATGTCATGCTGTTTTAATGTTTCATCTAACCAATTCACGACAGCCTCTAGTTCAACATCCAGTAATTTCTTTACCGCTAATCTATCCCATCCATCTAAAATTGTCAGCCTTCTCTCGTTTGAGACATATGAAATATATGTAGGTTGCCACCGTGAGTCGGGCTGTATTGCTGGGACCGTGGTCTAATGACTAATGGCGATTTCAGCAATGCAGCACCGAGTCGCGATTGGCAACTTCGAAACAAACAAAACAAATAATAGGCCACAAATAGACACATATAGCAAAACAAAAATTTATATAATCCCAAAAGGATTAAATATTCGACTGCCACTGATACTTCTCGTTATAATGACGCTCCTTCTAATGTCGGGATCAGTTCACAGTAATCCAGGACCCCCTCAGACCAACACAACAAAGGAAATAACCATTTTTCAATATAATATTCGTAGCATCAGAAATAAGCTAGAAAAATTAGTTGACTCCATAAACGAGTATGACATCCTATGTTTCACCGAAACCCACCTCGACCAATCTTATTCTACAGAAAAACTATTAATTGAACATTTCAGCTCCCCATTTAGATCAGACCGAAATTCAGATGGCGGGGGTGTTTGCATTTATTTTGCTGAACACCTAGTGTATAAACGGAGAACCGAACTTGAATTTGACTCTTCTATCGTCTGGTTTGAGGTGGTAAATAAATCAAATCGCTTTCTTTTGGCGCTATCATATAGATCCGAACAGTTTTGTCACATTGATTACTGGGACCGACTTGAAGAATCGATAGATGAGGCTATGAAAATGACGGAAAATTTAATTTTACTGGGTGACTTTAACTCTAATCTACTTGATCCTCATTCGAAACTCAGCGAAATAGTCAGCCATTATGAATTCGATAATGTAATTAAAAAACCAACAAGAGTAACACCCACTTCACAAACCCTTTTAGATCCCATAATTGTGAGTAAGACCATACATGTACATGATGCCGATACACTCAACCTAGGACTTTCAGACCATTATGGAGTTTATGCGACATTATTTTTCGAAAAACATGATACCGTCTCTTTCAAAAGAACTATTTGGAAGTATAAATTTGGAGATTATGTAAGGGCCAGATCTATGATAGATGCCATAGATTGGGAATTAAACTTAAATCCAATAGATAATATTGACACGACTGTCACCCTTTTCGGTAAACATTTCCTCAGCATAATGGAAGAAACCATCCCCCGAGTAACGGTTACAATACGCACAAAGGACAAATTTTGGTTTAATTCCGATATCAGAAGAGAGATAAGACACCGTGACAGATTGAGAAAAATTGCACTTAGAAGAAATTCAGTAGAAGCGTGGAGGAAATACAAAGATACTAGAAATAAAGTCAATAACATGAAGAAATATGCAAAGATGGAATTCGAAACAAAACTCGAAGATAGAGTAAATGAATCACCCTCCCCTCGCCATTTTTGGCAAACAATAAATTATTTATTAAATAAAAAGAAAGTTACAAGTATTCCACCACTATATAGTCCACATGGCGATGTCTCGTCAGATGGAAAAACATATGTAACAAATGACAACGAAAAGGCAAACTGCTTAAATGAGGCTTTTATTTTAAACTCAACAATAGCCGACCGCGACCATCAAATTCCAACTATACCCAGTAGATGTAACAACACACTCTCTGATGTCCCTTTCACTCGTGAAAATATAATTAAAGCTATTAAAGACCTTAAAGTTAATAAGGCCCATGGTTTTGATGGAATCAGTCCTAAAATGCTTCAAGAAACAGCCGAATCGATCGCAGTCCCGTTAGAAATTATCTTTAAAAAATCATTACAAAAAGGGAAATTCCCATCTGATTGGAAAAAAGCCAATGTGATTCCCATATTTAAAAAAGATGATCCTGCCGAATGTACAAATTACCGTCCAATATCTCTCCTCCCAAGTCTTAGTAAAATATTTGAGAAAATAATTATCCAACATCTCATGGAATTCTTTCAAAACAATAAATTACTATACAGCAATCAATCTGGCTTTATGCCTGGACATAGCACGACTTTTCAGTTAACAGACTTATATCACAACCTCTGCCAGACCCTAGATAAAGGCCTCTACACGTGCTCTGTATTCTGTGATATATCAAAGGCCTTTGAAAGAGTCTGGCATAGGGGACTGATTTATAAGTTGAAACAATATGGTATTTCCGGACCGCTTTTAAACTGGATAGAAGACTACCTCACTAATAGAAAACAAAGAGTTCTCATAAATGACTCATGTTCAAACTTAAGAGTTATCCCCGCTGGAGTCCCTCAAGGCTCAATACTCGGCCCCTTCCTATTCCTCGTATACATAAACGACCTACCCGAAAATTTAAACTCAGACACTAGAATGTATGCTGATGATACTTGTCTCACGGCGATGCACTATGATATTGATTTGTTAGAAAGAAATATAAATGAAGACCTAACTAAGATTGATGAATGGGCGCGTAAATGGCTTGTAAATTTCAATCCGATTAAAACGAAAGCAATACTGTTCTCTCTGACCCCCAATAATGTGCCCTTAAATGTCCTTTTTCAAAACAAAAAAGTGGAACTCATCGAGTCGCATAAACATCTCGGTCTTGAAATTCAAAGCAATTTAAACTGGAACAAGCACATCGAGTCTATCGCCACAAGAGTTACTCCTCGGCTGTCAATCCTTAGAAAATATAAATATAAGCTAGACAGAAGAACACTTGATAAACTATACAAGGCCTATATTCTACCAATATTAGATTACACTGATGTCGTATGGGAAAACGCCCCTGATTATCTTCTGAAGAAACTGGACCGAATTCACATCGATGCCGCCAGAATTGTAACTGGTCTCACACGTTCATGCTCAAATAGTTCCGTCCTGTGTGAAGCAGGCTGGCCTACACTAAAAAACCGCAGAGAGAAACATAAATTACAAATGCTATTTAAAATCATAAATAATAAAGCCCCAGACTACCTTACTGGTTTATTACCGCCACGTTCATACCAGATGTCAAGGTATGCCATGCGATGCCCGGATAGGTTCTACTCATATTATTGTTCTACAGAACACTATAAAAAATCCTTCCTTCCCTCGACCGTGACCGAGTGGAACAAACTCCCTAAGTATGTAACTGCAGCTGAAAATCTGCAAGATTTCAAAGAAAACTTAAATATTGTTGACCCAGTCACGAAACCACCCAAATACTTTGAATCAGGAAACCGGAAAAGTAATATTCTACACTGTAGAATACGTAACTCATGTAGCGATCTTCGACTAGACATGCACGAAAACTATATTGCCGATAGTCCAGATTGTCAGTGTGGATACGCATACGAAAGTGGCATGCACTTCTTTCTTTTCTGTCCATTATATGACGAACAGAGACATGTACTTTACTGTAAACTGGAGAAACATAATTTCCGAATATCAAACTGGAACCAACTGCTAAGGGGAATTCCTGACGAAACCTTTCAAAGAAACATAAAATTATTTCGCATTGTTCAGTCATTCATAGCTGCGACAACACGCTTTAAACAAGATTAATCGCCCGAAAATATACCATCAGATATATAAATTAACATATTAAGTAAAACAAATAGACGTCCTGGCCCGTCCTCATTTCATGTGTATCCAGGGAGACGGTTGACAATTAACACACTCAGTCCACACTCTTACCATTATAACCTTTATCTTCTTTATTTTCAGTTACTCTATGTATTACACCACAATTGTAAACACTCTGTCATCTTGTAAACAAATACTGTAATTTCAACTTTGTATCGGGAGAGGGGTGTCTTGTAAGTTTATGTAACTTGTACCCCAATCCCTTTGTAAATTGAATAATTCACAATAAAATATGTTTAAAGTAAGACCTCAACAACTTAGTCAGACCCACTAGACTGATTTATAGATCTCTATGTAAAACCCAATTGTTATCTTTACGTGCGCTCGCGCAACAGTATGGCGATCATACAGATTCGTAGCTTGGTAGCTTGGTGTCACACTCCATGACGTCACCAAAAACGACGTAAAACCTCGTGGCGTTCTGACATTTTTACTGTGCCGCGTTTTTGCTATGTTTATTTTATGTGTTGTTTTATATTATTTGTTTGTCGCCGATATCGCCATTTGTCAGGATTCCCTGTTTCTATATTTAAAACTGGCATGCTCGTAGTGAGCCTCGATTTCGATTTTTTCTCCCAGGTCAAAATACGTCAGAGTTATGACAAAAATAGATCGACCTACATTTTCTCCATCAGAACTCTACATCAAAGAGTCTATAGACTCCTTCGGGACCTACATAGACTCCTTCATTTGGGTATTTTTACTTATAATTGTGAAGTTTTGTCATTTTTGGTTCGTGCGAAGACCTCTTTTTATCGTGCGGGAAAAGAGAGACATTCAAAACGCGATTTCGTAATTCGACGCAATAGGCTGAATAGCCTAACCTTCAGGCGAGTTCCGGGTCAAATATGACGAATGACGTAACACAAAACAAAACGCATTTGTTGACACAAACACCGTTTGAAGAGTTTATTATTACATAAAATGATCGTTACTGATTAATTATTGATTAATTATTGATATTTATTGTTGCATATTGGCTGCTATCAATATTTACACAAATAGTATTAATTATTTCTTATAATTGCTCCTTTTGTCAACTTTGACTATCGGAAAATGAAAATGAAAATATGCCGCTGAAAAAAATGTAATCGATATTAAAGTCTCATCCTTTTGGCAACATGGAATTGGTTTTAATTACTTAAATGATTAATATAGTAATTTGCCTTTTATCTGTGATGAAATGAGAAATTGTAATTGTCTTTTTTTGCTAACATTAAATTAAATTAAATAAATTAAGTAAAATATAGTGAAATTATTTTTTAAATTATTGTTTATTACATTTTTGCGCACGTTGGCATCTCTCTGAGTGCATTCTAGTTTATTTTGTATTCATGATATTCATGTTAGGATCCCAATACAAAATATTAAAAAAACAAACAAATAAATGTCAATTCAACCACGTCAACTGCATGTACGATTTAATAAAATTATAACGTCTGAAGTACGACCAGAACTTTGTAAATAAATAAATAATTCTTTATTGGTGGGACGAATTAATCGCGATAAACAGAATGACAATGAATCCGACAATGTGGGCTATGCACTACTTATCCATGTACAGTAATGCCCTAAATAATCGACTCCTTAACCGCAGCAGAATTTTGAGTAATTTTTCAGGATTTAGTCGGAAATATGGCTTGTTGCCATTCATCGGAAAGCTCTCAATGAGAGCTTTCCGATGAATGGCAACAAGCCATATTTCCGACTAAATCAATGAGAGCTTTCCGATGAATGGCAACAAGCCATATTTCCGACTAAATTCTGAAAAATTACCCATAATTCTGCTGTGGTTAAGGAGTCGATTATTTAGGGCATTAACATATAAGAATGACGTTTTGTGATGCCATTTGGGTATACAATTTATGAGAATACGTGTATCACGTCGGGTAAGAGTATCCTCTATCCCCACCAAATATCTACATCAGAGGGTTTCAAATCACGTTAACCTGGGCAACGCCGGGTAACCCTGCTAGTGTCAAATAAAAGTTTATGCCTGGATACTAAATGAGTGAGCTTTAACCAGTCAACACGATTCGGTTATTCATATATCGAAGATTCCACTACCATATATATGGGAATTCGTCCGCGATTGCACTGGACCATCGAAATGTACGTTAAAGGGGACTGTCCACTAAATCCGGCCATTTATGGGACCATCTTCTATTATACTCAACAGATAGTATGCAACAAATGAATGAATTTGAGCCATGGATGAGTGCAAAATACACTCATTTACTTTATGAATGATATAAAACAACATGGTAACTATAATGAAAATGAATTTATGGCTCGAGCCATAAACTCATTTGCATTGTAATTGCCATGTTGTTTACATCATTCAAAGAGCACGCAAGTGTATTTTAAGCTCACCCATGGTTCAAATGCATTCATTTGTTGCACATATTATGTTGAGTATAATAGGAGATGGTCCCTTTAAATGTCCAGTGACAGTTTGAAGTCTGAAGTAATTCCCCTTGCTTGTTACATTCCCATTCAGTTCCGAGTATCAAAATATGTCTATGTAGATATACGTTAATTACTTTTATACAGACTTCATATTCCAAAGTAATATTTATGCTTAGACACCCCACAGGAAGGTACCGCATCAATGTGTTTTCTGTATATTGTCTACGTACTACCCGTATTGCCCTTTTATTCTTAAGGGTTGAACTTATTGCTGTACCTCCTTCTTTTTGGCTCCGCTTGGTTTGTTAAACAGATTACCCGTAACACAGTGTATCGTTTTCAAATGGACTCTCAGGCATGAGCACTGAGAGCCATATATTTAATTTATATTAAGGTATATAACATTAATAATTAAACCAAAATCGTATAAAATTATAAATGAAATACTTATATTATACGGGTAATATTGAGAAACAAAGGTGAGGGCTTTAACAGGCCCAACATAGAGAAATGAAGTTGAAGATAGTGGGTAACCCACAGCTGAAACTACGAAATGTGAGACCTGGAGAATAGGGCTGAGCAAATAGCTGAGAAAGACCCTGACGCCAGAAATAAAAGGGGGGGTTGGGTGGGAAAAGAAAATTATGTGTTTCCGAAACTAAGGGAAGTCTAACGTGTTGAATAAATGTTAAGTTAAATAAGTTTTGTTCCCGTAAGATAAACACGACTTCCCTCTTTAGATTCTCTACGCAAAAGATCGAATTAGGAATATTTCATTTAGTCATCCAGTGAAGACTATTTTTGTAACTCCCTTTCGGATTGGCTGAATCCCACTGACCTTTATCTTCGCCTCAGCGATTGGTCCTCAGCGTCCCGGCCTTAATTACGACAGCCTTGACCTTACCCCTACTGTTGTTTACCTCAAAATACGACAAATTATGGTTTGGGGTCTTTGCATACAGCTAGCTATGGTGCCTTGCCCAAAGCTGTGTATTTAAGTTACGGACACAGACACCTCGAATTCTGTTAAGCATGGAACAATAACGAGCGTTCCTTGATAGATTATATTGTCTGTGTTATTTATTATCTATATATATAATAGCCTATATGGCCGAAATATAGAGCGTTTCTCTCCCTGGTGAATAACAAAAAAATTAAAACAGCCAGGATGGGTGTCGTGAAACAAATCCAGGATATAAGTTCCGGGTTGTTTCGTGGGTCCGAGCTCGTATCGTATATTCCAAATCCAAAGGGTGGGTAGACACAGATTAGCCCAATACCGCGAGATGACAACATTAGAAAACATAATAGAACAATTTCTTAACAACATTATTTTGTCCTGCTATCATCAAATCAGCAGGACCCACCATAATGCATCGTGAGCATATTAACAGGACCCACCATCATGAACGGACCCACCATCATGCATCATGAGCATCATGCATCATGCCCCCTTATCCAGGGTTGATTATAGCAACCACAATACCATTGTGGACACACAACATGAACATCCGAACAATGATGAGAATATACTATTAACAAATCAACATGGGCCATGCTGCATGGCAAGATATTTTAGGAACGTTCTTTATAATCCGAAATATTTATTTCGGTCTGAAATATCCGTCTATTACCGCGGGTCAAGAGTAAACCATAGGCCCCTGTAGTCACGCCTAGGTACAACTCCTCTCGGCATCGCATTGTATTCGTTGTGCATTATGCAGTTCACTGAGTTCAGTGCCACCATTTTCCACCGATCATTTGAATAGTGGTCGTTTGAATATCAGATCTGGTAATTCATCCTCAGAACACATTTTTGCGTTTTGTTTCTTTGTCTTTGTGTCAACGAAAGCCGATTTTTCGAAAATTTCGTCATAAAAATACTCTTCATCTCCGTCCGGTGGCGACCTGTCAAAGTCATCGATGGCGTCTTCGATTGAGAAAAATTCGTGTGTTCCAATTGGATCCTCCCCCGGGGATAGAGGATTGGTGCTTGAGACATTTGAGCCACTCCGCTCCCGCTCTGTCTTAAACCAACGTCGCCTGAAATTTATAATTTAATTATAAAGTAATGTACGTTAGTTAGTTGGTTAGTTCGTTGGTTAATTTTAACATGTTTTAGCCCCTCCCCCGACACTTTATATGTTGTTTCACATATTTAAATTTTAAATTTAAACTTCTGGGTGGAGATAAAATGGCAGAAACAAAACTAACTGCCAATAAAAATGTTTTATTTGCAATAATATCAGCAGATATATAGCTGGAATTCTATATTCTAAACTGTTGTAACAATTTATTAATAAAAACATTCCATGACGGAAGCTGCGATGCTGAAGCATTAAAGATCATGTGCCAGTGCATACTCTCACATATAAAAGAGAATGCACTGGCTTACACGGTCAAGCTAAATATTGTTCTGACAATGTATTCTCTTATATATGCGAGGTTCCCTATTAGAAACTGCTATATCTTTCTACATGTCAGTTTGGCCTTTTACATTTCGATGACATTAAATACGCTGACGTTGAATCTTTTTTATTGCACACCCATTAACATGAGGCACATATATTCAACTGAATCCCAGCCATTGAATATATAGTGTTGTATACCTCTAGTGCAATGCAAGCCAGAACTATTTGTGTTGACGTTGTCGCCAGGAAAGATGACGCACATTTATACGTCAACGATCCGCTTCGGGTAATGCCCCGATCATTACTGGTTATTCATCAGACTTAAAATCGCAATAAATGTAGCTTTAGTATCAATGAAGGTGGCGGTGATTGATTGGACGTATCTGACACAAAGGTGTAGAATAAATACAAAACACAACTTGCTTCATAATCTCTAATATATTATCGAACTCGTTGCGGGCGGCGCATTGTTATATTTCGCTCGAGCTACGCTCTCGCCAAATATATCCTTGCGCCATCCGCAACTCATTCGATAATATATTCCAGATTAAGATGCGCGTTGTGTTTTGTCTATGAACAGATTTTTGAACATTGAATACACATTCCGAAATATGGAATCGCGTTCAAATTTTTGTTTTGTTTTGTTTTGTTTTTTATTTTTTGTTTGTTTTTTGTTACGAGCAAAATGAATAGTCAGGCTCAGATACACGTACTTGCGACGTGTGTTGTTATTTACCCCGAAGTCACCTGACATTACGTGTCCATGCAATGCGACTTCACGTACATGTTGACTATTGGTTGCGATTTTTGCGTCCGGTGCGAAACTATGGGAAAGGAAAAGAGGAATAATCCTTAATAACCGAACAAATAATATGAAGATGTGATTTATCTCCGCGGAAAGAGTGATGGTCATAATTTTGATCGAAACCAATTGATCAAATCGGTGATCGAATGTAATGTGCTTTCTTGTGAGCGTCAGGTTGGCATCTATAAACATATAGGTTTCACACTACAAACTCGGGTTACTTTTACCATCAGATGCATTCTGGCAATACCATAGTATCCCACAAATGTGTTACTGGTCCTGGCTAAATTAATGAAATTTAGAATGACGTGCGTTCATTTCTATTTGATATCTTTACCTGTTTCTCATGAAGAAATATGACGTAGCTGCAATTATAATACACACTCCAGCGAAGGCCACCACACATCCGATGACTATCCGTTTATCAATGGCGCCGTGTCCTGTAGAAAGAAATGTTTGGACAGGTGTCTGTGTATTCTAATATGCGTATACTTGATTGGTCGCGAACGACAGGTTATAATACAGGACCGAATACCCCGAACAGGTTGCGAACATGTTTACAACAGGTTCTGGGTGATTCGAACACACGAGAACAGGCCAAAGCAGACCGATAACATGTTCGCGAATTCGGATGCTCACTCTCCGAATTCGGGGAGTGAGAACCCAGACATGAGAACATGTTATTGGTATGTTCCTGACCTGTTCTCGGTGCTCGAATCCTGATACCCTGGTAAAGTCTTGGTGGTCTATTGTTCGCCGCGAATTCAGAAGAACATGGATTCGAATACACCCTGAAAACAACACGGGACAAGAAACGCGTTGTGTATACGGTATACCACTTATCTATTTTATACGTATATATAGAGGATATCTAGTGTTTTGAGTGGATACCGAAAATTATCCCATGAGTGACCGAGACAAATGTCTATTTTTCGCGAGTGCATGGCCACGAGCGAAAAATAATCATTTGTTGTGGTTACGAATGGGATAATTTTCGATATCCACTCAAAAGCACTATATATATATTTTTTATTTTACGCGTGAGCACTGTGTATAAACCCATTATAACCAGGTCACATTCAAATACATATATAATTCTACTAATGCTACTATATATATATATGGTTAACATTTTACAATTTGGCGATAGTTATTCAACAAATTCAGTTACGTCATAGACGTCCGTAACGTCAAAGCTACAATGAAAGTGTAATGTTCTATATCTTCACTGCGATCGGTGGATAACGGTTATAATACGTTAGCGATTTCTTCTATAATCTATTTAATTGATGAGCGTATAATAAATGCACATTTCCGATATATAGCCTGGGGACGAATCACAATATTCAAGGTAATATATATATATATTGCGTAGTTCACCGTATTCAGAGTGCAATATATAGACAGAACACAACGCGCATCTTAATCGAGAATCTTTTATCGAATGAGTTGCGGATGGCGCAAGGATATATTTCGCGAGAGCGTAGCTCGAGCGAAATATAACTTTGCGCCGTCCGCAACGAGTTCGATAAAAGATTAGAGATTATGATGCAAGTTGTGTTCTGTATTTATTCTACACCGTTCAGTCAGATAAGTTCAATCCATGAATGTCATATCCACTGTTGCTATAGCCACCTTTATTGTGATTTAAGTCTGAAAAATAGCCAGTAGGTATGGGGGGGGGGATCACCGGAAGCGGATGATCGACATAATGTACGTCATCTTTCTTGACGACAACGTCAACAAGAATAGTTCCGGCTTGTATTCCACTAGAGGTATACACTAATATGTGTTCAATGGCTGGGATTCCATTGAATACACGTGACTCGCGCCAATGGGTGTGGAATAAATAGCAGTCCGTACCAATAGCTGGTTATCAGATATAAACAGCATACGATCAAATACTATTATATTATTGGATGCGTTAGGGTACGTTCATACGCTGGCAAGTTTTCACGGTTTGTTTTTCATGCATTTCGTCATATAGATAATTACATGGTGCCATAATATGAACGAAAACGTGCATATAGCATGCATCTTTACCAAACTGAACAACAGGAAAAGTAAAATTTCTGTAGTCACGGCGCTACTGGCATTTGCCGTTAATTACCTGTATGATTGATTCTTGCAAGATAATTGCATGTTATGTACAGGCCAATTTCGGCAGCATCACTACATGTGGACCTACAAAGTGTTTACTTCGCACCTAGTTAGCTGTGGTACAGATGCATTTTATATGCGTGTTTCCGTTTATATTCTGGCAACATATCGTTTTCTATACGATGAAATGCCTGAAAACCATACCGTGCAAACTTGCCAGTGTATGAACGTACCCTTACAGAAAAGTTACACCTGCGACAGGCATTTCTTTGTTGTGTGTGATCTTTTGAATTGTTGGGTGCCTGAACGAAGCTTGTAGTTTTGCGGTGTCAAATGGGATGTGGCATCTTTAATAACTATCATACCTGCCCCGTGGTTTGATTGCGTGAGAGTTGTCACATTCCATGACCCGGTGGGGGTCACTTGCGTAGTGGTTGTTATGGTGTCCATCGACGATATATGGCAGAATACACAACAACGCCTTGATTCTGTAATCAGCCTTTGTCCGTCAAACTCATCAGTGAAGATTCTAACCAGAGAAAGAAATCAATAAATCTTACTAACCTTACTAACTTTTACTTTCATAAATTCCTATGCTCAAATATGTTTATTGTTGGGTTCCTACGAGGGGCAAATACATGTCCAAATATATTACTGTGATCATGTGTTGCTATATATATTTCGCGGAAGCCATCGATTCCTAGCAAACAACTGTTACGGGCAAACTTACCCACCGTAGAGTAGGGTTGTTATCTCAAAAGTGGTCACCAGAGTCATTATTTGGTGGCAGAATCTGGATTCAAATTACGGATTAGACCCCGTACGACGTGGTTCGTAAACGAACAGACCAGAATCAGTACACGAACAGACCGTAATCGTAATCAATCGTTATTTCGTCGTAATCAGATTCAGATTCTGATTCCGATTACGGACTCAAACGTTCATAATGTAAACAAACCGAGATTTCGCCACCTCGGAGTTTAAAAACACAATAAAACACAAGAATCCGTCCCTTGTGTACACATTATTGCAGAATATAAACGATCTATATCAAAGAATTTTAAATGCGGAGACAACTTTGTGTTATCGAGTGTAAACTGGGAGAATATTACTGAAATTAGCAAAATAATAATGTTATTGATAGTAACGCTGGGGGAGCACTTCGGTTGATGGCGAACTTGAAGCAAATCATTGTCAATTTCATGGTCACTTTCATCATGTTCATTTCATAATTCCATCCATAAATTACCGCCCGATACGTCACCATTGACCGAATTCACGTGAACCAGCATGGATATGTCTTCTGCTTTGTTCGTTATTATAATTTTATGTTCCATCTTATTCAAGAAATAGTAGGAGTATATAATATCGATGGATTATCAGATACACGTATGTACTATCTAGTCTTATAGCAATTTCATATTTAAAATGTTTTGTTTCGTTAAATGCAGTCGTTTTGCACAATAGCCTGTGTATAGTGCAGAATACAGGCATGTTTGGCCAATGTGCTGTACATTAGTTGGAAAATAATGCTTTGCCCATGAAGCTAGTACTGTGGTCTTGTGAACGTTCACGTGAACTGCATCTTCCAATCGCACAAACACAAATGTAAAGCTTATTCTAGGATCTCAGGACTATATAGTGGAACTGTCAGTCAAGATCTATGGACGTGGCTAGAGGTTTCCCTTGGGAGTGCTCCATCAAATTTCCGGCCAACTGCACCCCCCTTGAATCAAACTCACAGGTTCGCGCAGAATTCCATTTGCACCCCCTTGGAAATATCCAACCTGACACACTCTAAGATTGGAAAATTACCAACTGTTACTGGTTGAAAAATCAAACAATGAGAACATTCCAACTTATATATGGTGTCAAATTAATGTCCAACTAATGTTGTGTCAGGCACGAAATTTCCAACTGCTGGAAATGTACCAAAGTTTAGTTTAAACATACATATTAGTCAAATTTAGATAACACATGACATATAACACATACATTTGTTTATACAGACAATGGAATTGGAGGACAAGTACTGGCTCACTTAAGGGTACCCCCTGTCCTATATGTTATTACACTGAAAAATAAATAATTAGTAACATTTGCAAAGCAACATGACTAACAACACAAATTGAACATAATATACAGATCATCGGTCACTCTCTCCCCCGAGTTAGTCATTAGTTTGTATATGTATTTGTTTAAAATCGGGTTTGTTTGTTGCGTTTGCTGGCTTGTATATCATTATATGGAATAGTTAGTCAAAAGAATCTTGATTTTCCTCACGTATGAATGACTGTACAGCTAAGAAAATTGTACCAAAGTTCGGAGGGGTCGAGACACCCCAACCACACGTCCCTGTACAACTGACAAGTTTCGTGTGTTCTCCGCAACGTCTTCGGAATTTGATTCAGGAGATCTAGTGCTGTTAGAAATGCTTGCCCTCATCAACAACACACTTTAACTTGAAAAAAGATGCGATTAAGTCGGATTGGTAGCTAATTATGTGCCATGTATATACACATAGAAGAAAAGCATGACTTTCACAACAAACATGAACATTATAAATAGAAGATACAAATGATGTCAAATACATGAGCCATGTTAGACGCTGGGAGAACATTAAACATAGTATCGGAGACCACGTGGATTTGAAAATCTGACCTAGAATCGGGAATTAGCCCCGCCCCCGTAATCGGATTCGGATTTTGAATCCAGATTTTCACGAAATAACGACTCTGGTTATCTAGCCACACTAGGATTTCGACAGTGCATCTATAAAGCTCCTCTGTATTTTGATTTGCACAGTGTGGGTTAAGAACCAGACATTTTAAAGCATTTGGTTTGTTGGTTTACTGCGTTTAGATCCATTTGATTCAACCGTTCTGTATTACGTTCCATACGCTACCCGACACATACCAAGTGGTTATTTGACCATGCATGCATAAAAACACAATTCATCGGTTTCGCTATATGGACAAATTGTGGAACCAAATATGATTTTTTACAGTGTAGGCGGATTATATTCGCAAAATGGTTCACAAGTGCGGTTAACTGCATGGCCAAGCCATAGGCCCCTGGGGAAAATTAATAAAATGCCAATATACTATACCAGTGTAATATGGAGGGTTATTAGGGTCACAATCATAACTTCACATTTTAATTCTTACTTAATATTTTAATTCTAACTTAACATTTTAATTCTTATATTTTAATTCTAACTTAACATTTCAATTCTAACTTAACATTTTAATTCTTATATTTTAATTCTATTTACATCATATTTACATTCTATTTACATTCTATTTACATTCTATTTACATTCTATTTACATTTTAATTCTTATATTTTAATTCTATAATTGTTGAAATTGAAATGAGCATAAAACGGATCTCAGAATTGAAAGGCAAAAATTAAAACAAACATAAAATGGATTCTAGAAGTTGTAATTGTGACCCTAATAACGCGCCTGCACTTCTGTAACAATTATAACGAAAGGGGTCGCTGCGATCGGACGGCGTGACATGACAATCTGCGGGATGGGATGGAATATGGAATAGAACGACAATCTGCGGAACAGAACTTCAAATTGCGTGTAACGATCGATATCTCGAGGAATACAACACATAGAGGGCTCCGTTTTGTGATTAACGAAAGGCCGACATTCGCCCTATCCACACATATTAACCCCGCCACTGACCGGACACCAGAAGTTGTATTATTTGGTCGACAACTGACCTAACATGAAAGTTGTCGAAATCAAGTACGTGGAACAGCTGTAGAAATGCATTTGTACAGCGATAACACTATGCCCACAAGCAGACTTGGTATTAAAATGAAGTTTATCATCTATTGCACAGCATGCAAGAGACCGATTAACCCACCCATGTGAAGGTGCCATGAAACACGAAAAACTGCGTTCGAGAGAGGTTCTCATATTATACGCCAGTCAAACACGGGTGAGGTTCTCATATGAGAACCTCCCCCGCGTATGACTGGTGGATAATATGAGAACATCCCTTGCGTATGACTGGCGGATAATATGAACCTCCACCGCGTATGACCGGCGGATAATATGTTCATATGAGAACCTCCCCCGCGTATGACCGGCAGATAATATGAGAACCTCCACCGCGTTCATATTATTCACCGGTCATACGCGAGGGAGATTCCCATATGTGGGGGAGGTTCTCATATTATCCGCCGGTCATACACGGTGGAGGTTCATATTATCCGCCGGTCATACTTGAGGATCAGACCAGTTATACGCGGGGGAGGTTCTCATATGAGAACCTCACCCGTGTTTGACTGGCGTATAATATGAGAACCTCCCTAGCATGAATAATATAAACCTCCACCGCATATGACCAGCGGATAATATGTTCATATGAGAACCTCCCCTGTATGACCGGAGGATAATATTAGAACCTCCCCCGCAGATGACCGCGGATAATATGAGAACCTCCACCGACTATATGACCGGCGGATAATATGTTCATATGAGAACCTCCCCTGCGTATGACCGGCAGATAATATGTTCATATGAGAACCTCCCCCGCGTATGACCGGCATATAATATGAGAACCTCCACCGCGTATGACCGGCGGACACATTGACATGTTCGTGCGTTCAACCCAGTTAATCTATTTTGTAACTTGGCTTGTAATCGCCGGACACCGGCTTCCTGGCTTTTAGTCACAACTGAAATAAAAAATAAGTGCGAATTATAACAAATGAAGAGCGCAAAGCCATTAAAAAATCACATTTGATACGTCTTCTGATACATGGTGTATATTCGTATTTTGTTGACGAAGTGCTGCTAAGAACAGGCTTAGTTGGAACGATAAAACGGCTTCAGTCGGCCATTCTATTTTGTACGAGAAAAAGTAGCGCTCTTTCTTGGAGCGAATTTCTGCAACAATTTCACTGCGTGTTGGACCCATTTGGACATTCCCTGTGTCTACATTTTGATATACTATACGCTCCATTATATGGAATATATCAGCTGAAATCGATCCTGTTATTGTAACCATGCATTGAGTCTATTTTTAGTTGTTTTCATCGGCGCGGGTTTGCGATTTCGCCATTACATTATTCGTACTAAAACAGCCATATTGTAGCTAAAAACGAATGCGCAGTATTCCACTGTGTCATTTGGTACTTAAAGGTACTCAACCCGTAAAGAGGGTCCCCATCTCAACAGATTACAACAACAACAATCCGATCAGAGGGTCCTATATTACTATTTCTTTGGCTTTGGGGGTAAAAAATATTTGATTCGAGTCGAGGAACCCATCAAACAAAGCTCAGAGTTATTAGATATTGATTTTTCAAATTTGTTATGTTCTCGAGATGAGTACCAATAACTGCCGTAATCTGCTCTGGATGTGTACTCCAAATCTATTCAAACAGACAAGGATGAATAACTCTAAAATCAAGTGGTAATTTTTACGCAATTTTGACTGAGTTCTGGGCCAGATAGTATTCCCGATAATGAAAAATAATAGATTTCTAAAATCGATATCTAACAAATCTGAGCTTTGATGGGTGACTTCCTCGACTCGAATCAAATATTTTTGACCCCCGAAGCCATTGAAATAGTAATTGAGAGGAGTTTTATCGGGTTGAGTACCTTTAACACTTGTTGTTCGCTAGCGTATTCATCGAGAAATCTAAATTCTAAACATTGACGTCGAACGCAGTTTTTCGTGTTTCATGGCACCTTCTCATGGGTGGGTTAATCTGTCTCTTGCTGTGCAATAGATGATAAACTTCATTTTAATACTAAGTCTGCTTGTGGGCATAGTGTTATGGCTGTAAAAATACATTTTTACAGCTATTCTACGGCCTTGAGTTCGACAATTTTATGTTGGGTCAGTTGTCGATCGAATAATGCAACTTCTGCTGTCCGGTCAGTGGCGGGGTTAATATGTGTGGATAGTGCGAATGTGGGCCTTTCGTTAGACACCAAAAGTAGTCCTCTGCGTACTGTATTCCTCGAGATATCGGCCGTTCCACGCAATTTGAAATTCTGTTCCGCAGATTGTCATTCTATTCCATATTCCATCCCATCCCGCAGATTGTCATGTCCGGCCGTTCGATTGCAGCGACGCCTTTCGTTATAATTGTTACAGAAGTGCAGGCGTGTTATTAGGGTCACAATTACAGGTTAAACTGGTGTAAATGTTTTCCATAGGCCTCAGTGCTAACGTTTTAGCGTATAGTGTTGGCAATATAAATGTTGGGTCCAAAATTTTCTTTAAATCTGAAAAATTGACATTTTGGGAAACTTTTTACACAAAAAAATCATGTCTGTCTAGCAGGGAATTCGCCTTTAAATCTTATGTTTTCGTAACTAGTGTCAGAACCGCATAAAAAAATACAGTCATATTTTAGACCACACCAAAAAATTCAAACTTCACTACAAAGGGTTAATTCCTGTGCCAATGGTTATTTTACCTATGGGAAATCATAGGGAAGAGGTGTGATGATTTTTTATGTGAAAAGCACACAAGGCTATTGACCAATCAGGGCCCAGTGTCTATTTTATTCTCTCCTATATATCCGCTAGATGTCACTCGGAACCTTATTTACACCAGTGTAACCTACAACTTCTAGAATCCATTTTATGTTTGTTTTAATTTTTGCCTTTCAATTCTGAGATCCGTTTTATGCTCATTTCAATTCCAACTTTTTAAATATACTATTTTAATTCAAACATTACAACTTTTAGTAGATGATTTGTGTTTAGCTTCTTATTTTATAGATCATTAAATTAAAATATTAAAATAAAAATGTTAAGTTAGAATTAAAATATTAAGTTGGAGTTGAAATAATAAGTTAGAATTGAAATACTAAGTTGAAATTAAAATCTTAAGTTAGAATTAAAATGTTAAGTTAGAGTACAGAGAATGTAAATAGAATGTAAATAGAATGTAAATAGAATGTAAATAGAATGTAAATAGAATGTAAATATAAGAATTAAAATGTAAAGTTATAACTAAAATGTAAAGTTAGAATGTACATAGAATGTAAATAGAATGTAAATAGAATGTAAATAGAAGAATTAAAATGTAAAGTTAGAATTAAAATGTAAAGTTAGAATTAAAATATAAGAATTAAAATGTTAAGTTGGAATTAAAATGTTAAGTTAGAATTAAAATATAAGAATTAAAATGTTAAGTTAGAATTAAAATGTGAAGTTATGATTGTGACCCTAATAACCCTCCATAGTGTAAAGGTTCCGATGATTGATTTTGGCTAAAACCACACCCACAGTTGAAAAATTGGGCACAAACACATCGGATGTAAAAAAAAAAGAAGGTATGAATGGCTTCGAAATTACTTGCGGAAAACATATGAGCATTTATAGGTTATGTCATCGCGTTTAAGTACACATTCGCGACAAATTATTGCTCGAATTAATTGAATTTATAACTAGGTCAAAGGCTACTCAGCGGCAGGGAGATTGACGACCCGATTTCTTCGTTAGATTTGGATAGTTTCCGATATGATATCTCGACTTCGATTCGTTCAATTTCGCCGAGTTATATGTCAAATAAAAGGGAATTTTATTTCCAACAGCTGAGGATATTTTTGCTGCAATTATCAATTTCTAGAATATATTAGGGTTTTGATAGTGGGTGTGGTTTTAGCCAAAATCGATCATTGGAACCTTTACAATGGTATAGTCTATATTGGTATTTTATTAATTTTCCCCAGGGGCCTATGGACCAAGCTTTAATGTTCATGACGTTGCATTGCTGGCTGCCCGGCTGGTTCAGCTATATATAATTATAGAGAGAGCATAATTATGTTGTTATCGCAACATATCCTCGCACACAAATAGGTTCATAATCGACCTACAATCTGCACATAGGTTCGTATTGGATCATTTGATTATGAGATAAGCCCATATTTGACTTATATCCGTTATTCCGTTTTATGGCGCGGGCCACAATGAAAACACATGTTAAAGAGCGTATGAATCTGGTTATTTTTGGTTTATTCGTGTTATTTACAGCCCATAATGAACTTATGATAAAAATCAACACAAAATTCGCAGGTATAAGAACTCTGGCTGGAAGCGAAACTGCACAGTACACAGCATCAACTAGGTTATTCGTTAAAACGCCATAATTTTCTCAATCAAAACAATCTGACTGAGAAAGCTGCTCAATAATAGCAGAGCCCTTTACAAAATGTTTTCAGATCCATACAACCCCATCGGCGAAAACCAGCATATCACTAAGTATATCATTATATCATGCTAACAACCCCATCGGCACGGCAAAACCAGCATATCACCAAGTATATCATTATATCATGCTAACAACCCCATCGGCACGGCAAAACCAGCATATCACCAAGTATATAATTTTATCATGCTAACAACCCCATCGGCAAGGCAAAACCAGCATATCACCAAGTATATCATTACATCATGCTAACAACCCCATCGGCACGGCGAAAACCAGCATATCACCAAGTATATCATTATATCATGCTAACAACCCCATCGGCACGGCGAAAACCAGCATATCACCAAGTATATCATTATATCATGCTAACAACCCCATCGGCACGGCAAAACCAGCATATCACCAAGTATATCATTATATCATGCTAACAACCCCATCAGCGAAAACAAGCATATCACCAAGTATATCATTATATCATGCTAACAACCCCATCGGCACGGCAAAACCAGCATATCACCAAGTATATCATTATATCATTCTAACAACCCCATCGGCACGGCAAAACCAGCATATCACCAAGTATATCATTATATCATGCTAACAACCCCATCGGCACGCAAAACCATCATATCACCAATTATATCATTATATCATGCTAACAACCCCATCGGCACGGCGAAAACAGCATATCACCAAGTATATCATTATATCATGCTAACAACCCCATCGGCACGGCAAAACCAGCATATCACCAAGTATATCATTATATCATGCTAACAACCCCATCGGCACGGCGAAAACCAGCATATCACCAAGTATATCATTATATCATGCTAACAACCCCATTGGCACGGCGAAAACCAGCATAGCACCAAGTATATCATTATATCATGCTAACAACCCCATCGGAACGGCAAAACCAGCATATCACCAAGTATATCATTATATCATGCTAACAACCCCATCAGCGAAAACAAGCATATCACCAAGTATATCATTATATCATGCTAACAACCCCATCGGCACGGCGAAAACCAGCATATCACCAAGTATATCATTATATCATGCTAACAACCCCATCGGCACAGCGAAAACCAGCATATCACCAAGTGTATCATTATATCATGCTAACAACCCCATCGGCACGGCAAAACCACCATATCACCAAGTATATCATTATATCATGCTAACAACCCCATCGGCACGGCAAAACCAGCATATCACCAAGTATATCATTATATCATGCTAACAACCCCATCGGCACGGCAAAACCAGCATATCACCAAGTATATCATTTTATCATGCTAACAACCCCATCGGCAAGGCAAAACCAGCATATCACCAAGTATATCATTACATCATGCTAACAACCCCATCGGCACGGCGAAAACCAGCATATCACCAAGTATATCATTATATCATGCTAACAACCCCATCGGCACGGCGAAAACCAGCATATCACCAAGTATATCATTATATCATGCTAACAACCCCATCGGCACGGCAAAACCAGCATATCACCAAGTATATCATTATATCATGCTAACAACCCCATCAGCGAAAACAAGCATATCACCAAGTATATCATTATATCATGCTAACAACCCCATCGGCACGGCAAAACCAGCATATCACCAAGTATATCATTATATCATTCTAACAACCCCATCGGCACGGCAAAACCAGCATATCACCAAGTATATCATTATATCATGCTAACAACCCCATCGGCACGCAAAACCATCATATCACCAATTATATCATTATATCATGCTAACAACCCCATCGGCACGGCGAAAACAGCATATCACCAAGTATATCATTATATCATGCTAACAACCCCATCGGTACGGCAAAACCAGCATATCACCAAGTATATCATTATATCATGCTAACAACCCCATCGGCACGGCGAAAACCAGCATATCACCAAGTATATCATTATATCATGCTAACAACCCCATTGGCACGGCGAAAACCAGCATATCACCAAGTATATCATTATATCATGCTAACAACCCCATCGGCACGGCAAAACCAGCATATCACCAAGTATATCATTATATCATGCTAACAACCCCATCAGCGAAAACAAGCATATCACCAAGTATATCATTATATCATGCTAACAACCCCATCGGCACGGCGAAAACCAGCATATCACCAAGTATATCATTATATCATGCTAACAACCCCATCGGCACAGCGAAAACCAGCATATCACCAAGTGTATCATTATATCATGCTAACAACCCCATCGGCACGACAAAACCACCATATCACCAAGTATATCATTATATCATGCTAACAACCCCATCGGCACGGCAAAACCAGCATATCACCAAGTATATCATTATATCATGCTATACAATTCAATAACAAATGAAACTCGTATATCAGCTGATTTGAATAATATAGTTCATCGAATTTGTCATTTCAGCGCGAGGCAAGCCGGATTTGAGTATATCTCGTTCCGGAAACGAAATATTCGCATTGAGACATCGATTCGCACACATATACATGCGATATTTACTTAGTTATACTGTATAATATACGATGGGAATTCTGCATCGTTTCATCGTTTATTGTTGGGCACAAAGAAGCATGGTCGTATATATGATCATATATGTTGATATTTCCAGTTCCGAAACCGACTCCAATTGATAGAAATTGACGAAACGTGAATATTCATTTCAACGCAAGTAGGCCAGGCAAATATGGACATAGATGTCGCCTCGAGGGGGGATTTATGAGACCTACAATTTTGGTTAGCGTAAATACTAAACTTTCGGAATCCGTATGGTGGATTTGTCGGATAGGCGGACTTTTTTCTCACCGCGTGGTTTTCTTGAGGCACCCGATGAAAAATTCGGTCATTTTTTAAATAAAGCCGACATTTTTTACAGAGTATTTTCATTTGATACCTGAGAGTGGGGCGATAACCAGAGTAAGTAAATACATGTAACCATTGAAACTCGGAATTGCAGTGATGACGTCATGTGACGTCAAATAATATTTTGGGTGAGACAAATATGACGATTCACGCAAAGCGTTGTCTTTCGTTTCTTTTAAATCATAAAGTAAGACGGCTATGCCGCATTGTTTTATACCATGGGAAACTACTGCCAATATATTGGCTATATTTTGATCTATAACTTATCGCTGCAGGCCGCACTATTTTTTATCAAAGGCAGAAAAATCAACCCTCCCCCTAAAGTTAAGATGCGTCATGCTGTGGTATAAGGCACACATAACTCACGTTTACATGTCAATAGGCTTAATTAACACAACGGCCGTTGAAAGTCTGCTCAAGAATGTAATAATATATAAGTTTCTGTCTACAAACTCGAACATTCAAGTAGAAACAATATATAATGTACCCCCAGACCCCAAATTTTAATTATTTTTTTATTTTTTTCCTAAAAAATGATATAAAACGCATTTTTTTTATTTTCTGGAAGGCAAAAAAAGAAAACAATTAGTAAGGGTGGAGATAATTGGTGTATACGGCAATTTCATTCCGCCTTGGATTAAAAAATGACATGCTAACCCAAAATATCCCGATCTTCAAACTCGAACAATAAAGTGAAAATATTACATAACGCACCTCCTGGTCCAAAAGTTTGATAAAAAATTTAGGTATTTTTCTCCAAAAATAACCTAAAGCCATTTTTGTAATCTTCTCGGAAGCCATAAAGCGCAGAATGTAGCGTGACGGAGATGTTTGGTGTGTATGATAATTCAATGTCGTTTTTGGATTACAAAATGGCTTACTAACCCCAAGATGGCTGCCAATACGGTGGTCAGAATAAATGGTGAAATATGTTATGTTTCACTTTTATCGCCGGCATTGCCACCATCGAATGTCTCACACAACCCAATGTATTATATTCATTGTATCATGTTACTCCGGGACATCATGATGTGCAATTCTATATAAAATTGCTACCAGAATGGTGCCCATTATTGACGACTCTTGCATTCATGAGCATTCGTGCTCAAGTAATCCGTGTCCCTTGAAATAGGTAGCAATTTGAACAGGATTGTTTAAAACGAAGAACCGATAACAGTAATACATTGAATGCCTGATTGTTAATCGTGCCAGTTACCTTTGACATAATCAGTATGAAATTACGTCTTAAACCCGACAATAGAAGGTCAATCTTTCTCAATCAATATTATTCCAAGTGCTACCAGATCTGATGGTATATATACATATGAGGTGGATATGTCGTGGATACCATTATCGAAGTCTGGGCTAGACGAGGTTGATGCGGGTTCACACCCCGACTTGATTGGGCGAAAATTGGGACCGGTTTTAAAGCTAGGTGTGCCATCAGATAACTACATGACCACTTCGATAAGAAATGATAATGTGTTCACATAAAGTCCAAGTTAACTAACCCTTTCATGACGGGAACAGCGCTGGTGCAGCATTAAATATCATGTGCCAGTACATGCTCTTATGTATTCGAGTCTCCCATAGGGAGCGTCGCATATATAAGAGAATGCACTAGCTTACAAGGTCAAGGTAAATATTGTTAGGGGAATGTATTATCTTATATATACCAGTCCCCATAGGGAGCGTCGCATATATAAGAGAATGCACCGGCTTACATGTAAGGTCAGGGTAAATATTGTTAGGCCAATGTGTTATCTTATATATACCAGTCTCCCATATGGAGCGTCGCATATATAAGAGAATGCACTGGTCGAGATAAATATTGTTATATAGGCCAGTGAATTATCGTATATATCCATATTACATGGTAGACTCGCATATATAAGAGAATTCATTGACACAGTGTTTTCGCTAAATTTCAGGAAGCTCCAGTCATGGAAGGAATACATGTGTAACATAAAGGATATATTGCGCAATATAACTAGATATATATACAATATGGAATCGAACGATCAATAAGATTTAAGATGAGATACGTTTCATATTACAAGAAATGTGTTCTGTTGGAGACTTTTTTTTTATGTTTGGTTGACATTATTTACAAGGATGTGGGACTCCTACATGTACTTTGCATGGTCAGAATGTAAAACACTTGGGAATCTCATGACCGATAAAACATCAGTTGGAAAATTCACATCACAAATAGGTTGAACTTGTTCTCCATGCACCAGTGATAGTGGGAAATTTGTCGTTTTTAGACCAAAAGTCACATATTTTCGGTCAAAATTTTATACTGAAAACTTTCCAAACGTATGGGGAGATGTTAGGTTGGAAATGTTCATCAGCTGGAAAGTTTGAGGTACCATGCAGTTTGAGGTACCATGCAGGTGGAAACCTCCAACCGAAGAGGGGTGCAAATGGAATTGTTATGACTAAATTTTCGCTCTGGTGCAAATTCAAATTCAAACGTTTATTGGCATAAATTCCAGATAACTAGGAATGTTACTATTTACAATAAGACGCAAACAACATTAATTCGAACTTGAAATTTAATAAGAAACAATACATAACATATTTACTCAAAAACCGGTGACCACTCAATGTGGTTACATTGTTTAATTAAATATAGTGCCAGTCAGATTATCTTTTGCAAACAAGGGAGAACTAGTTCATAATATAGAGTTTCTTCCCCTACACTTACATCATTTAATATCCAATATAAACCCGAGATCCTCATAGGTTTGAGTTGAGATCAAACCGTTTAAAAAAAAATCAAAATTAGGTTTCAGTTGACCTATGCTCAGATGACCTATGCTCTTTATATTCTTTAATCTTTAATAATTTAAACATTTTTATAAATTTAAATAGCCCCCCCCCCCCCCTCCACTCGCACCCCATGTTATATAATTTAATTATCCCTTTAATAAGTTAGGATTAATTTTGCCCATTACACCATGCTATTAAGTAAAATCCCATGTGTAAGTAATGACTATCGTTGATAAAAGGTAGGAGACATAACAAATGGGTTTTAAATTTAAGACAGTTATATTGAGTAATGACGATGAGTGATTAGTCTAGGATGACCATTGTCATACTTAAACATATAATCAACCAGTACACTAACGCGGTACCCTATTCCCAGTATCATGAATGGTACCAATGGTAATATAGTTCACTTATACTACAACTACTACAAGGAATCTGCAATTAATTTGAAGTGAATATATATGTAGTATGACTGTATGAGAGTGTTGGCCTTCTAAAATTGTTTCACATATGAAACAGATCATTTAAAGTTACTCAATCCGATCAGACGCTCCTAAGTTACTATTTCTTTGGCTTCGGGGATAAAAAAATATTTGATTCGAGTCGAGGAACCTACCCATCAAAGCTCAGTGATCAGACATCGATTTTTGAAGTTTATTATTTCTCGAGATGTGTGATAATATGTAGCCCAGAAACACGTGGTCTCGGGTAAAATTGCGGATGAAGATGGATAACTATAAAATTAAGTGGTATAATATGGTCAAATTTTGTGATAATTTAGTGATAATACGGTCATATTTTGTTGAACAAAATGTTGATAAATAACAAGTTTTGGGAAATGTTATATGTTATAGTTGACAGTGGTTAGCATTATTTTGTTGCAATAAATCGATTCTGATAACAAAAGCGTATTTTGAAGAAATGTTGTTGTTGTTGTTGTATCGTGATGGTATGGGGACCATCTGATCGGATTGAGTACCTTTAAATAGAGGCTTGACATTAGATCTATCCTATTTCAACTTATTCCTGACACGAAAGATGGCTTTGACTGCTTTTTCATAGATGTGGAGTGGCTTGAGCAAATATGCCGAGGGTTTGAATACAAGCCCCAGATAATTATATTCAAAAGGGGGGGGGTGCAGTTGGAAATTCCAATGTGGATACCCTCAAAGGGGACCCTCTGACCACGTCCGTGTGTATTGCTCCCCAGCATGTTGCAAACAATGGCTCTCCTTACCAGAACGTAATTATCCAGATAATTGTATCCATGAAATTCACACTAAATGAATGAGTTCCCCAACAAACACAGAAATAATCAGGAAGATAGGAAGATTCTACGAACATTATATCCGATTCCGGTCATTTGATGTAATCAGTTGGCCAAAGTGCACAGTCGCATTGTACATGTGTAAATATACACGTCATGAGTAAACATAAAGTTTTAGAACATCGATGATTTAGATAACGCGAAACATGCGCCATGTACTTATACCGTACATGGAACGATACGCTTTGTACGTCCAATGAAAAGATAATATATTTCATATTGACAGGAGCGTACCGAGAGTAGTGTCGATGAGGGAGGGGGATTTGGGGCTGGTTAACCGTTGACAGCGACGCGTGGTTTAAAGTTAAAATATGACTGTCTAAATAAAGCAATAAACCAATAAGACGTGATTTTCAATTGAAACTTGAACTGTATATTTTTGTGATCAAGTGGACCAAACCAATACATTTTAAATTAATCGGATAATAAAATAACTAAATACGATTAAACACTTGTATACGGAATTTATAAGCAACAGAGGCAAGTCACAGAATATAAGAAAGTCAGTCACAGATTGTTTTTCAGCATGGCACCATTAACACGTTGACTGTCGACTATGAGTTATCTCGTACTTAAAGGTACTCAGTCCGATCAGACGCTCCTAAATTACAATTTCTTTGGCTTCGGGGGTAAAAAATATTTGATTCGAGTCGAGGAACCCACCCATCAAAACTCAGGGTGACCAGATGTCGAGTTTTGAAGTTTGTTATTTCTCGAGATGTGTAATAATATGTGGCCCAGAAACACGTGGTCAAACGGAGGGTTTCGGACAAAATTGCGGATAAGATGGATAACTATGAAATCAAGTGGTAATACGGTCAAATTTCGTGATACTTTAGTGATAAAACGGCCATATTTTGTTGAACAAAATGTTGATAAATAAAAAAATTGGGGAAATTTGATACCATAGTTGACAGTGGTTAGCATTATTTTGTTGCAACAAATCGATTCTGATAACTAAAGCGTATTTTGAAGAAATGTTGTTGTTGTATCTTGATGGTATGGTGACCGTCTGATCGGATTGAGTACCTTTAAATGAGAGAATGAACATTCCTATTTTTTTCTAATTATTACTGCCAGTCGCAGACACGTCTTGGTGGGTTTTTTTTAATTCGTTTGATGAATAAAGTTGGAAAATTGGCACAAACACAATTGATGAAATAAAAAAGGTATGGTGGCTTCATAATGACTTGCGGAACATATATCAGCATTTATAGGTTACGTCATCGAGTTTAAGTACACGTTCGCGACAAATTATTGCTAAAAAAATATTGATTTTATAACTATGTCAAAGGCCTCTGAGCGGACAGGGAGATTGACGACCCGATTTCTTCGGGAGATTTCGGTAGTTTCCGATAAGATATCTCGACTTGCTTCTTTCAATTTCGCCGAGTTATATGTCAAACGAAAGGGAATTGTATTGCCAATAAGACACATATGAGGATATTTTGGCTGCTATTTTAGATTTCTAGAATTTATTAGGGCTTTAATAGTTTGTGTGGTTTTGAATATTGTCACTGGTATAGTCTATGTTGGTATTTTAGTAATTCTCCACATGGGCCTGTAGCATACATTGATTAAGAAGAATAATGATTTTTGCCTTCAAATGTTTGAAAATTCACGAATAGGGCGCCTTCTTAATATTTACACCAAAAATGACGGATGTACGTGAAAGTGTAATTGAAATTGTTTGGGTGGGGTTTGGAGCGCCTTTAGCCCCTTAACGCCAGGATTGCGAAAATTAAGATTTTTTTTTAGATGATTCAAGGGTGATACCAAAGCTAGGGTATCAAACGCGATAGTGTAATTGAAACCCTCTCGGCTCCCGGTCAAGTTGTGTTGGGAATACTGAACCGAGGTAATTATCATAGACTTTTTTCCATACACCTTATCCAAGAAATATTTTCCCAAATCAAAGATGGCGGCTAGAATGGGGAGCGAAATTTGAAAACACGCATATATTCCAGAACAGTTGCATGAGAACCGGTTTTGATTTGCCACATTCATAATTATCTGGACCTTCCATATCTTCGTCTGTTCAATCTACCTCAATCATACCAACAAAGTATTCTACAATTTCTGGGAGAAGGGTCCCTATAATCAGAGCGTTTGAAGTAATAAATTTTCCGCTGTCGATCTCACAATTTTGCTCCAAAAAGCGGCGGATTCGTTATTTTCGTGAGCTTCTATGATAGCATATATTATAAGGCATTTCTAAATATGAGATTTGTGCGTCATCTTGCACTAGAAAGACATACAGTTGATGAGCATACCAGCTTTCAGATGGTCATCTCAAAACACGCCTTTCTCAGAACTCATGGGGCTAACCACGTGTACGACTGGTGATCTTCCCAGTTATCTAGCCACTTCTCAATAGACGGTTCCTCAGTTCACAAACTCAGCGAACGAATTGGCGTATCTGTACATATTGAATGTTGCTATCTTTACCATTCCCTTAGATGGATGCCTCTGTTATACCATAGAAGACCATACTGTCGTCTCGCCGAAGACCAACAGAAGAAAATACACGCTGTACTAATTTGTGGACATGCGCCATGATAGTGGGAATGGAGTGGGACCACGATCTACACCGCCCCTATAATACTAGGTGTGTACTGTTTCAGATATAAAATCATTGCGTGTCCGTGCTTTTTGGTGTGGTAAGATTATATTTCCACATCCGTTTTGAAGCCGTTCAGAATCAACTGGATCTGGCGTATACCTTTGTTTGTATAATACTATATGCTCACTGCATGTTGCTCATCTGTTCCCCGAAAATCATTCCTGTCCCGTTTTATGTTCCACTTCGAAGTTGATTTTTTTTCACCTTCTTAGCGAGTTGTTACAAGAGGGGGCACCCGCACAGAAAGAGATGAGCTGGACTATAATTATCGCATTTAGATTTGTCGCCGTTCGAATCGAGGCTCGGTAGATAATACTCAACGGTTATGTCTGGAAATTATTTGGTTGCAGGTTCTTAGTCATACGGAAATTTACACTGATCACCAAGAGATCTCAGATTTTCTTCAGTGACCGACATAGTGGAAATTTCGCTAGCATAACATAGTTGTACAAACCTGCGATTGTAAATTGCGATAAAATACATCTTTACAAACGATTCATGACCTGTGTTATTTCAAGCATTACATTTATGGGCAATAGAAATTACTTTTTCGCCGAACCATATAGGTGCAACTTCTTGTTAATAGATGCCCCCCTTCTTAGCTCCAGAAATCCAGCATGTTCCACTTCTTATCAATTATAAATGTTTCACTTTTAAGACAGAAAATCATTGAGATTTTACATGGAATCCTTTAGAAATGAATGTTTTAGTGATTGTGAGTAATTTATAATTTTGATAGTGACAAAATGGTAGCAAATATTCGGAGAGATCCTCCTTGTTTATATATAGATGACAAGCAGTCACAGCACTCTATCAGACTTGGATACTTTAGGTATTGTGAGAGATCATCTGAGTTGATAGACATGCAAATAATTCACTGATTGGCTTGATGCACTGATGACAACTATTTTCTACCCATTGATAGTCACACAGTTGCTCGCTCTTTTTCCATGCACATAATGATCTTGGCCATAGTTACATAAAGACAAGTTTATTTATTTCAGTTTTACATTTCTCAAAGCCTCTTTCCTAAGGTGTCAGGAAGGAATTTTGTCACCCCACCGTCCCATATACAACATGCCATAACTTGTTGTATTCTCCACTAAGGTCCGTATGAGGTCCCAGTTACATAAATATGGTGTTTTTGCAGTTATAAATACTTATAATATGTTTTAAACTGTTACAAATGTCCAATAAGGGCACAAAGGGTCTTCAGTAAAAAAATTGCATGGGTCAGCTGATGGGGTTGTAAAAAAACCCACGTTTTTTGACCTTCGGGCCATCCACCCACCCGGCATACCTTCCTGTAATTTTTTTTATTACCCCCCCCCCCCCCTGCCTTGGCTGCGGATTGTGATGACATAACTCAGACTGAATATGGTCACGGTGTCAGTCCAGAGTGGTGAATAAGTGGACGTGCTTTCATGTACATGCGATCTAGAATGGGGGTATTTCTTACAAGCATTTCAACATCGTTGATGTTACCATGTGTACGTCGCTTGACATTGAGTAATGGTTTCGAATATTTTATATTGGTTGACCGAATGTAAATATACATGTCGGTCTACACGCATAGGTGTCATTGTATATTCAGTGTCCAACCGTTCGTAATGTGTGCAACTCATCAACATAACCCGCGGTCTTATTTCGCTGTGGTTAATTTGCTTAAGTGTTAATATCTGTGGACAGTGGTGTGTTGTGAATCTCTTGACAAAATTATTGTGTAATCCTCAATCTGGGGGTACCATGTAGCTCAGAAACTAGGTCACCAATAAAGCGATAATATTATCATGGGTCAGCACAAGCCGATCATAATCCCAGCTGGCTTGAGTGAACATTAACTTGACCCATCAAATTCAGTTCCCAAATAGCTTTACTGAGTAATGAAATCTAACATTTGTAAACATCTGCTGCCAAGCCAAAAATCCAAAGAACACTCAATAAATGAGTATATTTTTATTGTTCATCATTCTTCAGTGTTCTTAGATATGGACTTTGTGTTTGTTGAATTTGGGTTCGAAAAAATAGATTTTAAATATTTCTATAAATTTCACAATTTGTATTTCTAACGTAATCCACCATGAGTTATACTCTTAAAATGTTGTATCACTGGGTGGCTGTATTGTCACAGGTTGGTGTACATCTATGTCATGGGTGAGGTACATGGATAAATATGGAGTGGTTGAATGAACGTGTATAGGTGTACATGGAATGACAGTACGGTCATTTATAAGTATGCCTCGGGTATAGCTGGGTGGTCGTTGGCGAGTGTGTGGGTATATTGGACGGAGTGCCCTCGTGGCAACGGGTGGAGTGTCTATTTATATATGTCGTGGATATATATTGTCATTGGTGGATGTATAGGTATACAGGGAGCAGCTGTATGATCATGGATGGCGTGTATGTGTATAAAGCAAGTGGTTATTTGACCATTGGTGAGATGCATATGTATAGGTTATAGATAGACACCGAGTTGGTATTGGATATGTGGGAGAAACAACACCGTTGAGGGCCGCAGGCCCGAAACGGGGTTGTTTCTCCCGCATATCCAATACCAGTTACCACCGAGGTGTCTATCTTACTTAGAAAATTTCTGACCGTATGGTGGTTCAAGATGTCAGAAACCAGAAAGAACCAAATCATGTTAATTAATTGTGTAATATACACACTTTGATGATCCGACTGATGTTTTCCGTTAATATTGGAATAAAAAATATTAGAAAATTCTTTCGAGGAGCCGTTTTCGTATTATACTGCTTATCTGATTTATTTATTCCATGAATTCGAAATTGGATATACAAGCAGTTCTTAACCAACGTAAGTTATCGAATGAGTTTTATTTTCTGTAAATATATAGTAGTAGTCGTTGCCTGTGTAAAACGATCTTCAATTTCCGCATATTGACTTGCAAATTCTTAACATTTTATGACATTCCATGTAATCAACGTAACTATTCCACTTAAGTTCTAGTGTGGCGTACTCGGCATTACAAACTGATTTGGATTACCAACATTTAAATATTTGGCATGATGTGTCGCCTCCCCGTATTTTATGTTGATACAAGAAGCAAATGCATGCAGGCATGTAAGCAAATTGTCGTCACAGCGCATATCAGTAACGCTTATAAGTGGGCCAATCTTTTGATCGAATGCTCGGGAGTGCAGAGTTGGTCAATCAATGAGTGTTGTGGGAATACAATGCCTTTACATGCATGTAGGCATATATTATTTTAATCACGCAGCACATACGATGACCTAAAGATCTTTGCAGTAAATAACGGTCGGTCACCGGACCTCAATGGATAACTTACATTGGCGTTATAATGTATTTTCTAAATTGATACTGCTGTGTGTTTGTGTGTAAGACCCCCCTCCCACCTCAGCCCCACCAAATTGACTAGAATCGAACCAAGTGTCTGACTTATTGTCTCAACAATTGGATATTTGTAATATCCAACAGTTGGATATCCGTAATATCCAATAGTCACACCCAGATAGCCAACGATTGTGTCAATTACACATAATACAACAAGCCCATTGTGTCTGTTCGTCAGGATAGACACCTGCTACAAACAATGGACGACGTCACGGAAATGTTCTAACTGGAGTGACTATGGTCATGGTGGGGTGTATATGTTTATATTGAGTATCTATTTGGCCATGGGTGTGGAAAATATGTGTAGACATGGTTTGAATGCATGGCCAATGGTGAGGTCAATGTCTACAATAGTTGACTGTATGACCATGCTGTGTTGAATATGTTTACATATTGTGACGATTTGATCATGGGTCAATGGTAGGACGTATAACTGGTGTGCCTGCATTGTTACCGATAAGTAAATTTGTAATACTATATGTCAACATGAAGAGATATATAAAAAGTTTTAGATTCAGCATGAGACCTGTTGGGTGTGCCAAGGAACTCATGCAAAGAATAAAATCCAAGATGGCCACTGGCGGCCATGTTTTTCATTAACATTCGGAAAACGTTTATGGTTCCATTTAGATCATGTCATGAATCTCCACTCTGTCTAACGCTCGTCGAGATCATATTCCACCAGTACAAAACCTTGGAACTTTTTGAAGTTTTGACAGGGAACTTTATAAGGTCGAAACAATAAGGCAGGGAATATATTTCTTAGTTATTATGCGTTCCTTAATAATGTACTTCACCGTTGGTGAAGTCCCTACTCGAACTTTCACGATTTAAATAAATTTCTGAGCGATTTTGCTTTGCGTCGCTTATAAATGTGGAACTTCTCCTGGTTAATTAATTCAATGATTATTGCGATATCGGCTCACAAATACCACGGAAAACCATGCAATTTTGTATTTGGAGTCTCACCTCCAGCGAAGTACATTATTAAGGAACAAATAACTAAGAAATATATACCCTGCGTTATTTTTTTTTCGACTTATAAGGTTCCCTGTCAAATCTTCAAAAAGATCAGTTATCTAAGAGGATTCCAAAGGGGTCTAACAGGTGTATTTTATGGGAACATCTACTTGTGTTGTATTATTTATAAAGTTGCCGAAGTAACAGTGTCGGCTTCGTAAATGGGATCAGGGAAGGGGTGCCAGAAAAAATATTTCTGCTGCAAATTTCCACCAACCCTTTATATATGTATACTAGAAGGTGACCCGACTTCGTCCGGGCTTTGACCTTGAATTGACCATTTGGAAGGTCAAGGTCAGGTGGGGTCAAACACCAACACCCCAAAAATGGTCGAAATCGGCCCAGCGGATACCGAGATACCCTATGCATCAAATTTCGTCCGTAAAAATCCGCCAGTTTAACCCGATTTGATTTCCACTCAAGTATATAAACGCGCCTCATATACACACGCTCATTAATTATCAAGTTTCAACGTAAAGATAAATTACCATCGGTGCCCGAGATATCGCCAAGACGTCTGAAACAGTCAAATGCATCGGCCGGTTAAGAGTTAACGTGATCTAACGTTATGACCTCTAACGACGTCATAGAAGTTACGCATTGTTTTTATCCTGATGGAAGATAGTACCAGTTCTTCTTGATAATTGAGGCAGATAACTAAAACGGATACATACGCATTATATATCGTTGGAAAGAGGAAACACGAAAGATTCTCAGTGTCATTATTATGACTGGCATTTTATTATTCGCGCTGTTTCGAATCGATTTGTAAGCATCGAACTCAAATGAAAGTCCCGTAACACAGCGTAAAAACTGATTTGACCTCGGCACGTGAAAAGTTGACCTCGGATCTGAAAATCAATATGCCCATGTTCGTTCCCGGGTCGAATTACGTGTCCGTACCAAGTTTGGTCGAAATCGGTCCAGCCGTGTTCGAGTCCATCGCGAACACACACACACACAAACCTTCCAAAATATATAATAGATAAGCAGATTCAACATATATGTAGGCATCTCCATGGTTCTGTGCGAGTCAGGTATTGGAGTCGAGGGAGAGATTATGCTAAAATGTGATAATGGATCTCAAATTCATCACAAAATTTATTAACCTCATCCACTAAATTTGATTCAAAACCTAGCTCAAGCTCTGCTCAAATTTAGTGCACTCAGTTAATAAATTTCGTATAGAAGTTTTAAAATAATTTCATGTTAACTCGTTTAGGACGGGAAACTGATATAACCGTTTCCCAAAACATTACCTTCAAGGCTGGAAATGGATATATCTGTTTCCCAGTTCATGAACTTGTTTTCAGAAAGGATTCTTTTGTAATTAAATACCAATGCGCAGAATAACATTTCAGTACAGGCCGTTCGCAGTGAGTGGTCCATGATGACGTCACCTATTTTTGCGTCACATGAGGGGGGTTGTGATGTCATTGATCCAAAATGTCGGGCCCAGTAAGCCACAGATGCTTAGACAAGTTTTTCAGTTGACACTTACTCATTGCTACACATTCTATCGCTAGGCTCGATTACCCAGAAATTTTAGGACATTCGGCGCCATTTGACCTCATGCACTCAATGGGAAGTAACTTTAAATTGACTAATCACACAAGCGCAGACATTTCTGAAAGACAACCGGTCGCAATTTGGTGGAACCTACCCAAAATGTCTGGAAGAAACAATTTCATAGACTATGGATGATCACCCATATAGTATGAGTTGTCGCACAGAATTCTGAGATGACAAATGGTCTGACCCAAAATCAAATAAACGCATAAATTGCAAACAATTTCGCCTGAGTAATGTTTTTCCCGAAAGAATCGCGTCCCAAATGAGTCAAGATAACGCAATACACCCTTTCCAGATCGTCGCACATTATTCAGTTTCAGAGTCCGGACTTTAAATGAATTCAAATTACAAATTAATTTAATTAGTCTTTATGGGACATATAATGCCCATACTGGTCCCATAGAAAGGTAGTTCAGTTATTTATTGACCTATTTTTGATACCAGAAAATTCAAAAGCAAATATTAGGTGTATTTTGGAGGGCAAACATCCATGTGGCTTTAATCCCCTTAAGTCCCTTGGAATCTACAACTTCCATGGATAAGAAACTACACATTTATTTCTAGATTGACAAATATTTTTTACAGTTAAAAATTATATTCACAAGTGCTGCAACGAGCAGTTTTTAACATGTGACATAGCATCATGAGTGCAACATGGAAATCCAGCGGTAAATAGTGACACTTATTCGTTGAACACTTCCATGACTGGAGCTTCATGAAATTGAGAAAACCCTGTGCCAATTCATTCTGTTAAACATGTATATGCGAGACTCCCATAGGGAGCCTCGCATATATAAGATAATGCATTGGCCTAACACTATTTACTGTGACAGTGCATATATGAGAATGCACTGGCACAGGATCTTTAATGCTCCCATCATGAAAGGGTTAATATCACAACAGTATTCTAAAATAATAAGAAAAAGGTATCTGGTGTTTTGCCATTTCAAGATACATGTGTGACAAATACAGAACGGATATATTTTACAGATATAAGGTGCCTTAGTACAGATCAGCGCTTGATTAATAATAGTGCACTCATGAGGCTGTACATAACTCAGTGTTAGCACAATAGTCAAGTTGTGATCAGAAACATGACACTTAATATTAATCACAAACTTCGAGACATAACACATGTGACATTTCCCTTGGAGGAAAATGTTTGCAGACCAGGTTTCCTTTCATGCATAGTCCATGATAGTAATCATTTTCATTTTTTTATTATTAATAAAAACAGTGGATTAACAGTTACACATGACAAGAGAACATGTTATGATACGTTAATCAATTAGTGCATTCAAAGTAATTTGTAGACCATGCTACAAGCTATGCAACTATGGAGATGAGCGATAATTGCTTTAAATGAACATAATTTAAATTGCAGTACAAATTTAGGCTACACTAATATACCATACAGTAATGCCCTAAATAATTGACGCCTAAACCACAGCAGAATTATGGGTAATTTTGTAGGATTTAGTCGGAAATATGGCTTGTTGCCATTCATCGGAAAGCTCTGTGAGAGCTTTCCGATGAATGGCAACAAGCTATATTTCAGACAAAATCCTGAAAAATTACCATTAATTCAGCTGTGGTTAAGGAGTTGATTATTTAGGGCATTACTGTAGGTCATACAGCTGCCAAGGAAATGTGGTCTGCTCATGTTTTATGAATAGTTATAATTTATTTTGTACAATGTATTTACAATATAATCTTCTTGTACAGTTGCATGGATCTAAACAGTCCTCTGGATAGAAAAGATTTACAACTTCATGATTATTCAGCAATATTGTATGCTACACAGGACAATGCTCAAACACAAACTATACAGCACAGGTTGCAGCCAGCTAAATTATAACAGGAGTCAAAAATATATTCATCAGTCTCCATTACATTGTAGTTTAGTATATAGAAGCAACCATATCACAAGGCCAGTGGAGTTAAACGCACAGGCAGTTTAATGCTTCTTATATTATAAAATATTATGTAATGTCGTAAATGGGGTTAAGGGACTTCAAAACAAACTTAAGGTTAAGATTATCAACCATTTGTCTCAAAAATTACGATTATAATTTGTTTTAAATTGTGCCTACTTAATAATTTATCATTAAAGTATCCCAATACAAGTGCAGACTACATGAACGCATGTTAGAAAAGGCATTACGAATCTTTTAAAAGATACATTTGGACATGGCAACACAATAAACCTATTATCAAAACAGATCTATGAAGCTTTGTGCACAGCCATCTGCAGTCACCTACCATATAATTCAAAATATTATCAACACACTATAAATGTGGATGTATTGTATGAGCAAGCAATGCAATTACTGCAGTGATCTTGATTTAATGAGTAATTCAAGAAGCGTACTAACATTAGCTGAACAAATAACTAAAAGAATAACCATTAATGCGTAGCAGAATTATCATTAACTTCTGTAAAACCAAGAATGGATGACCATTTGGAGATTCTGAATGGAGCTTTGATGGCACAGAGCTGGAAGTAGAATTGCAACCATATTATGTTAATTACAGTGTTTAGAAGGTTTGCAAATTTTAGGTTGATGAATTCTGTACAAATCCTGAGGAACAGATGTGTGGGTTTACAACACTAAAGACCATAATCACACACACAGGGTAATATATGCGTCAGCCTGAGCTTACGACACACTATTCATGGTGGTTGAAGATGTGAACTTCTAAAAGCTGAATGAACAGTTTTGGGGGCTTGTGGCTGGTTAACCAATAAATAGGTTGCTCATGTAATATAATTTCGAATTTGTACTGTTGAGATGCTTGTGGTTATAGGTAGAAACTTTATTCCCATCGATTCATTCTAATAACGCCAAAGAAAATGAGCACATTATTGTTACATCGCAAAACATGAGTATTTTAATCAGACACAGAATATCTGATTTTCCAATAGATTGGCAACAATTTTATGAACCAAGAAATGTCAACCAACTCCCTTAAACTTGTTGTGTTGTTGTTGTTGCCTAATCACAACAATAACCCTGTTAAGTATAAACTCAGGCTGAACAATGAGAGGTTGAAGTCAGAAGGAATATATAAACAGCATCAAGGTTCACATCCAGAGACGGTCGACTAGAATTCAACCTTAGGATATCAATCTCACAGCAAAAATTACTTTAGGGGAAATGAGATGATATGAAGGGTGAATATGACGATTAATTACATTTATGTGCACATAACCAAAGAACATAATTTTGGCTTGTTAAAGTTAGCAAAATACACCTCATCGTGGAAGAGTTCTGAAAACAAATTGTTAAGTTTTTCAATAAATAAAAAGGACACTCAGATTTCAACAAATGAAATTCATTACACGAATATCGACAACTTGTCTTCAAACAGCCCTTCCATATTTTCTGAACAAAAGTACAAACAGCAACATGATGAGTTTATTCCTCGTTAGGAGCTAAGGACCACAATCCTCTCCATCGAAAGCATGTTGTGTCTGCTGCGATTCCGACCAGGTCGGAATAATTTCGGTGAACATCCATTTGGGCTTTCAGGCAACACGGACATAAAATATCTCAGAAGACTGTAGACGTTTCCTTACATGAGAATTTATCAGGGCCTCGTGATAACCCGACGCTCAGCATACTTCACATCATTCAAACATTCACACACATCACAGATGCTAAATAGTTTTATGCTTTTCCTTTACTTTTCGCCTGATTTCTTGGTGGTGTGACAGGTCTCCCAGCATTGAGACCACCATAGTTGAACTTCTTTTTGTCTGCTGGTTTCAGGATCTGAAAAGTAGGAAAAATGGAAGTGTAAATCGCAATGCAGCTCAAATTGACTAGAACAAGTATAATTTCTGGTTTGCAAATTATATCATGCCAGTATAGAATACATGACAATGTCAGCAGGCCAATCCAAAGCAACTCTACCAGAAAAGCATACTTACAGATGGACTACGGATACTAACACATCGAAATATTATAAAATTGCAAGGTAAATTGACTTTAAGAAAGGTAGAAAGGTAGACAATTTCCTTCACACCTGCTTCAGAGTGAGTTGTCACACATGACAATTGTCTGCCATTATAGCCATGCAAATTTATTTTTTCCTTTTAAATAAAAGGCTAATTGGCCAGACGTCCTACAAAAAAGGTGGCTTTGTTTGGCCAGTGGCTTTTTTCAAAATGAAAAGTTTTATTTTGGGCACAATCACTGAATCAAACTTCACTTCCATCAGTCTGTGTTGCTAACACATTAGGGTTGCCACGACTGAGTTTTCATAATCGACTAATCGGCCGTTATAATCGATGGTTAGCCGATTAATCGTTCATATATGCAGCCCATATTACACCCAGGTAAACACGTGATAACTACTAAATTACAATGACTACTTTATATTCAGACTGAACACAGTTATAAACTGTCATTCAGCAGGCTTGTCATTCTGAGGCCCCCCGCCCGTCATCGGCCACCTAAACTCAAATTTGCCGCGGCAGGTAAATGTCCTCCTCATCGCTAGGGGTGCGAGATATCACCGGTGCATCGCGAATCAGAGTTCTACGATACACGCACCGGTCCATAGCCAAAAAATCTAGCATCGCGATACACAATTTTGTTTATCTATTATCCATTATTCGTTCTTTAAAATTGCTATATTCACGCCGGAGAATAAGAATTAAATACAACGGCACGCAAAGAAGCATGATCAAGTCGTTCTACTTCAAAGCGCCGATTAAATAGGTCAGCCACCTGTTCGTCGGTCATGCGCGTGGGCGTTGTTTTTGTGTAAAGATTGATATACCATTGTCACCATTGGCACACAGAAGAGTTCGTTCATAGAAATGATGTCGCCAAAAGGCTCAAAATGTACGTCGTGCTAATCATTTGTCGTTCATCGGACTTGAACTGCATATTAGAAAATTAAATCATTCCCGTTAACAGTCACCGATACCCAATTGACATAAACGTATCTCATCGCAAGACTCGTAGTAAACCGCGTCAATACAGACAGTGTTCCGAACTTCCGACGTGGTATTTTTGGATTACTCCCCCTGGACTGTATTTAAATGAATTAAACAACAAACGTGGTATGTTTTTGTACTTGAAAGTCGTGTAATCCCATACGACCTTGGCCTTAAATAAAACATTCCAATGAACTGAAGTAGCTGGTATTGAAGGATTAGTCAAATTAATGAACTATTAAATAATGACTCTGATTGAATATATGTTTTTTTTTCAACAAATTCATGAATTCCATATGAAGGGCTGCATCCAGAAATACTAGGGTATCGTATCTAGATACGTATTGTATCGCGACCCGCATATCGCATCGCGACACTGGGCGTACCGCCCAACCCTACTCATCGCTATTCCCGCCGACGAGAAATAAAAAAAATATCTGCGCAGTCAATCAATGTTCCCTGTGAACACGCATCAGTCCTTCGATTTTAAGGCGCGCAATTGCGGAATCCGGAATCTTTAACTCAGCCATGCTTCAGATATGTACTATTTCCTTGGCTCGTTTATGTTCAGTCATGCTCTAGATAGTTACTAATCTAAGACCGCGAAAACGCCGCAGACTTCGATAGTAGCCATACTACCCAAGCTCTCATTGGTCAAACTAAAAAACTTCATCTTAACTGGATAACTAATGGCAGTTCTTCGCTCATCGATAACTTTCAAAATTTGACAGCTACGGCAGTCCGAGACTATTGTTTGATAAAACTGATAATAAAACTGATATAAATATGTTTTATTTGTGTTTCTGGGAGAATGATACTTGTGCATTATACACATGTTTGTCTTTATTCAGTAGTCATTTCATCAATTTTAATTTTAATTGTGCTCCCTCAAAAACGGCGCGCGCAAATCCCAAAAGCTCCGAGTGATATACGGCGCACCTACGTTTTCCAAAATCGAAGGACTGACTCATCGTGGTGCCATTGAAAGCGTGTGGAATTGTCGCACACTTTTTGAAAACGGACTATATAGTTTTGAAGAGAATCCCATTGTGTATCGATTGCGTCGCCTGACATATATATATAGCACTTAATTTGATTTCGCGGGCTTAGGTGTCTGCTGTACTTATAGTTTGGTTATTCAAAGTGCGTGCAGGCGGTTACCACTTTGGAGAATGTAATGCATGTAGCACTATTAAGTGACGATACAAACTTGTTACTGATAACAGTCCAGTAACTTTGAACATTCCATGTCCCGCGAATACTTCGTGACTGTCAATAATGGTGAACATTTTACAGTATGAAATTCGAAAAAATGAAATATATATGCATTCCGATGCACGTCGTTCATTATTACCAAACCATAGGAACATAAATTCACAGTTAAACATAATTTATAAACAATGACAAGGCCGTGACACGGCATAAAAGCAAAGGATGGTGAGAGAACAGGCTGTCGGGTGGTAAATTGTGCTACATACACTGTTAACTTTTACTTCCGGGCATGGCATTTGTGCATAGTACTACTTAAATAAACAACCATAGCCACACCCCCCTCCTGGGCGATTAGTCGATGAATGTAAATAACAGTCGACTACCACACCTGTCGAAGGTTAGTCGATTAATCGAATAATCGTGGCAAGCCTATAACACACCTAGTTTTATTTGATTAGACACCAGAATAATCAGTAATATGCAAAGCCTAAAAAAAAAGTTTCTACTTGATGGCTAAGGTCGAAAAGGGGCATAACTGTCAGAAAAATATAAAATTTGAACTTCATCGCAATTTCTTCATATGAAGGACATTTACCCGTACCAATTTTCATTAAATTCTGTCAAATAATGATCAAGTTATCATCCGAACAACAAACGTTTCGGGTGGATGGACACTTAATTTATAGTTGGGAGACAACAAAATTTGTATTTTCATTTACCACTGAAACAAATTAACCAGCATGTACTCGCTTCAATAAGGAAGAAGTGAAGGTAGAATAATGCTATGGGAATATTATCTCTTTTTAAATTTTACTACAATAAATCTATTGAACATAAAGAATTAAGATCGACCGCTCTTATCCACTGTCAGTGGAGGGATTGTGGCCCATACAATTTGTCAGAGGCAAAGTGCAAGTTCAACTAGTAAAAACATGTCCAACTAGAGGTGTGACTGTCCCAATGGGACTACGGATACCCCCCTGTTTTTAAAATACTAAGATGTATCACATGTCAGTAAACATTTAGTTAAAATAATAAAATAACAGTTCCCATTGCAGGTGTACAACCATAACCCTAATCTTAAACCTATTGACCGAAAAATGTAGGAATAAAAGCTTGGACAAAATTATGTATGTTGCGAAAAAAATAAGTCTAAAAAGGGGAATAACTGCACACAAAAAATGTCGGACAGACGTCATAATCGCTGGTTCACAGGTTCCCATGGTACTAAATATCAGTGCCAAGATTAAACAAGAGCTACGCTGGGCGTGCAATATACGCCCTCTCTTGGGTCGGCGGAAACTGGTAAAAAAGGGGCATAACTCTGGTAAAAATTGGCGGACGGAACTCAAATTTGAACTTGACCTGTGTTTTGGTGGGAGAAAGTAATATACCAAATTATCATTGAATCCGATAAGCTCTAGTAAAGTTATCATCCGGACAACAAATTTCAGGGATTTTCTAAGTCAAATTATGTCAAATAAGGGGCATAACTCCGGTGAAAATTGGCGGACAGAACCCAAATTCGAACTTGAGCTGTCTTTTCTCCTAATACACCCACATACCAAATTTGATTGAAATCGGTTCACTCTAACTAAAGTTATCATCCGGACAACAAATTTCAGGGATTTTCTAAGTCAAATTACGTCAAAAAAGGGGCCATAACTCTCGCAAAAATTATCGGATTAAAACGAAATTCGGACTTGAGCTGTATTTTGATATATGTAATCCACAAAAAAACGGGTTTTGCGTATAAACATTCTAAAATCGAGTTATCATCCGGAAACCAAAAAACATAAGAAAAACTGAATTTTCTGAGTCGAAAAAGGGGCATAACTCTGCCAAAAATGGTCGGACAGAACCCAAGTTCGAACTTGACCTGTGTTTTGGTGGGAGAAAGTAATATACCAAATTTGAATTCATTCCGATAAACTTTACTATAGTTATCATCCGGACAACAAATTTCAAGGATTTTCTAATTCAAAAAACGTTAAATAAGGGGCATAACTCCGGTGAAAATTGGCGGGCGGAACCCAAATTCGAACTTGAACTTACTTTTCGGCTAATAAACCCACATACCAAATTTCACTAATTTTGGTTCACTCTAACTAAAGTTATCATCCGGACAACAGGTTAACGGACGGACGTACCAACAAATGGGTAGATATGTGGCTTCGACCTATGTGGCTAGAAATGGTAATGTGGCTTTAGTTTTTATGTGGCTTCTCAAGTAGCCATAAAATTTTAAGTGGCTATCAAGTAGTAGATGGTGATAAAACTCCAGATTATGGATTCATAACATGTTGGAATTATAGCAGAAGAAGCTGATTAAAACTCAAAAACTTGCTCACAGCAACTGGGACAGTGGAATAGGAGAAACTGACAGGTCCGTGATTGGGTGGCTAGCCACATAAATGTCTTGTCAGCACTTGTCCGACATCTCCTATTGACGGGTCATGGATGTCTAAATCGATGGACTTTTTTTTCTCCAAATTTTGAGTGACTACAAAATTAAATAAGCTGATTAGGCCAAATAGATCATTTTAGAACGTCCATCTGAAAGCTGTTACGTGGCTAGCCACGCAACGGAAGTTATGCACATAAATATCCATTTTACACAATCTTAGCCACATAAGTAGTCATTAGTAAACATGGACGGACGCCCGGACGGACGGACAGACCAATACTATAATACGGCCTTTTTTTCAAAAGGGCGTATAAAAACATTGACCGAAAAATGTAGGAATAAAAGCTCGGACAAAATTATGCATGTTGCAAAAAAAGTTTCTAAGTAAAAAAAGGGGGATAACTCCACCAAAAAATGTCGGACAGACGTCATAATCGCAGGTGCACAAGTTCCCATGGTACTAAATATCTGTGCCACGTTTTAAAATAATTGACCGAAAAATGTAGGAATAAAAGCTCGGACAAAATTATGCATGTTGCGAAAATTTTCTAAGTCGAAAAAGGGGGGATAACTCCACCAAAAAAAGTCCGACAGATGTCATAATCGCAGGTGCACAGGTTCCCATGGTGGTTGATGTCTATGCCAAGTTTCACAGAAATTGATCAAAAAACAACTGAGAAAAACTCGGGACAAATTTGTGTCCACGGACGGACGACGGACGGACAAGCCGACTCCAGTATACCCCCCCTAACTTCGTTGCGGGGGGTATAATGAGAGATTATATAAACATACCTGGAATGAGCACATTAGCGTTTCATCTACGCTCATCATGGCACCAGCATTATCAAATTCACCACAATAGTTGGGAGCAGAAAACAATGTCACCAGCTGTCTCTTCGCGAAAAATTCATAACCATCTTCCACCACCTGAAAAACAGAAATATCAATCAGCAACACGTTTTAAAGAAGTAAGTTTAATATATAAATGAACCCACATAAAATGTAGACTAAATGTAAAGTTAATTCAGTAACATTTTATCATAAACTCGATTAAACACATGTTATTTCTCAACTAACATTTTAGTTGCTTCAAATGTTCCACATCGTAAATTTGTTTGTTGAACTCATTATATGAAAATGGCTTAATTTCCTACAAATGAAACTAGTCTGGCAATCAATAATTCCTCACAAGCAAGTGTTTAGTTAACCCTTTACCAAATAGTAATATGACTAACGTCATTACCTCCAGCCAATGTTGACAAGAAAGAACGTCGCCACCCCATCCAACAGAACTTTCTGGTGATGTCAAAGTTATTGTTACTAAATTTTATGGTGGCTCTTCTTTTATGAAATTATGTTCATCTGCATGGATGGGACTGGGAGTAATTTTTTTCAGAGTTGATAATCCCCCTCCCCAAGCATGATAGTATGGTGAATATTTATTAGGTTTTATATTTATATTTTATAACAATAAATGTAACAAACGAACAAAAGGTAAGTTTTGTTTTATCAACAGATCAATGTGACTTTCAGTTTCAATTTGTCGGAAAACTACATCACGAAATTGGGTGATTTATTAATGTTTTAAGCACTGGCTACGTGGTGAAATGAAACGTAAAATAAATCATCAAGTGGCATATTAATTCTTGGATAGTTACTTGTAAATTCAGTTACAATTGTCTGCATTATTAGTCAAAACTAGTCCACATTGTGCCATCGATTACATCGCAATTTGTGCATACATTGTATCATACGATAGAGAAAAGTGCTTTCTCAAATAAAATTTTGAGCAATCATATTCAATATAAAATGACAAGACAGTGCCCATAAGTAATTCGCAGTAAATGCAGCCTCGCACACTATTCCGAATTGATTCGCGCACTTTCAATTTAAAAATAGCCGCGTATGTCTCGTGAACTCGTGTTCAAATAAAGTATCTAATGTAATACAATGTCATCTCTTTGATTTTTCACATCATGATATGGCCAATTTACTGCAGTATTTCGCAGTGTTAAAGCATGCAGAATAATAATTTTATTAATCAAACGAGAGAACAAAACGGTCTATGCACATTTGTGCTGTATTTTATCATTGCTGCTATGACGTCGGCAAGGTTCCCAGATTTTGTCATCGTCATCAGTTGATCAATAAGTTCGATAAATGGTCAATTGATACTAACACTAAATCTAAGATATATTCTGTTTGAATTTGCAATGAATATCATTTATGTATTTAATACCGAATGGGTAATAGTTATAGCCATGATAAATGACAGTCCCCATTGTGCGCCCCACATGTCAACAACACATGTTCACAGGTACATATTTTGTGCGCATGTTATCAGTGGGCATTTCTTGGCGGTAGTGTTTTTTAAATTTAAATCATTTGGATTTAATCACGTGTCCATTCCTTTGTATTTTTCGATTATGTTGTGGAGAATATACTCAAGATTATGTATTTGTCAGTGCGCTTTAACAACATAATTTATTTGGGTACTAATCTAGGCCATCTCTTCAATGCGTGAAGAGAAAATAGAAAATTTTGTGGAACTTTCCGATCAAAACTTTATTGAATTGTCAAAATTGCTCACTCAATGTATTAAAATAAAATATTATTCATATGATCTTGTGATGAATGAGGGGGAAAAAGTCAAATCAAATTTCCAAACAGTTTTATTTGAGAACATATCCAGGGCCCAAAGAGTTAGAACACGGCGTCCTTAGTAACACCAACAGAGCAAGTGTCTTGGAGTTGAACTGTATTTGCTTCGCTGGTCAAATCATGATACTGGTCTTTTTAATTCAGGTGCATATTATTAATAGCTCAAAAACATAAAAAAGTCAAATAAATATTTAATTGGAAATAAAAATAAAGTTTGTAAATAAAAATCTGTAGAATAAAACTATATTAGATGACTGTACACAAATCGCAAATGCGGAGTACATTGATTTAGTTGACTTAAAAATAGCACCGCAACGACGCAGTTTTCATTTTTTTTTACGATTTCATTATGAAAAGTCGATTAATTGTACAAAATCTACCACAAAACCCAACAAAAACATAAACATTAATAATATAACATCATTTCATTGTTTACATTAAAAATAAGATCAATTTGTTGTGTTATAATGCAATATTTTTGTTGTAAACTATGACCGAAAAAATTTGCCAAACTCCGGGTTCTCTGGACGCTACGCGGCAGGGCGCTCTGGGGCTTTCTGAACGCTAAGGCCTAAAAAAAAATACATTTGTTTCTGCTAACGAGCTGAAAAAAATTAGGGTAGGTAGGTAGGCTTAACTTCTTTTTTTTTTGTCAACTTTTTTTTCTTTCAGTATCTTTAAAAATAACTGTATAATACTTGTCAATAACCCAAACTATGCACTTCTTAGCCCCAATCAGGTTAACCCAAATGACAGAGGAACTAAAAACTCCAATTCAATCTTACATATGCTTCAATATTTACATATATACTAGTCTATATACTAATATAGTCTTTGATAATCCTAATATTTCCCATATGGTTTGGCGACAACTGGAGTCAGTCCAGCACCACTGCACTGTCACATATTGGAGTGACCGTCTTGTACCGATCTCTTAATGATGGCTTCACAACCCCACCTTCTCCTCCGCATTCGGTGAAGGATCTAGGTATTTTTTGGGGACACCTGTTTTTGGGCAATGATATGCCAAAGACATAACCTGAAGGCCTGAGCGGAGGAAGGTCAGTGAGGGGTGACCCCCTGCTGATGGTGGGGGCTCTCCCCCTGGAAATTTTTTGAAAATCCATTGCATTTAGAGCTAAGGCCATCCTTAATAATATGTTTGTTTGCCCTCGCCCGACCGACCCTCATTTTTCCCGCCGACGGAAATTTTTGATTGGTGATTGTAAAAAAAAAAAAAAATTATTGTTATCGCCGCCGGACGTAGTCCGTACAGACCAGAATGAGTCTGTGAATTTTCTAATTTTCCGTGACAACATGCTTGCGTTTGTAACTGGGAATATATTTGTTTTTGGTTCACACTTCATCCGATGTTCCCTAGCAATAACCCCCTCCCAATCTTAACCAGATGAGTGGTGCCTGACATTTGAAAATGGCACCTGACATATTATTTATCTGTATGCCCAAACTTTACGTGCTGACAACATTACGGAATTTCCAAAACCGAAACGAAATGCGGAAGTATGACACTGCCTGTTATTAGTATCGCGATCCACTGTGAGGAATGGAGAAAAATACTACACCTATGGATGATAAACACAAGTTTTACACAACAAAATTCATTTGATAAGATTTTCAAACAATACCACAACATTAACCCCGATCGAAAAATATATATTACGTTCCGCCATATTCCGGTGCTAGTTTTCAGAACAACTGTTTTTTCCAGATATTATTTTTATCGCCGGGGAAACCCAGCGCCCACACAGAAAAATAATTTTGATTAGTGCCGGTATTCTTGCAAAAAGAAGTCGCCCAACGCGCCAATAAAGGCAACCCAAACAACTACATGTAGAAACTGTTCAAATTAGTGTTCAAACGATTAGTCGACAAATAATCGTCGACGCTGGTTTTTCGGGTAATCGACTCTAACTTCCACAGTCGACTAGTCGAAATACAGTATCTAATCTCATCAGCTGGCCTTGACAATGCATGGTTTCACTAAATGTGGGTCAGAAAAGCAGCAAAGATAGCTAGTCTATGTTCAAGAAGCTTTCCAAAGTCCAAACATATGTCCTAATGTCGAGCTTGACATAGAACTACGCCGAAATTCGCCAATGCGATAATTCAAGTTAACCATTATCATTACAAGAGCAGTAACTCTATATTTGACTTCTAAAAAGTACGTGGTCCATAAACAGTAAATATTAGGTCGCGGCGTACTTGACCGACGTCTCACGCATGTTCCAGGTTAATGCCACGTGGTCTTTGCATTGCGTCATTTAGTTTCTACGCTCGCGCACATTTCATACTCCCTATACCGCGAACGCAAAAATTTGTAGTGCGCATTTCTAACCAACACAGGTAAAGAGGGAGGGGCTTCCACAAAAGTGTTCGTCGACACTAACTGAGTCTAACTCTCTGCTTGCTACGTACGCCTTACGGAAGTTATGGCAACTTACAAAGTAGGCCTATGTACACATCGTATATATAATCATTAATAATTATAATGTGTGTCACACAGTATGTGTGCCACACAGTGTGTGTGCACGTTTTCTTTTGTTTTGTTTTTTATTTTGAGCTGACTCTGAGACTGAGTATCGTTTATTTTCTATACACTGGCAGGGAAGTATTTATTTGATTTCATGATTAACAGAAAATCCCTCAATTATTTCCTCAATTATTTATTCTCATTATCATCGTAGATTCGTAGGGAACTTATTTGCGATCGGTGGGTTTCTAGAGCACCGGTTCATTTGCAACAAAACCACGTGACGTGTCACGTGATTCAATTCTCCGATCACAGTAGAGTGTAAATAGTGTGATGATGGCACGGAATTTGAAATTTTCTTTCACATGTGCTTCATTAGTATAAGGTTGGTGATGTATTTGGCCGACTAGTCGACGTCGACTCGACTTTTGGTGTTCGACTAGTCGACACCAGAATCCCAGAGTCGTTTGAACACTAGTTCAAATATAACAGACGAGCATCACGACCAGTGTATTCAGATTTGCGTCGGGATAGAATAATGTCAATATACAGTGCTCAGCCAATGCAATTTTCGTACCGGACATTTTACGTACCGGACAAAATGTCCGGCGATTTTAAAACACAACCGGACATTGACAATTTTGCGCCGGACTTTGTCCGTGTCCGGCCACTTATTCTCAGCCTTGACTGGGATTCCATCAACAAAACAAGGCTTTAGTTGAGTGAACTTGAGTCAGTTTACAAATTACATTATTATTATATTTAATAATATGAATGGAGATCTGTGCTCTACTAGTATTATATAGATATTTAATTAATAGCTTTAATAAAAATTTAACGGGATTACTAGTAAAATACATAATTTGAATTAATGCTCCAAAATTACTATTCCCTTGGCTTCGGGGGTAAAAAATATTTGATTTGAGGAACCAACAGATCAAAGGGGAGTGATATTGCTAAAGATACATAATCCGAATTAACGCTTCTAAATCTCCTAAATAACTACTAGTATTTCTTTTGCTTCGGGGTAAATCATATTTGATTCGAGTCGAGGAACCCGCCCAACAAAGCTAAGGCCAAAAAAATAATAATACCTGTGTTTAGGGTTAAATGGTCTAAAATAATTACTAATTTAGGGTATGTAGGTAGGATTTTTTTTTTATTCTGAATTCCATTGGGTCATTGTCAATTCAATCTAGAAAGCTTCACAATTCAAATTAATTGAAAGGTTCAATACTAAATATTGATATCTTCAGTCCTTCCCACGAGGAAAACACAGCAAGAGCACTTATTTGCTCTCACAATTCAGAACACAGATGTAATTGCGCCCGTAATATAATCGTTAGTTGGGTTTTTCTCAAATACAATGTCATTGTGGGATAGACCTAGATATATATGTCCAGTTGCTATTTCACATTCCCATAATTTAACTGAGATGGGAAAGGTTTTTAATTTACCTTCAAATAGTTTAATATTGAATCAACGAGTACAGTGACCATGAACATTTTGACAAGAGGGACAAGTGCAAAGTTTAGCGCCCGTGAATTAAAAATTGCAAGTGCATATGGGTGTGAGAACAATTGCGCCCGTCTCCTGTGAAGGACTGTATCTTGAACTAGTATTCAAATAAAGGCATTGTATAAATACACATTTTGTATTACAACTCTGTTGTCTTCTGAAGCATGAAAATGCAAAACTCAGTTTGGTTTACACTTGTCAGTTGACACTTAGCAACATCACTCGTAATGAAGTCAACTCAGTGCATACCAGTAGATTTCTGAGATCATATTGATTTCACAGAGAAGGTCAATACTTAGCAGTGGAAATATAATCCTTTCAAGGATGTTTGTTTACTTTGTTAGTTGTTGCATTGTTTGTTGAATTTTCAATCATTAAATTTATAATAAAATTTTATCTTTCATTGAACATTCTTCGATATTCTTCAAACGATCCATATATATTATCTTTTGGTTCAATGGATTATGCTTATCCTGCTTGAAATGAGACTTACCATTATCACTCTAATTCATATAATAGGCTATTTTATAAAATTCAAGTGAGACACATACATAATATCAGGGTTTCCGCCAGGCCGGCTGCGGGTCCGTCACACGGACCCATTCCCCTCGCAGATGATCTGTTTGATTCATGCATGTACCAAATGTCAGTAGCAATATGTCGTAAAAAATTTTTGGCTGCAACGGGAGTTCGGGGGTTAAACAGAATACTGGTGAAAAAGCGGGTCAAATAGCGACATTAGATACAGCGTAATACATGTCGCTGTAACATCAAAGAATGCCGGACTGTTGAGTATGGATGTTTTTGTGCACGGGATTCCATGGATGAAACTACTCAGACTCGAAGACCCCGTCCTATCGTACAATTACATAATTGGATCAAAGAACACCCAATTGCTGAGTCGGGACATTTTTATGCACGGGATTTTCGTGGATGAAACTACTCAATGTTGATCATTTATCTTATTGCTGTATTTAATATCATTTGTTTTGAGTTCGATGTCAGTGAAGTTCCTGAAAAAAACATGTGATTCTCTACGTGTGTTGATTATTATGCGTATATTGCCATGCATACTCAACAAAATCCCAAAGTGATTTATTTCACAATAATACGGAACCTGTCCTGTCTTTATAGCGCGAATTCATAGTGACAACACCATTCATTTGAGCCATATTACACGCATGGAGGATAAACACAAACACATACCCACCCACCCCCCCCCCCCCCCCCCAATATGGAGATAAAGTCAAAGTACAGTCAATAATAGTTTCGTTGTCCCGCCTGGGTCCCCAATCAACGACGCACATGTTCACATTTCCAGCCGAAACTCAATTATATTTTATAAAACGTTGGCTAAAACTCTGTTCTATAGCTGCGGTCAATCGTCAGTTGTTGGCCTATACAGACTATTGAACAAGCTACGCGTTCCGAGTGAAAGACTTCGCTACCATTCGTATTTCGCCGCTATAAAAATATACTCCAGACAAACCCTGCAGTATGACGTCACAGCGCACAAAGAGTTTTACGATTGACAGAATACATGTACATAATCCTGTCAGTTTAATTTCCACGGACGCTACCTGAAATTCTAAAAAATAATTTATTCAATTCTCCTTGCGTGGTATTATTGGTCAATGCGTAGATGCCTTTTAGTGTTTATATTCATTATATCTTATTGTAAGTTATAAATGTGTAAACACTGTAACTCGTAGCTCGTTATTTATAGAGTATTCAATCAGACGGCAGTCTTATACGTACGTAATTACATGATTAATTATTTGTATACCATCAACAGAATTAATGCACCCACAGAAATGATCGACTTGCATAATATATGTAGCTTTGGATTGCTTTGTGGGACACTCAGGTGCAAGGAAATGGCTACTTTTAAGTGTCAAATAACAACATTTTCGCCTGACAGGACGAACCATGGTCGTCCCGTCGCGTTATGTGTTTCTCCAATACGGACTCATTTATTTCCCCCTGGCGGAAACCCTGATAATATACTACATTGTACTCTCGTGTCTGGAATATAAGTGCAGTCTGGAATATAAGTGCAGGGTGGAAAAACCGACCAGAATTAATATAAGTGCAGACTTGAATATAAGTGCAGGGTGGAAATTTTTTATGGAAATACAGGATATCAAAATTGTGTTTCTAAATTGTGTTAATATAATTTAATTAGCAAATTGGCCGGTTTCACATCGCAATATGCGATACAAAATCCCGGTACTGCGAACAACAATCATTTGTTCATTAGCAATACACCGAAAGCCGGACGGTATTAGCAGATTTAATAGCACAATTTGGATTACCCCCCTGGATTGCATTGCTAAAGTCGTATCTACATAATGACGTAGTGTCACGTGGCTCACGGGATTCCAGCACGTGGTTATTGATTTTTCTGTATGACGTATGTGCGCGCGGTACAAATCCATACTTCCATTGGTTAATTTATAGCGGAATCCCGGTTCCTGCATATTGATTTGTTTTGGTCCTTCACACGGCACATGGGCATGGCTGCGGATTAAATATACCGATTAGAATCGGAATTTAATCCCCGTGGTAATTCATAGCAAGCTCTGAATTGCTGCGTGATTTATCTTAAAAAATACTGCAAATGTACATGTATTTGTAATCGAGAGCATTGCGCTCTGCATGTTTTAAATCCATGTTCCCACCGGCACCGGTGTTTCGGGAGTCCCGCAGAACTTCGACTCATTCAATCGGCTCCCTGTCAACAATATTACTATGCTGTTGACACTTACTAGTACCGTGCAGAGATTTTATAAACAACACTCGATCAAGATTTGTTGTGGGGGAAAACAAAATCGCCTGTCAAGACCTGTCTTCCAAAATCACAATAGACACAATACACAAAATTAAATAAACGTGCAGACTGGAATAAGCTTCGTGCAGGGTGGAAAATCTTCCGAAATTTAATAAACGTGCATGCACGTTTATTCCAGACACGAGAGTAGTACAGAAGCAATGTCTATTTAGTTAGTATTTACTATTTATAGTACTAATCTCTATGTTAATTTTTCATTTGGTATCATGAGATCCCACCTGATCACCAGGTTGATTCGATCAAATTGTTAATGTTCCTGTACTGTATTTGATTGAAATACTGAAGTCTGAAGGCTGAATCATAACAAACCTGAACTGAAACTATTTGAAGTTTTCACAGATGAAAGCTAGATAAAGCCAAACATACTTTACAGTATGATTCCAACTGTTAAACTGAAATCTTTTTGTAAACTAAAATTTCTTATGTCAATATATATATTTTTTGGTCCAATTTTTTTTGTTTTGCAATGGCAATAAAAAGTTTAGGGTCGGGGTTTAAAATAGGGTCGGTCGGGTTAGCGGAAACAAACGTCTTTTTTTTTTAGGCCTAAATGGTCAAAGGATTAAATAGCTTTTGGTAGCTAAATACATGCCATCACATGTTGATCAAACTATGGATTAACTAATTTATCAATTATACCCAGCACCAAGAGCTTCAAAATTACCTGGTGAGCACGGCATATGAGATCCAAATCGTGTTTATGCAAGAATTTAGCAACGACTTCTGCACCAAATGTGAAAGAAACACCACGGTCATTTTCACCCCAACCCATCGTCTCCTTATCGGGATCTGACCACAGTAAATCACAGAGCAAGCCTTGATCAGGAACATCGGTGGGTCGCATTATCCTCCTGATTTGTTCCATAGACTGTAAATCGGGACTCAAACCTGAAGAGAAACAATTAAGCTGGTTACAGTAAATCATTGTAAAATTTTAGCGACATGGAAATTGCGAACACTATAAAGTGGAATTTAAAGATGTCCTGTCTGATTTAACACCCCCAAATTACTATTTCCTCTGCTTTAGGGGTGAAAAATATTTGATTTCAGTCGAAGAACCCACCCTTTAAAGCTATTAAATATAAATTTTTGCATTATAACGTACATACATGTATTTATTTTCTACTTTGAATTCCATATATGGTGATGCCTGGTCTTTTTTCATGCATAAAACATTACTAAATTGGAAACAAGTACATGTATACAGTATACAATGTATCCGTATGCCAACTATCACAAGATACTGTCAATTTTATTGAAAGCATTCATTTTCTTGTCTTTTATTTCGCTAAAGAGCGACTTACAAAATTTTGTTACGGTGTCCAAGCAGGTCCGTAATTATTTCCAGTGGAATTTTTGCTATGCTGAGAACAATTATAATTGTAGAAAATAGCTCTGAGATTTGAAAGGTGGGTTCCTGGACTAATATAAAATATTTTTCACCCCCGAAGAAGAAGAAATAGTAATTAATCGGACAGGGTATCTTTAAAACTGACATTATAGTCTGACATTTGCAGAACAATGTCCCAAAAAGGTAAATTTAGTGATGTTACACAGCATAGCCAAATTCACCCTCTGGGGACCTCATTCTGTGCAGGCCTCATCTTCTGGGAAGTATCTACTAGTATAGTCTCAAATTAACAATGTTTTAGCTACTTTTTCCCTTCTTTTCATTTGCAGAAGATAAAATGCATAATCGAGGTGATTAATGGGTGAACATCAAGTTCAACTCAGAAACTTCAATCTGAACCTAGGTCTCCCATAGCAGAATGAGGTCACCAGAAGGTGAATTTGGTGACAATAGCCTGCCATGCGGGATAGCATCACTAGAAACAAGCACAATGGAAACCAGAATCTCTATTAAATCTTATTGAACTAGTTAGGCATGGAGTAAGCCTTTGACTCTTTTATCAGATACATATTCTTACACCATCTGCAACTCATTCAATAATAGATTTTGATTCCGATGTGCATTCCATTCAATCATATGAACAGATAGAAGCAACTATGGTGCTGAACATACATGTATCAATATTCCTATCAAGTTGGATAGCATACATGTACACCACAACTCTTTTTCAATATTATATTAATTATGGTATCGTCAGAGGCTCAGAGCAAATACAAACAGCTTTTCATCCTTGTTCATCTAAAAAATTATTGTGATTTGTCAAATCAACTTACCTCCATGACAGCAGAATATTTTTTCATCTATTATAGCAGCTATCGGTAGACAGTTGAAACAATCTGTGAATGTTTTCCATAGCTTTATGTTATACCGCCTCTTACCTAAAAAGATCAGTTGTATTAAGTGAAGGCACAAACAATTTAGTTCAATCAGTAATATAAACCAGTTAAATGGTATGGTACAGTAATGCCCCAAATAATCGACTCCTTAACCGCAGCAGAATTATGGGTCATTTTCAGGATTTAGTCGGAAATATGGCTTGTTGCCATTGATCGGAAAGCTCTCAGTGAGGGCATTAATGTAGTTGCTTAACTTCCTGGTATATCAATATCAGTAAATATGATATCTGTTAATCATTGATGTTTCAGCAATAATTTGCCAAGACAGCAACTGCACTCAGTGCCATGCACAGCAGATTCTTTGAAGTAACGTGTTCCAGGAAATAGTGTGCGGTGTTGAATGATACATACCTGTGCAGTGTATTGAGTGTGTCGCATGCACCTGACTGTTAAGGCTGTACCAATAACTGATTTGTTTCCTGTTATTGATTCTGAATGATTGTATGTCATTATCATCACTATTAAAGCATAATACTTTATACTATTGTATTGTAATGTATATCTTGTACTGTGTTGGCTTGTTATTCAGTTCATGTCTCATGTATACAATGCAATAAAAGGGAAGTAATTCGATATATATCTTGTCCCCGGGCTCTGGTATAACACATGCTTTCTCATGTCTGAATGAGCACTGCTCAATGGCGGAATGTTGATAGGTCAGCACACCCCTACTGAAATAATACCACATGCTGCCATGAGCTTTCCAATAAATTTGTTTGATGTTTAAACTAATGTCTCACCATGCCAGACAAGCTGTCTAGTATCTACACTGTCACTATGAGACAGACAACAAATGTTTAACACTTTGACGATGTTGTGTATACTCTTGATGCATTTATTGCGAGTGTTAATTTCATTTGTGTACGACGTAATTCACTAGAATTTACGACAATTAACTAGTATAAGATACCACAACAATCTAAAGAGTGGATATTGGGGGTGTATCGTTGGTGACTATATACATGGCCTGTATCGATATGTGTATCGTCCCATCCCAAATCACATCATGGAGCTGAATGTAACTTGTGACAAAAAAAAAAAAAAAATCATCCATCAGACAATATATGGGCAAATTCAGTTCCTTCAGAAGGATACATGTATATGTTCAATCTATTAAGACTTTTAAATGGCCTTACTTTATGTCATACTCACATTCATCATAGAATCCATAAATTCTGTTGATACTAGCACATTCATGGTTGCCTCGCAGCAAAAAGAAGTTTTCTGGATATTTTATTTTGTATGCCAGCAACAGGCATATTGTTTCTAATGATTGCTTTCCTCTGTCGACATAATCTCCAAGGAACAGGTAATTACTTTCTGGAGGGAAACCTCCATACTCGAAAAGTCTGAGCAAGTCATAGTACTGACCATGGATATCACCTGGAAATAACAAGATGGATCATGGTAAACATTAAATCACTGTCCCAGAAGTTTAAACCCTTTCATGATTAGGGGTGCCACGATTAATCGTATAATCGATGAACCGTTGATAAAACCGATAATCGATTACAATTTCCATTGTCGATTAATCTGCATTATTTTGAGGTCGGAAAATGCCGGGTATTATTGAATACCGTGTTTGTTTTACACAGTTTAATCTACAACCGAAAGGTTAACATTTGATCGCGTATCAATGAGATTACGAAAACATGAGCAATACTAACTTATGTTGCGAACAGTTGGCAGTTCATTTGATGATGCGATATGGTGTTGTACCCACACATACATCGTTGTATTTAGCTCCTATTCAATATTTGAAACAAAACAACTGGGACAATTTCCTATTTTCGTGTTACCGATTTACAACTACGGTGAAATCCAAAATGGAAATAAAATGGTCCAACGAGGGCCATTTTTTGTTGGCCTAATCACTATATTTTGCATTTAATTCTCAGAATGCTGGATGACACTAAAAGAAACTTAAATGGCCTTAGCCAGAATAATGGGTATATAAAATAGATTAAGGAACAAAGTACAAGTACTCACCACATATCTTGAGAGGGGCCTCCAATTCTAGAAGAATTGGCTGACTGAGGAAGATCTCCCTTGATTTCAGACACAAACCCCTGATTTCTGCCTCAGTTAGTTGAACATTCTTCCCTGGCCTTGAACCCCGAACTGCAGGTAGAAACAATGAATACAAGTGATTTCCCTCGAGATGTTGCAAGATTAAGCAAAATATTCATGTCAGAGTAGAAACATACACAAAATTTGTCAACAGAGCGTTTGTTAGCCCTTTCATGATGGGAGCTGCGCTGGCGCAACATTGAAGACCATGTGCATTCTTGTATATATTTGAGTCGACCATAGGTCGCCTCGCATATATAAGAGAATGCATTGGCCCAAATTTTTTTTTTTTAATTTTTTCTTACATTCTTGAACAATTTTATCATTTTTTCTTACATTCATTTCCATTTTTTTATCATTATTTCTTACATTCTTTAACAATTTTTTCTTATTTTTTTAACAATTATTTAATAATATAAAATTTGTTAGGCCAATGCATTCTCTTATATATGCGAGGCGACCTATGATCGACTCGCATATATATGAGAATGCATTGGCACAGGGTTTTGGATTTTGCGGCAGCGCAGCTCCTGCCATGAAAGGGTTAAGATTATTTATGGTAGTAGATAACCATTACTCTGTGGAGTTGGATATTCTGGGATCAAGTATGTACCTTATGACAATTATGCTATTTTGAATTGCTAAAATCTCAACAATTGATTTCAGGATTTTTGCATACGCATGACTGCGATTATGTCGCAAGTGGAGGTAACCCAGGATACGCTACGATTTCAAATGTAAAATCAAACAGCTTAATATTTTTTTTACTTTCGATCATGACGTGAGAATGCGCAGTCCAACTACCGGTTACTTCCTACGACGGAAATCTTTCCACTTACGATTGAATCGTGGTTATCTGAATGTTCACTTAGCCAGACTAATAGTTAAGGCATTTTTCTATTGAATAGACATGATTTAGTGAAGATTTGAAATTTAGGATAGAGAATTTTCACCCACAAAAATCTGAGAAGGGTGATTTGAAAACATTAAATTCCTAAATTCCTATTGAGTATGACAGAATCAAATTGGCAGCCCGATTCGTGAATTGAATCCCGAGGCTTTGCAGTCCTCGTCTTGGCTATACTATTATAAAAGTCATATAATTATAAAGGGATAACTATGTTAGTATATGTCTTTGTCGGTGGATTTTTATAAGAATTTCCAACAGGATACAATTTTTCGTCTATTTTTTTTTTTTTTGGCGAATTACTTTTTCACAAGTCCTTCAACATTACACCGAAATACGAGTTCAACTATGACGTTTAATTAAGAAATGAATCATATAGTGAATAGTGATCGCATTGCCAAAGCTGTCCTGCAAAACAAGTTGGCGGGATGAGCATAAAATGGCCACATATTTGACATTTATGAAAGTGAAAAGTTGATCTTCTCTCGTTTCAATCTTTTATGACATACCCTCTAACAACCTGGCTATTATGCTGTCGATATTTAACTTGTCAGTATCGGCCATTACAAAATCTATATTTCAGTGGTATTCCGATAGCTTAGTTGTATATTGTACGGCCGATGATGTCGGATTTTTAAACCGGTCCAAAAACAAAATATTCGACAGGAAAAGATGGCGGCCGTTACGATGGCGTATGGATACAAAAGGGAAATAAACATTGTAGAAAATGTAAAAAGTCCCGATTAATCATGGCACTATATTTAATAAAACCATTTATAATTTGAACTAATTAAATAAGAAAAGTGGGGGTTTAAAGAAATTATATATAATATATTGTAGAGATGCTATCAACAGACATTACATTGGCCTGCTTTTCATTCGTTGTTGCAAAAACTAACATATCTCTCAGTGAGTCTATGGATTCAAGATGGTGGACTGAGTTCGACACAGGTGTCACAGTTGTCAATATAAACACTGCAAGGTGCGCGTTCTATCATGAAAAAAATTAGAGTGGGAAAACACATATTTCATTGGAGAGATGATCCAGACACCAAATGAGATTTTTTCGACAACGATTGCCTCTTAAATATGACGATAAAACGGAAAGGTAAATTGTAATTTCAGTTCATTATAAAATTTATATTAAAAAAAAAATCAAGTTTACGAAAATAATTAAAACTTTCAAACAATTAAACAGGCCCGATTGAGTAATGTACTCCAAATTCACATTTTTTCTAATAAATGAACTGAGGTGCTATTCAATTTTGTTAAAGCACAATCAGGGTCACTGCATGAAGATGTGTCAAAAATCAATCTGTCAATTTACCCCTGCCCCCTTTTTAAAATTTTATATACGGCCTATACCGGTACACATGATATGGGATTGTATAGGCCTACCTGGTAGCATACCGGTAGTACCAATACACATATATAACCGAAGCAGCAGCCCCTGTACAATTATCTCTCGACCACCATATATAACCCTGTATAATTATGCAGTCACCCATACATACAAGGAGAAACTGGCCCAGTATAGCTGAATAGGTCACTCTCACCGGTTTTCTGTGATAAAGTTACCCAGGTTCCTAATTTTGTGATAAAGTTACCCAGGTTGGTGAGAATTGTGATAAAGTTACCCAGGTTAAGCAAATATCACAATATCAACTCGATTTAAAAGTTACAGAGGGAAATATTGTTCAGTTTTGGCAAGTAATAGCTAGCCCTTATCAAGCATGCATAAATTAAGACATATTAGTACTGTACGTATAGTTCGTCATTTTGATCACAAAAATAAATAATTTGTTGCTAAACATGAACTATTATTAACCTGGGTAACTTTATAACATTCTTCTCCAACCTGGGTAACTTTATCACAATTTCAGGAACCTGGGTAACTTTATATCACAGAAAACCGGTGAGAGTGACCTATTCAGCCCCAGGCTGCTGGTACTACTACTAGTGGTAGGTTATTGTTTAAAATTTTCTAAAAACTTTGTTTAAAATTGAGGTGGTTTAATTACTTCTAAGCAGTATATATTGGCAACAGTGAAGGCAGATTGGAATTAAAATTTACAACATACATGTACATGATACAGGGTTGGAAATTTGGTTAAAGGAATTTAAGAGGCGATTGGGCCGGGTGTTAAACTTATTCCAGGTGTAGTCAGAATAAATTTAACATATTGTCAGCCAAAGATAGACCCCTATCTAGCCAGTAGCCATGTTAAAAGGTGCTGTATGTGCAATTATTATACAATGGATAAACACTGAGTTCACAATACAGGTGAAATCAGTAGCATATATGCCACGTCATCTTTCCCCTAGATAGTAGATACCATATATATTCCCCCCACCCTGGATATATCTCCCACCACCCATGACGAACAATTAATAATTACTTTAACACAACATACCGCTATACTTAAAGTAATTGACCACCAATAACGTACGTGGTGTCACCCCGTTAATATGGCGGTACTATACCGCTGTATCCTCCAATACCGTGGTACTGATACCGCTTGTTAACGCGAACAAGTATGTGTGAGTAAATACCTCCCCTCAAACAGTTCCATGAAAATCACGGCGGTATTCAACAAAATTAATGCGGTGCCCGCTAAAAGACCGCGGTATCATTATCGCCCAATACCGTAACTCCACCGCCATGACCGTCTTGATATCACTACCGTTTATTACCGGTATCACCGCGGTCATGACCGGGGTATCACCCCGTTTTTCTGGTCAATTACTTTGAGAATAGCGGTAGATGTATTTAATTAGTTAATTAATTTCTTGGCATTTCATGGCTATACATGTATTTTGGCTACTAGTAAACCAAAAGAAGCAAACAAATCTGGATGTGAATTTTTTGTCATATATATAGGCTTAATGGGTTGGGGGGATATCCAGGCCTGGACATTCCCCTAGCTCCCCAAGCTCCTGTAATTATATATATATAAACCAAAAGAGGTAACAAAATCTTGAGGTGATTTTTTTGGTGATAATGTACATGTAAATTGTGTGGGCTAATGGGTGGGGGGGGGGGGGCATGGCATTTCAAACAGGCAAGTTCAATTATTGATGTTTGGGGTACAACCCCAAGGCACGAAGCACCGAGCAGGAGGTTGTTGGTCCAGGTAGTAAAGAATTTTAAAGAACCCCGGAACCAATGAGCTGTCAAACCCTGCTGCAATGCATGGTAGTCGGCTGATGAGGGCACTCTTTAGTCTTGTTTTCCAGGGCAGGTTCATTCGAATTTGAATTCCACCCCCTCCCCAAGATATATAGACCCAAACTACGTATTCTTGCAAAAAGTAAATTTCTCAGCATTTCATGCCATATACTAGTACATGTAAACCAAAAGAAGCAAGATTTCTTGATGGGGAGGGGAGGGGAAGATATCCATGACTCGACACACACCAAAACAACGTACTCGCATAAAAATGTTAATTTCTCGGCATTTCATTACCGGTACTATGAAAACCATAAGAAGTTAAATAATCTTGAGGAGATTTTGTCATACCGGTATACCGATATGTAGTCTCGACATATTGTGTTGGGGGTGTGGTTTAATCAAAGTATTCTAATATTTACATGTATGACATGCTATACGGTACATGTTTGTTTTTATCAAAATGACCATCTCCATCACCAATAATCTTTACAAATATACATGTATTGTAGGGAAAATCTACCCAGTGCTGCAAAATGCTATACAAATTAAAAAAATTAAATTGACTACTCTTGGGGTCCAAATAAGCATACAGTGCGGAATAAGAGTACATGGTGGACAATTCTACTGAATCCAATAAGAGTACGGGGCGGAATAACAGTACAGGGTGGCAATTTACAACATGGAAGCATGTCCATCTGAAATGCTTTAAGGTCAATCATATATATTTCTCAAATTATACACTGTTTGTTGTTATATAAGTTTCCAAACAGACTCCCATCAACATGTTTGCATTATCTTTTCCTGATCTGAGTAAAGGCTCCAGCAATTCTGATAGGACTAGAGTAGAAACTTCTTGACAATCCCACTTTTAAAATAAATATACGGACCCAAATAAGCACCATACAGGGCGGCAACTTTTCAAAAAATTAATAAGTATACAGGTATGCTTATTTTGACCCCAAGAGTAATGGGTGAACATCACCAACTTTAACCAGAGAACTTCAATTTGATCCAAGGTCTCCCATAGCTAAGTAGAATGATGTTCCCAGAAGATGAATTTGGTGATGCTAGCCCGCCTTGCAGGATTGTGTCACTAAATTCACCATCTGGGGACCTCATTCTGCAAATGTCAGACACTAAATTCAGGCTTGATTCAGCCCTGTTTATTTGTTCTTCGGCTAAAAAGCTCTACACATAATTTGTGCACATTAATTTAATTGTGTAACGGCAAAGGCAAACACAGAGAACGCAGCATTATTTGGTGTTCGTTGCAATAACCATGTAACTGGCGACGTATCACACATGGGTCACATTTATTCAGCTGTTTAATTGACTGTCGCATTGTATATGACTATAATATGGATTCGGATATTGTACACGAAAACCGCGATGTATACCCTGACCAGTAATATGGGGCCGGACACTATATGGTGGTATTGGTCCTACTCAAAGTAAAGTTTGTAGTGAAGTATTCATCGATTTCAATTATGTATAAGGCTTATAGTTTACAATTGGAACTTGGTCCGTTATCATGCCATTCATGGCAAACTTTGGTTGGGCCTGGTTTATCAAGATAATCCTTGTTATCTCAGTAGTCCTTGTTAAGTTGTTATCAGTAGAAATTTTGCTGTCTACAGACTTCCACAGTGCAACATAAAGACAATGTCTCCAGCAATCTGTTTCAATTTTGCACAAAACATTGGCAGGTGCTGAAAATTTCCTAGGCTAAATAATACCTGATGAAATTTTGTTTGCCTAGGCATTTGCTTCATCAGCCGATAGCCGAAACTAATTAACTGGGCTGTTGATTATAAGTACACAGCTTCATAGAAAGTACTGTATAACCAGTGTACCTGGTCTTATTTACCAATTTGATTTGAATATCAATTTATTATTTTATAGTCATAAAGATGATGAATACAGGAGAAATCAGCCCCGTGCGAAGTCGGCCCCAGAGAAGTCGGCCCCATGTATAACAGAACCATTGTTCAAAATAATTCTTTATTTATTTGATGATATGAAATCTGAAACTAAATAATTAAATAATAATGACAAAATAACATCATCATCAGCTTTGTTCCTGAAGCAGCAACGAACAGTAGTTAGCAGCTTTCTTTCATTGTCTGTCAGCAACTATCATTCTATTTTATAACTGATCCGCTGTCAGTGACTGCCCATACATGTAAGTGAAGTTTATTGTGTTGTTATAACTAAGAAAACATTGTGGACTTCACAATTAGACTACACTATCGCAATTAAATTAAGTTGCGGACTTCACTATTAGCCTACATATGTACATGAACACTACATCTGTATCTCAATCAAATTAAGCCGATTTAAGGCTTCATTCAACTGCCATCTAATTAATAGGGCCGACTTCGCGCAGGGCTGACTTCCCGCAGAGCCAACTTCTCCAGATCCCAAGAGGACAAAATGAATTTTGTTATATTCTTCTTTGTTTTCAGATTTTCGTAAAGCAGCTTCATTCATCCATGAATTTTTGCTCAAACTCAATGAAGACTCTGATGGAGCAGAGCTTAGAGACACACTCAACCTCGCCTTGCTGCACATGCAGAAATATTACAAGGCATTGCAGACAAGAAATCATGAGAAAACTTCCACATTGCCATTGTCTGCACGGGGGCTGAGTCCCATGACTCCTTTTTTTGATGCTCCTGATAAATTCCGATGGAGATGGGTTAATTTAGATAGTGCTAGGTTCTCTTCAGCAATGTCAGTTGAAGAGAGCATGAACTTCCAGACATTGCCTCCAATCATCAGTGCTAGTAAAGATGGAGACCTGGAAACAGTGGCAGAGATTATACAAAATGGTTCGTATCCAATTAAGCCTTCAAATAGTGTGTCTGTCATTTGCAGAATGAGGTCCTCAGAGTGTGAATTTAGTGACGTTATCCCGCACGGTAGCTATACATAAAATAATTGACAACCTGTAGCGTGGTGTCATCTCAGTAATACTGTGGTATTATACCGCAGTAACCTCCAACACCGCAGTAAGGTTACTGCTTCAACAGTGAGTGTACCATGGTTACACCACTATGCATGCAGTCATGGTTCGCAGGCATGAAAATAAAATGCAGTGATTCTCCTTATATCTGTGGAACTTATTAAAGGCATGGATGGCCCTCGTTATAGGTTAGAATTTAGAAATAACAGTTACCAACTTATGAAAATTTCCCCAAGAATATACTAATAGTATAGAATAATAATCGTATTAATGCGTTATTATCCACAAAACACACTTTGTGTGAGCCGAGCGTTCGTTTATATACAGCATGTAAATAGTGAGCGATAAGTAAAACACTCAACACCATGGCGATTGTTTAGGAGAGTGATTCATGGTTCAACTTTGAAATCTTGAGAGGTGAAGAATAGCGATAACTACATAGCGATAGCTACATGTACTAGCTACTGGTATGTGGTAAACAACTTGGTAGCATTTCTAACCAAAGTTCAATTATTGGGGGCCTCCTCAGTGTTGAGTGTTTTGCTTATCGGATACTCTTTACTTACTGTTTGTATGCATAACATGGCATTTGTTTGCATAACATAGAGTACTAACATAACAATAACATGCCGCAATTTATGATTGGTATAAGAACAAATTTGTCTATAATATAATATTATTTCTGCTTATGCAGTTTTAACGGATGTGACAATTTTAGCAACAATACCCACCGCCAACGCTTACCGTACCTTTAACAAGATCCTGATGGACGTTTCAGTTTCTTCAACTTTTGATGTGAAGAGTCGCTAATAGACCACTATATCATAACCAAAAGGTATCGTAACGCCACCGCTGTGACAGTTTCGATACCGCTGTGGATACCGTATATTACCGGTAATACCATGATCATTACCGGGGTGTCACCTCATTTTTCAAGTCAATTACTTTGATTATAGTGGTAGCATCACCAAATTCACCCTCTGGGAACCTCATTCTGCGGAGGCCTCAACTGCTATGGCAGACCTACACGTATGATCATATTGAAGTTCCCCAGTTGAAGTTGGTGATGTTCACCCATTAGTCACCATGATTATGCATTTTATTTTGTGAAAATTTGGGGATATAGAAACTGAACAGATAAGAAAGTACGAAAAAACAATTGTTAATTTGAGAGTATAGATACTTCGCAGAAGATGAGGCCTAAGCAGAATGAGGTCCCCAGAGGGTAAATTTGGTGGTGCTTGCCTGCTATGCTATGGATTATTGTTCAGATATTTGATTTTGTTTTCAAGTATATTTTCCTTACTATTTTGAATTACCGGTATGTACCTCCTAAGAGGTGTGCCAATTCAGACATCAGTCTTTCAAGAAATTCCCCCCAACCTGGGTAACTTTTCACAAAATATGAACACTTCCATGAATGGAGCTTCCTGAAATTTTGTGCGAAAACCCTGTGCCAATGCATTCTCTTATATATGTTAGTCTCCCATATATAAGAGAATACATTGGACATGCAATATTTAACTTGACCTTGTAAACCAGTGCATTCTCTTATATATGTGATGCTCCCTATGGGAGACTCATATATAAGAGAATGCACTGGCACTGGATCTTGAAATCATTAAATGGTTAGTGACCAATTGATCTCTACACTGGCTGAATTGATCGTTATCTCATATTCAACGAACCCAGACGGTCAACAACCTTTAATTTCAATGTCTTTTGTTACAGATCAGAGTACAGTCCATGAAACAGATGGAATTGGGAGGACAGCTATTTTCTATGCAATTCATTTTGAACATCTCAACATTCTTCATTGTCTGCTTGAAGGACAGTCTGATGTAAACATATCAGAACACGGTGAGCTAGTCAGGCCTTTATATTCCCACAAGTTCAAGTCGGTAAATTAGGTGTGCCAAAAATATGGAAATGTGCCCAAAATAAACATTAAAATGTAATTTTTGCCATTGCATCGAGCTAGGTTGAAATACCTGCAGTACTGAGAAACATTGAAATGTCAAATTCCATATTGATATCAACATAAAATTATCCTGGAATCGATCATTCTTGGAAATCAAATGCAACAATTTCTAGTTTTTGGTCTAAATTTAGAAATATTATCATCCTACATGTACCAGGATGCACTATAGATCACACTGCGGTGTCCAAATTACACTACCGGTAATCTAGAGCCTCTTACTCAGTTTTCCCTTTGATTCCTGATTGTGTTCTCCCATTCAGTTGTAAAATATATGTTTGAATGGTCCATTGACCATTTTAAGGATGTTCAAGTAAAATACAGATAAGTAGACGACAGACAGATAACAGTCCATGAATTCCCATTCATTCGTTTGTGTGATGTTCACTAATAAGCTCCTAAATTGATGTTTTTTATTTGAAAAAACATGCAGAAAACAGCTATGTAATGTTGCAGCTAGGCAAACAGTATTTACCTTGACCTTGTAAGCCAGTGCATTCTATTATATATGCGAGGCTCCATATGGGAGACACGCATACATGTATATAAGAGAATGCACTGGCACCGGATCTTTAATGATGCACCAGCACAGCTCCCATCATGAAAATTATGATGATCAAAACTTTATTGTAGTAAATTATAGCATTACATTGAACTTTCAGATGGTTCAACTGCCCTGCATTTAGCTTGTTGTGAATCAAATCAACTAGGAGTGGATATGCTTCTAAGATATGGTGCCGATCTGAGTCTCCAAGATACCCAGGGTAGGGCAGCCATACACTGGTCAGTCACAACTGAGTGCGCACAATGTCTTAGGGTGAGTTGATATACAATACTGAACTGTTCAGTGTACAGTAATGCCCTAAATAATCGACTCCTTAACTGCAGCAGAATTATGGGTAACTTTTCAGGATTTAGTTGGAAATATGGCTTGTTGCCATTCATCGGAAAGCTCTCAGTTTTTTGGAATTTAGTCGGAAAGCTCTCATATTTCCGACTAAATCCTGAAAAGTTACCCATAATTCTGCTGTGGTTAAGGAGTCGATTATTTAAGGCATTACTGTAGTTTACAAACTTTCTCCTCGAGTGAGATGCGGAGCATTATTAGCTTAACATGTCTTTAGATAAACTGTATAAAATGCTTGGATTGAGAAAGTAAACCTTTCTTTGAAGAAAAGTATTTGTTTCCACACTTTCACAAAACAGTTCTTAAAAACTCTGAAAATGAGTTTAGGGTAGGGGGGCTAAAATAGGGTCGGTTGGGAAATCCCATCCACATGACTAAAATTAACTTTGACCCATCATATTTTATGGATTTTGATTCACGTACCATCGGTTTTTACAGATCCTGATCAAACACCAAGCCGATGTCAATGTGCGTGACAAGGATGGATTATCTCCCTGCATGTGGGCATGTCGATTGGATCACATCAAACACTTTGAGATGCTAACGGAAAGTAACGATTTCCATGTTGATGAGGCAGACGGCATAGAGAGGGACATCATGGGGAGAACATGGATGCATTGGGCAGTCAGGAGAACTGACCCCCTCGAATGTCTGCAGGTAATTGTGAATAGAGTAATGCCCTAAATAATCAACTCCTTAACCACAGCAGAATTATGGGTAATTTTTCAGGATTTAGTTGGAAATATGGCTTGTTGCCATTCATCAGAAAGCAATATTTCCGACTAAATCCTGAAAAATTACCCATAATTCTGCTGTGGTAAAGGAGTCGATTATTTAGGGCATTACTGCAGATTATGCCATGAATCTATTGTATTGTTGTTAGGCCGTTAAACCCGGAAATAATTGGTAACATCCGTTTTGATTTCAAAATGTGTGGACTCGTTTGCAGAACAACATAAAACAAATCCACTAAAATTTCCCAATTAAACATGGCGTCCAAAATGGCAGTTGGTATCGAAAAATGGTTAATTTCTGCCGTAAGTGCACCAATTAATGCCAAATTCATAATAAATTGAAATATACACAAACAATGCTTAGTCCTAAACCATATCTGTTGAATGTCTGTCCCAAATGGTTGCCAAAATGGACAAAATTGTATGAAATTTAAATTTTGTGCAAAATATTGAATAGCTAGTAATAATTATAAGAGTGAACTTACCGTTGAATTATGTGAGGAAGAATTATTGGAGAGTATAAGAGAAACTTCTGATCAGATATATTACAAATTCTCTCTAATGTATCTCACAAGAGAGCAAGTGAAAGCAGGGTCTCATACAATGGTTAAATCTGGACATTTTGGTGACTAGAAACTGAAAAATAACACAGTTTTATCTGTAATGTTTATCTTGATTGATGTGATATATGTGTAATTAAGTTAAATGGGATTTAATAGGGATGTATTGATTCTGTGACCTTTTCTAGAAGCAGAAATATATGTACTCAGAGCAGTCTCACAAATGTGACCGATCATCATTTTATTTTGATATCTACAATATTAAACCTTTCTATATTCACTGCTATAGAACATATGTATGAGAGATATTAACAGAGTACTGGGTAAAATGTGTAGATCCTATTGTCTCTGTTTCAAAATAGTAGTCATAGCTACCTCCGATCAAGTGATGAAATACAAATATTTAACTTCTACAAAAATGCATGGTGGTATACTATGAATGCAATTTATCAAAACACAGAGTAGTAGCATAGACTGTCTTCACTAAATCCTGAACTTGTCCAAAATTGCCTACATACTCTGTTGCAGAGGCTGTTGATACCTGGAAATTGTATTTTGTTATATTCATCAAGGCCACACATATGCGAAACATAATACATTTTATGCAACCGCATCACCTCGTGTACCACTTCTCCCTAATGCTACACATATCTGCTGCTCATAACACCATAAATAGCAACGTTGAGTGAATGGTCAATGCTGAAATAACAGCTTTAACTCTTTCGCTGCCAATCTCGCATAAATGTGAGTTACCCAGTCGCTGCCAATAGCGCATTTATGTGAATTTCGAGGGTGCATCTGTCATAAGGGATGTAATTGTATTGTTTTGTTACACTACGGAGGAATTCGGCTATTTTGTATCGAGTGCTGGTGTGTGCTGACAATTTAGAAGAAAGGTCAGTCAATGTCATGCTACTCCTGAAGTTATATGAGTACAGTCCAAACCATAATATACCGTTAACTATTTCACTTTTGGTGGGATGCAATCGATGAGTACAAAATAAACATCATAATTGTTCCTATATGCTTTATTCTCTGATCCAGAATACATAAATGGATATTGAGAAATATAAATGGAGATAGTATACAAAAAATAAATAGGGTGAAACATGGAATATGCATGTATGTACATAATATACATAGACTCTCCGGTTGACATGCAGCCTGATCAATATTACTGGGTATAAATACTTAGTGACTTTTGTAGAGCAAATCCGTGCTCATATCAGCAGCATTTTCATTTTCTACCACAACCACTACTACCACTCTCATTTTCTCAATCACCACCGTCATCAACATAGTCACCATAATCATCATCATCTTTGCCACCATCATATGTACTTCACACCACCATCATCATCATTATCATGGACATCATCATCACCATCATCATCAACATCATCATCATCATCATCACATATACTCGACATCACCATCACACCACCATCATCATCATTATCCTCATCAGCATCATCATCATCATCGTGATGATCACTCTCAGCATCGTCAGTGACCATATTTACATCATCATCGTGATCATCATCACCATTTTTCATCATCATTATCGTCATCTCCATCTCCGTAGTCATCGTCGTGAGATCCATCGTCACCGGCATCGCCATCACCGTAGGCGTATACATCATAATCATCCTAGTCATCATCAACGACAGCAACAAAAACAACAACAACAGAAACAATAAAGCAATAACAACAATGTCACGTTAAGAAAACCCCTGGTTAATAATACGGATAAAAGCACACAACCTTCGCAAGGAAGCTACATCCGTCATGTTCAGAATATCATTCATGATTATTGTATTTGGTCGGTCCAGACATTCTCTTGGCAAATACCGTGTACGTTGTTCAGTAAATTTCTTGCATTCAAACAAATAATGAAATTCGTCACCGACCCTCCCATCATCGCAAATGGTACACATGTCGTCGCATCCAATGTGGCATGACCACCGGCTGGTTTCAATTGGTAATCTATGATTGCTTGTGCGAAATTTACACAATGTGGTTCTATTTCTGTCGTCCAATGTATTCAAATATTCTTCAAAGTTAATGTCATGCTTGAATATGCGATATATTTTACCTCGTGTTGCCAACTATCTCTGTATTTGCTAATCAGACTACATTTCACATACTCTAAGATTGTTTCTGGAAACGACAGGTGATCAGTTTGTAGGAGGTGCCCCTGACCACAATTTATCAGAATAAGTCGGATCTTTCTTATCCACAAAAAGCTAGGCAGAGTATTTTTATGAAATGTTCTAGCTAAGTTGTATAGGTTTTTACAGTATCTGTTTCCATTCATGTTCATTATTTTAGCCCAATACTTCACCATTCTGAAATGGATTGTTACGTCAATCGGTGATCTTCCGCTTTCGCCATAAATCATGAAGTTTGGTGTTGAAGGTTTAAGTTTCAGAATATGTTTAATGAATTTCCTATGAATATTTTCAAGTATATGGTTATTACCGAAGCCCCAAATTTCACATCCGTATGTGAGAATCGGTAATACTTGTAAATCAAATAACTCAAACTGGGTTTTGACTGATAAACAGTGTGTTCTTGACTTAGAGATTACAGAAAACATTGATTTTGTGGCTTTAATTGCAAGTAATTTTTTTGCTTCAGAGAATGAACCGGATTTAGTAAGAACTATGCCAAGATAATTGAATTTTTTAACTATTTCTAGTTCCTTTCCATCGTACATAAATTTTGCGTTTTTTTGGCTTACTTCTTTTTGATATTAGAAGAATTTTGGTTTTCTCCACATTTACAGTAAGTTTCCATTTTTGGCAGTATTTATGGAATATATCTAGCTCATTTTGAAGTTTCTTAGGAGTTTCTGCCATTAAGACAGTGTCGTCTGCATAAAGGATTACAAACAATTTCAAAAAAACGTTGATTTTATTTTCCAATTCGAAAGAAATCTTTTTGAGCCCAATAACGCCTTCGTTAGTCATGAAGCTTTGGAGGTCATTTAAGTAGATACAGAACAACAGGGGCGATAAGTTCTCGCCTTGTCTGACTCCAGACAGACAGGGAAAATAACCAGACTTATCGTTACCCAATTTCACAGATGACTTTATATTAGAATACATGTTGTGTATGACCTTGAAAATTTTTCCAGTAATGTTGTTTGCCATGAGTTTTTGCCATAGACCTATTCTCCAAACTTTGTCAAATGCTTTTTCAAAGTCTACAAATGCGCAATAAAGATTTGAATTTATTTCCCTTGTCAACTCACTTAGAATGTGTAATAGAAATATGTTGTCAGTTGTAGAATAACCTTTGCGAAAACCTGATTGGTTTTCGAGAAGTGTTGCATTTTCTTCAACATAAGTATACATTCTATTTGTAAGAATTTTCGTGAATAATTTTCCAAAGCAGCTCAATAACGTTATGGGTCTATAATTTTTTGGGTCCTTCATGTCGCCCTTATTTTTGTATAATGGTACTATTGTTCCTATTCCCCAGGCTTCTGGTATACATCCTGAGTCTAATATAAGATTGAACAGTTTACATTAAATATCTACCATGTTTTCCGCTGTTGCTTTTAGGTATTCATTGAGAACCATATCTTCCCCAGGCGACTTATTATTTTTCAAACTTTTCAAGGCTGACTTTATTTCTTCAACAGATATTGGCCTGTTTAATACGCTATCGTGATCCAAAGAATTACATTTGTATTCGATGTCGATATCTTGAGAATGTGTTACAGAGTTGAGCTCTTTAAAGTATTCCTCAAGAGTATCTATGCTTATTTGCGGAACGGCCCTTTTTACATTTCCGCCAAGTTTTTTCCAAAATTTTCTAGGGTTATTTACTTTCGTATTTGTCATTTCGCGAGATATGTGATCTCTATGCTTTGATATGGCAAAATCTAACTCCAGTTTGTACTCTCGTGACTTCTCTCTTAATACATATCTCGCATCTTTGTTCGAGAAACGCCTAAAGTCTCTCACAGCTTTTCGATAGCTTTTCCGTGCCGATCGGCATGACCGAGTGAACCAGGGTTTACTCTTATTTTTGTCTGTACACTTTTTAGTCACACAATTAAAGATACTGTACCATATGACAAAATACAATAGTTTTATGTACAGTAGTAATATAAAGTTATTATACAATGTTGTGTACAGTATGTGTTTTTCTTGTACGAGTCCAGGTTGTAGTGAAAAGTCAAATTGGACAAGACCAGCCAGTGTCGAGTCCAATATGACTTTTCACCACAACCTGGATGAGTACAAGAAAAACTCATACTGTATACAACATTGTATAATGACTTTTTTATTATCCATCTATGTTTATCCAAATTTTGGAAATAAAACTTGTGTGGTTATTTTTGGTATTTGTCGGCACTTAATTCTCTATAAAAGCCTGTACCGTATATTGATCATCAGAAAGCATGATTTGGAAAAGTAAACACGGAAGTGAGAAAAAACTCAATGCGGAAGTGAAACGTCTGCTAAAATCCATCAATGTTGCGCGCGCATCACAATTTCACCGATTCAATTCGCAATAGAGTTAATTCGTGACGTCACGGAGTCCAATATGAAAAGTCATATTGTACAGTCGGGAGTCCAATATGACTTTCGGGAGTCCAATATGACTTTTTCCAGGACTATCACGTGGCAGCTTTTGCCCAATCAGAAATGGTGTTAGTTATGGGATGGATAATAATACTATATATACAAACTATACTAGTGTATTACTATAGTATACAATGTTATACGGTACAGCAATAAATTATCGTTTTACTACAGTACAGTATAAAATACTATGCATCTATGATCTACCATAGTAATAATATAATACAAAAACTGTCGAAAAACATAAATTGAAACAAATCCAAGATGGCCACCAAGGTTACGTAACCACGTAACCCCTATGATGACCCCTATGACCTTGAATTTGTTTCCACAGCGGCTGGTGATAGATCTTTGTCATACATGTATGTACCCACATGTGAAGTTTCAACTAAATACCGATATACCCGATAGTCATTGCATACAGTGACCCATATATACATAAAATATGTGTATTTACACCCAGAATGCTTGGCACCGGGGAGAATATCCATGTGGCTGGGTGGCAGCAAAAGAGTTAAATGCTGATCACCTAATATATAACACAATTACGTGGATGGTATTGATAAGATATATTCGTGCATGGTGTATTGTGTGGTAGCAAATTCAAGTAGTAAAGTGTCGACTGAAGTAATTTGAACAAATTGTCCACTAAGAAACCGGTTTGATAGCACATGAAAATTAGTCTTACATAAAATGTATGATGTACCATCTCTTTGATCTGGTGAGCTTCGATATATAAGAGAATACATTGGCCTGACAATATTGTTAATTAATAGAACATTAACATTCCTATCACTGAAATACTATTGTTATTTTTCAGTTTCTGGACACCACTGCACTGTGTGCATTATACACTAATGAGTCTATAAAGGTGTTATCATCCAATTCTTGTCTCGAAATACTATTGAAAGAGTTCTAATTTGTTATGAAAGCATAGGCTCAGGAGAATGACATCATATATTTTTTTCTATAACCATCCAGATCCATCAGTGATTTTTCAGATCGCGGGTATGGATTTTGGAGAAATTGTCATGTGACTTCCGGTTAGCAACTGTATGGAGATTACCAAAACGCAGAATCGGACCATCGCGATGAAAATTAAATTAGCTACTGTGCAAGGTACGAAGAATTCCTATGTGATTTTGGACTATTAGTTTCATTTGGACCAATTTCGTTGGTTAGCTTAATGAAAACCAGCGAAGACGTCATGACAAGGTTTCTGACGTCATTTACGTCATTTTGGTAATTTGGATTTGTGGGCTAGAATCCAGACAAGATTGCACAATCCACGACTTGTCTTGTCATCTCTGTCAGGACCACTGCCTGATGTTATATACATTATTGTTAGCGTTATGTCACGATAAAAGGAAACTTTGAGACACAGCAAGTGTGGTTGCTCCACTATGTGCCATGAACGATTCATATTATTCTTCATTATCACATCTCTTTCCAGACTCTGCTCACCAAAGATACCTCCACAATCAAAGACGAAGACGGTAAAACTGTGCTACTCTTGGCAGCTGAAATGGGTAGGTGCTATAATCATGAATGGTGATGACATCAAGTCTGGATTTAATGTGTTTGACGTTTGCAGAATGAGGTCCCCAGAGGGTGAATTTAGTGACGCTATCTGGCAGAGCCGGCCCGCATCAATAAATTCACCCTCTGGGGACCTCATTCTGCTGAGGTCTCAACTGCTATGGGACTTCTGGTAATTTTGTTGTCCAAATATAGGGCATCAGCGCTAACTATTATTAACAAAGGGTTTTACTGAGATCTGGTGGTCTAGCTTGAAACTTTTTGGCCAAATTTAATTTTCTTTGGGCATTTACGAAAAATTCTGGCCATTGGCCATTTTGCCTTCGACTGCATGAACCCTCAAGCCTACAGATATTGTGTTTGTCATTTGCAGAATGAGGCTTGGGGAGGGGTAGGGATATCCGAGGTAGGGAAGATATCCTGTTACACAGGGTAAAACCTGTTACGATTGATTGTTTAGCAATAACAATAGAGTCGTCATGCTATAGCCAGATAAAACCAGGCATCGTAGCAATATCATATTTATTTTCCAGATCAAATGATTCTTTTTCAACAATGCTTTTTCATTGAAAGTCGCTGAGCGGATGATATAACAATAGGTTAATTGAGTAAAGCGAGCAAGAAAGTGTGTCAAATAAAATAGGATTATGACAATGTGTTGACTCATCGTTTTGCTGTGTAATGTATCAATACAAACCTGATCTTGATATTGCTAAACATATGTCCAAATAGCTTAATGAATGACAGCACATGCCTGTGATCAAGGCCTAAAGTGGTCCCTTTTTAACTATTGCCCTCCACTCTGAATAAACCCTTTCATGACGGGAGCTGCGCTGGTGCAACATTAAAGATCCTGTGCCAGTGCATTCTCTATTATATGCAAGTCTCCCATAGGGAGCCTTGTATATATAAGAGAATGCATTGTTAGGGCATTGTATTCTCTTATATATGTGAGGATCCCTATGGGAGACTCGCATATATAAGAGAATGCATTGCACAGGTTTTTCAAAAATTTCAGGAAATTTCAGGAAGCTCCAGTCATGAAAGGGTTAATGAAGTTTGACACTATTTTAGGTTCACTACCAAGTTGTAAAGCTATTATTGAGATTGGAGGACGAGATTGTATCAACGAAAAAGATAGCACTGGAAGGACACCACTGCATTTAGCGACAATGGGAGGTCACGGTGAAATTGTGAACTACCTGCTGGAGAGTGGAGGTGAGATATAATTGTGAATTATAATGCATTATATGTTAGATATTCTATTGCTGGAGTGTGGAGATGAGATATAATGTACAATTCTAATGCATTATACGTTAGACTGATAACCAACTTCTGGAGTTTGTCCGGGATGCCGGAACATGAAAAGTGCAGTGAACATATCAGCAAGGGCAATCACTGAATATTTAGTAAAAATGTGCCATTCAATGAAATTATTTGATTCAAGTAACATTTTCTTCCATCAGTTCAACAGCTACATGTATATAACTGTTATATAATAAGTTTTTGGCCACATTATATATATTTGCTTATGTTTAGATTAAAGTGATGTGAAACGTAAAATGAACCTCACAATTGAGTTCCCTGCGTTATTCTGTGGAAAGACTGAATAAAATAACCCCTATACACGAAATGCCCAAACCAGATATCAGTTTGTACTAATTATACGGCCAAGTAACTGACTATTTACTTTCCCTCAATCGGGACGAATAATTCCACTGTAAACGCGAAATAAATACACCAATCAGTTGTCTTGTGCAGTCGCGGAAACACCCGAACACTTCCGACTTGATCGGGATTGAGTCGGCTTTCGTTCTTCGAAAATCGTTTCCGTGGAGGGAGGCTATTTGCTGGAATAGCGTAACATCAGCTTAATAAAACGAAAAACAAGCGGTAGTCAATTCGAATGGGAGGGATATATAAAAGGAATTATTGCCTGATATCACCAACGGAAGAACATTGACCGAGTTATGAAAGAATTATAATCAAAGTGGTCATGATCGAGCAAGGTAACAGTTGAAAATGTTACTATTTATAGAAATTTGTAATTGTTGACAGATTTTATGATCGGTCTACAGCAGGTACAATCTCGTGCAGAAAGAGTTGTCTTACATGTTTATTTCAAACTGTTTAATTACCTGTGCAATGCTACATGTGTGCCATATTGCTATTCACTATTCTAGTACAGACCGTATTTGTTTGGGACAGCGATGGTGATATTGATATCCATATGGAATTATGTTTTCTTCAATTTTTGAGTTTATATAGCCCCAAATAAATATACCATAAGATGGACTCAATCATTGACAGTTAAAATTGGATGGAAGTAAAAAAAGTGTTGTGTATTTGCACTAAGTAAGCGCAATTGCTTTATGCTTAAGCGCAAATATTTGTATGCAAATAAATAATAAATGTAAAAAAGACCCACCCCCATGTGATTTGCTCTAAACTCAAATTAACTCAGGACATAAAACATCACTCAAACATAGGTGGGGACCCCACCCAGATCCCATACTAAGATGGATATTCAGACTGAGGAAACCAGTTGAAGTTAGGTACATGTATTTGCTTAAGCATAATTCATTTCAATTATGCTTAAGTGTAAATGAAATCCACTTAAGCGTAAATGAGTTACGCTTATTATAAACCGTAATTCATATACACTCCCATTGAACTCCACATACTCAAGCTGAAATGGATGCAACCACATTACTAATGCCACTAAGTTAACATACATGTACATCAGATTATACCAATACATATAAGGTAAGACAGCCAATGAGATTATTGCTCTTAATATAATTCCAATATATTATGATAACGCGTAAGTCAATTACGCTTAAGCATAAATGATTACAATAAGCCTAACTGATTTATGCTTAAGCGTAAATTATTTACGCTTAAGTGCAATTAGTTGAAAATGTGAAAATGAATCATTTGCGCTTAAGCGCAAGTATATGTCTATCAATATATTTGCGCTTAAGCGCAAATACCTAACACTCCCTTACTTCCCTCTGATTGCGAATGATCGAGTCCATCTCATAGTATATTATCATGGACCCATAGTAGTAGCCCCATATAATACTGAAACATTGAAGAAAAACATTTCCATATGCATACATGTATATCAGCATCTCTGTCCCTGGTGTCCCAAGAATTGGTGCCTCACTCCCAGAGCTCTAGTATATTTTATTAAAGGGACATCTCCTACACAGATATATACCATTTCCATAAATATGGAATTTGGGGTTACTGGGGACTCGCTTCCCTCATATGGTGTTATTATTGACTTGAAATTGGGGAAAAACCCCAATTTTCGTATTATCAGCATCCCTGTCCCCAAGAATTTGTGTCTCCATCCCAGAGATCTAGTATATTTTATAAAAGAGATATACATGTATCCTGCACATGGTCCATAAAAGAGATATTGTGGTTACTGGGGGGGGGGGGGGTTGCTTCCCTCATATGGTGGGTCTGTGCCATTTAAAATTAATTCAGGGGGGGGGGGTGATATCAATGCATATTAATTTTTATTTGTGCAAATGATTTACATTGAAGCGCAAATGATAGATGTTATTTTGCGAAATATTTGCGCTTGATCGTAAATGAATAATAAATGTTCATGTATGGGAGGCCAAATTCACATTTAATAATTAATTGTGCTTGAGCGCAATCAATTGCTCTTAAGCGCAATCAATTGCGCTTAAGTGCAAATAATTACACTTAAGCGCAATCAATTTCTCTTAAGCGCAATCATTGCGCTTAAGCGCAATCATTGCGCTTAAGCGCAATTCATGGTTATATGTAACAAAACACCACTGGTGAATAAATAGGTTTATCCATAACTTGGCATTAACTCCTATTGACATGTCACCTCTTGGTTTCATTGGTTTGGATGGGTAGGGAGCTAGCCCAACTTCTTTATCAAAATGACTGACTCGCAATAGTATCACCTTCTGTTTTAGTTGGAGCAACTCGTGATAGTATTATATTATCTTCGGTATATATTAGTTGGGGCTACTTGCAATAGCATTACTTTCTGTATTGACATTGATTTTCAAAATTTTTCTTCAATTTTCAAGTATACAGGCACACCATATGAGGGAAGCAAACCCTCGGTGACACCACATTCACACTATATGATCATGGAAATACTATAGATTTGTGCAAGAGATGCTGATTTAATGAAGATAAACTAGAGCTCCAGGACTGAGACACCAAAGCTCCAGTAATTATACACACCATTTTTTGGACAGGGATGCTGATAATATGAAAATAGGGTTTTTTCCCCCTGATTTAAGTCAATAAGTAAACCATGCAGTAATGCTCTAATTAATCGACTCCTTAACCACAGCAGAATTATGCATAACTTTTCAGGATTTAGTCGGAAATATGGCTTGTTGCCATTCATCGGAAAGCTCTCGAGAGCTTTTCGATTAATGGCAACAAGCCATATTTCCGACTAAATCCTGAAAAGTTACCCATAATTCTGCTGTGGATAAGAAGTCGATTAATTAGAGCATGACTGTATGAGGTAAGAAAGTCCTCATGCAGTGACACCGCATGCATGTATAGGATATTACCATATAGTCCAGGAGATATTGGTCAACCTCTGCACCCCCCCCAGGACTCAACTTCACCCCACTAATTTTCTTCCTTAAGGTATCCTCTAATTTTTTTCACTTGTTAACAAGAAAAAAAAGTGGCCGCAGAGACTCCAGACAAGATGGCGTCCATCATGGCGGCCATTTTTTTTAAATGCACCATGTCTCTTTGATCGCCGTTATAGTAAAGATGATGTCACATGCGGTCTTGTTTTCAGCTCGTTTCGTTATGCTAATATACAGCCCTTACAAATTAGCCAAAAATCCGACACCAGAATCCAATATGGCGGCCAAGATGGCCGCCGAAATGTTACCACCTTTCGTTTGTCTCTGTGGGAAAATGTTGGCATCTTTGCGTCATGTTATACATTTATCATATAGAGGAGTCATTTTCGACCACATGGGGACCATAATATACATTCAGTGCGGGATATTTTTGTCCGATATCACGTTTTCCCCAAATGCCGGTATAATAGGTCAAAGCCGAATCTACGTTAATAATGCGATGTAATGTTTCGAATCAATGAATGTTATTGCTATTATAACAACACCCATGCATATATATGTGCAGGAGATACTCGAGCTATGATTCCTCTTATACCTGAGTTGAGGAATATTTACCCAAATCCAAGATGGCGGCCAAAATGGCCACCAGAAATAAAAAATCGCCGAAAATCGCCGATTTTAACATCAGTGAGCATTATTGTCATGAAAACTCCACACCTGCTTACTATTGTGAGTTGGAAACACTTAGGCGATCAACTTTCCTTGTACCATATCCAAATAAAAGTACCCCAAATCCAAAATGGCGCCCACAATGGCGGACAGATTTTGAAAAATCACCGAAATTCCCTCATATTCACATCATTGGGCATTATTGTCGAGACAACTCCACCCATGCTTACAGTTGAGTTGGAAATACTGAGGTGAAGTTATTACCTTACATCTCATGCAAGAAACTGTTTTCCAAATCGTAGATGGCGGCCAAAATGACGCCCGAAATTTGAAAACAAGTCTACATTCCTTTACTTTCTTACGATGGGCGTTATTGTTTCGCTATTTCTATCCACCATTACATGTTGATATGGAATAGTGACATGAAGTATTCATTAGGGTTTGGGAATTGATACTCACAGCCAATATCGTTGCTAAATTGGCGGCTACAATTTGAAAAGAATCCGATATTTTCACATCTTAATTTCACTTTTTGTCATAATATCGGTATGTATGGACGAAACTGTACATACACCATCTACCAGTTCAACTTGAAGGTATCAAAATGCATAACATAGCTCGTATCCTTCTGGAAAGATGAAAACCACAATTAATATCGCGATGTGGCATTTCGAAATCCATTCTCCACTTAGCGCCGATAATGGCCGTAAGCGTAGGTGCTCCGAATAGTTATATCAGAACAATTACCTGATAACAGATTCTGATTTGCCACGTCACGTCCATAGTTATATGGACCAGCTTCCATTTCTTTGTCTGATAAATCTAGGTAGCTCACACCGACAACGTATTCGCCACTTCCTGGGAGTAGGGTCCCTCTAATCATAACGTTTCAAACAATTCATTTTCCGGTGTCTAGCTTACGATTTTAAATATTTGCTCAATGTGATATTTGTGCGTCATCTTGAACTATGAAGGCATATGACCGATGAGTATACAAGCTTACAGAAGGTCATCTCTATGTATGTGTCTCATACCCCATGGGGATAACGACATGTACACCTGGCGAACCAGTTAGCTAGTCACTTCCCAATAGATGGTTCATCAACTCACAAACTCAGCGAACGTATTGGCATATGTTGACAACTTCGACAGTGTTTCGAAGGTTGCTAGCTGTCTCATTCCCTTGGGCAGATGTCTATCTGCTAAGGAGAAGACCATAGTGTACAGACTACCACACTTCTTGACCATGATCCGAAGCAACCTGTGTGACGCCCCGCATTTGTCTCGTCGAATATCTCCCAGCAGAGAGAACCAATGCTCGCGGTGCTAGTTTATGGACATGCGCCATGATAGTGGGAATGAAATGGGCCACGGTATACACCACCCCTACACCTGGTGCATGTTTAAGATATAGAATGTCATGCGTGTCGGTTTTATTTGGTGTGGTAAGATTGTATTTCCACATCCGTTTCGAAGCCTTTCTGATTCAACTACGTACATTTTTGTCTGGATAATACTATGCTAGCCTCCCTCAAAACAGTTGGATGGACTGAAGGATAATGTCTTTATAGCATGAATGTATGCATTTTTTGTTATCCTCTCTCAGTGTTAGTGTTATTATGTTGGCGGTATTATTCAAGAAATGTCAGGAACTGTGGTGCATTTATTTCACTATGTATTTAAAGAACAATTTACAGTCTTGATGGCAATGGCTGTGGACGTTGGGAAACGCGACCTTTATGGTCATATAGCTTTATATATATAACTTTAGAATATAACAGTTAATGTCTCATGCAGGAAAATGTTCGCAATGGTGATGTTACCAAGAAATCACTTGGTGTACCAACGTTTGTTGAACTGAATGCAAGAGCATTTGTACTTTCTTGAACCATACCACCCAGCGTGAGTATGACATATCAAACTATCAAAGGTATTGCCTTTAAGACTATACTCCAGTCTTGGTGGGGCTTATACAGCAGTAGCCAATGGCACACGCCTGGTCCAGCTGTTTAAGAACGGCTTCCAAACGGATGGGAACATACCATCTTAGCATACAAGGAAAGCAAAGCCACACATGAGATCCTGTCTGAATCTAAAACATAACAAAATAAGGGGCGGTGCAGTCATGGTCCAATTTCATTTCCACTATCATGACACATACCCACAAACTAGCACCGTGTGTATTGTTATCATCTGCTTGGATCTGTTCGGTGAGACGATTGCTGGACGCCAACAAGCTTGTTCTTATGATCATGTTCAAGGAGTTTGGGTATATTATGCATTATGGTCTTCTACGCCTTAGCAGAAATGCATCCGTCAAATGTCGGGCTTTCAACACTCGAAGCCATATTCAGAAGTTGTCCGGGTACGTCAGTGCATGAGATGAGTATGCGAATTGATGAACCATATATTGGGAAGTAGCTGTTTGGGAAGATCACCAGGTGTACACGTTGTTATCCCCATTGGGCAACCAAAACTGACAATACGCAGATAGATAGGTCCTTCTGAAAGCTAGTATACGCATCGACCGGATACCTTTCTAGTGTATCGCACAAGATGATGCCTATACCCCATATGTAGCATCTGAATTATACCATAAGCTATACCACGAATGAAGCTCGCTAAGAATTCCAAGCTTTCGAAACAAACACGTGAGCTGGACACCGGCATATGTATTGTTTGAAACATTCCGATTAGTGGCACCCTTCAACAAAGAAGTGTAGTAAACTGTTTTTGTGAGTGAGATAGATTAATCGGACGAAGAGACGGAAACGGGTCTAGATAATGCTGAATGTGGCAATTCAGAATAAGCTCAGGTACTGTTTTTTTATTCTTGGAAGTCATAATATGACTATTCGGCGCACCGATATACGGTTACGGCCAGTATGAGCCCTTAGTGGAGAATGGATTTTGAAATACCACATCGCGATTGTGGGTTTTCATCATTCCAAAAGGCTACGACTTACATTGGAACTAATATATGGCTTATAGTATGTACCGTTTCGTCTATACAAATCGATATTATGACAAAAAGTTGAAATTAGTATGTGATAATATCGGCTTCTTTTCAATTTATGGCCGCCAGTTTGGCCGCCATATTCACTGTGAGTATCACTTGCCAAACCCTAATGAATAATTCATACATATCAACATGTAATGGTGGGTAGAAATCGCGAAACAATAACGCCCATCCTAAGAAAGTAAAGGAATGTAGGCGTATTTTCAAATTTCGGTCGCCATTTTGGCCGCCATCTTTGATATGGAAAACCATTTCTTGCTTGAGATTTAAGGTAATTACTTCACCTCAGTATTTCCAACTCAACTGTACGCATGGATGGAGTTGTCTCGACAATAATGCCCAATGATGTGAATATGAGGGAATTTCTGTGATTTTTCAAAATCTGTCCGCCATTGTGGGCGCCATTTTGGATTTGGGGTACTTTTATTTGGATATGGTAGAAGGAAATTTCTTCGCCTAGGTGTTCCCAACTCACAATAGTAAGCAGGTGTGGAGTTTTCATGACAATAATGCTCACTGATGTTAAAATCGGCGATTTTTGACGATTTTTTATTTCTGGTGGCAATTTTGGCAGCCATCTTGGATTTGGGTAAATATTCCTCAACTCAGGTATAAGAGGAATCATAGCTCGAGTATCTCCTGCACATATATATGCATGGGTGTTGTTATAATAGCAATAACATTCATTGATTCGAAACATTACATCGCATTATTAACGTAGATTCGGCTTTGACCTATTATACCGGCATTTGGGAAAACGTGATATCGGACAAAAATATCCCGCAATGAATGTATATTATGGTCCCCATGTGGTCGAAAATGACTCCTCTATATGATAAATGTATAACATGACGCAAAGATGCCAACATTTTCCCACAGAGACAAACGAAAGGTGGTAACATGTCAGAAAAATAGCATATTTTCACATTTCGGCGGCCATCTTGGCCGCCATATTAGATTCTGGTGTCGGATTTTTGGCTAATTTGTGAGGGCTGTATATTAGCATAACGAAACGAGCTGAAAACAAGACCGCATGTGACATCATCTTTACTATAACGGCGATCAAAGAGACATGGTGCATTTAAAAAAAATGGCCGCCATGATGGACGCCATCTTGTCTGGAGTCTCTGCGGCCACTTTTTTTTCTTGTTAACAAGTGAAAAAAATTAGAGGATACCTTAAGGAAGAAAATTAGTGGGGTGAAGTTGAGTCCTGGGGGGGGGGGGGGGGGGGGGGGGTGCAGAGGTTGACCAATATCTCCTGGACTAATAGTAAAGGCTAAAATCTGTGCAAAAATACATTAAAAACATCATACAAAAACTTACTAGAGTTCCGGGAAGGCGACATCAATTCTTTGGATAGAGGAATGCTGATAATATGTAATTAGGGATTCTCCTTGTTGAACACATACTCACAGTTGACTGTTGAGTACAGGTCAAAATTAGCCCAATGCTCATCTTGTGTTGCTAGGTGATACACCAGGTAATGCTAATAGTTTATGGGTAGGTTAGATAGTAGTCACAATTACGCTTAAGCGCAAATGATTGCGCTTAAGCGAAATTGATTACGCTTAAGTGTAAATGCCCTATTTGCGCTTAAGCACAATATATGGTATTTGCGCTTAAGCGCAATCAATTGCGCTTAAGCGCAATTCATTATTAAATGTGAATTTGGCCTCCCATAGAAATACCTTATCTATATGCTATAGCGCGCATATCCTACAGGTCTGGGTGAACCACCGATCAATCAATAATAGCCCGATCGGGCTAAAATAGACCGATCGGGCTAAAATAGACCGATCGGTCTTTCACAGCCAGCCTGAATCTTGGATAAAGGGAGTAGGCCTACTCTAAATTGTTCTTTCAAGTGAAATGGGCCTCCCATAGTGTTACATGAAACGCCTTATCTATATGCTATAGCGTGCATATCCTACAGGTCTGGGTGAACCACCGATCAATCAATAATAGCCCGATCGGGCTAAAATATACCGATCGGGCTAAATTATACCGATCGGTCTTTCACAGCCAGCATGAATCTTGGATAAAGGGAGTATAGGCCTACTTTAAATTGTTCTTTCAAGTTACAACCATTTTTTTGTAATAAAAATTATTCTGATTTATTTTGAAACTAATGAAAGACAATGTATAATTTATTGCTGGTATATTCATAATAAATTTGAACAAATCTTCAAGCAAACAAAATTTCAATATTCAAGAAATCTCTTACAACAGTGTCAGGATGACCAATCGATCTAGCTCAGCACAATTGGTCTATTGTGATGTCAGATATTGCTTATAATTTACATTTACAGAAGTCAATAATTCGCATGCAGATAACTTCACCTTGTATTAGGCCAAATATGTTGACGTTAGATTAGAAGGCAGAATTCCCAGATTTGTTTACCTGGATAATTTTGGAGATGTGCCAATCGTCTTTTGCACATTGTGAATACGTAGGCCTACTCATTCTCTCATAAATTTGCAAAAAATCCATATATATATATATATATAAATATATATGCAGAGTCAGAGTGTGAAAACTTTGTTAGTTGCCAATTAATTGTCGACATTTTACTTAGAAAACTTGAATGCAAAAACTATGATAGGCCCCCTATTATTTTTTTTTTATTCTCTCTTTTTGTTGAATCTACTTTCGTTATTACCGACATGCCGGCTATTGTTTTGGCTGTTCTCCCAGTCGTGCGTGCCAGCCGATCGTCGTTATTCGGGCGGTTACGATTTCCTCCGAATATCATTCCATGACATCCACGCGCTGATTCGCTATGAAAATGTGTTAGTATCTGAGAAGATTTCTTACTCTGATCGCAGTTTTCCACAATTTAATACAGTACCACACTAATAATATGCCACATTGGGGTTTTCTTTCTAGTTTTTTATGACCTTTCTTGTGGTATATCGGGCACAGTTCTGTCTGACATCAAATATATACCCACCGGGAGTGAAGCTAATGACTTTAACATGAGCATCGATGATTGTAATGGACATCTGACTTTATTTGACAACCAAGAAATAAATATCCAGCCAAATAATTTACTCTAATTACTTCTAATTTGTAGATCAAATATCAATATACAATTTTTGTACACTGGGTCTATGTCTGTTTTCAGCATGTTGTAAAATGACTGGAGAAAACATGGAAGATGTGATGCAATATAAACATCAAACAATGAAGAACTGCCTCACCAGCATGTGAAATTATTGCGTTATGCCCTTTCAGCGTCCAAATAGATGGAGGTCCAATTATCAATAGTGACTACTCTAAGATGTCATAAACCAGCTATTGTTGGACCTGTTGTTGTGGATAAATATGTTACCTAGATCCACAAATTCACGTCCCTATGAAATGCTCTTTTTTATAAGAAACCATGAAAATTGATGTCGACGAAATCAAGTCATTCACAATATCTTGCATTTGACATCTGAGATAGACATCTTCATTTTGTACTTTTCAGTCGACCTTGGATTAACTGATTCGTTTCATGCTACTGCCTGGGAATATGCCCGGAATCGACAACTCCACTACTGCCAGCTCATCATTATGTCACACCAGAGACAACGATTCCAAAACAATTCAACGACGCCAATATTCAATGGTTATACATTGGATTCTCGACAGTGGATAAATGGGGATGTTGGTCGAGACTTTGATAGTTACTCAGTGGTAAGATTCATTAATATTGCAATATTTTTTTTAAACAGTCTATTAATCTGTTCAACATGCAGTTGCATTTAACGTTGCTATGCAATTGATAGCCAATGTTAGGCCTGTCCCAATTTTGTTTTAACCTTCAATAATTGAGATTGAAAAATCTAATATATTCATCTAGACATAATAAAAATGATGCATATATATCTGTCATTCTAGGTATAAATATAAAATAGGTTTCCTATTATTTTGAGTATTATTTCATATGATTAGGGAGGTGTTTTGGGAGTAGGTAGGATCAGGGAAACAAATTCTATTTTTATTATGGCCCTATGCATTTGGTAGGCAGGCTTCAGATCTGGATATCATGTGTCTGACATTTGCAGAATGAGGCCCCCGGAGGGTGAATTTAGTGACGCTATCCTGCACAGTGGGCTAGTGTCAACAAAATCACCCTCTCAAAACCTCATTCTACTTAGGCCTCATCTTCTGGGAAGTATCTATAGTCTCAAATTAACATTATTTTTAGTAACTTTTACCATTCCATTCAGTTTCTATATTTCCTAATTTGCAGAAGATAAAATGTATAATCAAGGTGACTAATGAACATCAATATCTTCAACTGGGGAACTTCAGTCTGATCTTAGGTCTGCCACAGCAGTTGAGGCCTAAGCAGAATGAGGTTCCCATAGGGTGAATTTGGTGACGCTAGTCTACAGTGTGGGCTAGCATCACTAAATTCACCCTCTAGGGACCTCATTCTGGAAATGTAAGACACACTATATCCAGACTTGCTTCTGATCCAGTATCCTCCCTCCTGAATCAGGAGTGCTGATACTAATTTGCAAGCCTGCAAATAGCGTGTCTGTCATTTGCAGAATGAGGTCCCCAGAGGGTGAATTTAGTGACGCTAGCCCACACTGTAGACTAGCGTCACCAAATTCACCCTCTGGGAACCTCATTCTGCTTAGGCCTCAACTGCTATGGCAGACCTAAGATCACCAAATTCACCCTATGGAGAGCTCATTCTGCTTAGGCTTCATCTTCTGGGAAGTATCTATAGCATCAAATTAAGATTTTTTTTAGTTACATTTCCCTTCTAGGAAGTTTCTATATCCCCTAATTTGCAGAAGATAAAATTCATAATTAAGGTGCCCAATGGGTGAAGATCATCAACTTCAACTTGGGAACTTCAATCTGATCCTAGGTCTGCTATATCAGTTGAGGGCCTAAGCCGAATGAGGTCCCCAAAGGGTGAATTTAGTGATGCTAGCCCACTATGCGGGATAGCGTCACTAAATTCACCCTCTGGGGACCTCATTCTGCATATGACAGACACGCTATTTGCAGGCTTGCTTATGTGTGATATTATTTATTACAGGGATCTAGTCGAGCTAGTAGTATGCCTGTAACACCACCACATCCACCCAAACGGCCTCGCGCAGGGAGGCTTCTCGGCCGACGAGCTAACAGTCTGACATCTCCGGTCCGTCAACATGCGGTACCAGTAAGGGACAGAGATGCGTCAAGTGATGTGGGACCACCACGACAAAGAAAAGAGCGCATTGAGGTATCATATCTATAATTTATCTACTTGCCAACCTTCATAAAACCAGTGTTTTGTTTTTATACGCCCGTTTGAAAAAACGGTCGAATTATGTAAATGGGTTGTCGTGCCGTCCATCTGTCCGTCATCCGTCTGTCCGCTTTTGGTTTCCGGATGATAACTTTAGATTGAATTGAGTGAACTGAACCAAATTTGGTATGTTAGTTTACAGATACAGTTCGAATATGGGTTTCGTCCGCATGATTTTTACTGAGTTATGCCCCTTTTTTTACTTAGATTTTACCTGATTTGCAGTTTCCGGATGATAACTTTAGATTGAATCAAGTGAACTCAACCAAATTTGGTATATTAGTTTACCACCTCAAAATACAGATCAAGTTCGAAGTTCGTCCGCATGATTTTGACTGAGGTATGCCCCTTTTTCGACTTAGATGTTACCTGATATGCGGTTTCCAGATTATTGTGTTTTATTTTTGTTTTTATTTCATCTTAAGTCAAGGGTTTCAAACAAATGAATTAAACCTTGCCCCACTCTATGCCAGAAATGGGCGTATTATGCCACGCCACGGCGGCGTGCTCTTGTTTTTTAAGTTCCTATATAAACATCTATCTTCAGATGTGGTAACCCAATGTGATGAAACTTTTGGATTATAATCTCTAGTGGGCTAGCATCACCAAATTCACCCTCTTGGTACCTCATTCTGCATGGCCTTATCTGCTATTGGAGACATAGACTCAGATTGAGGTTCCCAAATGGTGAATATTGTGATGTACACCCATTGGAAACCTTGATTATGCAATGTGTCTCCTGCCAATTTGGGAATATAGAGAAACTAAACTAAAAAAGAAATAGAATCTAGTTTCTAGATAAATTTTATAATAAAGAAGCTTTTCAGAGAAGATGAGGCCTAAGCAGATTGAGGTCCCCAGTGGGTGAATTTAGTGATTCTAGCCCACTATGCGGGATAGCATCACTAAATTCACCCTCTGGGGACCTCATTCTGCAAATGATCAGCCTTAAGATTCTTAGGATACAGTGTAATTTGTAATATGGCAGGGGGGAACATACTTATTATGAGGTGTTTATGTCGGGGGAAACATACTTATTATGAAGTGTTTATAAGTCAGGGGCGAACTTACTTATTATGAGGTGTTTATAAGTCAGGGGCGAACTTACTTATTATGAGGTGTTTATATGTTTATGTCAAGGGGAACATACTTATTATGAAGTGTTTATATGTTTATGTCAGGGGGAACATACTTATTATGAGGTGTTTATATGTTTTTATTATATGAACATAAGTTTCTTTCCCCAATTCCTATGTTAAAACGTAACGAAAAACTTGAGATATCTAACGATGTTCACCTCATTAATGAAACAACAGGTTAATAACAGTTCTGAGTGACGTCAGATACTTCAGGGGTTAACATAACTTATTATCAGACCTGAAAATAGATCAGGTTTTCCCAGCGACGTTCAACGTCACAACGTCTTGTCCAATCAAAGCGCGTTTCATATAATAAAACAGTTATCGCATTGTTTCTTGGTTGACACGAGGAATTGTCAGCCCTTGGAAGTCAATATTCACCTCGGCCTTCGGCCTTGGTGAATATTTACTTCCTCGGGTTGACAATTCCTCATGTCAACCTCGAAACAATGCGATAATTGTATAATGTCAGGGGGAACATACTTATTATGAGGTGTTTATATGTTTATTTCAAGGGGAACTTACTTATTATGAGGTGTTTATAAGTCAGGGGCGAACTTACTTATTATGAGGTGTTTATATGTTTATGTCAAGGGGAACATACTTATTATGAAGTGTTTATATGTTTATGTCAGGGGGAACATACTTATTATGAGGTGTTTATATGTTTATGTCAGGGGGAACATACTTATTATGAGGTGTTTATATGTTTATGTCAGGGGGAACATACTTATTATCAAGTGTTTATATGTTTATGTCAGGGGGAACATACTTATTATGAGGTGTTTATATGTTTATTTCAATGGGAACATACTTATTATGAGGTGTTTTATATGTCGGGGGCGAACTTACTTATTATGAGGTGTTTATATGTTTATAGAGGAGCGGTCTTGACCAGAATTTTTTTTTTTTAATTTTTTCTTTTACACACGGAAAAATTATATATCATATGAAAGTAGAAGATGTAGGTTTCATGTTCCGCCCTGCTGTAAAATGTGAAAGTGGTGCCGTTGCCATGGAAACAGAATGTAAACATTGTAGACACAGTTTGATATTAAACCATTTCCGTAAATGGTAAAAACTAATTTAAGCCCATTCTAGGACAGGAACAGACGTTGAAGGTCATTTATTGATGACTTGTCCACTATAACTATGTTCCAACGATTCCAGTATTAAATAGGATGCACATATAGGTTATACGGGTCTTTATTGCCATTTTGGGGTGAAAAATGGTGATTTTTGCAAAAAATGCGATAATTTTGGAATTGGAACATTTATTGAATACTACATTGGTTACAGTAATAATTTATGCATTATTATGATGGCATCATACGTGTACTTCAAATTAATTTGGATAAAACTGCCAAAAAGGCCCAATACCAAGAGAAATACCTGTTCCCATGGAAACGATATTTAAAAATACAAAACATGCCGTTATTGGAAAGAAATGAAGACCTATAACCCTTGCGACACAATATAAATTTTTGCAATTTGTTTTTTATGACATGCACTTTTAATCCGGACTTCTGTGTTGGGTAATTGATGCGGTTTATTCAGCTGTTGTCATGGAAACGGACCAAATTTCGCCAAATAATGATGTTTTTTTTTCCCATAGAGCTGACATTTAAAGCATGTAAATTTATGAAGCAAAGCGTATTATGACAACCCGTTAAAGATGTCTCAAAACCTTTTTCAAAGATTACTATTTCCCAATTATCCCAGTAGTAGCTAGGATGCACATATAGGATATGAAGGTTTTATTGCCATTTTGGGGTAAAAACTGTTAATTTTTGCAAAAAATGCGATAATTTTGGAATTGAAACATTTATTTGATACTACATTGGTTACAGTAATAATTTATACATATTATGATGGCTTCTTACGTGTGCTTCAATCTAGTTTTGATAAAACTGCAGAAAAAGCCCAATACCCTGAGAAATACCTATCACCATGGAAACGATATTAAAATTTCATTATTGGAAAGAAATGAAGTTCTATAACCATTGCGACACAAATTAACTTTTTGAATAATGAATAATGATGTTTTCCCCTATAAACCGGACATTTAAATTGTGAATTTTATAAAGCAAAACATAGACTCAGAGTCCACGTGTTTTTATCATTTTATTCCCAATTTCTCAGCTGTTTCTGTGGATCTAGACGAAAATTGTCTAAATAGTGATGTGTTTTGCACAATATTTTTTATTATTGGAAATTGTGTGAAAAATTACGGGTATGTTTAAAAACCAACACCACGTATCTGGAAAATGCCATGATATGATTTTAAAAGATTCGCTGTCTGGGAATTATGAAACTGATTTGAAAGCAAATAGTTGATGATTATAAGCTACATCCCTAAATAGTAATTACCTGTACTTACTCAGAATAACGGCATAACAAGTTCCTGGAATATATCACATCCGAACCCCTTTGGGTCAAATGTAGACCTGCATGATTAAAATGGGTCATGTAGTGTGATAATAGTGAGGATTGCTATGCAAATGCGGTGATATGGTGCGCCATAGCTGCCTTATGTCAAGCTCGGGCAATATATCCGGTTAATATATCAATATATGTGGTTAGTTAGTCAATAGATGCAGCCTCTTTGCAATTATATTTGGCTACTTTGTCAATATTGGAGGTTAGTTAGTCAATATATGCAGATATTTAGTCAATATATGTGGTTAGTTAAGTCAATATATGCAGCTACTTTGCAAATATATGCAGATATGTTTCCAATATATGTGGTTAGTTGGTCAATACTTTGGCCATTAATTTGGTTAGTTAGTCAATATATGTAGCAAATTAGTCAATATATGCGGTTAGTTAGTCAATATATGTGGTTAGTTAGTCATTATATGCAGTTACTTAGTCAACATATGTGTCAGTTAGTCATTATATGCAGCTACTTAGTCAATATATGTGGTTAGTTAGTCATTATATGCAGCTACTTAGTCAATATATGCAGTTAGTTAGTCATTATATTTAGCTACTTAGTCAATATATGCAGTTAGTTAGTCATTATATGCAGATACTTAGTCAATAAATGTGGTTAGTTAGTCATTATGTGTAGATAATTAGTCAATATATGTGGCTAGTTAGTCATTATATGCAGTTTCTTTGTCAATAAATGTGGTCAGTTAGTCAATATATACATCTACTTTGTCAAAATGGGCAATTACATTGACAATATATGCAGCTAATTTATCAATATATATGGTTAGTTGGTCATTATATGCAGCTACTTAGTCAATAGGTGTGGTTAGTTAGTCATTATGTGTAGATACTTAGTCAATAAATGCGGTTAGTTAGTCAATATATGCATCTACTTTGTCTAAGTAGCTACATATAATGACAAACTGACCACATATATTGACAAAGTAGCTGCATATAATGACTATCTAACCGCATATATTGACTAAGTAGCAAAATATAATGACTAACTGATCACATATATTGACTAAGTAGTTGCATATAATGACTGACTAACACATATATTGACAAAGAAACTACATATAATGACTAACGAACCGCATATATTGACTAAGTATCTTCATATAATGACTAACTAACTGCTTATATTGACTAAGTAACTGCATATAATGACTAACCAACTGCTTATATTGACTGAGTAACTGCATATAATGACTAACTAACCACACATGTTGACTAAGTATCTACACATAATGACTAATTAACTGCTTATATTGACTAAGTAGCTGCATATAATGACTAAGTAGCTGCATATAATGACTAACTGACCACAAATATTGACTAAGTAGTTGCATATAATGACTAACTGACCACATATATTGACTAAGTAGTTGCATATAATGACTAACTAACCGCATATATTGACCAAGTAGCTGCATATAATGACTAACTGACCAAATATTGACAAATTATTTGCATATAATGACTAACTGACCGCATATATTGACTAAGTAGTTGCATATAATGACTAACTGACCACATATATTGACTAAGTAGTTGCATATAATGACTAACTATCCGCATATATTGACTAAGTAGCTGCATATAATGACTAACTGATCGCATATAATGACTAACTGATCGCATATAATGACTAACTGACCAAATATTGACAAATTATTTGCATATAATGACTAACTGACCGCATATATTGACTAAGTAGATGAATATAATGACTAACTAACCACACATATTGACTAAGTAGTTGCATATAATGACTAACTAACCCGCATATATTGACTAAGTAGCTGCATATAATGACTAACTGATCGCATATATTGACTAAGTAGCTGCATATAATGACTAACTGATCGCATATATTGACTAATTAGCTGCATATAATGACTAACTGACCATATATATTGACTAAGTAGCTGCATATAATGACTAACTAACCGCATATATTGACTAAGTGGTTGCATATAATGAGTAACTGACCGCATATATTGACTAACTGACCACAAATATTGACTAATTAGTTGCATATAATGACTAACTAACCGCATATATTGACTACGTAGCTGCATATAATGACTAACTGATCGCATATATTGACTAAGTAGCTGCATATAATGACTAACTGATCGCATATATTGACTAAGTAGCTGCATATAATGACTAACTGACCACATATATTGACTAAGTAGCTGCATGTAATGACTAACTAACCACATACATTGACAATGTAGATGCCTATAATGACTAACTGATCACAAATATTGACTAAGTATAGTTGCATATAACGACTAACTAACCACATATATTGACTAAGCAGCTGCAAACAATGACTAACTAATCATATATATATATATATTGATAAAGTTGCTGGATATATTGTCAATGCAATTGCACATTTTGGCAAAATAGATGTATATATTGACTAACTTACCATATTTATTGACAAAGAAACTGCATATAATGACTAACTAACCGAATATATTGACTAATTTGCTACATATATTGACTAACTAACCAAATTAATGGACAAAGTATTGACCAACTAACCACATATATTGGAAACGTAGCTGCATATATTTGCAAAGTAGCTGCATATATTGACTTAACTAACCACATATATTGACAAATTAGCTGCATATATTGACTAACTAACCTCCAATATTGACAAAGTAGCCAAATATAATTGCAAAGAGGCTGCATCTATTGACTAACTAACCACATATATTGATATATTAACCGGATATATTGCCTGAGCTTGATATAAGGCAGATGTGGCGCACCATATCACCGCATTTGCATAGCAATCCTCACTATTATCACACTACATGACCCATTTTAATCATGCAGGTCTACATTTGACCCAAAGGGGTTCGGATGTGATATATTCCAGGAACTTGTTATGCCGTTATTCTGAGTAAGTACAGGTAATTACTATTTAGGGATGTAGCTTATAATCATCAACTATTTGCTTTCAAATCAGTTTCATAATTCCCGAACAGCGAATCTTTTAAAATCCTATCATGGCATTTTCCAGATACGTGGTGTTGGTTTTCAAACATACCCGTAATTTTTCACACAATTTCCAATAATAAAAAAAATTGTGCAAAACACATCACTATTTAGACAATTTTCGTCTAGATCCACAGAAACAGCTGAGAAATTGGGAATAAATTGATAAAAACACGTGGACTCTGAGTCTGATGAGTACCATGTCAGGGTGCGTTCACATAATGGTAAATTTGTCTGGCAAACCTGCAGGAAAGTCGTCTTAGGGGTGCTCTTATCCCCTATTGTATTATATATATGAGTTGAAGATTTTGAGATACATATAACAGGTTGTTACAATATGTTTTGCTTTATAAAATTCACAATTTAAATGTCCGGTTTATAGGGGAACACATCATTATTCATTATTCAAAAAGTTAATTTGTGTCGCAATGGTTATAGAACTTCATTTCTTTCCAATAATGAAATTTTGTGTATTTTTTAATATCGTTTCCATGGTGATAGGTATTTATCAGGGTATTGGGCTTTTTCTGCAGTTTTATCAAAACTAGATTGAAGCACACGTAAGAAGCCATCATAATATGTATAAATTATTACTGTAACCAATGTAGTATCAAATAAATGTTTCAATTCCAAAATTGTCGCATTTTTTGCAAAAATTTACAGTTTTTACCCCAAAATGGCAATAAAACCTTCATATCCTATATGTGCATCCTAGCTACTACTGGGATAATTGGAAAATAGTAATCTTTGAAAAAGGTTTTGAGACATCTATAACGGGTTGTCATAATACGCTTTGCTTCATAAAATTACATGCTTTAAATGTCAGCTCTATGGGAAAAAAACATCATTATTTGGCGAAATTTGGTCCGTTTCCATGACAACAGCTGAATAAACCACATCAATTACCCAACACAGAAGTCTGGATTAAAAGTGCATGTCATAAAAAACAAATTTCAAAAAGTTATATTGTGTCGCAAGGGTTATAGGTCTTCATTTCTTTCCAATAACGGCATTTTTTGTATTTTTAAATATCGTTTCCATGGTAACAGGTATTTCTCTTGGTATTGGGCCTTTTCGGCAGTTTTATCCAAATTAATTTTAAGTACACGTATGATGCCATCATAATAATGCATAAAGTATTACTGTAACCAATGTAGTATTCAATAAATGTTCCAATTCCAAAATTATCGCATTTTTTGCAAAAATCACCATTTTCACCCCAAAATGGCAATAAAGACCCGTATAACCTATATGTGCATCCTATTTAATACTGGAATCGTTGGAACATAGTTATAGCGGACAAATCATCAATAAATGATCTTCAACGTCTGTTCCTGTCCTAGAATGGGCTTAAATTAGTTTTTACCATTTACGGAAATGGTTTAATATCAAACTGTGTCTACATTGTTTACATTCTGTTTCCATGGCAACGGCACCACTTTCACATTTTACAGCAGGGCGGAACATGAAGCCTACATCATCTACTTTCATATGATGTATAATTTTTCCGTGTGTAAAGAAAAAAATTAAACTCGAAAAATAAGCCCCATTGGGGCCAAGACCGCTCATCTATTATGTCAGGGGAACATACTTATTATGAAGTGTTTTATATGTCAGGGGGGAACATACTTATTATGAAGTGTTTATAAGTCAGGGGGGGGAACATACTTATTATGAAGTGTTTATAAGTCAGGGGGAACTTACTTATTATGAGGTGTTTATATGTTTATGTCAGGGGGAACATACTTATTATGAAGTGTTTATATGTCAGGGGCAAATTACTTATTATGAAGTGTTTATATGTTTATGTCAGGGGGAACATACTTATTATGAAGTGTTTATACGTCAGGGGCGAACTTACTTATTATGAAGTGTTTATATGTTTATGTCAGGGGGAACATACTTATTATGAGGTGTTTATATGTTTATGTCAGGGGGAACATACTTATTATGAAGTGTTTATATGTTTATGTCAGGGGGAACATACTTATTATGAAGTGTTTATATGTTTATGTCAGGGGGAACATACTTATTATGAAGTGTTTATAAGTCAGGGGCGAACTTACTTATTATGAAGTGTTTATATGTTTATGTCAGGGGGAACATACTTATGAGGTGTTTATAAGTCAGGGGCGAACTTACTTATTATGAAGTGTTTATATGTTTATGTCAGGGGGAACGTACTTATTATGAAGTGTTTATATGTTTATGTCAATGGGAACATACTTATTATGAAGTGTTTATAAGTCAGGGGCGAACTTACCTATTATGAAGTGTTATATGTTTATGTCAGGGGGAACATACTTATTATGAAGTGTTTATATGTTTATGTCAGGGGGAACATACTTATTATGAAGTGTTTATAAGTCAGGGGCGAACTTACCTATTATGAAGTGTTATATGTTTATGTCAGGGGGAACGTACTTATTATGAAGTGTTTATATGTTTATGTCAATGGGAACATACTTATTATGAAGTGTTTATAAGTCAGGGGCGAACTTACCTATTATGAAGTGTTTATATGTTTATGTCAGGGGGAACATACTTATTATGATGTGTTTATAAGTCAGGGGCGAACTTACTTATTATGAAGTGTTTATATGTTTATGTCAGGGGGAACTTACTTATTATGAAGTGTTTATATGTTTATGTCAGGGGGAACATACTTATTATGAAGTGTTTATATGTTTATGTCAGGGGGAACATACTTATTATGAAGTGTTTATATGTTTATGTCAGGGGGAACATACTTATTATGAAGTGTTTATATGTTTATGTCAGGGGGGAACATACTTATTGTGAAGTGTTTATAGGTCAGGGGCGAACTTACTTATTATGAAGTGTTTATATGTTTATGTCAGGGGGAACATACTTATTATGAGGTGTTTTATATGTCAGGGGGGGAACTTACTTATTATGAAGTGTTTATATGTTTATGTCAGGGGGAACATACTTATTATGAGGTGTTTATAAGTCAGGGCGGAACCTACATATTATGAGGTGTTTATATGTCAGGGGGGAACTTTCTTATTATGAGGTGTTTATATGTTTTGAATCAACTTTGTTTGAGGATTATCAGACCTATAAACCCTTTCATTTAGGTGAGTTTAAATTAATAATTTTAATTTAATAACTAGTTTTAGTTTAGGCTAGCTGCCTGATTTGTGTTTATTATATTTTTGCTTGGGATATTTGCAAGGAAATCCCCATTCAAAATTGGTCACTTGACCTCTCATAAAAATAATATAAATTTCATCAATTAGTAATTTAGTATGAAATAAAAACAATCATTTGTCAAATTATGATTTATTTTCATACAAATAAGACATTTGTTTCTCTTGGGAAGCAGTCCAAACACTTGGCACCGTCAGTTCCAAAACATGAGTCCCTTCCATCACTGGGGCTTCTTTACATTTTTCAAAAACCCTTTGCCAATGCATTCTCTTATATATGCAAGTCTCTCTAAGGGAACCGAACCTCACATATATAAGATATTACATTGGCCTAACAATATTTACCTTGACCATGTAAATATATAAGAGAATACATATTTACCTTAACCTAGTAAGCCAGAGCCAGTGCATTCTCTTATATATGCAAGGCTCCCTATGCACTGGCAGGGTCTTTTATTACTGCACCAGTGCAACTCCCGTCATGAAAGGGTTAAAGCGTGACCTAAGTCCTTTCTTCCAGGTGACTGTAAATAGACATGGGCAGAAGACAAACAATTATAGGGCAAACAACAGGGAGGAGGATGACATGGCTACAGATGATGATGGTAAAGTCTAATGCATAGATATCTCTTCAGAATTTCAGGCCAATATCCATGAACAACCTGTTTTTAGTTTTTTGTTATTCTAGAATAAAAAACACAATTTGGAGTGAGGATTTCAACCCAAAAGACACTATATTGTCATACAGAATATCAGCATGATCTACATTAATGCCCTAAATAATCGACTCCTTAACCACAGCAGAATTATTGGTAATTTTTCAGGATTTAGTCGGAAATATGGCTTGTTGCCATTCATCGGAAAGCTCTCAGTGAGAGCTTTCCGATGAATAGCAACAAGCCATATTTCCAACTAAATCCTAAGAAATTACCCATAATTCTGCTGTAGTTAAGGTGTTGATTATTTAGGGCATTACTGTATATTTACTGTAATTTGAATTAACTGTTTTTTCATGGTTTCCACTCTATCAAAGGGACCCAAGGAAATCACAGTGGGTAAATGTGCAAAAAATATAAAAGTCTGTTAAAACATCACCACACTAAGAAGAATATGGAGAAATAAACAAACATTGTTCAGGGTTCGCACAGGTGCTTAAAGTCATTAAAAGTGCTTGAATTTGATTTTCTATTTTCAAGGCCCTTAAAACTGCTTAAATTCTCACCCTAATACCACTCAGGTCATTAAAAGTGCTTAAATTCTGGTATAGGACTGGGCCTGGGGAATAAACAACAAGGCATGGGCGGTCTTATACCTAGAAAACTGTTAACATCGCCGATATGATCGTAAAAATCGAACGGAACATTGCGGCGGAAGTGAGGGAGACATCGCGTAATCGCTAAAAATAGCATTGTTTCCAATACGTACGATTTTTCAATAGTACGAAAATGTGTGCTCTCCGCAAAGCATATGTAAGCTTCGCTCTGATTGGAGGGAAAATTTACACCAGCCAATCTAAAATTTAACCGGCTGAACAAATAAATATGCCAGGAAAGTGCAAGTTCAATGTCGAATGGTGTAAACAAACAAAGTATAAGCAGTGGTTGTCGCCCGATCAAGACATTCATTCGGCAAAATGCGTAATATGCGCGAAAACGTTCACAATAGCCGGTATGGCGAGGCGGCCCTGAAAAGCCACATTTTGTCAAAAAGACACATCGACCGGAGTCAAAAGTCGAATGACATTTCGGTGTTTATGAACAATGCGACGAATGCCACGCCCACAACGTCCACAAACTTCACATCGACATCAGTTTCATCCACATCCAGAGGCCCAACAGTGACACCATTTGTGAGAACTGAGGAAGTGGTCAAATCTGGAATCTTGTGGACGATGAAAGTTGTTGAGTCACATTATAGCTACAACAGTTCGACACACACCGCAGAACTGTTTGCGAAGATGTTTCCCGACTCCAACATAGCAAAATCGTTTTCATGTGGCGATCGCAAAACGGCATATCTCACCAAATATGGTTTGGCGCCATATTTCAGACAGCAAATGACTTCACGTCTGAAGGACGCCGATACATACGTCCTCCTGTTTGAAGAAAGTTTAAATTCAACCCTACAAAACAAACAAATGGACATACACATCAGATTCATGGATACCTCTACAAATCTAGTGTCTAGTAGCTATTTCGACTCCACATTTATGGGACACGGGCGAGCGGATGGCTGCCTCAAAGAGTTTGAAAACGTCATTAAAAGTCATTAAAAAGGTGCTTAAAAGTGCTTAAATTTAGTTTTTGGGAACCTGTATGAACCCTGATTGTTCTTATATTCGTTAATAATGCATGTAGTTATCCAATAAAAATTGTTTGCATTGTTATTTAAACAAAACTGTTACAGTGATTTGTCAACATACATCGCTAATCATGTATTAAGTTTAAATATTTTAGTCTGAGTATGATTTTCAGATTATTTTTCAATGCCTTGACCTTTTCCCAATGTTCACCATCACATTTTGATTAAACATTGTATCCTGTTGGGCTAATTAAATGTAATTGTAAAAATATCCAGTTTATACAAATACTTTCAACAACTATATATTACTATAAATTACAATTGCCCAGTCCCTGATCAGAACATATTTTGGATCCAGATGAAGATGTCGATGGAGTGAGTGTTGGAGGAATGGATGTATCTGATATCGATGATGATCTCCATGATGCACGTGATGTTCAGACGATGGTTGTCCATCCTGAACCCCGACCAACTCCTCCAATCAGATCCCGTGCCCCGCCTATGCAGAGACCAGATCCAAGATATGGGACAGATAAGCCATCATCATACACTCAACCACTGGTATGTTTCCCTACATTTTGGTTATATTCAGATAGCTGACACATGTCACGTTTGTTGAAGTTATTATCGGAACATTTACAACCAATGAATATGATTCACTCAGCTTTTGTTTTATCTTTTTGCATGCCTGTCGTCTGCTTTTATTACCTAATCACTCCTCCAAATTGGATAATAGACTGATTCAATGTATACTTTTATAACTGAATGGGATAATCCATTTAGTTTAGAAAGGGTTAATCAAATAGATTTTTCTAATAGTATCATTTGAGATTGTAAATCCCACGAAATAGTGGGGAAATATATATTTACGCAAATTGTGTCGTTTCACTGACTACATGTACTGTAATATAAGTGGATTTTAGGCCAATACATTAAGATTATCCAAAATTTAAAAAAATGAGGCGGTGACTAAAAATCGGGTTGGTAGGGGATATAAATCTAGTGATATGTTACTAGTTTTATATCCCCTCCCAACCCGATTGTTAGTCCCCTCCTCAATTTCTTTTTATTTTTAATAATCTTGATGTAAACTTTTTTCTCGTCACATGCCTTAACCGTCCAATTACATTTTGATAGTAGTTAACCCTTTCACGATGAGAGCTGCGTTGGTGCAGCATTAAATATCATGTTATACTGCATTCTCTTATATAAAGGAGACTTGCATATATAAGAGAATGCACTGGCTTGCAAGGTCAAGTAAATATTGATAGGCCAGTGTATTCTCTTATATACCGTATACAAGAGAAAGAATTGGCACAAGGTTTTCAAAAAAATTTGAGAAACTCCAGTCATGGAAGGGTTGATGGTTCAGTTTGGAGAGGGTTTGGAGGTTGATCAGAACTGCTTGAAATTGTGTATTGTTACAATATTTTAACATGGAACACATCTGAGCCGCTATAGAGCTGTTCAAGTCTGCAAATAGCATGTCTGTCATTTGCAGAATGAGGTCCCCAGAGTGTGAATTTAGTGATGCTATCTCGCAAAGCAGGCTAGTATAACAAAATTCACTCTGCTTAGGCCTCATCTTCTGGGAATTATAGATCTATAGTTTCAAATTAACATTGTTTTAGTTACTTTTTCCCTTCTGGGAAGTTTCTATACCTCCTAATTTGCAGCTCTAAGATAAAATGCATAAACTCAGTGATTAATGGGTGAAAAAAATCAACTTCAACTGGAGAACTTCATTCTGATCCCAGGTCCTCCATAGCAGTTGAGGTTTAAGCAGAATGAGGTTCGCAGAGGGTGCATTTTGTGATGCTAGCCCGTCGTGCTGGATAGCATCACTAAATTCACACTCTGGGGATCTCATTCTGCAAATGACAGACAAACTATTTGCAGGCTTGACTATAAAGCTGTTTATTTTTATTTACTTTAGGAGCCTCCACATTATAATAACCAATCTGATGATTACGAAGCTGACATGGGGTACGCAGATAGTCCGCCACTAGCATTACAAAGACGAAACCCACAGCATCGTGACAAACCAATGGGGCAATCAAGACTGCAGCCACAACCGCCTCCGAGAGGCAGCTCAAGTAATATGCAGCCACAAATCTCCGCCCACCAGCCGTCCGCGTCGAAGCGGCATACGTCTCCACCACATAAGTTCCAGCCTCATCCACCAGATGTCTCTGACGCTGAGAGGCCTAATTCCGGTCCCAAACAGCGCGATCAGTTACTCAGTCCTAACCAGGATTCTGAACCATCGAGCTCCAAATCGATAGATAAACCAGTGTCCGGTGTGTCAAGGTCGACTCCACCAGGTATGTTAATCCCTTCTATATTAAATGGATTCTCCCACTCGGCTATAAAAGTATACACTGAAATGATCTATTATTCATTTGGAGGGATGTACAGATGGTAATAAAATGTCACAATTGTGAAATTAACCCGGTTTATTTCATAGAAAACATACTTATTATCTGAACTCCACAGGAGTTGGCAACTGAAAGTAAGTAATTTAATGTGAAAAAATATATTTGATCACAATGTTTACATAATTTAAAAAGAATACCAGCTCATTTGACTTCGTGACTTTGTAACATTTTTTTACTTTTGGGAAGAAACACAGATCAAAGGTAGTCATTCAATGGAGTGTTCAATCGTTTGGTTCGGGTTTTCTGTTTTAGAGTTATTCCTCTTTGATTATCTGGAAATGTTTTTTTGTCCCCCGACGTTTCCGTCGGAGGACTATAGAAATGACCCTCGTCCGTGTGTCCGTCCGTCCGTGCGTCCGAGATTGGGTACCTTCATGGTGTAATCAACTCCTCCTACAGTATTAAACGTAGAGATTTGAAACTCTGGGATATTGTTCCTAACATGTTGGTGATTTGCAACATCTATATAGCTAATCAAAAATATAATTTTGTCCATATTTTTGGGGGGGGGTATTCTACTTAGAAAATTTGGAACATTTTTGCCTTTTGGATGAGATTGGGTACCTTCATGGTGTAATCAACTCCTCCTACAGTTTTAAATGTAGAGATTTGAAACTCTGGGATATTGTTCCTAACATGTTGGTGATTTGCAACATCTATATAGCTAATAAAAAATATCATTTTTTCCATATTTTTGGGGGGTTTTCGACTTAGAAAATTTGGAACATTTTTGCCTTTTGGATGAGATTGGGTACCTTCATTGTGTAATCAACTCCTCTTACAGTTTTAAATGTAGAGATTTGAAACTCTGGGATATTGTTCCTAACATGTTGGTGATTTGCAACATCTATATAGCTAATAAAAAATATCATTTTTTCCATATTTTTGGGGGGTTTTCGACTTAGAAAATTTGGAACATTTTTGCCTTTTGGATGAGATTGGGTACCTTCATTGTGTAATCAACTCCTCTTACAGTTTTAAATGTAGAGATTTGAAACTCTGGGATATTGTTCCTAACATTTTGGTGATTTGCAACATCTATATAGCTAATAAAAAATATCATTTTTTCCATATTTTTGGGGGGTTTTCGACTTAGAAAATTTGGAAACTTTTTGCCTTTTGGATGAGATTGGATACCTTCATTGTGTAATCAACTCCTCCTACAGTTCTAAATGTAGAGATTTGAAACTCTGGGATATTGTTCCGAACATGTTGGTGATTTGCAACATCTATATAGCTAATATTTTTTTTATGGAGTTATTAACCCTTTTCGACTTTTAAAGCGGCATCGACTTGCCATGTTGTCGGGGGACACTGTGGTCTGCTGACCTTTTATTTTTTTTAAATGTCCGAGCAGATATCTGGACCATAGGTTGCCTGATCTCAATGAAATTTGCTATGTATGTTCACCACTATCAGGACATTGAATGGAGTGTTCAATCGTTTTGTTCAGGTTTTCCATTCTAGAGTTATTCATATTTGTTCATCTGATTTTTTAGTCCGCCTGGCGCCTGCCTAAGTATCTCAGCCACATTTGGGATATAGGTATGCCAACACTAGGTGGTATGCCAAATGGGGTATGCACCGGGTGACAACCCAGCTCTCAATTTTAGTTTGTTAAAACTGTATGCATTCTGACAAATAAACTATCTATCTATCTATAGGTTTATTTTTCATTTGTTCAGATCACCAGCAGAGAAATAAATTTGGATGTTTTATTTAATAGCTTAAATCACCCTAAAACTGTTTGTTGAACTTGTTAGCAAGCCTGCAAATAGCGTGTCTGTCATTTGCAGAATGAGGTCCCCAGAGGGTGAATTTAGTGATGCTATCCCGCACAGTGGGCTAGCATCACCAAATTCACCCTCTGGAGACCTCATTCTGCTTATGCCTCATCTTCTGGGAAGTATCTATAGTGTTAAATTAACATTTGTTTTTAGTTACATTTCCCTTCTAGGAAGTTTCTATATCCCCTAATTTGCAGAAGATAAAATTCATAATTGAGGTGCCCAATGGGTGAACATCACCAACTTCAACTGGGGAACTTCAATCTGATCCTAGGTCTGCCATAGCAGTTGAGGGCCTTAGCAGAATGATGTCCCCAGAGTGATGATATGCCCGCTATGCGGGATAGCGTCACTAAATTCACCCTCTGGGGACCTCATTCTGCAAATGACAGACACGCTATTTGCAGGCCTGCTTATTAGCTGGATTGCGATTATTAATGGGATTGTGTTTGTTCAAAAACTGTTAAATTTCTTCTTCAAATTTAGTACTTTAGAATGATTGTACATCTGTTGTGTCACACAGTATGAACATTCAAGCTTGACTTCCAATAATATGATATATTATGTATCCAATGTATCACTTGCAACACATTAAACACCTTATAACAGCTTTGTCACCTACCCAGAGTATATTGTGGTGATATCACCATATGGGTGACATATGATATCTGTAATTAAAGACATATTATGGACTTGTTCGGGTGTGCTAAATTGATAAGTTAGTACTTGGGCACTATACCAACATGGGAAATGTAGCATTCTACTAACATGGCCGAAAATTTCAAAGAATTCGACAATACCACTCCATAGAAAACATTGTCTGAACTATACTCAATTGTAAATATTTACCTCTCTATTCGGGACCCAACTATTGGTGATAAACTAACACAAATGATTTCGCCATTGAGAGTCATTGCATTTAATTAAGATACAAGAATGACTGAGTGTTGTCAATTTGGATTAATAATCGTGATAAATAACTACTTTGAGCAAGATTATTCTCAATTTCTAATTGATAACCCTATCAGAGGTTTTCACATTACTTTAATTATGATTACTTCATTGCAGGAGTTCTCGAGGGTCGTAAAATACCACCTCCAATGCTAACACCACTGAATAACGCACCTAGAATGCCAACAGCTGATGCCTTTGAAGGAAAAAGGAAAAAGAAGAAAAAGAAGAAAAGAGATACAGATAAGGATGGTTTATCTCCTCCACCTCCCCCTCAGCATCCATCTGACATTCTCCCTCCCCGTGGTTTCGCAATGAAAATCCAGGCACCACCCTCAGCTAAGCCCAGAGCTCAATCTGGTGTTCCTGCCCCAAAATTTTCTCGGGCGGAACCACAGAAACGGGAAAGCAGGTAAATTCCCTAGCACTATTTTGATTGGAATTTTTATATTTTTAATTGGACTAATTGGACTTTGATCATTAACCCTTTCAGTGCCAAGTCCGATTTTTGTATCAACCCATATTTCCTTGATCATTTTTCAAATTTATTGATTATAATAATGTGATACATTGATGGAAAGAGCTCTTAGAGCTTTTTCCATCAATGTATCACATTATTATAATCAATAAATTTGAAAAATGATCAAGGAAATATGGGTTGATACAAAAATCGGACTTGGCACTGAAAGGGTTAATTAATGTAGCTGTGACAGTAATATTTACATAACAATGGAATTGACATGCGAAATCTTGTTACTGGAGAATTATTGATAATGTTAATAAGAAAAAACTTTATATAATTGTACATGTACTTGTTGATGATAGTCAAGCCTGAATTTAATGTGAATTTGTCTGACATTTGCAGAGTGAGGTCCTGAGAGGGTGTTTTTGGTGACGCTATCCTGCACAGTGGGCCAGCATCACCAAATTCACTCTCTGCTTAGGCCTCATCTTCTGGGAAGTATCTATAGTCTCTGATTAACATTGTTTTTAGTTACTTTTTCCCTTCTGTTCAGTTTCTATATCTAGTCTAGTCGGAATTCTCAGAAAAGACATTTCTAGAAGCAGTTCCGCGGAAAAATGTCAAACCAACTTTTTTACCATAATTCGAAGGTGCCGAACATGAATAGACTGCCTGTCGCCCGATTGGATGAGCATAGGGTTCAATAAGAGGCTTTTAAAATCTTCGTGTTTTCTTCGCTGGAGGGTTGTTGATACGGCACTGTACAACGTCATATGAAATCACGTAACTGGCCTTGAACATACTCAAACTTATATACTCCTCGTGGAACGTTCAAAGCCGCGTTGTATCATGATACTATCATCACAGTAATAATTCTGAAACATTAACGTCATATTAATCAGGTACCTACGGTAAGACATTGCTGTTTTGTATAGTTATCGACGATTCTCTTAAGAATAGTCCGGGAGCCAATATGGCTTGCACCCGCCCCATGGGACTTAACTTCATCCCACTCATTTTGTTCCTTATTATGTCCTTCAACTTTTAAGCAATGTTAATAAGAAAAAAAAGTGGCCGTGTAGACTTCAGACAAGATGGCGTCCATCCCGGCCGACATTTTTCAGATCAGACCCTAAGTCAGTTTTATGCAAATTTATTATAGCGGGAAAATCTAATAAAATGTATACAAATGTATGTATTTTCAAAAAAATCACAATTTGGGATTCTAGTCATATTTCAACAAGAAATGAACAGAACTTTGTAATACATGTATAAGTGAGGCATATCATTACCTATGAATATTCCAACTCACTGGAACCAAAATTCTTACGTTGGCTCAAAATGGCTGCCAAAATGGCCGCCAAAATATGGAAAATGGTAAATATCTTCTAGATCAGTTCATATTGTTTGGAACTGGTTGAGTAATATGACTTTATTTTTGTGTTTTGTATATTAACTGATCATTGGAGCGGCGTGTATGAATACAGTATACAGTGAGTTGCTGAATTGTCATGTGTGAGGTGTATATGCAAGTACGGAAGGTATAAGTGGTCGTGTGTGTGGGTATTCGTATATCTGGAATGGCTCACCATTGGTGAGGTGTATATGTATACCTGGATTGACCCTATGGTCATGGGTATGGCGAATAGGTATACATGTAGTGGCTGTATGGTCCAAGGTGACTATATTGTCATTTGTGTGGTGTTTATGTACATATGGAGTGACTGAGGTAATTGGTGGGTTGTACATGTGTACCTTGGGTGGCTATCGCTTTCCACAATAACTCAAGGATATGTTAATCAATAGAGAGGTCATGTCAGAGAGTTCTCCATCTTGATGGTGTTTATGTACATGGGGGAAACGTTAAAGCGTTAGCCACCCTTTATCACACAGTCATTCCATATATACATAAACACCACAGACACAACAATATAGTGACCCAATGTGTATACGTACACCTGACCCATTACCACGGATGACCATACATCCATGAGTCACAATGGAGGCCCACCGGGTATACTCCTAAACATGACCCATAACCATATAGTCACTCCGTGTATACCCATACATTCACCTCACGATTGGCCATACCGTAATCCCCTGTATACCTATTCTCCACACAGATGGTCAAATAGACATTCAATATATACATCAACACCACAACAATGACCATAGAGTCACTCCATGTATACATATGCACCTCACCAATGGCCATATACCACTCGCTTCATACACATACCCTCACCCATGCCACCTGGTATACTCCTTCACCTGACATATGTCCATATAGTCACCCTGTGTGTACCTATTCAAAACATTCATACATGATCATTGGTTAATCCTTGTATACATATTCACCTCACCATTGGCCATGTCACTCCATGTATCCCTATGTGTCGCACCATAGCCGAATAGCGACACAAGATATACTAATACACCCCAGCTGTGTCAGAAAAGTCACTCCATGTATGCATATACACCTCACCCATGGCCATATAGCCACTCGCTATATACACATACCTCTCGCACATGACCATATAGCAACACGTGTGTATACCCGTATAACATACACATGACCATACGCCACGAGTCACCAAGCAGGAACACCAGGTATACTCATACACCTGACACATGACCATTTAGTCAATCCCTGTATATATATTCATTACATTTATGATCATACAGTCACTCCTTGTATACTTACATGTACTCATATCACCATTGACCATACAGTCACTACATGTATACCTATTCGACACACATATTCATATAACCACTCGATATATACATATGCAGCCCACCCTAGACCATAGAGTCACTCCAGGTATGCATATACACCTCACCAACGGCCATTCAGCCCTTCCAGATATACAAAAAACCTGCACACACGACCACTCATACCTTCCATACTTGCATATACACCTCACACATGACAATTCAGCAACTCACTGTATAATCATACACGCCATCCATGATCATACAGCTAATCCCTATACACCCACCAATGATAATACATCCACGAGATATATAAATATATACCACAAGGACACTCCCTATATACCCACACGCTCGATAATGTCCACCCAGCTTACTCCAGGTATGCATATACACTTCAATCATGACCGTACATTCATTCCATGTATACCTATACACATTACCCGTAACCATAAAATAACTCCCTATTTATCCACACAACCCATCCATGATCATACAGACAACACATGTACATCCCACCCATGACCTTCCAGTCACTCCATATATGTATACATAATCAACACATAGATGATCATGTAACTATATTCATACACCACATCAATGTCCATACAGGCACATCGGGTGCACCCGTACTGGATATACACAACCATACAACATACAGTCACTCCATTCATACCGATTCACCTCACACATGACCATGACCTCTCCCTGTATACCTATACATCTTACAATGGACAACCCACACATAACCATATATTCACTCCTTGTATACCTATTCACATCATTCATGACATACAATAACTCCCTGTATACCTAATCACCTCACCTATGATCATAGAGTAACTCCCTGACTACCATCATGCCCTCCACCCTGCATACAGTTTTTTTTTACCATAATGGACCAGAATAGCCACAGATTATGGTTCATCTCGGTTCCGTTCTGCCCATTTCCATTCAATAATATGGCCAGAATCACAAAAGAGGTTCTCGGCAAAATTCCATACTTTAAAATGAATTTGTCATGCCCCATACGGAACTGGGACAACCAGAATAGAACATATAGTTGTCAGTTAATTAACTAACACGTATAATAACCAAGTGAGTCACAATTTACTACCTTTTCGGATAACACAGAGAATAATGTTCAGGATATATGTAAAAAAAAACTTTTTACAAGTTTGGTTGCCATTTTGGAAGCCATCTTGAGCAATTTGGTCTATAGATACCGTAGTGTGACACATTTAAGATAGACCAAAACAATAAACACATTTGAATCCAGAGACAGTTACATTTTACCAATGATAGTTGCACTTTACTTGAAAAAATGGTCTATACCTGAAAAGTTAATTTTTGCCGATATTTATGTCAAGTTTTTGAGAGAAAAGTCCAATATTTTTGGTGATGTCAGTGGTAACAATAGTAACAATTAACCATGGTGCATCAGATATGTTAGTATTCAATGTATAGGAGGCAGAATAGCCAATTTTATACATCAAACACAACTTGTAAGCGATTGCAGGACACGCTAGGGCAATATTTACCATTTTCCAAATTTTGGCGGCCATTTTGAGCCAAAGTAAGAATTTTGGTTCCAATGAATTGGAATATTCATAGGTAATGATATGCCTCACTTACATTACAAAGTTCTGTTCATTTCTTGTTGAAATATGACTAAAATCCCAATTGTGATTATTTTGTGAAATTTTATGACGTGTTCCAATAATTGCATATTTAATTGCTCCAATGATCAGTTAATATACAAAACACAATATAAAGTCACATTACTCAAGCAGTTCCAAACAGCATGAACTGGTCTAGAAGATATTTGTGAAAAAAACGTCATACTTTCAACTTAATCCTGATTCACAGAACTTTCAACCGTGTGTGATTTCGTGAAGAGCGTTTATTTATTAAATAACATACTTGTCCATATATGTATAGCAGATGATGAGATAGTTATGACAGAAAGGTCACAAGGGGTGATTCAAATAACAAAGTATTCCCATGTTCATGAGATTATATGTATAACGAGTGTGATATATGTCTCGATATTGACTTACTGTATTTTCGCGGCAATAAAAACAGTATGTGACTTTAAGTTGATTTTATGGGTGAAATATGGGTCACAGGCAGCGACAGGCACCCTCATTGGATTCAGCATACTTGAATTATGCTAGAAAACTTAGTTTCATGCTTTTCCCCAAAAATGCCTCTAGGGTTCTAGTATTCCACAAATGTAGCTTTTCCGACCAGACTAATCCCCTAATTTGCAGAAGATAAATTGCATAATTGAGGTGACAAATGGGTGAACATCACCAATTTCAACTGGGAACTTAATATGGTCCTAGGTTCCCATAGCAGTTGAGGCCTAAGCAGAATGAGGTCCCCAGAGGTGACTATTGTGATGTACACCCATTGGGAACCTCAATTATGGAATGTGTCATCTGCCAATTTGGGGATATAGAGAAACTAAACTAAATAAGAAAATTGAATCTATGTGAAGAAGTTTATTTGAGGCCTAAGCAGAATGAGGTCCCCAGAGGGTGAATTTAGTGATGCTAGTGTCACTAAATTCACCCTCTGGGAATGTCATTCTGCAAATGGCAGGTACACTAAACTCGTTAACACTCCTATCTGATATGTGATGAATGTTTTTTATTCTTTAGGTATGCTGTTAGTGAGGAGGAATACATGGACCAGGATGAGAGGTATGACCAGGAGACGGCGTCCAGTGATCCGCAGGTTCCCATGAGTCCACACAGCAGGCCCGACTGTCCGGCTGAGGCCTCCGCGATGGATAGCGACAATCCATTGGAGCATTCAGCTCCACTGATACCACCACCACAAGGGTTCAACAATCTGGAAGGGAGATCGCTTGCTCAGACCTTCCCTCTGGTATGTGCTCCATAGGAGTCTCAAATAGGGCCCTGTGTATATTCAAGATTTGGTTCAATGTTGATATCGCTGGTGTCATTGGGGTTTGACACCTAATTGGAACCCTATTTTTTTCTAATATTGAATTTGTTCCCATCATTGGCACATTGATAAAAATTTTGCACAGTGTAATGATGATAAAGAGTGATGCGTCACAACACTCGTCTTATGTTAAATTATACAAATGGGGAATTGAACATGCATTTTCTTTAAATGCTTACCCTCATTTCTGATATTTTCCCCTGACGCCTTATTGGAACATACTTGAAAACCTCTACGCTATGCACCAACGGCTACAAGATTTGATACAAGATCCGATTCGCAATCGACCTCCCACTTCGATATCGTATTTCGAATCTGCATAAAAGTGTCCATAGTCTCAAATAACAAATCTAAACTGAATTATTTCCAAATTTCCAGTGATAAACTAAAAAAAATACAGATTTTGTGAGTCAGTCACCTGATACAATGATAATTTGTGAACAGTCGGAGTTGTCTCTCAATATGTGCCATACAAGGAGTCCTGTCTGTTGTTTCCTGCAGTATACTTATTTACAAGGTTCACACTGACCAGAAAATTCTTTTTGTTCATGTCTGAATTTTTGTGGCCAATTGAGAAACCAAAATATAGGATGCATGGTTGAGAAATACGAAACTAAAAACAATAGAAAAACAATAAGTAAAATAAAATTACTAAGAGCCACCGCAGACGATGCGATTAAAATCGTAAGTGGGGAAAATCGCAGGTGAGCATCCACTGCGCATGCTCATGACAATATCGCAGCCATATGTTTGATTTTTACCAGGAAAATTGTGGCGTGACCTTGGCAACACGTGCGATTGTAGCTGTCACATGTCGCACTGGTCTCACAATTTACATGCTATCATGTGCTCGATCACGTGGATAAAATCACAGCTGCAGACATCGCAGCACTGTAGCATCTGCGGGCAAGCCACTTTTCTCCACCTGCAAATTTCCACATGCACTTACGATTTTAATCGCAGTGTCTGCGGTGGCACTAACAAGCAAAGCTCGAGCCATAAACTCATTTTCATTATAAACTATCATGTTGTTTTCACCGTTCATAGAGCACATGAGTGTATTTTGCACTTTTCCCTGGCTCAAATTCATTCATTTGTTGCATATATTCTGTTGAGTATAAAAGGAGATGGTCCCATAATTGGTTGGATTTGGTGTAAAGTCCCACTGTAACTTCAAATCTATCACCTACAGGATAACAAAGAAGCTGCAGCGAGTCTACAGATGAAACCAACTAGTGCCAAGCCTCCGATTCCACGTGGGCGGAGTATGTCGTCATCACCTTTAAGGAGCTCAGGGGGAAAACGTGGTCCATCACCTCAGCGGCGGCCGCGGCCACCTCGGTCAAGTCGGTCTGAGGATACATGAGTTATCACGCTGACCACGGCCACCTCGGACAAGTCGGTCTGAGGATACAAACTTACTAATAGCCTCACACCAAAAACTTCACTGAAGTGCACGTGGATCCTGTGCCGTTGTCTCTAAATAAAAAGGACCTATACAACGATCTACAGGACCTATATGACGATCTACGGGACCAATACGATGATCTACATCGGGAGAAGACAATTCCTACGTTGGAAGTAGCTAAAAGTGCTGAATTGGAAGGAGGAAATACTCACCTAATTTTCTCAGGGTGACCACGTGTGTGTGCCTTAGAGTCTATCAAATATTATTATCCATCCCTTAACTAACACTATTTCTGACTGGGCAAAAGACATCACGTGATAATCCGTGAAAAAGTCATATTGGACTCCCGAGTGTACAATATGACTTTTTTATCGGGATTACGTGAAGTCACGAAGTAACTCTGCCAAATGAATCGGTGAATTGTGATGCACGTATGCAATACTGTGGTAGATTTAGCAGACGTTTCACTTCCACATTGAGTTTTTTTTCACTTCCGTGTTTACTTTTCCAAATCATGCTTTCTGATGATCGAATACTATATGTTATTAATTGGTTGTTTCCATATTGGCCGAGTTATGAGACCGAGGCCTCATAACTCGGTCAATATGGAAACAACCAATTAATAAGTATTTTATTAATTAGCGATGACGAATTGTGTTGTACGAGGTTCGACATGATCAAAGCTAGTACGGGATGCCAATTATTACCGGAGAGTTTCACCTGTTAACGTTGCAATCGCGTATGACGTCATTTACGTTACCTTGACTTATTGGCCGCGTTTTCTACTTATTGGCCGACTTTTTGTTACTTATTGGCCGCGTTTTCTACTTATTGGCCGACTTTGTGTTACTTATGACGCGGGCAGCGTTATACTTATTGCGGCCGATAACGCGTAGCTAATTAATAAAGGCTTTTATAGTATCGAGTATTAAGTTCCGAAAAATACCAAAAATAACCACAAAAGTTTTATTCTCAGAAACATACAGATGGATAATAAAAATGTCATTATACAATGTTGTGTACATTGTGTGTTTTTCTTGTACTCATCTAGGAAACGTTGCGGTGAAAAGTCATATTGGACTCAACACTGCGTGTCTCTTCCAATATGACTTTTCACCACAACCTGGACTCGTACAAGAAAAACACATACTGTACGCAACATTGTATAATAACTTTATAGTACGTAACAGGTCAATTTATCCATTTGTCCACAGTTCTTGTGAAGTAATCTTTCATTTGCTTTGATATATATATTAATCAAATTAATACCACTGCATTCAAGTCTGAGTTTAGTCTGTCTGTCATTTTCAGACACAAATTTCCCTCTTGGTACCTCATTCTGCATGGCCTCATCTGCTGTGGGAGACATAGACTCAGATTGAAGTTCCCAAATGGTGAATGTTATGATGTACACCCTTTGGGAACCTCGATTATGCAATGTGTCGTTTGCCAATTTGGGATACAGAGAAACAAACCTAAAAAAGAAATAGAATCTAAGTTTCTATGGAAATTTGATAATAAAGAAACTTTCCAGAGAAGATGAGGCCGAAGCAGATTGAGGTCCCCAGAGGGTGAATTTAGTGATGCTAGCCAGGTTTTAATGCTTTCATGATGGGAGCTGCGCTGGTGCAGCATTAAAGATTCTGTGCCAATGCATTCTCTTATATATGCAAGTCTCACTCTCCCATAGGGAACATCGCATATCTAAGAGAATGCACTGGCTTACAAGGTCAAAGTAAATATTGTTAGGCCAATGTATTCTCTTATACATACGATGCTCCCTATGGGAGACTCGCATATATAAGAGAATTCATTGGCACAGGGTTTTCACAAATTTTTCAGTGATGATATTTAATTCCAAATCAGAACTAGAATACACTTGTCATATCTATATTTGATTATTAATGAGTTGAATTGAGATATTTGATAGACCTTTGGTGGAAGCATGCAGTCAAATTTCTTTAGACTAATCTGCTTTTGGTGGTTGTGTTTAACACGGAAAGTTGTTATGTTTTCACATTTAATGTTATGTGATGTGAAAATGAATTGTGAACAGAAACTGATGTATGTCCTCAATGTCAGAGCAGCTAGCTTCTATAGGCCTCAAAATATGGTGCTGGCTATTTGCAGAATGAGGTCCCCAGAGGGTGAATTTAATGATACTACCCCGCACAGTGGGCTAGCATCACCAAATTAACCGTCAGGGACCTCATTCTGCTTAGGCCTCATATTCTCTGGAAAGTATCTTTATTATCAAATTAACAAGTTTTTTTAGTTCCTGTAGAAACTTCTTTAGAAAGTTTCATTTTCTTCTTTAGTTTCTCTAAAGTGGGTGCACATCACCATCTGGGAACTTAAATCTGTGTTTAGGTCTCCCATAGCAGATGAAGCCATACAGAATGAGGTCCCCAGAGAGTGAATTTGGTTTTGCTAGCCCACTGTGCGGGGTAGTGTCACTAAATTTACCCTCTGGAGACCTCATTCTGCAAATGACCAGCACCATTTATTTTAGGCCTGTAGCTATATATTTTCACATACAGAGTAATCTACTATTAAATGTTATGTTCTCATCTGAGGTTAATGTTCATGTATGACTGAAGCAATATCAGAGATAATGGTAATGTTTAGATCCAAGTCTGAGTTTAGTGTACCTGTCATTAGGCCTAAGTAGAATGAGGCCTCCAGAGGATGAATTTAGTGATGCTAGCCCACTATGCGGGAGAGCATCACTAAATGAACCCTCTGGGGGACCTCATTTGTGCTAGGGCCACATCTTATCTGGAAAGTATCTTTATTTGCAAATTAACAGGTTTTTAAGTTTCTATAGAAACTTCTTTAGAAGGTCGCTTTTTATTTTTTAGTTTATTTACTCTGTATCCCCAAACTGGCAGATGACACAATGCATAATCAAGGTGCCCAATGGGAGCACATAACCATCTTTGCCATCTGGGAACTTAAATATGTGTCTATGTCTCTAATAGCAGATGAGGCCATGCAGAATGAGATCCCCTGAGGGTGAATTTAGTGATGCTAGCCCGCTATGCAAGGTAGCGACACTAAATTCACCCTCTGGGGACCTCATTCTGCAAATGACCAGCACCATATTTTTAGGTCTGTTAAGCTAGATATTTTCACATACAGAGTAGTCTCCTCTTAGATGTTATGTTCTCATCTGAGGTTCTTGTTTATGTATGACTGAAGCAATATCAGAGATAATGGTAATGTTTAGATCCAAGCCTGAGTTTAGTGTAGCAGAATGAGGTCCCCAGAGGGTGAATTTAGTGACGCTATCCCGCATATCGGGCTAGCATCACTAAATTCACCCTCTGGGGACCTCATTCTGCTTAGGCCTCATCTTCTGAAAAGTTTCTTTATTATCAAATTGCTATAGAAACTTCTTCACATAAATTCCAGTAGATACTATTTCTATTTTATTTCAGTTTCTCTATATCCCCAAATTGGCAGATGACACATTGCATAATCAAGGTTCCCATTGGGTGTGCATCCCAATATTCACCATTTGGGAACTTCAATCTGAGTTTATGTCTGCCATAGCAGATGAGGCCATGCAGAATGAGGTCCCCAGAGGGTCAATTTGGTGATGCTAGCCCGCTATGCGGGATAGCATCACTAAATTTGCCCTCTGGGGATCTCATTCTGCAAATGACAGGCACCTTAAACTTAGGCTTGTAGATAGTTAGTAGCAAAATGACTATTGTATGATCACTGAAATCTGATTCTGTTTGGTTATCAATTCTATATGTGTCAGTGCTAATATGTTATTCTATATATTCACATTTCCCCGATATGTCCATGACCGCAAGTTGAAATACATGTAACATAGACATGATGTGATAAAAGATAATTAAGTGAATTTGACACCATCTGCTGAAGCAAAATCATGATCTCATCTATTAGGTTTTTCTCCTTGACAATGGTGATTTCTCTATTAGCATATTGTGGAAAGCACCATCAAATTGAACTCTTTGTAATAATAACATGTCTGTATGCAGCACACTTTTAATTTGTTTTGTGAATTTAGTTTGACAATACAAGCCGAATTTATTCAAACAGTTGTGTGCTACCATCAAAAATTAAAAAAAAAAACTATTTATTTCATTTTATCTCGATAATAACGTCACCTTCTGAACCAGGTGTATAATCTCTGTATTTTTTGGCATTGTCTCTCATGTGGTCTCAGTCTGTTTTTGATTTTCATGTGGGAATACTGGATTTCTGGATCCCAACATTCTTACCTCTATTTTTAAGTGGATGATAAACCTCGACTTAATGTTTTTTTCCATGAAAGCAGGTCATATTCTATCGATAATGATTTGGCCTAAAATAAAAATAGTGATGTTTCTGGTAACATAGGGTAGAAAAAAAGGGGGCGTGCTGGCGGAAGTTAATTTCATTTGTTCTTTAATTATTTTTGTGTGGAAACATCCATTAGACCATATATGGAATATATTCATTCTGCACATATGTCCCTGGCAGCACAAATGATATAACAGGACACAATGAGGCTGAATGAGCATATTACTGTAGGTATTGGGAGTGATAATAAAGCATTAAATTTAATCAAAAACGATCATGGTATCAACTTCAGGTTGATCCAGGCTTTATACACAATGGCGCCACCATCTTAATAACACTGACTTCCATTGTAAATAATGTAGATCAGTGACTGATCTTAAAAGTTTTACTTTGATCGGAGATCTATAAACACATTTTTATTTTATAGGGTCGATAAAAATTAGTAGGGGTGGAGGTCTGGACTTGGGGTGGGCGTGTTACGGGAAACATCACTATTATGTTTTAGGCCTTATGTAGATTACAGGATTCCTTCAAGAAATAATTACATTCACTTCATTCTCTATATTATTTTCTCATTGGTTTCCAAAATGCTAATGTATTTAAATAGAATGAGATGGAAGTGAACGTACCAAGTGTAGGAATTTTGTCACTGCAGCATGTGACGTCGCAATAAAGTTTCCAATATTTAACGATATTTCCAACTTAAATTGCATTTTCAGGTTGATATTTTTCCTTAGATGGAGCCTGCACCTACTTTCTATGGAAATTCCATAATGGAATAGTTACATAAAGTTGAGCTTTATCATCCTATAAGACATTCACATCCAAATATATTTTTTATCTTTGATTAAATACTCATTGACAATTAGTTCCCTCAGGAAATGTTCATATAATAAGTTCCACATATGACCGAACTTATTATCTGAACCATATATTTTCAACCAATGAATATAGGAATATACGGCTGCTTTTGTATTATTCATTTGTATGTCATCTCCTAATATCTATTCAACGACTCTCCAGATGAAAAATAGACATTTCCAGTGTATATTTTTATCAATAAATGGGTGAATACCAGACTCTATCAGTATCATTATCCTCTCATGGATATCGATGCTGTTAAATCACCTAGCCTACAAATAATGTGTCTGTCATTTGCAGAATGAGGTCCCCAGAGGGTGAATTTAGTGATGCTATCCTGCACGATGGGCTAGTGTCACCAAATTCACTCTCTGGGAACCTCATTATGCTTAGGCATAAACTGCTATGTGAGACTGAAGTTCTCCAGTTGATGTTGGTGATGTTCACCTATTAGTCACATTGATTATTCATTTTATCTTCTGCATATTAGGGGATATAGAAACTTCCCAGAAGGGAAAAAGTGACTAAAACAATGTTAATTTGAGGCTATAGATACTTCCCAGAAGATGAGGCCAAAGCAGAATAAGGTCACCAGAGGGTGAAATTGGTGATGCTAGCCGACTGTGGGATAGCATCAGTAAATTCACCCTCTGGGGACCTCATTCTGCAAATGACAGACGCACTATTTCAAGGCTTGATATCATCAATGCTGTTAAAGCACCAGGTTTGACACGATTCTTCTAAATTCAGGACAATGCTTGAGCAACACGTTTTTTGAAATCATCAAAATTAAATTATCATGGTAGTAATATAATTGTGTTTATAACAGTCTGCAAGTGATAAGTTTCTCAAATAAATGCTGGATACTCATGGGACTACTTGCCTATAAATACCAGGTCCATGATCTTAATGGCTCAGCAACCAGTGTAGCAATGTTAACTGTTTTCAATTGTTTTACTCTGGTCGCATGTAATGCGCATTAATTCAGTGATATTTAAAAAATAATTTAGAAGACAACTAGCCACAGCACTTTTTTTCAATTGGTCCTGTGACAGATGTGAAAATCGGTGAGCCGATAGTGAACTCTGGTAGAGATTGGTAGAATACATTCAGTTAACAAAGGGTTGTTGACGTTATGTTATGTATGTCATCGCTCTTTGGAAACAATGTCAACTCGAAGTACTTATGGCTTTTATTCCTCTTGCAGTATACAACAATATGTATTCAATAGCTGGTGTTCCATTGAATACATGTGTGTCGGGTGTGGAATATAATGCTAGCTGCTAGCTTTTACAATAACTTTTTTTAAATATGAAAGCCACCTTATACAAGCCTGCAAATAGTGTGTCTGCCATTTGCAGAACGAGGTCCCCAGAGGGTGAATTTTGTGATATTAGCATGCTATCCGAGATAGTGTCACTAAATTCACCCTCTGGGGACCTCATTCTGCAAATGGCAGACACACTATTTACAGGCTTGACCGTATATGGATATGAATGTCTTTTATAGCTCTTGAGATTTAGATTTTAGATATTTATAAATTATAAGCCTACTGTGATATCTGCTCATGCCATATGTACATATATAACATGGGATTAGCATTTGAAATGAGTACACATGTAACCTTCAATATTAGGTTAACCATATTTTATTGAGATAATGAAAATAGAACAAAGGGATTGGAGCATAAGTGCTGGCACTTAGTTGTTCCCCCTCCATATCAATCTCCTAACCACAGCAATTAATGTTAACCAAATGTTAAAGTACCCTGATACAAAACTTCTTATTTATATTAACAAGGACCTAAAATTAAGGCAAATCAAATTAATTTTATAAATCATTGCTTAACCCTTTACCCAACAGAACGGCCCTGTGTCAATGCATTCTCTTATATATGCGAGTCGACCATTGGTCGCCTCGCATATATAAGAGAATACATTGGCTTAACACATATTAAAAATGATGAAATTGTCAAAGAATGTAGAAAAATATTATAAAAAATGTAAGAAAAAATTATAAAATTGTTAAAGAATGTAAGAAAAAATGGTAAAAAGTGTTAAAAAAGATTTTTTTTAGGCCAATGCATTCTCTTATATATGCGAGGCGACCTATGGTTGACTCGCATATATAAGAGAATGCATTGGCACAGGGCATAACTGTAACCATCACAATGTGGTCAATGAACCGGTTCCAATGATATCCATTTTGTATGGTGTTATTGAGACAGACCGAAGATATTTTAGGCTGTTGAAGCTTTATTTGGGCGTTTTTGGCCGCTTTGTTGGGTAAAGGGTTAAAACAGGATAGCATTGACATCGGTTGTATTGATTCATTTGTAGTGATCTTCAGATATTAACCCTTCCATGACTTGAGCTTCTTGAAATTTTTCGAAAACCGTATGCCATTGCATTCTCTTAAATATGTGAGTCTCCCATTGGGAGCCTTACATATATAAGAGAATACATTGGGCAAACAATATTTAACTTGACCTTAGAAGCCAATGCATTCTCTTATATATGCAAGGCTCCCTATGAGAGACTCATATATAAGAGAATGCACAGTAGCAGGATCTTTAATGCTGCACCAGCTCATCTCCCATCATGCGAGGGTTAAGTTGAGTTGCTTATTGAATTTTTCAACTGTTAATTATAACTGAATGGGAAAATTAATATATCAAGGGGTTAACATGTGTACACAATCTGATTGTTGATCCTATAATTTGTATCCGTTTTTATTTGTTTCTCAGTAACATTTGCAGAGTTGGTCATTCCTCTACAAATTCTGATGTTTATCAAGTATCCCAACCTTTCATGATGAATTTTCTGTCCAATAATGGTTGAAATCAGAATGAACTACCAACAAGTCTAACTTCTAAATGTACATTTGTCATTATTAATAATTATACTTATAAGCTTCTACCAATGTTCAACCAAAATGTGAGGGGTGGGCATGTACCCACTGGGTATCCTGCTCCACTGCCCCTGGTAAACGCTTTCTATAGATTAACCCTGTCATGACTGGAGCTGTGCTGGTGTAGCATTAAAGATCCTGTGCCAGTGCATTCTCTTATATATGTGAGTCTCCCATAGGGAGCCTCGCATAAATAAGAGAATGCACTGGCTTACAAGGTCAATGTAAATATTGTTAGGCCAATGTATTCTCTTATATATGCGAGGCTCCCTATGGGAGATTCACATATATAAGAGAATGCATTGGCACAGGGTTTTTAGCAATATTTCAGGAAGCTGCAGTCATGGAAGGGTTAAGTATCTCTAATGGAAGATCAACTCTGCATCACTTTAATATCTTATCAACGAGCTCAAATTGTTATATCTCTGAAAATTGTTATAGTTTTTATTCTGCATTTCTGAAGGTGTTAGTTCCATTTTGGAACTGTATCTTATCTGTATGTTATTGTCTGATCAGTTCACACTAGAGAGGTTTAGATGTACGAATGTGTAACATCTGTTTTAAAGGGACTCAATCCGATCAGGCCCCATAAATTACTATTTCTTTGGCTTCGGGGATAAAAAATAATTGATTCGAGTCGAGGAACCTACCTATAAACGCTCAGAGTGATCAGATATCAATTTTTGAAGTTTTGTTATTTCTATTTTTTCTGGCCCAGAAACACACTGTCAAAAGGATGGTCTCAGTCAAAATTGTGTTATTAATACACTTGATTTTAGAGTTATCCATCTTCGTCTGTTTGATTAAGGGCTTCTGTGGAAATTATTAGTACACATCTCGAGAAATTTACAAACTTAGGGGCAATTATTAGTACACATCTCGAGAAAATTACAAATTTCAAAAATCAATATCTAATAACTCTGAGCTTTGATGGGTGGGTTCCTTGACTCGAATCAAATATTTGTTACCCCCAAAGCAGCCCAAAGCCAAATAAATACTAATATAGGACCCTCTGATCGGATTGAGTACCTTTAAGTCAGACTGGCTGTTGACTAGGGCCCTGTGAATCAATTTGATGCAAAAATCTTTCTTCTAATTTGATTCAAAATCAGCTGTTATGATTAAATTTTATCGAATCTTTGTCATCATGTGGATTCACATGCTGTCTATGTTCATACAACAATGATTTTGTGAAAAGAGACTTCGGACACTAACGAACGATCGCGCATAATGGAAACAAAAATGTTGCAAATGATCTATAAATAGACCACCCAATTTCAGTATGAATGAAATATTGCATTGTATTGTTACATGAATTGCATGATATGTAACTATATGGCAGATTTCAGTAGACAGTTATTACGAAGTTTTAGATTAATTACGGCAACCGATTTGAGTGATTCTCCGAACTCTTGTTTGCTTGACACAATGATTCAATTTGCAATTCGATGCAATTTCAACTCTTCTGCTTGATTCGATTCGAGATTCAATTCGAAATGAAAACCCCTTAGATTTGCAAGGCCCTACTATTGACTATAGCAGTTTCCGCCTCATGTAATTTTTGGATCTAGCTACTCTGACAGTTTTTATTCTCCTGAAAGTTATGATTATCATGCAAGGAAAATAATTCAACTCTAGATCTCCATGCTAAATTACTCAATGTATAAGAGTATTAACCATTCCACGACTGGAGCTTCCTGAAATTTTGCAAAAACCCTGTGCCAATGCATTCTCTTATAAATGCGAGTCTCCCATATGGAGTCTCGCATATATAAAAGAATACATTGGCCTAACAATATTTACCTTGACCTTTTAAGCCAGTGTATTCTCTTATATATGTGGAGGCTCCCTATGGGAGATTCACATATAAAAGAAAATTCACTGGCACATGATCTTTATAATGCTACACCAGTGCAGCTCCCATCATGAAAGGGTTAAAACTAACTCTAATGCAATCAGAAACATATGACCACACTATATCTTTATGCTTTGCAACATATTTATCTCTCTAATTAGTGAAGGAATAAATCAGACACTAGCCAAGTGTTTAATGACACTTAAATATAAACACCTCAAAAAAGTAAGTTACCCCTGATATTTTTTTAGGATATCTTTAGATATGGTAGTTAAAATGCAATGAAATATTGAGGAGATAATATCCTTGTGCATGATAAATCATTTATATCTTTTAGTGTGTCTGACATTGCAGAACGAAGTCCCCAGAGGCTGAATTTAGTGATGCTATCCCACGCAGCAGGCTAGCATTACCAAACTCCCCCTCTGGGGACCTCAGTCTACTTAGACCTCATCTTGTGGGAAGTATCTATAGTCTCAAATTAACATTGTTCCTTCCTGTTCAGTTTCTATATCCCCTAATTTGCATAAGATAAATTGGTGACTTATGGATGAATTACTAAATTCACCCTCTGGGGACCTCATTCTGCAAATGTCAGACACTCTATTTCAAGGCTTGTGTGATAAAACATTTAGATTTTATTATCAGAGCTGCAGTTAGTGACTTTATGTTTGAATGATCATCAATGTAATTGGGAGGGTCAACTATCTAATCACCAAACCACTGGGTTTACTCCATGAACATGTCCATGTATGCTAGTCATGCGAGATTGTCCAATGGTCAGAATACCTACGAAGTTACGGGCCCTCAAAGTTCGCATTTTGGGCCAGGGTTGACAATTTGCTAATCGCGTCACCCAGATTCGAGGCAGGGGTGGGGTCACTCCCATACACTTCAGATGAAAATACACAAGCCAGGATAACATATAGTCACACAACTTAACATTTATGTTCTTAAACTGCGATTCTTTCATCTCAAGATTTTCTCTATTATTATACTTCCATGGTGTAACCAAGGAAGTTTATTGTTTTTCTATTGAGGCAGTTTTCCGTTTAATTGGAAATACTGATATACTGAGTCTATCATAGTCTCATTGAATTGTCATTTCTTGGAGTCATGTAGGCTTCCCCAAATTATGTCACATCGCGCTACATTAATTGCTTCGATTGGGCACATTTATCTTGGGGCTACTAATAATGATTTCTGACTGACGCTACTGACGTTGAATCCCGAGGTTCGGGAAATAGAAATTCTATGACAAGTAATCAGACCAACTTTTATACAGTAATGCCCTAAATAATCGACTCCTTAACCACAGTGAGAGCTTTCCGATGAATGGCAACAAGCCATATTTCCGACTAAATCCTGAAAAATTACCCATAATTCTGCTGTGGTTAAGGAGTCGATTATTTAGGGCATTACTGTAAATAGTTGGTCTGTAGTTAACTTAGCCTGCATCTGATCATTTGCCTACAAGAGTGGATAATGACACTAACTTTGAAAACATTCACCAGCTACTGAAAGAGGAATGCACAGTAAGGCATTTTATTAGTTTATTACTTGGTTTACGGATTTCCCTACCCAAAAAAAAAGTAGCTGTTCGTAAATAAAAATGTTTTTTTTATTTTGTTGGGTTTTTTATTCCCGCCGATGGGAATATTAATCCAGACATAAAATAAATATATTTATCACATAATTTGGCCATAAAAGCAGTTTCATAATTATCGGTAATAGACACGTTTAATAACAGCGCGTGCGATGACGTCACGGCGTTCTTAAAATGACTTGCGATCGCTGTAGTTTATGATTGTTGTTTTCGATGAATATTTCGCGTTGCTTCGGGTTTATTTGATCATGTGATAAAAGGTATCTCACACTTGTCCTATTTTATACGTAATTTATCAACCTCGTCCTCTAAATTCTATTTGAGCCTCGGTAAACCTCGGCTCAAATCGAATTTAGTGAACTCGGTTGATAAATTCCGTATAAAATAGAAACTCATGTGAGATCCTCTATATATATTTGATAAAAAGTTTAAGATTGCGTAAAATATACAACATAATCAATCCAACAAGCACACAAGGAAGACAACTACCTTTTTGTAATTCCAAGATAGCAAGATCATTTTAATGGACAAATTGAAGATCATCGCCAACATGTCAGATGCCGATTTTGGCAATTATTTTTTCATCTATCCGCCCCTTGTTTTAAGCCCTCTAAAAAAAATTATACCTATTTTATTTTTATATTTGCCCCCCCCCCCCCCTCCCACCTCCCCTACATTTGAGCCAAAAAAATCTGTACACCAAGTGATAAAAATAAAATGGCTAATGAATCAACATCTCGTTAGTACAATGAGAGTTGCCTCCAAGTGATATGGTCGTTACATACAATATTAAGATGTTCTTCACATGGGCCTCTAAAAGAATTTTGCATCCTCAAAACGGGTTTGTGAATTTTGAAATGAGCACTAAAACCACTTGAACTGGAATGACTCAAGCATGCAACCACTGACTATTATTCATCAATATGACTATCAATGTACAACATCTCAGGATTCTTGAGACATAGCCAATATAGCAGAATTTTAGGGAAAACTTACTTATTTTTGAGGTGTTTAGTAAGATATTCTATTTTCTTAGGCCAATGATCATTCTTATTTTTCTTAAGAAAGAAAAAAAGCAAACTGACGTTTATATACCATCTAATCTACCGATTAATTGACTTATTTATTGTATGTTAGCCAGGTCCGAGTCTAATCTATATCCGTCCATTTCATACAAACCAGTATCACTATTTATTAGAGCCATATATAGCAGCTGTTTAGCCGCACTTATATTAACTCATAGCTATAAAAATAAAATTATAGCACATATCATCGTTCTATTTATTATTCTCCATTCAGTGACCATGGGCTTCATTGGGGTTTCACTTAAAGGAATAGGGTGCTGAAAAAACAATAATATTTTCTTTCAATATACCGATAATATATATATATAATGTCCATTGGGCGCATATAATCTAATATTCGGCCGCCATTCGTTTTATAACGATTATAAAAAATTGAAATCACTGCGTTTATTGGCCTATAAATCACGTGATTGTCACATGTAAACAGAAGCATAGCACGTGACCGATCACGTGGTAACCCATCGACAACGCATAGATACGCTACGGCAGTATTTTAAGTTTGCATGTATAGATGATCGTGGCCTTTGAAGATTGTCGCGTTATCACACTACGAATGCACAACTTTGCCGAAAACATCGCCGTTCTCGTAATTAAATGTCTTTATCGTGTTATTATTATGATATGTAAGCGATGTGTTGTTACTATAAAGCCATGCCCGTATATTATTCAGTTTTGCGCGCATTTATCTATATAAACACGTGCTCGTGTTTATATATATTTTTTCGTTACCGGAATAGTCCAAGTTATATTATATATTATACTAGAAGGTGACCCGACTTCGTCCGGGCTATTAAAAAAACAAATTTCAAGTCGATTGCTCCACCCGTTTCCGAGATCTGGTCTGCGCATGCGCGAAGCTGGCGTCGCACGGGCTCGCGACCCGATAAAATTCGTATCCGGGGCAAGATACATTCACATACCAAATTTCAAGTCGATAGCTCCACCCGTTTCCGAGATATATAGCCCAATGTCATTTGCGGATACCTCGGCCGGTGATGAGTTAACGCGACATCGGCCGGTTAAGAGTTAACGCGATCACGTCACGATATGTTGATGGCGTAATATATTTACGCAATGATTTTCGATGAGCGAAGCATGGTCCTGCGTTCTTCCAGATAATTAAGGTAGAAACTTTAAACGTACACAGGCGTGTGATGCATCATTGGAAAGATGAAGCGCCACAGATTCTAACCGTGCAAATTATATGACTGGCAATTTATTATTCGCGCTATATCGAATTGATTTGTGAGCACCGAACTGAAATATATTAGCGCAAAACGGCGTAAAAACAGATTTGACCTCGGCACGTGAAAAGTTGACCTCGGATCTGAAAATCAATAGGCCTATGTTACTCCTGACCCGAAAATACCCCCACATACCAAGTTTCATCGAAATCGGCTGGGCCATTTTCGAGTCCATCGATTACACACACACAGACAGATACACACACACACACACAGATCTTTCAAAATATATAATAGATATTTATATAAAGATTGCATATATATGCGAAGACTTGCACAGTTATTAGGCAATTATCATCTCAGAAACATTCCAATTTCCAGATGACCTTTGTCTTGTGTCAATAAAGAGCGTTTCGTTTTAATTTATCGTAACGCGGTAAAACAAAAAAAATCGGTTTATTGCTGTCGGATTTAATCAATTATAATCAAGTCATTCATTACCAATATGATATGATAAGTTCATTTTTCTTGGTTATGAATCATGTATATATTAGGGCAATATGGTGTTTATATATATTTCGGAATATTGCTTCCCCTACCCCCAAACTATCTTGCCAACTGTCACTGATGAAATCACTGCGTTTATGCGTGGTTATTGGCCTATAAAATTAACACTCTAGCGATGCGGTCTATTGAATATGCAGGTCATAACTCGACCTCTATGTGTCAATTGCTCATAACAATAGGATTATAAAATATATAAACGTTCGCCGTGGTTCGTTTAAACATCCAATCACTTTTGAAGGAGGGATAATAATCCGGTTTAGTATGTAAGCACATATACAAGCGTTCTTTATTCGCAAAATATCGTAATAGTGAACGCTCTTTATTGCGTCAAGGTAAAGGGACTGGACTTAGAACAGTTGTCATCGTGATTTGTTTACTGATTACACCAATACAGGTCAATACATGTACACAAACTTCCGATATGCATGCTTTATATATCCTTCCAAGTCATAGCAATTTCCGCTTTATTAAACTCTTTTTATTCGTACCATATTAGGAAAACTCTTAACATGGAATGCTCTTTATTGAGCCATGGTGAAGGAAATGGGGAATCGACTTAGAATAGTTGTTATTGTGAATTATTCAACGTACTCCACTTTAACTGCAATTGTATGTATTCGTAACCATGACTGACTTGTCAAATTAAACGCTCTTTATTTGGTATATGTAATCGGTTTCTTATTTTGCGCAACGGGTTTCCCACAGAAATCCCACCAAATGGCACGTAAACGAACATCGTTTGGAAATGAATACAGCATTATACCTAACTGAGAGTCACTAGACCGGCCACAGCCGAAAACACTGCATTTATATGGCATTGTCACGAATGAATGATTGTAAATACGGGACACTCGGGGCATATATATGGAAAATTAAAACAACAGCGTGAACACGCGCCCAAATAGAGTTCACATGTCTGCTCGTGTTTTTATAAGCTTTATTTTTGACACCAAAGTGTTACCTACCCCGCTCAAACGGCCTTCTATAGTTTTTTTGTCAAAACAATAACTTTCCAAACAGCGCTTAAGACAAATCACAATATAACTCACCGCGCTATGACAATTAACCATGTGTACTCAATGCTATTGATATGCCCCGCAGTAATTCCATCACGCTCACGCGCTGATGTCTATTTCGGATTTTCCATCGTCCTATAGGTAGACACAATTAACTCCGACTCCGATTCCGTGTTTTTCATTAGTTTACCTCGCTTGACGTCATGCGAGGTTTTGCGACGGAGATAGCCGACAACCGTTGGCAGTATTGTTTATTTATTTCTCTGCTTATTTATTACGCGATTTTTATGGGACTTGGATTATTGTGATCACAATAGGGGTGGCTTTCCGATAGAGTTTTGTTGTTTCATGAGCATTGTAATCCTTTAATAGTGTGCAATCATTGTTAATATGACCGGCCGTGCACGGCAAAAGGATATCTGACCGGACTGACCGGAAGTTGTTTCGCAGTAGTACTCGGTAAAACCGAAAGCGAGGCGGCTCTTGTGCGTAAAGTACTCGTGGGAATACAGACAATTGCTGTGACTAAAAGACCCAGACCACTAGTAAGTAACAGTGGTAGCAGAGCGAGGTTGTTCGATAATGGCATCGAACATGAATAATTACAAACAACCGCCGAGGTTCACGACAGATTTGCCGTATGAGAAATGGAAAAACGAACTTGCAATCTGGAAATTAGTTACGGATTTAGAAGCAAAAAAAATTGGCCCGGTAGTAGCCCTGTCTCTCACAGGTAAAGCACGCGAAGTTGCTCTTGGTGTACCTGCCGCGGATTTAGCTAAGGACACTGGTTTAGCTACATTATTGACAGCGTTAGATGAAGTTTACAAAGGTGATGCAAAGGATGAAGCTTACAAAGCATATCGTGATTTTGAAACTTTCAAAAGGACAGAAAATAGTAAGATGCATGATTACATCACTGAGTACGAACTCCTCTACAAAAGATACAAAGAACATGATTTAGTTCTATCGGATGCAGTTTTAGCTTTTCGTCTGTTGGACAATGCTAACCTTGAAACAAAAGAGAGACAGTTAGTGTTAACAGCTTGCAGTGATGTCACATTCAAATCGATGAAATCTGCACTGAAACGTATTTTTGGTGACTCGGCAGGTGATGGGACTTTGGATTCAAAATGTGATGTTTCTGGAATCAAGTTGGAGTCTCAAAGTGTTTGTTATGCTGAGAGAAGAGGTGCCTTTTCAAACAAGTATCGTGGTCGTGGCTATCAGTCCCATGCTGGTAGTGATGCAAATTCTTACAGTCATGCTTCAAATAATTCCAACCTAAAGGGTACTAATCCACTAAATAGATTTGGTAAGAGATCTCGCTGCACATGCTGTGATTCTTTGTTTCATTGGTACAAGGCCTGTCCTCATCGCAAGGATCATTCGTCTGAGTCTGTTAATGCTACGATGGACGTCGGTTCAGAACAGTTTGAGTCTGTTAATATAACTCTCTTCAGTAATGATTGTCAGAAGTTTGAACCAAATGAGATTTTTGTGGCTGAATCTTTCTGTGCTGCAGTTATTGATACGGCATGCACTAAAACAGTGTGTGGAACTGATTGGCTTTGCAATTATTTGAAACACTTGTCTTCAAGTGATCAGAGCAGTGTATCACGGTCCGATAGTCATCAAGAGTTCAGATTTGGTGATGGTGTGCGTGTCGTTTCTAAGGAGAATGTTGTCTTCCCAGCTGTAGTAGGTTCGACAAATTGCTACATATCAAGTGAAGTTGTTGATTGTAATATTCCTCTGCTTTTAAGTAAAGAGTCTCTAAAGCGGGCCCAGACAAAACATTGATCTCAGTTGTGATAAAGCTTGGATGTTCGGAAAAGATGTTAAACTAGAATTTACATCAAGTGGTCATTACTGTGTTGATCTACTGCCCAAGTCAGCTACCGGTAGTAAACAAGAATGTGAAACTAATGAAGTCTTAGCAGTGTCTATAGATAGTGAAGAAGAAATGATAAAACTTCATAAACAGTTTGGACATGCATCCATTGATAGACTTTTATCGCTTCTCAAGAAGGCTGGGATTACAGATAAGGATGTTCATCAGAGAATGAAGGATGTTGTCAACAAATGTGACACATGTGCCAAGTACAGGCGACCTCAACCAAAACCAGCTGTTTGCTTACCGCTGGCACAAACATTCAATCAGATGGTTGCCATGGACCTACATGAACTAAAAAAGGGCATTTGGTATCTTCACATGATCGATTTATTTTCCAGATATAGTGCTGCATGTATTATCAAAACTAAAAAGACAGGTGTTATTGTGCAGAAGTTTCTACAACATTGGGTCAGTCTCCATGGACCACCGACTTTCTGCCTCACTGACAATGGCGGTGAATTTGTTTCGACGGAGTTCCACGATATGGCAGAAAATTTGAACATAACAGTCAGAACCACTGCAGCAGAAAGTGCTTGGAGCAATGGGATTGTTGAGAGACATAATGGTGTGCTAACAGGAATTCTCAACAAGGTATTATGTGATGTTACCACTGATTTGGAGACAGCTTTGGCTTGGGCGTTAAATGCTAAGAACTCTTTAGCGAATACTCATGGGTTTAGTCCATACCAGCTTGTTTATGGCGAGAACTGTATACTACCTTCTATCCTAACAGATGAATTACCCGCTTTGGAAGCAACAACTATGAGTGAGCATGTTGCTAGGCATTTGTCGTCACTACATGCATCAAGAAGAGCATTTATGGAGAATGAAACCTCAGAGAGAATCAGAAGAGCTCTTCGTAAACAAACAAGGAACTACGATCATTTTTCTACAGGTGACCTTGTATATTATAAACGTTTGCATGATGATAAATGGAGAGGACCTGGTGTGGTGATTGGCGAAGATGGGATGGTCGTATTCGTCAGACATGGAGGTACCTATGTGAGGGTTCATAAATGTAGGCTGTCAAAAGCGCCCAGTAGGTCTAGCATTCAAAATATCTATCCTCCTGTGCCAGAGCTGGGTGATGACAATGGAAATTCGATGAGTGACTACTCTTTACCGGTGAATGAAAATGTTTATCAACAGGATTCAGATGATGAATTGGCACAAACTGATGAGTTGGAGGTTCCTCCTATAGACGTGACAGTTCAGAGTCAGGCTCAACCTAGAAATGTATGTACGCCTGAAGTAGGTCAGCATATTAAGTTCAATGTTGGCGATATTTCAACGACTGTGAAGGTTTTATCGAGAGCTGGTAAAGCTACTGGAAAGAACAAGAATTGGTTCAATGTTGAGTTTACCGATCCTGTTAACAAAGTTGGTACGAAGTGTTCCATGGATTTTGCAACGTTAGAAGATCCACAGATTGTACAGTCAGACGATGGAAATGCACAGCATGATGAAGAGATTGTTATGGTGCTTGAAGATATTGACTTTCAGCAAGCAAAAGATGATGAAATGTCTGAATGGAAAAAGTATGCTGTCTACGAAGAGGTTCCAAACAATGGTCAGAAATGTATTTCAACCAGATGGGTATGTAGTCTGAAAGATACACCTGAAGGACAAATAAAGAAAGCCCGCCTCGTAGCAAGAGGGTTTGAGGATTTGGAGAAAGATTCAGTAGAGAAAGACTCACCCACCTGTTCAAAAGAATCACTGAGGGTAATGTTAGCAGTAATGGCTCAGAAGTCCTGGACACCAAAATCGATGGATGTTAAAAAAGCCTTCCTGCAGGGATCGAATGTTTCCAGAGATATTTATCTACGTCCGCCGAGAGAAGTTCCCAATTGTAAAGACATTCTGTGGCATCTAAACAAATGTATTTATGGGCTTTGTGAGGCTTCACTATTTTGGTAAAGTTGAGAGTTTGCTTGAATTTAAAGAAAGTTAAAGCAGAGTTGGTCAGGGTTAAGTTTTGGCATCTTGGTGCAGAGAAGTCTGTAAAAATGGTTGTGTTTAGTGATGCATCGCTTGGCAATTTATCGGATGGTAAAAGTCAAGGTGGTTATCTAATTTTGCTGAAAGGTGAAAATGGCAAAGCTTCAATCATATCATGGCAGTCCAAAAGACTTAGAAGAGTTGCTCGAAGTACTTTAACTTCTGAGACTTTAGCCATGTCGGAGGCTGTGGATTGTGGTATTTATCTGGCGCAACTATACACCGAGTTGATATATGGCAAATCATGTCCTAATGTACTGAACATTGAATGTATAACAGATAATCATTCCTTGTATGATAATGTTCATACAAACAACATGACATATGAGAAACGGCTCAGAATAGACATAGCAGGCTTACGAGAGCTTCTACAAACAAAACAGATTTCTGACATCAAATGGAGTCCATCTAAAGATCAGTTAGCGGACTGCCTAACGAAGAAGGGTGCGTCCCCTTTGAGTTTGTTAAAGCTCATGGAGGATGGAAAGTTTGAGTAAATGCCAATGGACTTAATGTGTAAATAATGTAAAATATTCTCAATTGTGCGTGTTGTTGGACTACATGTGTATGTATAGTTTTCGTATAAAAAGACAGAGAGAGTGGAGTGTTAATATGACCGGCCGTGCACGGCAAAAGGATATCTGACCGGACTGACCGGAAGTTGTTTCGCAGTAGTACTCGGTAAAACCGAAAGCGAGGCGGCTCTTGTGCGTAAAGTACTCGTGGGAATACAGACAATTGCTGTGACTAAAAGACCCAGACCACTAGTAAGTAACATCATTGGTAGGTGTCTTTTTTAGAAACGAAAAATTTGATCCTGTGAACAATTGACAACAAAATAATCGGCAAATTCTTTTGTTGAAAAGAGCACAACTCCCATCAGAAATGATCTGTCCGAACCTGAATACTACCCATGATTAATCAATATACTAAATTTGAAAGCTGTCAGATAATCATAACTTTATTAATCAGCTAATTCTAAGTCAAATAGGGCCATAACTCCATCAAATGAAAGTGTCAATGACACTGTAACCAGTGTTTGCGCTGTCGGAAAGCTGAGAAGGAAAGCTAATTCAAAAGCACTGAATAGATTGACGAAGTTAGATGATGAAAGTATCGCCATTCTTGGCGGGTTTCGTACTTCGGAAATATCGTACCATGGAAACCCAAATTTATTTTGTAATGAGAGCGTTGATTGAATTGTGAAGGCTGTACAAAGCTATTTCAAGTAATATTGGATTTAAAACACAAATCATCAAAACGCTTAATCTGTAACTGGTTACATAACTTTTTGTTGATTAGGCAGTCTAAGATAAAATACGCAAATGCAGTGTCCCATAATTGGATGTACAAGCGAGCCGTACTTAAATCAATGGCATGTCAGTTACGTAATGTGTCATAAACTGCCCCCGTCTACTAACAACAACCTGGCTTCACATCAAAATTTCAGATCTCAAACTAATATCGACCTCATTCAAACTGAACACGAATGTATAATATATATATTTATTATCAAATTCATTGTATTTAACAAATGAATGCACAGTTATTGCAAAGCACCTTTAGGCCTCCTGTATGCAGGACAATAAAATGAAGAAAGACTTCAGAAGTCGTAATATACAAACACAGTGATGTGGCAAGAGGTCAGTGAGATTTATTCATTCCTCCTTGTTTATCGACCATCATATTACAAGATATCGTCAAAAACAGAGAAATAATACATTGGTATACAGTATTGCTCTAAGTAATAGACTCCTTAACCACAGCAGAATTATGGGTAACTTTTCAGGATTTAGTCGGAAATATGGCTTGTTGCCATTCATCGGAAAGCTCTCGGGGAGCTTTCCGATGAATGGCAACAAGCCATATTTCCGATTAAATCCTGAAAAGTTATCCATAGTTCTGCTGTAGTTAAGAAGTTGATTACTTAGAGCATTACTGTACATGTAGAGATCTTGGTTCAGGACATTAAGTCTGATTTCACCACCAAATGTGTAGACTGTACTTTCTTTCGATTTCAAAGCAAAAGTTGTGTAAGACTGCAAGTACCGGTAATCCGAGTTGAAAATGGGCAACAACTGTACTTAAATAAGTCAAATCTTACAAATGCTGGTGAAAGGTTCCCATAGTGCTAAATGTCTTAAACAATTTAAAAAAAACAATTTGACAAGATAATAACTGATTGAATCTTGGATAAGCGAGACAAGATGACACACATCTTATTATTAACCCTTTCATGACGGGAGCTGCACTGGTGCAGCATTCAAGATCATGTGCCAGTGCATTACCTTATATATGCGAGTCTTCCATAGGGAACCTCGCAATTATATAAGATAATGCACTGGCTTACAGGGTCGAGGTAAATATTGTTAGGACATTGCATTCTCTTAGGTGAGGCTCCCTATGGGAGACTCACATATATAAGAAAATGCACTGTCACAGGATCTTGAATGCTGCACTAGTGCATAAATAAGATAATACATTGACCTAGCAATATTTACCTTGACCTTCTAAGCCAATGCATTCTCTTGCATATGCGAGGCTCCCTATGGGAGACCTGCATACATAAGAGAATGCACTGGCACAGGATATTTAATGCTGCACAAGTGCAGCTCCCATTATGAAAGTGTTATGGGGTATAATACAAAACACATGCATGCTGCGTATGTATCTCTTAGAAGCTACAGTGAAACACAATTTTGTTATTTCATTGTAGCATTTTGTTAATTCACTGTAGCTTGCCAAATGACGTCACCACTTGATAACGGTTTGCTACCTATCAGCTGATCAGTGTAAGCTTACAGTAATGCCCTAAATAATCGACTCCTTAACCACAGCAGAATTATGGGAAACTTTTCAGGATTTAGTCGGAAATATGGCTTGTTGCCATTCATCGGAAAGCTCTCAGTGAGAGCTTTACGATGAGTGGCAACAAGCCATATTTCCAACTAAATCCTGAAAAGTTACCCATAATTCTGCTGTGGTTAAGGAGTCGATTATATAGGGCATTACTGTACTTTTTAATATTCTTGATAGTCATCAGAGTATATGAGCAATAATGGCCAGACAAAGTCAACCAATCGTCGAAATAAAGGAAATGTCACAGCATACTATTGGATTATTCCTCTGACGATTTCATGACATAATATATTGGTCGGAAATGCAGAGAAACCACAGATTATTAAGAACCAGACATTTCCAACATTTGTTCCATATATGGGGAAGACTGATGACATTACCATTGATGTGGAATTTTCCAATTAAAACAATTTCTCTGTCGACCAAGCATAAAAAAGCGGCATTGTCAACGATCTCATACAGTAATCACGCATTGATAATAGTAGGTGATATCGTCAGTTTAACCACTTAACACTTTCCATACCAAATACTCAGAGACGAGTACAGTAATGCCCTAAATAATCAACTCCTTAACTCTTTCGATGCCAAGCTTGCATAAATGCGAGTTACCCAGTCGCTGCCAAATACGCATTTATGCGAGTTCGGGGGTGCACCTGGTTTACGGGTCGTAATTATATTGTTTTGTTGCATTACAACGGGGGTTCATTTATTTTATGTAGAGTGCTGGTGTGCGCTGACAATTTAGAAGAAAGGTCAGTCAAAGTCATGCTACTCCTGAAGTTCTATGAGTACAGTCCGAGCCAGAATATATACCATTGACAAATTAACTTTTGGTGCATGGGATGCGATATATGAGTGGAAAATAAAAATCATAATTGACTTGGCGGCCTCCTTTCTGCTGATCAGTTTAGCGTCCAAAAATTATGTCGGAATAAGGTCGGTGAAAAATACGGAATAGTAGCCGGAATATGATTAACTGGTGAAGCATTAATTAATTAACACTAGAACAAAAAACAAAAATATAATCATATATGAATTGAAAAAAATTACCGAAAAACATAAATTAAAGCAAATCCAAGATGGCCGCCAATGACACGTGACCCCTATGACCTTGAATGGGTCTCCACGTCGGGGCAGTTGAGAGGTCATTGTCATATATACCCACATGTGAAGTTTCAACTAGATACACCGATAATTACCTGATAGTCATTGCACATATCCACATATACATAAAATACTTGTATTTACACCCAGAATGCTTGGCACTGGGGAGTATGTCCGTGTGGCGGGGGTGGCAGCGAAAGAGTTAAACACAGCAGAATTATGGGTAACTTTTCAGGATTTAGTCGGAAAGATAGATTGTTGCCATTCATCAGATAGCTCTGTGAGAGCTTTCCGATGAATGGCAACAAACCATATTTCCGACTAAATCCTGAAAAATTACCCATAATTCTGCTGTGGTTAAGGAGTCAATTATTTAGGGCATTAGTAGCCGCATTACTGTAGTTCCGTTAGGAAATGTTCACATAATAAGTTCAACAAACGACATTTCCCACCAATGTATAAGAATTCTTCTGAACATGTTTTATCTTTTTGTCTGCCAGTTGTCTGTGTATATATCCTGATCATCCCTCCAGATGAATAATAGATCATTCCAACGTATTCTTTTATAACTGAGTGGGAGAATCCATTTAGTATAGAAAGGGTTAATAAGTTGATACTCACTGACAGGTACTCTATTAACCCTTCCATAACTGGAGCTTCCCAAAATTTTGTGACAACCCTGTGCCAATGCATTCTCTAATATATGCGAGTCTCACATAGGAACATGCATAAATAAGAGAATGCATTGGCCTAACAATATTTACATTGACCTTGTGAGCCAGTTCATTCTCGCATATATAAGATAATGCACTGACACAGCATCTTTAATGCTGCACCAGTGTAGCTCCTGTCATGAAAGGTTTAATTCCCGTTGATGTGAAGGGTTGTTTAACTGATACGTTCAACAAACAGCCTTAAGGATCTGAACCTCCCTACAAATGAACAAATGAGAACCAATAGGGTGTTTCTCTAACTATCATCTGCTTACGTGAACAGAGCATCCCTATATTTTAAGAATATACCATTCCATTCCATTGTTAGCATGTAGAACTGAATGGAAGAATCCATTCAGAATGAAAGGTTAATCAACAACCAGTAATTAAATGGACATGGTTTCGTACCCCTAAATTATGTAATACATAATTTGGTGAGAGGTATCTCAAAACTGGTCTACCAGGCAGATTTCCAGACAAATTCTTCGATTTAGCACTGAAAATAGGTATTTTGTTTTTTATATTTTTCGATAAATTTGAGATCGTTTCGTTGGTGCCAGTTCAAATTTTTTAATCAGCGGTCTCGTAAAAATTGCACATGTAGACAATCTAGATAAGCTAGAGCTGACTTCACTCTGAAACGTTTATGGTACTGTTTAAATTTGATGATTAACCCTTTGAGTGCCAGGTCGATTTTTGTATCAACCCATATACCCTGTGCCAATGCATTCTCTTATATATGCGAGTCGACCATAGGTCGCCTCGCATATATAAGAGAATGCATTGGCCTAACAATTTTTTTATTTTTTTTACAATTTTAATAATTTATTCTTATATTCTTTAAGACTTATTTTGTAGGTTTAGGGCCGATGAGATCGGCCCCTGGCACTCAAAGGGTTAAAACGAAGAAAAAGCAGTGAGTTTTTTAATAGTTTCATGTTAAGATAACGCAATGTACCATTTTTGGAAATTCCGTTTCCGATTCAAGAATTCTGATGAATGCAAATGACACCATTTTTATACAGGGCCAATTCAAAAGCGATTATTATTAGGTGTATGTGGCTTTAAGGTGAATATTTTTAACTGAATATGCATCATCATAATAACACAACAAGCAGTAGCTATTCCAACATTCAATAAATATATCTTGTATTTTTGCAGTGATCATAGTTTTGATTTGTCCACATGGGTATCACGAAGAAATGCAATGCAAAAATGAAATAGATGAAGCCAATACTGATTAATCACAGAATATTATTAAAGTGACATATAATGTTCAAATCTAAGTTCAGTTGAACATTTGTTCATTCTTAACACCCCTCGGATCGCATTATAGTGACCATACTGTTAAATGGCAGACACTTTAGAAGGAAAATTTAGAAATCTATGAGGTACGACATTTCAGTTTTGTCGATTTCCGCGCCTTCGTTAGACTGTCACTCAGGATAAGGAGGATACGCCCTCCGGCCATTCATCTTCAAAACAATCCAAATCAGAATTATCCTACCAGGAACGGTTTCGAAAATAAAAATTACGAAATTTTAGAATTAACGAAATATGTTCACAGGGAAACCCAATAGGGCATTTAGAACATGAATTTCCTGAAAAACAGCGAAAAATAGCATTTATACTTGAAATATTGACAAGTTATTTGATGAACTTAATATATAATCAAAACCATAGATTCAAAAAAGGCAATAAAAAGTTACATCCCAAAATGACAGGTATGACATTTTAAAGGCCTACCAACGATATGTATATTGATATGCTCTAGCTTTTGATGTATTTGATTATGAAACAGTATTGTCTTGCAATTTATCACCAATATTGATAGTATAAATTTGCAATTTATATTTACACCATCTTTAAAGTCATGAATAATATAATTTAGTCTTGAACATTATGTCACTTTAATAAGTCCTTTAGAAAAATTATATTTAAAAACAATCAGTCTTAACAATAACACAGGACAAAACAAACATGCAATTAATGGATGAAATAAAACTAAAGCTGCTCAGGCCTGAGCTTAAAAGGGACTGATTAGGGACGGATGCATTGGCCTAACAATAATTACCTTGACCTTGTAAGCCAGTGCATTCTCTTATATATGAGATGCTCCCTGTGGGAGACCCGAATGTTAAAGAGAATGCACTGGCGCAGGGTCTTTAATGCTGCACCAGCGCAGCTTCTGTCATGAAAGGGTCAATGGCCATTTTATGAGAAGAGATTTCTTGTTACCTGTCGTGTTGTGAGCAGGTGATAATTACCTTTTGATAGAGCTCAGTACGACAGTCTAGTCAGGAAATAATCGGGTGAAGATTGCTCAGGAAAGGATACATTTTATCACCAAGTCGCCCGGTAAGCTGAGGCCTGAGTAATCTCGTCATGATTCAATGACAAAATAGAACAACATTCAACAATAACTGCTGAAGCATCAGAAATTTTAGTGTGATGCTATTCTGCACAGTGGGCTAGCACCCCCAAATTCACCCTCTGCAAACATCGTTCTGCTTAGTCCTCATCTTTTGGGAAGCATCTATAGTCTCAAAAATAACATTGTTTGTAGTTAATTTACAGAATATATATTGCATAATCGAGGTGACTAATGGGTGAACATCAACTTAAACTGGGAAACTTCAATCTGATCCTAGGTCTCCCATAGCAGTTGATGCTTGAGCAGAATGAGGTTTCTAGAAGGTGAATTTGGCGACGCTTGATTGAAATTTAATCACAAGAGAACATGTGCAGATAAGATAGTTAATCAAGTCAAAAATATACTATTGATTGCATGTAGAAACATACACTCAGGGGGTGATTTTGTTCATTGAGCACAAAAATTTATCATAATTCAGCAGTTGTTAAAGAGAATATCTCACCTGGTTTTGGGAACAAGGGGAATAAAATAGTAACAATGCATCTATCCGAGTTGAAACAAACTAGGTCCCAGGAACTATATAATAACAAGGTATATGAACAAACTGCACATCTATATACAGTGGACTAATAATCTAATAGCAACTTAACCCTAGGGGTTAATGCACTGGCATAGGGTCTTTAATCATGCACCAGCGCAGCCCCTGTCATGAAAGGGTTAAGGAATCCAGTGAAATCTGTTATCTCTGCAAAGAAGATAGAATTCGATTTAAATGTCTCACACAGGTCTGAAAATATGGTGCCAGACATTATCAGAATGAGGTCGCCCGAGGGTGATTTGGTGATGATAGCCCACTGTGATATATCCATTAGTGAAACAGCTATGTTCTATTTCCAAACAAAGTTTGTGCAACATTCCACAGCAGTTTTTTTATTCATCAGTGGGTCACTAAATGTGCCATACTATAGTCAGTATTAAATCAAGCTGTGACTTGTGGGAAACAATGAACACTCAGTGCTCATTTGAGTTTATCTAGTACATCCACGACAGGACATGATCTCCTACCACACATCATGGAATAGTGTAGTGTGTTGTGCTTGACGGGCGAAATTTAAAGTCTTTCAATCATAAGTGGTCCAATATGAGAGATAGCCAGTGTATTCGTACATGGCTGGTCAAATTTGGTTACCCTTAACCCTTTGAGTGCCAGGTCCAATTTTTGTATCAACCCATATACCCTGTGCCAATGCATTCTCTTATATATGCGAGTCGACCATAGGTCGCCTCGCATATATAAGAGAATGCATTGGCATAACAATTTTTCATCATTTATTATTATTTTTTACAATTTTTTACAATTTTAATAATTTTTTCTTATATTCTTTAACAGACTTATTTTGTAGGTTTAGTGCCAGGGAATTTTACTTTTTTCATGGGCATCAAAATTATTACTATGATTACTTGGTGATAGTTTTGAGTTATAACATGCCCCTAAGGTTTTATTCAGTTTGTTTTTAAATTCGCTATAGTATGCTTAAGCATACCCAAAAAAAATTCAATCCCAATTCAAGGGCCAATTTTACAGACTGTAAATTAGGGCCGATGAGATCGGCCCCTGGCACTGAGAGGGTTAAATGTACATGATACCCTTACATGTACATAGGCCAAGCATTATTCTATTTTCTCCAGAGTACCCTTCATTTACTCCTTCGCTGGGTTGCTATTTGTACTTCCAAATAGTAGTAGACGCACTCTACTAGAGTTACTCGCCACTCATATACCTTGTCTCAGAGAGGAGCTTCTACCTTTTGGAAATCTGTTATGGAAAGGACTGAAAATTTTATAAAATAGAAGAACTAGAGATCCACAGATATCTCTCTTTATCACTTGGAGCAATTGCTGCTATTAACCCTTCTATGACTGGAGCTTCCTGAAATTTTGCAAAAACTCTGTGCCAATGCATTCTCTTATATATGTGAGTCTCCCATAGGGGGCCTCGCATATATAAGAGAATACATTGGCACAACAATATTTACCCTGACCGTGCATTCTCTTATATATGCGAGGCTCCCTATGGAAGACTCGCATATATAAGAGAATGCACTGGCACAGGGTCTTTAATGCTGCACCAGCGCAGCTCCCGTCATATTCACCATTTGGGAACTTCAATCTGAGTCTATGTCTCCCAAAGCAGATGAGGCCATGTGGAATGAGGTCCCCAGAGGGCAAATTTGGTGATGCTAGCCTGTTGCGCAGGATAGTATCAATAAATTCACCCTCTGGGGACCTCATTCTGCAATTGACAGGCATCTTATTCTCAGGCCTGGTCCAGTGATAATAAACAAAGTTTATACACGGATGTAAAGTGTACACAGAGAACAACCCACTTTCCAAATCCCCAGCTGATTGACAGACTTCCTAATGATGAGATACATTTTATCAAGCATCTTCTAGTTATACATGTGTTTGGGTCCTGCAAATATTTGACCATTCGATTTGATTTGATATTGGTTACTTGAATCGGTTTGCAGGTTTGGATATTGGCTTCATTTTACAGTTTAGGTAGTACACAAAATATATATCATCCATTACAAAAATGGAACCACAAAGGTGCCAACATTCCGGTAGATAATCTTAGATGTGAGGCTTTCATTAATGAGGTATGTTAAATTAACTAGATGTGAGACTGTCCCAATGAGACTAAGGATAACCCGGCATGCAATTGAACTACATTAAGGGTAGCTATATTAACATATTTGTTTTTCGAAAAAAGGGAAAACAAGCTCGGACAAAATTATGCATGTTGCGAAAATGTTCTGTCCCAAATGTTGAGATACATGTAACTACATTAAAAAAAATTTGATCGAGCTCATTATCGCAGGTGGATAACTTCATAGTGGTAAATATAAGACGGATGGACAGACAAACTTATTCCTATATAAAAATTACAATAAGGAGCCTATGGCAACAACCAAAGACTCATTCAGTAGGCAAGTATTGCAAATGTAGAGAAAAAAAAACAGATTAACCGTTAGTCGAGATTCATTTGGAAGCCGATATTGGAGCGGTGATTCTATATTGAGATTCAAGGTAAAATCCCTGAATTACAGCACAATAACATGTGACATTGTTACGAGATCTGTTTTTTACTGACACCTTTGCGAAAATAATCGACATCCAATCTAGAATCTATTTGGTGTTCATTCTGTAAAACTGTTAACCCTTGTATGACTGGAGCTTCCTGAAATTTTGCGATAACCCTGTGCCAATGTATTCTTTTATATATGCGAGTGTTCCATAGAAGGAAATACATTGGCCTAACTATATTTACCTTGACATTGCAAGCATTCACTTATATATGCGACGCTCCTTGTGGGAGACTCGCAAACATAATAGAATGCACTGGCACAGAATCTTTAATGCTGCACCAGTGCAGATCCCATCATGAAAGGGTGAACATATCCTTTAGACTAACTTTGACCCATCTGCAATATTCATACTGAGCCAGCACCTTTATAAATTACAACACTGACTATAAATACAATGAGTGGTTTACTATTTACATTCTGTAAGGCACTGGTTAATATATGAAGTCTATATGGCAATTAGCCATAATACCTTATTCACTCATAATCTCATGTTCAATCAGGTTTTGAATTGTAGCACTGTCAAAAGGAAAAATTGGTTTGAAAAATTGTCGTTGAACCCATTTGTCCTAGAATGGTCTGAATTGCCTCAAGAATAAACTTGAGACTAATATTTAATAACTTTGTTTCCCTCATGGATATATACAGTAATGCCCTAAGTAATCGACTCCTTAACCACAGCAAATTTATGGGTAACTTTTCAGGATTTAGTCGTAAATATGGCAACAAGCCATATTTCCGACTAAATCCTGAAAAGTTACCCATAATTCTGATGTGGTTAAGTAGTCGATTACTTAGGCCATTACTCTATGTACGGCCAATATAAAAATATTGCTTGATTTACATCCCCTCCCGACCCTATTTTTAGTCCACTCCTCAATTTTTTTTATTTGCATATCTTTTATGCAAATTTTTTTCTCATGCCTAAACTCTTTCATGATGGGAGTTGCGCTGTTGCAGCATTACATACCCTGTGCCAGTGCATTCTCTTATATATGCGAGTCTCCCATAGGTAGCCTCACATATTTAAGAGAATGTGCTGGCTTACAAGGTCAAAGTAAATATTGTTAGGCCATTGTGTTCTCTTATTTATGCGAGGCTCCCTATGCAAAAAATCATGTCATGGAAGGGTTAATCATCAAATTACATTTCAATGATCCATTAATCAGTCTATTTTGATCAAATTGGACAATCTAAATTACCTTGTAATATATAAGATAGGATACTGCTTCAATAACTAGAACTGTCCATGGCCATTTATGTTAGGAAGATTAAAATATAAAAATAAAATTAGCCCTCCCGCCACATTTTTCTAAAAAAGTTGGATGTATTTCTAGAAATTTATTTGTATTGGCCTTATGAGCAAATTCTAATTTGCTTACCATGATTACCCGCAATATTACCACTATTACTCACACAAGTAAAAAAGTAGTGTATATAATATAGATAGAATGAGACAAATGTGTGAACTGGTTAACATTATTGCACAAGTTTGTTGTGATGCGATGGAACAACGAGAACTGTAATGTTCAAGCGGATCTCGCGGCATGACAAACAAGTGCAATAACGATAACGTGTTCACACCACATTGCAGACCCAAAGATTGAATCTTGCAGTATACTAAAATATAGGCCAACGTCAACATAATCAGTGCGTCTTGTCCAAGATTTTTTTATTGGAACGTTTCAAAACCTTCTGTATTTTGCTGTATTTCGCAAAAATAAACAAATTGGTGCTCAATAAAGTGGTATTACCACTAGTGGTATTACCACTAGTGTACAGTAGTGTATAGGATAGACACATGGCTTTGTAATTTGATTTGCGAACTGTAAGTTTACAATTCCAATGAAAGACTTCTTTGTCAAATTCTTGATCATCATGCTGTAGCACCAGATGACGCAGCCTGATAGCTGCATCAGTTACCAGCAGGTCACATGACATTCACCAACAGGTCAATTGAAGCTGAGCTCTGTAGCTGCGGTGATCACCAACAGGTCACATGGCACCGAGTCACATGAAGACCTGTCTCATAACTCATAGTCACATGCAACCAGGTCAAATGATGCTCTGTCTCATAGCTGAAGAGCTCACCAACAGGTAAAATGGTACCAAGTCACATTACGCTCTGTTTCACAGCTGAAGCGGTTACCAACAGGTCACAGGCAACTGGGTCACATGACGATCTGTCTCATAGCTGAAGCGGTCATCAACGGGTCAGATGCAACCAGGTCAAATGACATTCTGATAATGTTTGTGACCAGCAAAGTTAATCAGGAAAAGACGCTAGTCATATCACAACTCCTCGAATACTGTAACTCGATTTTGCGTTGTCCCCGCTCGGGTCTGAAATATTAATAAACAAGAGCATCGCTAGGGCGTGGTTAAAATATCCCCTTTAGCCATTTCGAATTGTACTACCGCAAAATAAAATAATAATTTGAGCTTTACAAAGAATATCTGATATACCCCTAATTTCAATGCCAAAATGCAGTCAAATTTTAAGGCAAACAAGTGCAGTAGCTCATCTGAACATAATTGGACAGAAGCCATATTCGAACGTGGCCTGTTGTTTTAGCTGGGAAACACACATACCAGCTTTGGATAAAATCAAATAATCCAAACAGGAGTTACGGTCGGAAACATAAATGTTATGAAATTGGTCAAATTCTAAGTCGAAAAAAGGGCTGTAAACTCATGTAAAAATAATTGGATCGAACCAATATTCGAAATTGGCCTATATCGTTAGCTGGGATATTCCCATACTCACTATGATTCAGATCAAATAATCCAAACTGGAGTTAATGTTAACCGACGGATAGACTGATTACATAACACAACCTTTTTTTCAAAAGGGCATATAAAAACAATGAACATAATTAAATTTACTTTCTTTGGTCTCCACATTCATTTTGTGTTTACATACTCTCATATCGAGATTGGACAATTCCACGGTGTTGGTTGTACAAATCGTATATAAAAGCACACATATTAATAGGCTAATTGAAGCCGCAATGAGATCATTTTAAAATTACAAAGCTTTAAGAGGGGCTAATGTCAAATGTTACAGTTAATGGAGTGATAAAAAATGCAGAAAGTTGGTATGTCTATGTAAGGCCATTAAAAAAATTCCCGTGTTCTCAAGCACCGACCGCGTCATGAAAATGTCGCCGCATCTAAAAAAATTATCACCAAATCAAATCATAATTTTCACAACACCAGTATTTGTATACTCCCGGGACAATATTTTTTATGCACCGAATTCATTTCGCGTAATCAAACACCGCTATTCATTTACTCATGGAACAATATTTGTACGCATCGGTTCCTGTTTCGTTTCCAAATAAATTCCACGTGTTTATGAATCGAATTGCAAATCAAATGTGCTACTTTCCACCCTTATTACTAGCGGGTTCAAGATAATAAAAAAGTGGACTATTTTCGGATCTATCGATCCATCGAGAACGATATATGAAGTTTACGAACACATCATTAAAATATAGAAACCAAATATTTCCGAAAATGCCACGGGTCCAGTTTGTTACGTTGGTAATTCGATGGAAGCGTTCTTCCAAAAAGTTTCATCCGACTCTAGCATCAAAGAGGTGGTTGAATGTTATGGGAGGTACTTTAAATTTGACATGCCGGTATTAACTGTTCCCAATAAAGAGACACCTACATTTAATCAAGAGGAAGAACAGACATGTTCGAGTCGAAATCCTTTTGACATATTGATGTCAAAACAGAAAATCTTGCCCCCAAAGTGTGTTGCTAGTTTTGGTAACACCTTAGACAAAAGAAAGCAATTAACCAATAATTTCATAGACTACATGTATCTCGAGACAAAAAACTTGATGTTCTCTAAACAGTTCATTCAAACTGGCAAAAAATTTGTCTCCATTCTGTCTGATGCAATTTGGTTCATGGACCCACATCTTGAGAAATTGGAGGAAAGAAGTATTTTTGTGCCAGAATTGTTTTCTAGCTAACAAGGATACAACATGACATTAATGCTGAAAGCCCACCGTTCTACTGTGCGACAAAAGTGGTCGCATCTAAAAAAATCGCTCCTCGTATTATGTAAAAAATTGGTGACGTCACAAAATCAGATAACCTATGTACAAAACAAAGCTTTGTTTCGTTATTAATGGGGGAATGAGGTACATGTACAAAAGAGCAATATATACATGCATGTGTATGTATAGAAGATGACTAATAACTATCGACTTGTGAAAAAAGGACATAACTGAAATATGTTAATTTTAGAATTTATGAAAAAACTAAAAAAGCCTCCCTGACTCGTCTGATTTTTTAGGAAAAATTGCGTGAGAACACGGGTATTTTTTTTTAATGGCCTAATACTAAACACCAAAATGGATTTAGAATACACCTGTCATATATTTTATTAATTATGAGTTCAATTGAGATATTTGATAGACCACTGGCCTAACAATAATTAATTTAACATTATGAAAGTGTCAATGACACTGTAGCTCAACTTGGAAAAGGAATAATTTAATGTATTACAGTCAATGGAGCGATTAGGAATGTGGGAAGTTGAATGTCTATTACTAGTTTATGGACATGAAGAGAAAAGTAAAATCCAAGATGGCTGCGGGCGGCCATGTTTTCGGCCGAATGACCCCAAAAAGAATCGTTCCCATCTACATGTCATCGTTAACAGCCATGACAAATTTTATGATGATCAGACTAAAGGTACGACCTGTAGCCCGTGCTAAAGAATTTAGTCATACAAAGAGTAAAATCCAAGATGGCTGCTGGCCGCCATGTTTTTTGGCCGAATGACCCCAAAATTACTCGTTCCCATCTACATGTCAATATTAACATCCATGACAAATTTCATGATGATCAGCCGAACAGTACGACCTGTGGCCCGTGCTAATGGATTGAATTTTGAAATCCAAGATGGCCACTGGCGGCCATTATTTTTTGTCCGAATGACCCCAAAATGACTCGTTCCCATCTACATTCCTATTTCAACAGCCATCACAAATTTTATGATGATCAGACTAAAGGTACGACCTGTAGCCCGTGCTAAAGGATTTAGTCATACAAAGAGTAAAATCAAAGATGGCTGCTGGCGGCCATGTTTTTTGACCGAACGACCCCAAAATGACTCGTTCCCATCTACATGTTATTATCAACATTCACGACATATTTTATGATGATCAGACTAAAGGTACGACCTGTAGCTCGTGCTAAAGGATTTAGTCATACAAAGAGTAAAATCCAAGATGGCTGCTGGCGGCCATGTTTTTGGGCCAAATGACCCCAAAATGACTCGTTCCCATCTACATGTCAATATTAACATCCATGACAAATTTGATGATGATCAGACTAAAGGTACGACCTGTAGCCCGTGCTAAAGAATTTAGTCATACAAAGAGTAAAATCCAAGATGGCTGCTGGCCGCCATGTTTTTTGGCCGAATGACCCTAAAATTACTCGTTCCCATCTACATGTCAATATTAACATCCATGACAAATTTCATGATGATCAGACGAACAGTACGACCTGTGGCCCGTGCTAATGGATTGAATTTTGAAATCCAAGATGGCCGCTGGCGGCCATGTTTTTTGTCCAAATGACCCCAAAATGACTCGTTCCCATCTACATTCCATTTCAACAGCCATGACAAATTTTATGATGATCGGACTAAAGGTACAACCTGTAGCCCGTGCTAAAGGATTTAGTTATACAAAGAGTAAAATCAAAGATGCCTGCTGGCGGCCATGTTTTTTTGACCGAACGACCCCAAAATGACTCGTTCCCATCTACATGTTATTATCAACATTCATGATAAATTTTATGATGATCAGACTAAAGGTACGACCTGTAGCCCGTGCTAAAGGATTTAGTCATACAAAGAGTAAAATCCAAGATGGCTGCTGGCGGCCATGTTTTTGGGCCAAATGACCCCAAAATTACTCGTTCCCATCTACATGTCAATATTAACATCCATGACAAATTTGATGATGATCAGACTAAAGGTACGACCTGTAGCCTGTGCTAAAAAATTAGTCATACAAAGAGTAAAATCCAAGATGTCTGCTGGCCGCTATGTTATTTGGCCGAATGACCCCAAAATTACTCGTTCCCATCTACATGTCAATATTAACATCCATGACAAATTTCATGATGATCAGACGAACAGTACGACCTGTGGCCCGTGCTAATGGATTGAATTTTGAAATCCAAGATGGCCACTGGCAGCCATGTTTTTTGTCCGAATGACCCCAAAATGACTCGTTCCCATCTATATTCCAATTTCAACAGCCATCACAAATGTTATGATGATCAGACTAAAGGTACGACCTGTAGCCCGTGCTAAAGGATTTAGTCATACAAAGAGTAAAATCAAAGATGGCTGCTGGCGGCCATGTTTTTTGACCGAACGACCCCAAAATGACTCGTTCCCATCTACATGTTATTATCAACATTCACGACATATTTTATGATGATCAGACTAAAGGTACGACCTGTAGCCCGTGCTAAAGGATTTAGTCATACAAAGAGTAAAATCCAAGATGGCTGCTGGCGGCCATGTTTTTGGGCCAAATGACCCCAAAATGACTCGTTCCCATCTACATGTCAATATTAACATCCATGACAAATTTGATGATGATCAGACTAAAGGTACGACCTGTAGCCCGTGCTAAAGAATTTAGTCATACAAAGAGTAAAATCCAAGATGGCTGCTGGCCGCCATGTTTTTTGGCCGAATGACCCCAAAATTACTCGTTCCCATCTACATGACAATATTAACATCCATGACAAATTTCATGATGATCAGACGAACAGTACGACCTGTGGCCCGTGCTAATGGATTGAATTTTGAAATCCAAGATGGCCGCTGGCGGCCATGTTTTTTGTCCAAATGACCCCAAAATGACTCGTTCCCATCTACATTCCAATTTCAACAGCCATCACAAATTTTATGATGATCGGACTAAAGGTACAACCTGTAGCCCGTGCTAAAGGATTTAGTCATACAAAGAGTAAAATCAAAGATGCCTGCTGGCGGCCATGTTTTTTTGACCGAACGACCCCAAAATGACTCGTTCCCATCTACATGTTATTATCAACATTCATGATAAATTTTATGATGATCAGACTAAAGGTACGACCTGTAGCCCGTGCTAAAGGATTTAGTCATACAAAGAGTAAAATCCAAGATGGCTGCTGGCGGCCATGTTTTTGGGCCAAATGACCCCAAAATTACTCGTTCCCATCTACATGTCAATATTAACATCCATGACAAATTTGATGATGATCAGACTAAAGGTACGACCTGTAGCCTGTGCTAAAGAATTTAGTCATGCAAAGAGTAAAATCCAAGATGGCTGCTGGCCGCCATGTTATTTGGCCGAATGACCCCAAAATTACTCGTTCCCATCTACATGTCAATATTAACATCCATGACAAATTTCATGATGATCAGACGAACAGTACGACCTGTGGCCCGTGCTAATGGATTGAATTTTGAAATCCAAGATGGCCACTGGCAGCCATGTTTTTTGTCCGAATGACCCAAAAATGACTCGTTCCCATCTACATTCCAATTTCAACAGCCACGACAAATTTTATGATGATCGGACTAAAGGTACGACCTGTAGCCCGTGCTAAAGGATTTAGTCATACAAAGAGTGAAATCAAAGATGCCTGCTGGCGGCCATGTTTTTTGACCGAACGACCCCAAAATGACTCGTTCCCATCTACATGTCATTATTAACATTCATGACAAATTTTATGATGATCAGACTAAAAGTACGACCTGTAGCCCGTGCTAAAGAATTTAGTCATACAAAGAGTAAAATCCAAGATGGCTGCTGGCGGCCATGTTTTTGGGCCAAATGACCGCAAAATTACTCGTTCCCATCTACATGTCAATCTTAACATCCATGACAAATTTCATGACGATCAGACAAATAGTACGCCCTGTAGCCCGTGCTAATGGATTGAATTTTGAAATGCAAGATGGCCACTGGCGGCCATGTTTTTTTACCGAATGACCCCAAAATTAATCATTCTGGTCTAAATGTTGATGTCAACAGCTATGACAAATTTCATAATGATCCGACCAAAGGTACGACCTGTAGACTGCATTGTTGACGCCTTACGTACACACGTACACACGCACACGGACGACGGACTACAAAGCCATGGCAATAGCTCAAACTTTACAAAGTAAAGTTGAGCTAATAAGCCAGTGCATTCTCTTATATATGCGAGGCTCCCTATGGGAGATTCACATATATAAGAGAATGAACTGGCACAGGATCTTTAATGCTGCACCAGAACAGCTCCCATCATGAACCTCATGAAAGGGTTAATATCATACCTGTCGAAGTGTTGAATACTTGTTTTCTCCCTTGTCGACAGTATCATCGTGTAGCTTATCCAGCTCGGTCTGTCGATCTTCTATTTTTAAAACTTCAATCTCGTTTTTCAGATCTTTTAGTTGCATTTGAAGATGTCTGCTCTTTTCGATATATTCAACCCTAGAGAAATCGGAATTGTGAATCAGACTGCCACTCAGACAGACACTGATGCTAAAGAGGTCGTTGTCGTAACGTTTTATACATAAATGCACACCAGTCTCAGTCGGCGCGAGATTGAAATGTTACCATAAATAATTGCCGTCTGCTTCAATTCATAACTATTTTTCTTCCGAAGTTCTGATAGAGGCATTCTTTATCACAATGACGAAACTGCAATAAAATTGGTCAACGGTCGCATATTGTTCTTAGTATTAAACAGGGACGGAAAGAACTGCATGGTTGTTTGATCGATGAATGGAAGAAAATGAACTTACAAAAAATACCAACATGTGTGCATTTATTTATTTAGAAACCACTACAACAATGACCCCTGTCACATGACACTACGCGAGACTGGTGTGCATTTATGTATACAGAAATGCACACGGTGTGCATCTATGTATAAAACATTACGACAACGACCCCATTAGCCTGGCATGTTACAGTTATCACAGGAACAAAATGCAAGCAGCTGGTTGACAACAGAACTTTTATAGTGATAAAACAAGTGAACTTATAATTGTGATCTACAACTGAATGTAATCATATTTGTCCCAAATCATTCCACAAGCCTGTTTAATTCTGAAGGCAATCCGATAAATTATAGATGATTTAACCCTTTCATGGCGAGAGCAGTGCTAGTGCAGCAGTAAAAATCATGTGCCACTGCATTGTCTTATATATGCAAGTCTCTCATTGGGAGCCTCACATATATAAGAAAATGCACTGGCTTAAAATGTCAAGGTAAATTTGTTAGACCAAATGCATTCTCTTATTTATGGGTGACTCGCATATATTAGAGAATGCATTGGAACAGGATTTTAAAAAAATTTCAGAAAGCTCCAGTCATGGAAGGGTCAAAGCAATAGGATCATGAGTCCATCCTGCAAGGCAATCGAGTAGAATTAAGATGCTAATACAAAAATAAAATTGGCGGCTATCATTTTAACACAATTCACCAAAATGTTATTGCCACATTGAATTAAATTTATAATCAATCTGAACCTAGTTTCCTTCATCTTTAACCTCTTCGCTGTTAAATAACATTATGATGTAGTTTGTTGGGCTGTTGACGTTATTGCCATTTTCCAGTGGGAAAATATAACGGGAATATCACAAGAACCATAAAACTGACTCAGTTGAAAGGCTATTATCGTTCACAATTGTGGAACATCATACACTGTTTGAAACTATGAGATACAGTTATTCCGATGCACAAATCTCTGAGTTCCAGTTATGTATAATGGCCTATTGCTAGTGTGCTGAAGTAGGTCTGTAGTAGCTACGGACCATATTGCACCCGGCGTGCACTTTTACGTCCGTAATAGTTATGGACAGTCAGTGATACCGGTCGGGTCAAGATGCTGGCAATGAATGAAATATGATTGACAAAAACTTCTGTTGGAACTTAATTTGTCTGAATAAAACATGATTAGAAACAATCCAGGCACTTTTTCATTTTGAACAATAACAGTTACATGTGGGATTGGAGAATGAGTTCTCAGCAACTTAGATGTACCTCTGCTCCCTAATACCTTTAATTGCTAAATACTCGTTGACAAGTAGTTCCCTCAGTAAATGTTTAGAATGATAAAGCTGTTTGTTGAACTTATTATCTGAACATTTCATACCAATGAATATGAATCATTCTGCGCTTGTATTATCTGTTTGTCTGTCTGTTGTCTGCTTATGTTTCCTGAACATACCCCCCACATCTGAATAATAGACCATTCCAATGTATACTTTTATAACTGAATGGGAGAACCCATTGAGTAAAGAAAGGGTACCTCTCTTTTTCTATCTCAAGTGAGAGAGCATTGACGACTCCTTCAGTGCTAGTTGACATCAGATCTGTGGAAACCGTACCCTCCTCTGTCATGACATCGTGGACCATAGGTAGACTAGACATCTCAGACATCGCTTGGTGGGGATATGATGGCTGCAGAAATAGAAATAATAAAGGTCGCTAGGTGACACATCCCCTGAATAAAGTGGCTTTATTTGACAAGTGGCTTTTTTAGAAAAGAACAATTTGATTCTGGGAATAATCATTGACAAATCGATCATTGTTAACACACATAGGTTCCTTTCATTAGTCACCAGAATAATCAGTAAATTCTAAGTCTAAATAATTGGAAAATTCTTAGTCGACAAGGGCCATAACCCAGGTAAAAATGGGGCAGACCACACCAATATTCACACTTGACCTGTATCATAATGTGAGTAATCCATATACCAAATATGAAAACATTCAGATGACTATAACCCAAGTTATCATCCAGAACTAAAATAATAGGCAATTCTAAGTCGACAAGGGCCATAACTCCGGTATAAATTGGTGGACCAAATCCAAATTTTAAATTGACCTGTATTTTTTTATGTGAGTAATCCATATACCAAATTTGAAAACAATCATATAACCAAAACTAAAGTTATCATCTGGAAACCAAAATAATAGGCAAGTTCTAAGTCGACAAGGGCCATAACTCCAGTAAAATCGGGGCGACGTCACCCATATCTGAACTTTGCCTGTGCCCCCCTAACCAATAAGCTCACATACCAAATATTATTTAATTTCATTAATGATTACTGAAGATATCATCCAGAAACCATCTAGGATTGACACCGGTGATTATTACCCACAAAAAAAATTTGAAAGGGGACAATAATAATTATTATCCATCCCTTAACTAACAATATTTCAGATAGGGTAAAAGCTGTCACATAATAATCCGGGAAAAGTCATATTGGTCTCTCGAAAGTCATATTAGACTCAACCGAGTCCAATATGACTTTTTTATCGAGACTCTGTGACATCACAAAGTCAAATCATGCTTTCTGATGATCAAATACAGGCTGTTATAGAGAATCAAGTGCCGACAAATACCAAAAATAACCACAACAGTTTTATTCCCAAAATTTAGATAAACATACAGATGGATAATAAAAATGTAATTATACAATGTTGTGTACAGTATGTGTTTTTCCTGTACTGGTCCAGGTTGTGGTGAAAAGTCAGTTTGGACTTGACACTGCGTGTCTCGTTGAATATGACTTTTCACCACAACCTGGACTTGTACGAGAAAAACACATACTGTACACAACATTGTATAATAACTTTATAGTAAGGCCACAGAAATATAATTTATCCAGTCCCAACTTGATTCAATTTATTGTTGCCACACAATTGATTTACACCAATCAATGAGGGAAGGAGACTTCACTGTTCATATGTGAATAAAAACGTGTAAATTTTAAGATAATACGAATACATTATGAGGCGAAAGAAAAAAAACATTATATCCCCTTAACACCCACATACATGCAAGTCTTGAAATAGTGTCTGTTACAGAATGAGGTCCCAGAGGATGAATTTAGTAACGCTAAGGCAGACTAGCAACACCAAATTCACCCTCTGGGAACATCAATTGCTATGGGAGACCTAGGATCAGATTGAAGTTCCCCAGTTGAAGTTTGTGATGTTCACCGATTAGTCACCTAGATTTATCTTCTGCAAATTTAGGGGATATAGAAACTGAACAGAAGGGAAAAAGTATCTAAAAACGATGTTAATTTGCGACTATAGAATACTTCCCAGAAATTGAGGGCTAAGCAGAATGAGGTCACCAGAGGGTCAATTTGGTTATGCTAGCCTGCTGTGCAGAGTAACATCAGTAAATTCACCGTCTGGGGACCTCATTCTGCAAATGGCAGACAAACTATTTCAAGGCTTGCATATAGGGCAATTTAAAAATGGAAAGAAGGGAAGATAAAAATTCTGACAGGTCAATAGAAAGAAATTTTATTCCACACCCATCGATGCGAAGCACATATATTCAACAGAATACGAGCCATTGAATATATATTAGTGTATTCCTCTAGTGGAATACAAGCCGGAACTATTCTTGTTGACATTGTCACCAAGAAAGATGACGTACATTACATAAACGATCCGATTCGGGTGATGCCCTGAACATTACTGGTTATTCATCAGAGTTAAATCACAATAAAGGTAGTCATAGTATCATTGAATGATGCTGCAGACACATGTGTGAGGGAGATGCATGTGCACTGATGCTGAGTTCTACAATGTGAAGATAATTACTGTAACAAGGGAGATGGAATATGGGGAGAATAATAGAAAAGGCAACAGCATGGAGGTATTTTGTTCACCTGTGGTGCTGATGCTATGAAGGAACTATAAGGATGAGGAGAAATTAGTCTATAAGGGCATCATGTGATGTCTCATCCCCTCCCCAATCTGACAAAATTTTCAATAATTCAAGTATCAATATTAAGGTGACAGTAATTGATTTAATTTATCTGTCGCAACAGTGTAGAATAAATTCGGATCACAACTTGCATCATAATCTCGAATCTTTTATCGAACTTGTTGCAGACGGCGCATTGTTACATTGCGCCATCCGCAACTCATTCGATAAAAGATTCTCGATTAAGATGAGTGTTGTGTTCTGTCTATATATCAAATATGATGTAGACATAGACAAATTAATGAACCTTACAGGATAAGTTCTGGATAAGAGTTGATCTAATGTTTCTTTTGCCGTTCTCTCCTCCACCCGAGCTTTGATTAGTTCATTCTTCAGCATCGATGACTCTTTTGTTCTGTAAAAATTATAGGAAATAATGTCACTTCCATTCTTATTTGATGAATTAAGTACTTAGGAGACATGTTCTACTGAACAGATATCATTTGGGACATATAATAATTAGTGTTTAACATCGTTGGGGAAATTAAGTTGAAGTAATTCTATATGGCCACATCTCTGGTTAGGAAGACGATTGGCATAACACATAAAACTCAGCCAGTGCTTCCACCCATTCAGATATATCCTAAATCTATGTCTCAGGCTGCTCCATAATTTTTAGCCTATTCAATAAACATTTCACTTTTGTTATGTAAAGCCATTTGAAGAAACATGATGTAAATGTAGTTAGTATTAAGTTAACTGTAATGGTGCAACTGGAATTTTAAAATAAAAGCATAAATTTGCAGAAGATAAAATGCATAAGCCAGGTGACTATGGGTGAACTTCAACTGGGGAACTTCAGTCTGATCCTAGGTCTCCCATAATAATTGAGGCCTAAGTAGAATGAGGTTCCCAGAGGGTGAATTTGGTGATGCTAGCCCACCATGCAGGATAACGTCACTAAATTCACCCTCTGGGAACCTCATTATGCAATTATCAGACACATTATATCCAGGCTTGATGGTATGTGTGTAATGAACAAGGAACAGTTCACGACACTCATGTTATCATGGGAGGATAGCACTAAAGGCTAAATAAAAGGTCAGCCGATCACAGTGTCCCCCGAAAACATGGCAAGTCGATGCCGCTTTGTTATAGAAATTTTAAAAAATGTCGAAAGAGTTAATAATTCTGAAAATAATTAATTTTTCCATCATCTATATACATGTTGCACATCTCCAATATGTTGGTAACAATACACTAAAGTTTCAAATATCTACGATCAGAACCTGTAGGAGGAGTTGATTACACCATGAAGGTACCCTCATACAGAAAATTATAAAAAATGTTGAAATTTTCTAAGTCGAAAAGGGTTAATAACTCCGTCAAAAAATAATTTTTCCGTCATATATATACATGTTGCACATCTTCAATATATGGGCAACAATATTCTGAAGTTTCAAATCTCTGGGATGAAATCTGTATGAGGAGATGATTGCACCATGAAGGTACTCAAAAGTGTGATGGACGGACGAACGGACAAATATTCTTTCACCATCTCACCCATACCATATGGTCTATATGAGACGTGTGAGCTCAACAAGGGGTGGTGGATAAAGAACAAACCTCATATCGGCATCTGTCAACAGTTTTCTCACGATAATCTCAGCCTCCATTGCTCTCTGTTGTAACATTATCTTATCCTCTTCGCTCTGTTGGAAAAATTCAGCAGACATAGGGAATGAGAAAGACAATGGAAGACATAATAAAAGGTCACTGACCCCACATCCCCACAACGAGTTGGCTTTATGAGGCGCTGTCTTTTTTATGAACAAAGAAGTCAAATACTGGCAAAAATTTGATTTAACAGTGTATAAAAATATTGGAAGCTCAAAAGTTTGGACACTACAACAGAAACGATCTTCAATGAATATTTTCACCAAATTTATAATTATGGATAGTTTGTTAACAGTGGTTCCTTTTACATTCACATTATTACTCACGCATTCAGGGTGTCTATATCATGTTTAGGTAAAATGCAGTATTCAGGTAAGCTTGTACACTTAACCCAGGTGAAATATCAGGTATTGCTTAGGGCTAACAATATTGTCTTCCCACTGCCCCGGGTGAAACTTGAAACAATCTGACATTGTAGCAAAAGATTCATGATGATATGATTAGGTTTCCACAATGATGAGTGGAAACGGACAATAAATTGTGTTAAAACAATAGGCCTAAGACAAAGTGCTGAGGTGTCTGTGTAGAGATTCTGTTATTGGATTAACTATCAATAGTGAATATAAGAACAAAATAAAATCATGTGATCATTTTACGTAGCTTCATGCACTGCGTACGAACTAGGGGCCTGCTGACTGATAAAAAAAATCAACAACAATTTAACATCGGGAAATTCAAAGTATGATTGAATCGCACATTGGCTTGATTCTGTGAATGTCATGAAATTATTCAGACAACACGTTTTAATTGAAGCAAGTCTTTCTAAATGAATCCAAGGATGTCAGAATATTTTTCGCTATGCTATGAAGTTTGATGGCCTGACCTCTAATGCAATGCAATGTAAATGGCCTGTCAGTGTAATACCTTGGCGCAACTTGCTAGCGAAACTTGCATTTATTAATATAATTTACATATCTGATGTCAAATTGGCGTGATATAGAATTTGAGTCAATGGATTTTGTGGAATCCTCTGAAATGCTCAGTTTATTTTTATTCGAATATGGAATTATATCTTCATAAGTACAATTTTCATAGGAGGAAGTGATATGGATTGTTTGTAAACTTCAATCATATCCAGTTCAGTAACTCATTGGCAAATTCTCATATCTATAGCATGAATTTTTGGTCAGCATGAAATACATTATGGATAAACATGTTGTCTGGCATGATTTTTGAACGTCTATCAATGTTTTCCAGATGAAAAATATCCTTTTACCGGCTCCGTCTTGTCACTGGTAAAACTACATTTTCCATCGTAAAACCCACCAATATATGTCCAAAAATCACACCAGACAACATATTTATCCCTTAATGTTAATGTCTTACCTTTGAGACAATATAAATGTTTTACCTTAATAGCAGCCATTGTTAGCCGTTGAGAATCTTTTTCAGCTTCAGCGGCTTTCTGTGTCAGCAGTTTGGCCTCTTCCTCAGCAATTTGAGCTTTCTCAGCCCAGAGTTCAGCAGTATTCTCCGATCGCATCTGTAAAATAATACAGTATTAACTCACTTAGAACTCACGGTATTCTACTGAGATATTACTACAATTTATTAGGCCAAACATAATAATAATCCGGAAAAGAATATGTGAAAAACATTCAATGACACAAACATTTGACATAAAGGTGATTAGAAAAGGATATTCGTATTTGAAAAACATTCAAAGCTAACAGTCGAATAGCGTAAGATTATAAAAGGCATAACATCTGTTGTCAGACTGTCTTAATGTATAGAAATAATTGAAATAAATATTTTAATGACAAAAAAGTTTTGTTGAGTGATGTTTTTAACTCAAAATTATTTACATCACAGAATCTATATAAAAAGAAGAGGAAATTAACCCTTCCATTACTGGAGCTCCCTGAAATTTTGCGAAAACTCTGTGCCAATGCTTTCTCTTTTAGGGAGCCTTGCATATATAAGCGAACACATTGGCCTAACAATATTTACTTTGACCTTGTGAGCCAGTGCATCCTCTTATATATGTGAGACTCTCATATATAAGAGAATGCACTGGCACTAGTGTTGAAACGATTAATCGACTAGTCGAAATCGACGCGATTATTGAACTAGTCGATTCCAAAATCTGCTAGTCGACTAGTCGGGACACACCCACCACCATTAAGCCATCGCGAAAGCAGTGCCGTAGCTGTCGTTGCCGAATTACCAAACAATTTAAACAGTTAGGCTAACAAAATACACTATCACAATTGACTTGTTAAAGCCTTCTTTGTTGTCCCTTTGATGCGACGAACCGACGATTGCTGCTTTCAATACTCGGTGGTCAAACTGGTCATGCACGAGCGCGAAACCCGGTGACCTCAACTCAATGTATCTGTTGGTGAGGCGGCTTATTCTTTGAAGTTGCTGTCTTTGATAATCAACTTCAAAGAATCGGCGCCGATCGCCGCGCATCGCGACTGTGTCTATTTCGAAGTGACGCAATTGATCTGAGTGATAACTCGTCAGCGCGTTTGTCTTTGATGTGAGACTCGTGACATTGAGGGTGACATCAGATTCAGATCTCGGTCCTCATTCTCAGAATAAGCTGCGATTATGGCTTCCCAAAAAGAAAAAACCAGTTTAACCAAAACTAAAACATCCGATGTATGGAAACATTTTATATTGGTCGAAAAGTACAAATTCGTTGAGTGCAAGCTTTGCAAAACAAGACTTAAGTATAACAATTCCACAACCAGTATGAGAAGTCATCTGAAAGGCAAACACCCCACATCCACAATTAGAACGCCAAAAGAAATCAAGACACAGAGTGCCTTGACATTCGCCCGTCGAATAAGTGGAAGTGCAACGATCAGTAAACAGCGCTACGGCGTTCTTGTAAAGAGACTCGTGGAGTGGTGTTCAATGGATTTGAGACCGTTAAGCATAGTCAACGGAGAAGGATTCCATAAGCTAATGGAAGAAATGGAGCCCGGATTCAAGGTACCGTGTCATACAACACTTAGAAATCATCTCAAATATATGTACGCTGCAGTAAAATCTCAACTGATAGATGAACTTTCTTCTGTTGATTCCATCGCTCTGACAACTGATACTTGGACGAGTTGCTCGACGCAAGGATACGTCACAGTTACATACCATTTTATCAATGAGGATTGGTCTTATAGGCATGGAGTATTGTGTACAAAGGCCATAACGGATCACCACACGGGCGAGCATCTGTGTGAGGTCATCTTACAAATTCTTGATGATTTCAACATTAAACCAGCAAATGTATCAGCGATCTCAACCGACAACGCTGCAAATATCGTTAAAGGATCTCGGTTGATCAACTTTAAACATATTAGGTGTTTTGGCCATACCCTCCAATTAGGGGTTAACCGTGGACTAAAACTCAATTTTGCTTCGAAGGCAGCTGGAGCTGGTCGCACGTTGGTGACACATTTCAGAAAATCAACACTCGCATCCGACGATTTAAAACTAAAACAAAAAAACTTCTCATTGCCTGGACATCGTCTCATACAAGACGTAGAGACACGATGGAACTCGACATATGTTCGATCGTCTAATTGAACAGCGATTGGCAATATTTGCGGTACTACATGACAGGACTGTGACAAGCTACACAGATGCGCGCAAGCTGGAACTTCCCGATGACACTTGGATAACAATGGAGGAGGTAACGCCTATTCTGAAGCCATTAGAAATGGCAACAACATTACTCGGAACTGAAACATACCCAAGTTTGAGTATGACATATCCAGTTGTGAAGGGTCTGCTTGAAAAACACCTCCATATCGATCCAGCTGATTCAAAAAACATGGGCGAGTTTAAGCGAACAGTTTCAGATGATTTGAGTAAGAGATATGTCGATATAGGGAAAGCGACCCATTCAGAAGAGTTTGTAAAGTCGGCAATTGTGATTGCAAGTGCGCTTGATACAAGATATAAAAGTCTGAAGTTCCTGACCGAAAACCAGCGCAAGTTGACGTGGAAGTGCGTTATTGATGAAATGAGAAGCCTGAACGTGACTGCAAGTAATTCTGGTGATCAGTCTAGTCAGAGTGGACCCAGTGATACTGAGAAACATCCCGATTCCGGAACCGTTTGCAAAAAATCCAAAATTGAGCAATCTAACAAAGCTATGCAATTTATCATGGGGGACTTATATGACGCCAAGACGTCGACATCCGCATCGATCAACACTGTTGAAAACGAACTTGCATCATACAGAGAAGTTGAACCCACAGGTGTGAACCCCAAAGAATGGTGGAAGAAAAACTATGACAGATTTCCGAGGTTGGCGGTCTTGGCCAGGAAGTATTTGGCTATTCCCGGGACATCCGTTCCGTCGGAACGCGTGTTTTCGCTTACCGGAATTGTTGTAAGTAAGAGGCGTGCAAACTTAGACCCTGGCACAGTGGACGAACTTATCTTCGTCCGCGAAAATATGAAGGTGATGACCGTTGTCACAAATGATGCGGCAATTGAGGTGTCGGAATTTGAAAGTGATGTCTGTAAGTGTGACGAGTGTGTTGAAAATGAAAGGGCTCGACAAAAATCTCACACTGCAGCGAAAGACACTGATGACACTGAGTAAAGATATATATATTATTAAGTTTTAGATAACAAGTTCAATATACTGGCATATATAGTGCTTCAGTAAACAGGTGTTACATAATTTATTTAATAAATTCTGTAACACCTGTTTACTGAAGCACTATGTCAGTATGTCTTCAAAGTTTATTTGTCAAATTGTGTGATGATATTATCCCAATTTCCTCATTTCCCGCTGTTATAACATTTATTTTGTGACTTTTGTTTGTCAGAGATTATAAAGTTTGTTTCTCAAAATATTTTGCATTTCTTCATACAATACATGTCTACATGTACACACGTTTGTGAAGTCAATCAGTGACATTATTGACGATCAAACTGGGCAAGTTTGAAAATAAATATGTTCGTGTAGCAGAAAGCACTGGTAGACCATACATTTTGACAGCGGAGAGCGGACCACGTGGAATAATTATTGTTTACCAAATTCACTACAGGAACATTTTTACACAAAACATATAGCATAACGCACCGTCGCACCGCGGCACCGGTTCCGGTTGTTGCACACGCTCCGTACTCCGACGAGATGTTTGTCACCACTGTTTAGATACATCATACATACATCAACTGGGTGGTAATTTGATTGTCATAATACATCATATACCTGGGACAAATTAAATTAATATCCTATTAACCTTTAGTGACATTAACCCAAATAATCATGGCAAATAGTGTTAAATCACGTCTTGCTTTGCGTTCGAAAATGCAGTTTTTTACTCAAAACAAACGGCAAATTATGTACGTATATGGGCACAAAACGGTAAATTTCGGAGGGGTCCGACTAGTCGACTAGTAGTCGATTACCTCTGGCGACTAGTCGATTCCTCAAAACCACTAATCGTTTCAACACTAACTGGCACAGGATCTTTAATGCTGCACCAGTGCAGCTCCCATCACCATGTCTTAACCCTTTACCCAACAGAAGGGCCCTGTGCCAATGCATTCTCTTATATATGCGAGTCGACCATAGGTCGCCTCGCATATATAAGAGAATGCATTGGCTTAACACATTAAAAATTATAAAATTGTTAAAGAATGTAAGAAAAAATGGTAAAAAAAGATTTTTTTTAGGCCAATGCATTCTCTTATATATGCGAGGCGACCTATGGTCGACTCGCATATATAAGAGAATGCATTGGCACAGGGCATAACTGTAACTATCACAATGTGGTCAAGGAGCCGGTTCCAATGATATCCATATTTGTATGGTTCTATTGAGACAGACCGAAGATATTTTAGGCTGTTGAAGCTTTATTTGGCCGGTTTTGGCCGGTTTGTTGGGTAAAGGGTTAAATAAATTTACAGTACCAGAGCATCCTGCCCCATTTTGATTTCATCGTGTAACTGATTGAAGCGTCTCTCCATCTCTTCCTTATCCTTTAATGCTTCTTCTCGTAGCTGCTTCTCTTTTTCAAGCCTTCTTTTGTCATCCTGAAATACCAAGGAAATTTGAATTTATCACATATTTAGCCTCAAAATCCGGCCTCATATTTTTTAGTAAGACACATGTGTATTATCGGCACGCGCAGTGATCTAAGAGCTTAGCGCAATGATATTGATGTCAATGCCGGAACTTTATTATTATGTTAATTATATTATAATTAAATTGCAATCGATTATTGCCGAAATTCTAATCGACGTCATCTAGTCGACTAATCGTTTCAACACTATGAATGTGCAATGTATTTTTTAGCTCACAGTAAAGTGAACCAAAAATGACATGAGTGTATCCAGGGAAACTACCGCCCAATCAGGATGATCTTTACAAAAAGCTTTAGATGATATCATATTCAGGGTTCGCGCTGTCAGTGGCAAAATGCCAGATTTATTTTTCGAAATGGCTACACAGTATTTCATTTGGCCAAATGTTTGGCCAAAAAGTTTCAATCTATTGTCAGGATATCACCAGATCTCACTAAATTCACCCTCTGGAAACCTCATTCTGCTTAGGCCTCATCTTCTCTGGAAAGGTTCTTTATTAAAAAATTTATATAGAAACTTCTTCACATAGATTCTACATAATCGAGGTTCCCAATGGGTGTACATCACAATATTTACCATTTGGGAACTTCAATCTGAGTCATGTCTCCCATAGCAGATGAGGCCATGCATAATGAGGTCCCCAGAAGGTGAATTTGGTGATGCTGGGGACCTCATTCTGCAAATGGCAGGCACACTAAACTCAGACTTGTATCCCATGATGGGAGCAGCGCTGGTGCAGCATTAAAGACCCTGTGCCAGTGCATTCTCTTATATATGCAAGTCACCCATAGGCATATATAGGAGAATGCACTGGCTAACAAGGTCAAGGTAAATATTGCTAGGCCAATGTATTCTTTTTTGGGAGACTCGCATATATAAGAGAATGCATTGGCACAGGGTTTTTCACAAAATTTCAGGAAGCTCCAGTCTTGGAAGGGTTAATTAATTGACAATACTGCCAAACAATAAGCAAATCAGAGCACATTGATGTTGGTATAAAATACTGGCTAGGTCTATTTTAAGGTTTCTGTGGATATTGTTGGTGCACATGTGCAGTGTCGTCAACTTTTCCCTAAAGGAAATTTATCAATTATCTTTTTCTTTTGGGGGGGGGGGGGGGGGGGGGGTGCATTTTATTTTTTATTTTCTTATTTGTTTATATTAATATTTTTCAGTTATTTATTATTAGTTTCAGTTTTCTGTCATATATAGTTTTTTTTCCAATTTGGCCAGATATGGCTCAAGTTTCTGAAAAAGGTCAAATAAATTCAGAAATGTTCACAATATTTGGCCAAAATAAATTTGTGGCCAGTGAGAACCCTGATCATATTGTATGTAGGTTCCTGACATCATCCTGCTAGAATGACTCACCTGTCTCCGTGACCTCTCATCTCTCGCCTGTACTTTCATCTGCTGTATCTCCATCGTGTCAGGTTTCCGCCTTCTTGTATATAATTTATAATTACCCAGACACAACTCCAGAATCTAAAAATGGAAGAAATGTTACAATAATTGTACAATTCGTAATTTGGTTACGCTGTTCTAGCAAGATTTGTATACAGATGTATATTTTTCCATGAATCAGGGTATACAATTTAAATTTTATATTAAAAATATTTCAGCATATACTGTTGATGAATTGGTTGCTCGAATTAGCAGTAACATGACTATTGGTATTTAAGTGAGGAAAGGAGAGGTTCAAAGAATGAACATTAGCATCACTAGGACAAAATACGCCCGTGGTAATTCCAACAAAGGGTCATAACTCTGGTGAAAATTGTTGGGCAGAACGCAATTTCGAACACAACCTGTATTTTGGGCTAGTAAACTCATGTACCAAATTTCATTCCATACAGTTTAGACTTACTAAAGTTAACATCCGGAAACAAAACAGAAATCAAACTTGACCTGTATTCAGTGCTTGTAAACCCACATACCAAATTTCATTCCATTCAGTTTGGACTATCAAAAGTTATTCATACAGAAACCAAAAGCGAACGGACGGATGGACAGACCAATAACATAATTGTCCCGTTTTTTTAAATGGGCATATAAAAAGGTATAATTTTCTATGTTATCCTACAAAGGTGATAAAGGCCAACATAAATAAATTAAAAGATTCTCATCTAACTTATTTGGAAATTGGATGGTTGGGGGGGGGGGGGGGGGGGCAAATTATATTTTTTATATTTTATTCTTGCTAACATAAATGGTCATGGTCAGTTCTACAAATTTAAGCAGTATCCAACATTATCCAACAAAAGGTGATTTAAATTGCCCAATTTGATCAAAATATACTAATTAATGGATCATTACAATTTCTTTGAAGAATAAGGCATTAGAAAAAAAGTTTACATCAAAATTTTACAAATAATTATATTTGAAGACGGACCAAAAATGGGGTTGGGAGGGGATGATGATCTAGCATTTTTTCTGTATTGGCCTAAAATCAAACTTAAATAATTTCTTACCATCAAATTCGTCTTAACCTTTGGTGAAAAGAATATGAAATCTGTGGCCTTCTTAGCATTTAATTTTATTGTGAACTGAAATAAAACATTGAATGATTAAATTGAAAAGAATATTGAGAAATATATGAATTTTATGCAGAAAGTGTCGATATCATCAGGGTTAAAGCATAAATCCAATAAGAACAGTTGGCATGCAGACAACTTTTGCAAACATGTGAGGATATAAACAATAAGATTCAACAAAATTATTCAAAAGAGCCGCACGGAAAGAGACAGGGATGAGGTAATGGTAATGCATTACTTTTTTTCATTAATGGAAAGTAACTCTTTTGCATTACATGTAATTCAGAGTAATGCAATACTTCACAAAAAATCATGTACTTCAATCACATTTCCATTAATATTTTAATTACATCATCAAACCTCTTTCAAATTCAATGTCTAATAGCAATTCTCAAAAGGGAAATCAACAAAAATATTCAGGTATCAAATGTATAAGATGTGACCAATGTTTAGGAAACATCTGGACTGACCAATTAATTTTAAACAAACATTATTTAAGAACAAAGCATTCATGAAAGAACAGCAAGCCTCTAGCCATCATATTTAAGCATTGGAACTGAAAAGGTCACAACAATTAATGTACATATTCACAATCAAGCAATCACAAAAGTTGTCTGATACTGGTAGTCCAAGTGTTATAGCCCAATAATGGGTATTTGTTTGCATATAAAACATCAAAGGACCATATCCTCACTCATTGAGGTAAAAAACAGTTTGAAAATCATAACCATTATTTTGTGTGAATAATAACGAGCATGAACTAAACATAATAGTGTGCAAACCTTTTTGTCTTTGAGACAAATGTCTTTAATCTCACTCCATGGGAAGGTGACCTTGGGTGAAAGTTTGTCATTCTGGTCGTAGATATTCATCTGCAGAGCATCTACACCAAGGTATAAGTCTGATCCTTTCTTATTCTGAAGAATATTAGAAATAGATATTCTCCATAGGACTATAGGTATGCTTATACAAACACAAATTTACCGAACTTGAGATTTAACCAGATACACATATATTTTAACCCTTTAGCTGGTGAAGATTTCAATACCATTCATACAGTTGTAGGGATGTTTAGATAATAAGGTCAACTAACGGTCTACGACACTTTCTTAGCATTTTAAACTAATTACTCAACATGTGTTTGAAGTTCTCACTAAGAGCAAAATAATCTGATAAAATATTAGTGGTCCATATGAAATTGTCTTAACATAGTTTGATGAACACAAACATATTTATAAAATTCTAAATGAGATTAAACATTATCCAATTACAGAATCAGTCATTGAGTTGTTAATGTCCAATTGTCTCCAGTGTTAACACTGAGGAACCAAGCATAGCAGGCTAGCATCACCAAATTCACCCTCTGGGGACCTCATTTTGCATGGCCTCATCTGCTATGGGAGACATAGACTCAGATTGAAGTTCCCAAATGGTGGAATTTTTGTGATGAACACCCATTGGGAACCTCGATTATACAATGTGTCATCTGCCAATATGGGGATATAGAGAAACTAAACTAAAAGAAATAGAATCTATGTGAAGAAATTTTATAATAAAAAAACTTTCAGAGAAGATGAGGTCTAAGCAGAATGACGTCACCAGAGGGTGAATTTAGTGATGCTGTGCGGGATGGTATCACTAAATTCATCCTCTGGGGACCTCATTCTGCAAATTAGAGTCACCTTATTCTCAGGCCTGTAAGGAACAAGAGGTGATTAATTTCCATGATAAAAGCTCGGCAGAGTGGCCACTGTACAAATACATATAATAAACAATGCATTGCAATTTCTTTAATTTCTGCAGTCAAGTAGTTGAGTCATTTCTGGCCGAAGGTCAGACTGAAATGTGCAGGTCCCTTCAGGCCTTCACCCTTTCTGCAGTCAAGACTGCCTTGTGTTAAATAAATAGGATATGTTTTACAGCTAGCACCAAAGTGAATAGGCATGGTATGGTTCTCTATATAATTCACATTGGCTAGCGGGCAATAATTTGAGTTACTGATAGCATGTGTCTATGTGATCGGTAGAGTAGGACTCATACCATGTATGGTACACATAGTGCCGACATCCGGATCAACCATCTGACTGTCTGTCCATCCGTACATCCGCAGACACATGCTATCCAATGCAATAACTCAATTTAGTTTTTATCGGATCGTGTTCTTTTGTTTTTTTTGTATCATTCGGTTGATCTGTTTTGAAACTATTAGCACTTTCCATCCATCCCATAGACATGTATGTACTTATCCAAGTAATCAAAAGGGGACTATTGTTACCCACATGTGCTGACACAGCTGTATCTGCTTAACTGAATTATTTTCAATCTGATCATTCTCATATCTCACCTCTAGATTTATCAAGGCCCATGCTTCACCTGTATGAATTTTGGTTGATTGGTTTTGAAAACATTAACTAGACATAAAAAGTTGAAGCTATGATACTAAGGGTATGTAAATATAATAAGAAAGGCCTTCAAGTTCACCTCTAAGAAAACCTACCCTAATGGGGAAGTAATTGACACCATACATCTCCAGATCTTGTGCCATCTTCAGGTATTCCATTTGGGCATCATCTCTGTAAGACAAAAGATTATAGTAAGACTAAATTTTAAATGATACTTTAAGTAAGACAAAGATTAATGGTACACAATCCAATTCGATGGTCTGCATATCAACAGATTCTAATAACAACAACATTTCTTCAAAAGATGCTTAGGTTATCAGAATCGCTTAATTACCAAAAAATAATGCTAACCACTGTCAACTCTAGTAAAATAATTTCCAAAACATGTTATATATCAACATTTTGGTATGAAGATAATGTCGGTCGGTCTCGTCGAATATTGCTAGGCCGACAAATATTCCTTAGTGAAAAATAACAGATTTAATAAATTTATATCTCATAACTCTGAGCCTTGATGGGTGGGTTCCTCGACTCGATTCAAATATTTTTTACCCCCCCCCCCCCCAAGCCAAAGAATTAGTAATTTTGGAGCATTAAATCTGATTATGTATCTTTAACAAAATATACCTATTTCTTGGAGAAAAAAATAATTTCGACCAAAATTTATATAATATAAAAATCACAAGTGGCTAACATTAAGACAATTGGCAGCTTGAAAGTGGGATTTTTTATTACGCCTTAGTAGACAGACGTTGTGACTTGTGATGTAAAAGCTCTGAAGATTTTAATAACAGATTATTCCCAAAACATTTGTTCTACATCATTGGTAGTTTAATTGTGCCTATAATTTTGTTGTACACATATCAATACATTTTTAACTATATTAACAGTCTTCACTAAGAAATGTTTATGGTACTACTACTACAATTAAAATGAAGAGAAAGCAGTTCATGAATTATAAAAGTTTCATGTTAAGATAATCCAAAATAACCTTTCTGGAAATTCCCTTTCCGATTCCAGAATACTGATGAATGCAAACAGCATCGTTTTTATCTGGGGCCCATATATATTGTGTTCAAAGTATTTTTTAAGACTTCAAGGCATCTTTCTGTGACATATAATGCTCATAGAAAGGTAGTTCAGGTATTTATCGACCTATTTCGGTACCGGGAAAATTAAAAAGCGAATATTATTAGGTGTATTTTGGAGTGTAAACAGCCTTAATGGCTTTAATAGACAACACTAACCTTCCCATGCCACGGTGATCCTTGAACCACAGCACCTTGATTCTTTCTTCCCACATTTCTTGTGTCATTTGATATTTATCTATCACACGTTGTGGTAACAATTCATCATTAGCTAACATTACCAGGTTTGTATGTTGCGTCGTCATAATCTCCATACTGGAAATATTTTATAAAAGTTCTGAATCAGTGGGTTATTAAACATATTTTAAATATCAGAATCAGATTCCATTCAAATACGGGGTCCCGTGTGGCTCAGTTGGTATTATGCATTATTCCAACGAAACCGTCCATTTATAGCAAAGCTGGTTCTAATCTCAATAAACATAGATCCACACAAAGGGAACATCATCTGATTCATGTATCAGGGCAAGTTTGTCAGTTGATTTCCATGGATTGGTGGTTTGCACATGCAGTTGAGTTATGTCCTGGTGAAATTTACCCTCTGTGCAGTCTTTCCTCGCCCCAAAAGAACTGACAATGTCATGATGGTAGCATAAAGGATAAACAAATGATTAACCCCTCCCCCCCCCCCCCATAACATCCTCAACCTAATCTATATATATAAAAGAGTCGGTTCTGTCTGTCTGTCTGTTCGTATTTTTATCACAGAACTGTGGATCGATTTCAAACAAATTTGATGTGGTGACTCGGGGTACACTGCAGAGGTTTATAACGGCATTAGTTTTTCCACATTTTTATCAAAAACAATTTAATTAAAAATATAGCAAATTAAATTTGATAATTTCAAATTTTTTTCTGGCAAATATATACTCAAGTCACAAAGATCTTGATAATTATAGAAAGTTAGACTCAGTGAGAACACATTTTCTGTGATCAGTTGAATACATATCATAAATCAGTCAACATGACAGCTAGTTTTGTCCAATGGAAAATAGCACAAGTCTCCACTAGAGACCATATTACTCATAATACATGTATGACAACTGAAACCAAATTCACATGTTTTGCACCTTAGACAATAATTTTAAGTCCACCAATATTCTATTTCTCTAAGGCCTAAGACAATGGGGAAAGCATTCTGAAATATAAAAGGTACCACCTTATTTAATGGAACATATTATACATTTAGAAAGAGTATACCTCATAATAGTGAAAACCATTTTCCTTACAGTTGACATCATTGACTTGAACATCAATATGTAATCAGTGTGTATTGTTCAAGGAAATAAACAATTCTTTAACCCTTTCAGTGCCAGGTCCGATTTTTGTATCAACCCATATACCCTGTGCCAATGCATTCTCTTATAAATGCGAGTCGACCATAGGTCGCCCCGCATATATAAGAGAATGCATTGGCCTAACAATTTTTCATCATTTGTTATTATTTTTTACAATTTTTTACAATTTTAATTTTTTTTTTTTATATTCTTTATCTCTTTCAGTGCCAGACTTATTTTGTAGGTTTAGTGCTAGGAAATCTTACATTTTTCATGGGCATAAAAATTATTACTATGAATACTTGGTGATAGTTTTGAGTTATAACATGCCCCTACGGTTTTAACCAGTTTGTTTTTAAATTCGCTATAGCATGCTTAAGCATACCCAAAAATAATTCAACAGAAAAGAAAAAAAATTCAAAAAAAGCCGATTTTACAGACCGTAAATTAGGGCCGATGTAATCGGCCCCTGGCACTGAAAGAGTTAATTGTAGGTTTTGAAGTCTTCAGTTTGCTGTATTTTTCAGTAAAATAAAATGATGGGCGCGCAATAGATGAACATATTGTCTGAGATTATTACAGGCACATGGATTATAGTAAAAATTTCCATTAATGGTTAGGGTGATTATCTGTAACATTTTGGTTATCTCCTTTGCTCCCACTGGATTGCACAGTACAGATGCCAATGCATTTTCTTATATATGCGAGTTTCCCATAGGGAGCCTTGCATATGATATAAGGCCAAATAAAATATATCATTTGAGTCTTAGACACCGCCGCATTGAAAAAAATGGCCCGCAATGGATGTTTTATTTTGATTTTTGATATTATGACCCAAAAAAATAAAAAATAAAAAATAAATTATTTTTCAAAATTATTTTTTTATGTTTTACCAACATGTCCATATGTATTGAGCATTAATTGCAACAACATGAAATCTTAACATATATCTGTGATGGATAGATTGACGATCATGTATACACATAATGACATAAAACATTAAGTAAATGACTACTAGTACATGTACATTGATTATAAATGACTAGCTGATCCTCATGGTGTACTAATTGTAACTCCAGAACAATTGAAAGTCACTCGATCAAATTTCGGATCACATGTTATAATGGAAAGGTCTCAATTTATAGACAAAAATAACAACTGTTAATAGTCAGGGGGCATTATAACATTTTTGGTAATCCCTACGTCATACAGGTATACCAGTAGCACAGTGTAATTTATATATCAGATTAAATGAGTTCCCTCAACATTTTCTGACTATTACTAAATAAGGGAAGCTATTGTGATCCCATGCTTACGATGCACAATAAAAAAAAATTAAATCCTCCCTCCCTTAATGATTCAGAAACAAATTGTCTGAGACTCAAATCAATTTTTTTTAAGAGAATAGTATTCATTGGCCTAACAATATTTGCCATGACCTTGTAAACCAGTGCATTCTGATATATGCGAGGCTTCCTACGGTAGAATGCACTGGCACAGAAGAGTTAATGCTGACCAGCACAGCTCCCTTCATGAAAGGGTAAAATAAGGCAAGATGTAACAAACAAATATTTTCAATCTGGAAACTGAAAATTTTCGACTAGTATTTTCCTGTCACCAACTATGATTATACTTAAGTTAAAAGGGTAACAGAATAGCGTTATGCCTGATTTGAGCATGAATTTATGTACCCACCTTTGCTTGGACGGCATAGGAAGCTAGGAGCACGGATGCCTCTGCTGGGCAGTAGATATCCATGTGGAGTATAGACTGCTTTACTTGTAGGAAGAACAGATGCTGGGTAATGTCCTGTATAAGCTCCTCAGAAACATCCTCAGGATAAAACTTGGCAAGAAATAGGAATGGTACTGGCGACACCTTTGGTATGTCCTGGGAGCGGACCTAGATGGAAAGAGTGATAAGTGATAGTTAAAGATAGAATTGTTTTTAAAGGTCAGATCTTATCATTTAGACTCACTTGAGCTATATTTTATTATTTAAAAGTTAAATATTTTATCCTACAAAACAGCTTGCAAATATTTATTTTCAATTTTCCATTGATTCTTTTCGGCAACTGAAGGTTTTATAACACTTTTAGTGATTGGGTACAAATGTGTGTCTCATCAAACTTCGAATGCATTTATATAAAACATACCACATAATAGCAAACTGAAAATATCCATCGATCATGACAAGACAAGGAACTGAGCAGCCGAGTCCCCCATGGCAATAGTGGTATGAAATCGCTCATCATAGACAACCAACACATCATTAGACATTGAATAGCAGAGAACTGGCTTCAAAAGCATGACATTTTTATATCATAATATTGTATCAAAGATGTTAACCACTTGACCACTGTGCCACAGGGCCATGTCACTAAAATGAGTAACATATAATACAGCTTCTGTTTTCAAAGTTTTGGAACAGTTTATCCTAGAATTGCTTATTATATTTGAAAAATATAGCTTTACTCGATCGATGGGCATCAGAATTTTAAGAATCGGTTGAGGCATTTGTGAATTATGGTCACTAGAAGTAAGGAGGTATCTGAAAATTGAACTTCCTTATTAAATATGTATTGTTTATCAATGGAATTTTTAAAGTGCTGCGCTCGTTTTTAACTCATATGTTTTTAATTTATATTTTACTCATTTTAACGACACGCTTCTTCAGCATTGTAGGCGAGTTGTAGAAAGTTACAGATAATGGACTTTTGGAAAAGAGTATAGATTTCTCAGGTTCTAATCATGAAATTTTTTCAAGCAGGCTTAAATAAGTTTACTTAGCAATTCCACTTACTAAAATATGAGAATAGAACAGGTTTCCCACAGGGCAGATGCAACAAAATTTAAACCATTGTTCAACAATATTCAAAGGTTTATCAAGGTATACATGTATGTCGAATGCTATCCAAAACCCAAAATAGCAATTTACAGGCATTGAACGGAAATTTGGCTAGGTACTCTAGGTTTTCAATGCATCGTGGGAAGCCTGTACATAGAAGAATGTAAACTCTGAGTATAAAATGTTGCTGACACCTGTCTCAAAACTTATTGTGAGGGATGAGGAGCAATTTGTAGTGTCTTGTTGACAAATCCATAATCATTTTTCGTTGAGTATATTGACGGGATTGGATGCAGCATTCTAGAGTTAACAGTTGGGGAGCCATTTGATTTTGAAATATTGTGCACTTGTTTAACTTCCAAACCTCATCATGACTAATCTAGGAAACAACCCAATACTCACTATGCAGTTGTCAACTGCAACAAAAACATAAATTTTGTCTAATTCTTACCTTCTTCTCGTCTTTCAGCCAGGCGAGATAGCCTTTAGAATCCACATATTGCAACCCAAAATACCATGTTTCTCGGAGACCAATCGTTCGACATACAAGATCAAACAATACCCTTCCATGAGATTTTTGCTGGAAGTAGAACAAATTGTTGAAACAAAAATATATTCAATTTTCTAACTGAGTCTGATGATTTTATTGAGGGGCAGATGTACTAGTATATTTGTTGCGTCAGTGCTGGTATAAAAGAAAACCTAACTTGTTGATACCCATATCTAGGTCCTAGATGTAGAAATACCATAGCATAATATCATCATGTCCGTAAAAGTATAACCTATACAGCCTACATATAGTCATCCACTATGACCGTACGAGAAGAACCTATACAGCTAACATATAGTCATCAGCTATGACCCTGCTAATAGAACCACAGGGGGCAGAAATTTTTTATCAAAATTTTTCCCAAGAATTATATAATTATTCATAATCAAAGATTAGATGCTTTGTGTGATCTCTGCCTCTATCTCAGAGTCTCTCTTGTTCTGTTAGTCTGTTAAGTATTTTGGATTGTCCCTTTCAGTTCCACGTGCTCCCTTTAAAGCGTTACGGATCATCACAAATAACTCCATATTAACATATATAATACCCGTCCTCTGTGTGCATGTACTGTACAAATAACTGGGTCACACTTTTGGCGAGTTTATAACTTTTCAACCATGCGTCCATTTTAGCCCAAATTTGGACAATACCTTTACATTTTGACGTAAAAGATGACTCATAAAATTTCATCCTGATTGGTCCAAGAAAACCTGAGATCGAACATGGTCTCCAAACGCAGTATCTGCACTCAAGTGGGCACTATTACTTATGACGTTTGTTGATTTTATCATGGAAGTGCATGGGGTGTCGAGTCGAACACTCTACCATCGTTGGAAATTGGTGCTAATTAAATGGTCTTTCAGTTTGAAAGTTGAGTGTGAATATAAGTAAATTGTAGTCTTTGTGTTATGTTGTGTACCTTATGAAAGTTGTGCATTGAGTTTGGAATCGAAGGAGTACCCAGAAGATGGCATGACCTCCTGCAAGTGGCAGTAGCCTGAGTACAGGTAGATACCGTTCAGCATATTCACCAGAAAAGCCCCATTCCCGAGCCGACTGGAATGAATACAGTTACATCGAATATGGGAGAAGTCGACCCTGCACGAAGTGAAGACGGCCCCCACCTGAAGTGGCCCCAGAGAAGTTGACCCCATATCTAACAGAACCATTGTTTAAAATAATTCATTTATTTTTTTATATGAAATATGAAACTGATAATAATAATGACAAAATAACATAACAAATGATAATACAAATTCAATGTCTGAGTAGCTGGCTTGTAGTCAAATCTGTCTCTATGCAGCTTCCAGACGTTGAATATATGACCCTGTAGATATTAGTGATGAGCCGATTGCCGATTATTTGAGATCACAATCGGCCGATTCAGATTATTGTAATAATTATACCAAAATATGTTATATGTGTTATATACTATGTCGATTTGGAAGCAACCACATCAGTAATATACCAGTATACATAAGTATATGTTTGGGTAAATATTAAGGTAGGTATGGGTGGACATGTGAACGAATTTCTGCGTCCTGACAACCAATACACACATGTTATATTATGCTCAATTTACCGTGGATTTCTGTCTATAAGTCGCTACTAAAGTCTTGTTGACCCAGTACTAGTATTTCCCCTCAAAATGTGCATGCGCCATATACAACTAAGTCAATAGGGGGTCTGAATTCTGGCTACAATTACAGAAACAGGTGAGTTTTGGCATTCGCCACGATGACAACTCGGAAGAGTGCATGACCGTTCACATCAAAACAAGAACGAAATATTTAATTACAAATAAAAACAATTAAAATATTAATAATTGTTACCAGTGTAAATATCCCTATCCAATTAATAAAATACAAGAATTCTACGTGAGACCTCCGTCTGAGGAAGGGATTTTGATGGTATACCACATTATCTTGAACTCAACTGTAGAGACCATCCCAAGGAAACGGGGCATGACGCAACACTTGTTTACTGTCGACGGTTTTTTTTTATGTCGGCTTTTGATAAGAGGTCATTGAGGTCACTGGCTGACCTGATTATCAGTTTGAATCAGTTTGAATACTGGTGATTAGCGATCACTACGTTGAATAGTAGTTGTTAATTGGTGAACAATGGATGTTGTCAACACACTACATGTACGCTATATAATTATCATCATGGGTCTCGTCGGGCTATTTTACATAATTATTTAAATTCATTCTATATATAATAACTGAAGCGTGGTGAATGCAGTATACTGCGTAATTATGTGTAAGGTGACATGTACTTTCGGGGGGTTTATACCTGTGTTAGTCAGTACCTGGCTGCATATCATCAAATTTGTGTTTGGTTACACTTTCCCCATGTTTACTGATCATTTATTCAACAAAACATCTTTATATTTAACACAGTTTATTGAAGAAAAACAAGCACCTATTTATTATTTAGACAATCGGAAATGCCGATGTTGAAACCCGAGTACCGATTGTCATCGATGGGCCACAATCAGCCGATTCCGATCATCGGCTCATCACTAGTAGATATGTGGTTTGCCTCCATTGGATTATGCGTTACCCCATTCTTTCATTGTGTTGTTATAGCCTATAATAACTAAGAAAATATTGCGGATTTCACAATTAGACTACATAAACAACACATTATCTCAATCAAATTATGTTGCGGCCTTCATAATCAGACAACATATTGAACATAAACACTATCTCAATCAAATTAAGCTAATTCAATTCTTTCTAATTAATGGGGCTGACTTCTCTGGGGCCATCTTAGCATGGGGCCGTCTCTATACATCGTATTACATGCGCCCGACTTCCCGAGCGGCTGACATCTCCAGATACCGTAACAATTTAACAGTCGGCACAAAATCAGTTGAGTGTAAACACCAGAAAGTAACAAAGAACATTTATGTAGCCGTCAGTTTTGACCAGCAATATCCCTAGTGAATGTAATAAAATTAATAAACATCGATTGCATACATCTATATCGAAATCTAGATCAGCATCCATGGTTGTCACTCGAACAGAAAAGTTTTTGCAGTTGGAACTGCCAGATTTTTTCATTTTAACCATCGGCATTGTGTCCGTTTGATGGTTGAAGTAAATGTAAAGCTGGAATATCACGTGTCTGGACAATTATACTTTATCCTATAACATATTTTCGTCACTTTCTTCCAAAACATTTAACAAAACAATGCACGAAAATCGGCTAAATCTTGACAGTGACAAATTTAGGTTATGTGTAAATGTGTAACCTTACTATGATTTTCCAAATGACGTCATGGATTCCACACATTCCATCACCAGAATCGTCATCCACCAACCATCATTACCACGACCGTGATCATTGTCATCACCGTCGTCATCTATACATCATCATTGTCATCATCACCACCGTCGATCCTGATATCGTCGGAAAAGAAAACAAATATTTGAACAAAATCGGTGTTTCGTACATTCTTTGGGAGCTTTCAGAAATAGATGATATGACGTCATAACAGGTGCTTTCCAAAGGAGGGAATTTCGAAGTGTTGAGAAATAAAAACTTGCAAGCATGTCTCTGTTGAAACAAGGAATTTGTTCGACGCTTACCGAAGAAGTTCTGCAAATCCTGAGATCGAATGGGATAAAGACTAGATGTGAATTCCTAACACAAAGTCCAGAAGAATTAGCACATAAATGTTCTGTCCCATACAAGGTACAGGTACTCATGCAACAAACCAGAGCAGTGGCAATTAAATTTAAAGGGGCATATCTTCCAGAATTTGAAGATGGCACCTTTTTTTGCCCCCCCCCCCCAAGCCCGTCATGGGTTGTCCGTATCATATATAATCATGTTCCAAACATTGCCATTGGTAGAATAAATTAATAGAATAAAATTATAAGTATAAGATATATTCTAGATAATAAAAACATGGCCACTGGATTTTACAATTTGCATGACTATAAATCCTGTGGCATGCCTACAAACAACATTTTTATCGGATTGTCAGATCCAAAACTTCATATGGCACTTCATGTTGACCTCTAGTATATTTACTTAAACATTTCAACTTTCCGCAGTGTCATTAATTGACACTTTCATTTGTTTGTCTGGTGGAGGGCAGGAAGGGCAGTTTCCTCCTAGCTAGCTGCTCTAATTTTCTATGCTTGATGTCTTTCAGCTGAATCACTGTAGTAATCATAAGTCATTGACTATAATTAATACTTCAGTTAAAGTTAACTTATTATTATTTATGGGGGGGGGGGGGGCAGGGCCTGTGCCCCTCTTGCCACCTGTTAAGAAAGTGAGTTGTTATATTTCCTAACAATTATCAATTACATTCCGGTCAATAAGATATGTTTCTCAAAAGAGATTAAGATGCTTTTTAGAGGCTATAACTATTATCTTCGGTCTGGGTTTAAATCATATGTTTCACATGTGAATAAAATGGGCAGCTAATCCATCATTGCCAATATATAATCATAGGGCCTACCATTTTTATTTATAATTTGGTAATTTTTTTAAGAGAGGTGGCAATCAGATGGATTCATATAGTTATACTTGTATATTGTACCATCATACTTCTATGATGTATATCAGGGGTATATGTGATGATGGGATTGCCTGGAGGGACAGTAGAGACTGTTACAAGCCCTGGTGGCGAATACCATCATTGAAGTCTGGACTAACTGATGAGGCGATCATGGGTTCAAACCCATATATACATGTATATATCAACTTTTGTATTGTTTGGAACAGTTATTGAGATTTGACCCACTGACGACTAAAAATTTGGCTATTTAAAAGATTTAACAACTGATCCGCTATTTAAATGGTCATCATAATTTGCATATTTGATTTACAGGATCTGATAGCTATCAGAAGAGTTTTGTTGGCATACTACTCAGCAGTACCAGTCAAGGGAAGTGAGCTCTATGAAACAGCCATGAATGCCATCGCAATTCTATCAACTGGGTGCAGCGGGTAAATATTAATGTTTATAAACTATTTATTTAATAAGTGGTTATTGTCACTTAAAAAGAAAACATGGTTCTAACACAGTGCTGCTAAGACAGGCACATATGTTATTTCACCTTCTGATTGATACAGTAATGCCCTAATTAATCGACTCCATAACCACAGCAGAATTATGGGTAATTTTTCAGGATATAGTCGGAAATATGGCTTGTTGCCATTCATCGGGAAGCTCTCCCCGAGAGCTTTCCGATAAATGGCAACAAGCCATATTTCCGACTAAATCCTGAAAAGTTAACCATAATTCTGCTGTGTTTAAGGAGTCGATTACTTTGGGCATTACTGTATTATAAACTAACAACAGGTATGGAAGCATGATACTGTCGCGCTGTGCAGGATCAGATTTGGGAATTGTATTATAGTGAGGTTTTCTAACATTATTCATGTTTATTAATCTAGATTGTAATTTCTGTAGCATCGCATGGTTGTTAGCTTTCCACATTATATATTTGTATTGAAATTTTGATATCTATAGGCAAGAAGCAAGCACAATAAACTCATTGATCAGTCCTTCCCAGGAGACGGGAGCGATTGCTCGCGCACCCGTTCACACTCGCAATTTTCAATTCACAGGTGCTAAAATGTGCACTCGTCCCTCTTGTCAAAATGATTATTATGATTGTAATCGTTGATTCAATATTGAACTATTTTAAGGTTTATTTTGATCCTTTTCTGTTTATATTCAATTATGGGCATGTGAAAGTGTACATGTATGTCCCATGATGACATTTTGTTTGAGAAACACCCAACTTGTGATTATATTACAGGGTGCAATTACACCCATCTTATGAATTGCGGGAGCAATTAAGTGCTCTTGTTGTGTTTTCCTCCTGGGAAGGACTGATTGATATACCCCCATGACCAAAAGAAATGGTTAGTATACTGGATTGCATGCGTCAATCATCTGTCTGTCCATCCATCTGTCTGTCTGGCAGATATCTCAACCACTGGTTGTAGGATCTCAATTAATTTGTTATGGATCAATATAATGAGGATCTTCAATGGAGTGTCCAATTGTGTTGTCCGTGTTTTCCGTTCTAGAGTTATTCATCTTTGTTTATCTGGAAATGTTGGTTTTTTGTCCATCCGAGCAGATATCTCAGCCACAGGTTATCGGATCTCAATTAAATTTGGTATCGATGTTCACCACTATGAGGACATTCAGAATTTCAGAGGAGTGTTCAATTGTTTTGATCAAGTAAACCTTTCTAGAGTTAATCAGCTTTGTTTATCTGGAATTGTTGGTTTTTGTGTCCGTCCAAGGAAATGCATTTTATCTCAGGTTGCCAGATCTCAATGAAATTTGGTATGGATGTTAATCACTATGACTACATTCGTCATTCAATGGAGTGCTCAATCATTTTGTTCAGGTTTTCCGTTCTAGTTGTAGTTTGTAATATATTTCAAAATCGCAATCAATTCAGGGGGTTAATATGCCTACATTTATAGTCTGGTCGATAAACTAATATTTTAGGGTCAACCTAGAATAAATTCGGACTAAATTGGTTTATATATCATTTTGAAGAGGAAGATCTCCTCTATAACATATCCAAAATCCGCTAAAATCCGCTTTGAGCATTTGTTGTAATTCAAGATGGCGTCCAATATGGCTGCCATTTTCCGTTAAGTCAGTGTGTTGCAATTTGATGCAATTATAGTCATAATATCGTGTCATATGTATACATAAGTATACATTTTTGTGACGCTAAAACATAACGCCACATTTTGATTCCAAAATTGTAACACACCACCCAAGATGGCAGTCAAAATGGCGACCGGAAGTGGAAAATGTTACGTTTTTTTACTGATATCTTTAAGATAAGTTTATGCTGTTTGGAACTAGTTGAGAATTGTGACTTTATTTTGTATTCAACATGTTAACAGACCATCAGGGAAATAAAATATGCCATAAGTGGGGTCCCCACCCCTTCCGATCATTCAAAAAATTTGGGATTCTAGTCATATTTCATACAAAAATTGGCAGGACTGTGTAATGGAAGTGATGCATTCTATTTCTTATGAATATTCCGACTCAATGGTATCAAAATTGTCACTTTGGCTCACAATAGCTGCCAAAATGGCGGCCAAAATATGAAAAATGGTAAATATTGCACCAGCGTGTCGTGCAACCGCTTATAAGTTGTGGTTGATGAATAAAATTGACTATTCTGTCTTATATACATTGAATACTAACACTTATGATGCACCTTGATTAACTTTTACTATTTTAACCACTGAAATTACCAGAATTATGGGATTTTTTGCATAAACTTGGCATCAAAATCGGGAAAAAAATAACGTTTCAGGTTTGCACCATTTTTTAAAGTAAAATGGAACTATCTTTGGTATCAAATGTGATTTTTATTTTTGATCCATCTTAAATGTTTGACACTGAGATGTTTTAGACAAAATTACTCAAGATGGCTTACAAAATGGCAACCAAATATGGTAAAAAGTTGATTTGTCTTATTTATTCCGAACATTGTTACAAGCTGTTCCGAAAAGGTTGCAAATTGTGACTCACTTGGTTATTAAACATGCTACTTAATCATTGATAACTAAATGTTATATTCTGGTTGTCCCAGTACATTATGAGGCATGACAAATCAGTTTAAGGGATGCAGTATGAATATTTGCCGAAAACTTCTTTTGGGATTCTGTCTGTCTTTGAACGTAAATTGGCAGAACGTTGAAACGGAACTGAGAGGGATTATATTATGTGGCTACTGTGGCCCATTAGCATCAAAATTTATTAACTTATATACTATTGTCATGACAACCGTTTCATAACTTTCATTCGTATTGCATACCAAACGCCATTAACTGGTTCAGTGCTGAAAGCCCATATTTGGACCCTATGTAAGAGTGCTGGAAGCCCAGATATGGGCTTTGGCAATTACACTGCTTGTTTAGTCTACTCTTGTTTAGTTTAATCATTTAAATAGCGTTTGTCAGGTAATATGTCAGTAATATTGTTACATATATAATTAAATTGGGACATTGTGAAGTTTGAATGGATGCCGACCAATAAAATTGTCAGAAAAGGTACTTCTATCGCGAAAAGTTTGAGAAAAATTACAAATGTTTTGCTCAAAGGCGGCCGACAACGAAGCTCATAACCATAACCTAATCAGACATCCAGGCTCATATCCATAACCTACTTTGACAAACAGACAATCAGGCGCATAACCACAACCAAATCAAATGAGACATCCAGGCCCATAACCATAGCCTAATGAGACATCCAGACTCATAACCATAGCCTAATGAGACATCCAGACCCATAACCATAGTCTAATGAGACATCCAGGCTCATAACCATAGCCTAATGAGACATCCATGCCCATAGCCATAGCCTAATGAGACATCATAACCATATGGGGGTCAAATTTGAGAAAATAGTGCAAATTACCTACTCCGAGAATAAAATTCAATGATTTTCTGTTTATTGAAATATATATACGCATTTTATTATGTGTATGTAGGATATTTTGCAGCGAACCAGTTAAGAGACACTCTGATATGATCTTTCTATCGGTTAACATATCCTTGAGTTATAGGGAAGGAAGTCGATAGTCACCCAAGTGCAACTTACACATGCCCATGCAGTCACTCCACATATGCATGAACACCACATAAATGAACATATGTCACTCGCTTTATACACATACACCTCACCTACTACTATACAGCCACACATGGATATGCACATAAACCCAACACATGGCCATATAACAATGAGTAAACATGCAGGCACACCAGGTATACTCCTACACCTCACCCATGGCCATATAGTCACGACCTGTATACCCATTCACTACATTCATGAACATACAGTAGCATCCTGTATACCTATTCGCCTCACCATTGGTAATACGGTCACTCCATGTATATGTATATATTTGCCAGATGCATGGCCATATAGGTACTCAAGATATACATCCAAACGATGACAATATAGTCACTCCCGGTATATATTATCGCCACATTCATGAGCATACATTACTTCTTGTATACATATTTGCCTCACCAGGGGTCATAAAGTCACTCCCTGCATATATATTTGCGACACACATGGTCATATATCCACTCAAAATATACATATACGCCCAACCAAAAACCATAGAGTCATTAAAGGTATATATAGTATACATATAAACCTCACCAATGGCGTTACAGTCCTTCTAGATATACCAATGTCCCGCAATGCATACACGGCCATTCACACACTCCAAATGTGCATATAGACCTCACCATGACAATTCAGCCTCTCGCTGTATAAGCATAAACCACGGTGATCATACAGTCACTCCCTCTATACCAATTCACCCACCATTAATTTTGCCACACTGGCACTCCATATATACATATTGGCCACATCATGGTAATATAGCCATGCAAGATATACAAGGGCTCGCGTCTTGCAGGTAATGAGTCGAAACGTAATGTGACATTTGCTTAGTATGGCATATAGACAGCGATCTGGAACTGATGTTGATCTTATCCAAACATTTTGGCATCTTTTAAACTCATTGGGAGTAATTTCCAAAAAATGTCTAAACTCTATGTTTGGCATAAAATAAAATCTTGTTTTTGTGAGGTACGTTCTAAAACTATTTTCAAAATTCCATTAAACTGCTCCAGGACCCAGCTTCCAACTCAACATTCATGTCATTAGAACGGGGATCAATTTGTCTGCGAGAAATTGGGACCTTGGTCATCATATATGTAGCCTCGAATATTCTGTAGTATGCCTAACAGACATCACCCCCTTTCTATTAACATCCATACATTTATGTACCACTATCATTGTCTGGGGAGTAGGACAGGATGTAAGCCATTATTTATTTCACTATACTTATATTGTCAAACGGAAATACCTTATGGTCCGTCAGCCAGTGCTCCATTCTGACTTGTTATTGTCATTCCGGAGGGCTAGGTGTGATTTTCGTTGACGCGGACAGATATGTCACCTTGTCAGATACCCACTTACATATATTTGTTAGCCTATACTTACCTGTATTGGTTGGCATTGGTTAACCTATGACCATAGTCACTCCAGGTCAGTGTATATATACCTTATCAATTACCATACAGTCCTTCTAGATATGCCTATACCCCACACACACGGCCATTCGTACACTTCAGACTTGCAAAAATACAGCTCAACAATGACAATTCAGCCACTCGCTGTATTCTTACGCACCACATCCATGAGCATTCAGCTATTCACTGTATACCGGTACACAGCAATGACAATACAGCCACAACAGATAAACGTGTACATCCCACCCATGACCATGATATCACTATCTATATACACAAGCCTGCCAGTGACTATTAAACTGTACTCCAGGTATGCATATACACTTCAACAATATTGACTCTGCAGTCATTCCATGTACATGTACACATCTACATACACATTGCCCATAACCATAGAACCACTCCATATTTATCCACACACCCCATTCATTATCATACAGCAAATGCGTGTATACATATACACCCACCCATGACAATACAGCCAGCCAATGTACACCTGTACATCCCACCCATGACCACACAGTCACTCCATATATACATACACAACACAAAGATGGACAATGTAGCTAATCTCGGTGTACACATACACCGAGTTCAATGGCCAGACAACAACTCCCTGCATACATGTTCACCTCATACATGACGGTCATGACCATAAGCTACTCCTTATATACCTATACAACTCAACGTGGACACTCCATACATGACCATATAGTCATACATTGTATAACTTCATATCATTCATCAATACAATAACTCCCCGTACACATACTCACCTCACCTATAGCCATACATTCAACAGACATACACACCGTATTAAGTTGATCAATGTTGATTACAATGGGCCAGAGTAGCCACCTACTATGATCCCTCTCAGTTCCGTTTCAACGTTCTGCCTATTTCAGTTAATAAAAACATGGACAGAATCCCAAAAGATATTTACGGCAAAATCCATACTGCACCCCTTAAATGAACTGTCATGCATCTTAAGGTTCTGGGACAACCAGAATATAACATTTAGTTGACTAAGTAGCATTTTTAATAACCAAGTGATTCACAATCTGCTATCTTTTCGGAACAGCAGTGAATAAAGTTACAATAAACACCGCTGATACCAAAGAAATTTCCATTTTACTTTAAGAAATGTTTCAAACCTGAACAGTGATTTTTTGCCGATTTTGATGCAAAGTTTGTGGCAGAAAAAATTGAATAATTCTGGTGATTTTAGTGGTTTCGATGGTAACAATTAGTCTAGGTGCATCAGAAATGTTGGTTTTCTATGTATATAAGACAGAATATATAGTCAATTGTGTGCATCAACAACAACTTATAAGCAGTTTCATGGCACCCTGGGACAATATTGAAAATATTCCATATTTTGGCTGCCATTTTGATCCAAAGTGACTATTTTTGTAACATTGAGTTGGAATATCCATAAAATGTAGAAACCATTACTTACATTGCACAATTCTTCCAATTTCATGATGAAATATGACTAGAATCCCAATGGTGATATTTTGTGATATGTTATACCGCGTTCTGTAAAAATCGAATTTTTGAGCGATCGGAAGGGGTTGGGAGCCAATGAATGGCATATTCTTTGCTCCAATGGTCAGTTAAGATGGTAAATACAAAATAAAGTCAAAATTCTCAATCAGTTCCAGACAGTAGAAACTTATCTTAAAGATATTAGTAACAAACGTAAAAATTTCCACTTCCGGTCGCCATTTTGGCGGCCATTTATGACGGGGAGTTCCAATTTTGGAATACAACAGTGGGGTTATGTCTTAGCTTCACAATAATGTATACCAGTGTATACATATGACAATATTTTTTCACTATAATTGCGTAGAACTGATTTACCGGAAATGGCAGCCATCTTGGACGCCATCTTGAATTACAAAAATTGCTCAAAGCGGATTTTAGCGGATTTTGGATATGTTATAGAGGATATATTTCTCTTCAAAATGGTATACAAACCAATTTAGTCCAAATTTATTCTAGGTCAAACCTTTATTCGACCAGACTATTAGATTAAGATGACTTGACAGTCACTTTTTCTGTTTCACTGATATAGGAACATTCAAAGCCAACAACCAAGTCAGAATTTAGGTGGAAGAAATTTGTGTTTATTGCCGCAAATGAAAATGGTGTATAACTTAAGAAGGTAGAGATTACCCAGCTGTTCGTAAGCTATGAAGTTTGTAAGAGGTGGAGCACTAGTAATGAAATTAATTCATCTGCTATGGATGATGGCCCTTGGTCTTGAATGAGAATGTGACGAATGTCCACCTTTTTTTAATATCATTTTCCACGAAATTTGCTAAAAAATATACACTTGATAAGCACCTGGGACATTGGGATCAGATAATAGAAGACATGTGTGATTTCTCCCTGAAAGTCCCCAGCTGTTCCATTATTGTTATTAACTTATTATTTAAAGTTGAAACAGAAAAGAATTATTTAACTTCGAGTTATGTGATGTGGCTTTGCGGCTAAAACAATGTTAGACATTAACTGAACAAACAAACAATTTGCACCCACTCAGATTTCACTTATAAAACTGATAGGAAGAAATTATTTCTGCCGTGTTCAGGATTCTTGGCAGCAGGGACCCGCCTAGAAATTTAAAATTGGAGAGAAGTCACTTCTCTCTATTTGATTATATAGGAAGAAGAGGACTGTTATCAAGGAGAAGTCATTATAATGGCTCATTCTCAATTTGTACCACAACATCACCATTCTGTGATCCAATATGTATTATGCAATACAAATAGCCCATTTATAAAATTATTGTATTAAATGAATATGAACACCATATTAATAAGAAAATATAGTTTAAATATGCTGTAGGGCCATACTGGTATGCATACTCTCAGGTGCCTTATAACAATGAAGGGTGGGGATTTAGGCTGAAATTAAAAATAGTGATGCCAATTTCACTCAATGTCTTAATGCCAAAAATAGTGATCATTGGGAATTTTCTCCAAAATTAATAATCGTGCTGGCGCTATTATTAGGCACCTGAGAGCACTGATATATGAGACAGGTCGCTTCTCGCTAGGACTCTAATAGGAAGAAGTGACACAATTTAGGCAGAAGATTTCTCTCAAGTCTCCCCATAGGTGTGTCCCTGCTAGGCAGAGTAAATATATATTGTATTGATCAGTACAATTTCAGACTAGACAGCATTACAGATGGGGGATTGTATACTGCTGAAGTTACAGAGCTAGCCGGGCAAAGTGCTTCTGGGAAAACACAGGTGAGCTGTAAGTTCCTGAAGAAATGTTTCCTGTTAACCCTTTCATGATGGGAGCTGCGCTGGTGCAGCATTAAAGACTCTGTGCCAGTGCATACTCTTATATATGCGAGTCTCCCATATGGAGCCTTGCATATATAAGAGGTTGCACTGGCTTAGAAGGTCAAGGTAAATATAGTGGGAGACTTGCATATATAAGAGAATGCATTGGCACAGGGTTTTCGGAAAAATTCAGGAAACTCCAGACATGGAAGGATTAACCCTTTCTTTGCTGAAAGATTCTCTGATTCAATTATAATGGTATAATCTTTTATTCATTTAGAGGGGTGCTTTGATAAGACAAGTGCGGAAGACAAAGGATATCCTATTCTGGGAATGTTCAGATAATAGGTCATGTCGTTTATTGAACTTAATGTGTGAACATTCCCCAAGTGAACTACTCATCACTAGCCATTAAAGCTTAAATAGTAACCCAGACCTAGGCTATTTGGAGAATTAAGGCATCAGCCTAGAAGTAAACTTGGGAGACATCTTGTCCCTAAATTGTGCCATTTCTCTCTGTTTTGTCTTAGGGAGAAGTCGTTTCTCTCTCCTCATATACCAGTATTCATATGTCCAAACAGCATGTTTAAATTGTATTTCCTGATTATAATAGTGTAATACTCATATTTAAGAGGTTTTATAAATGGCCTTTTGTATTGCATACAAGTAATGCTGATATCATATTAGATATGGTAATCTAACTGCCATATTGTCAGTGTTGTGGAGAATACATGTATACATAATATTCTGTGTATAGATCTATGCATATAAGATAGCCAAATGTTGATAGACGAACATCTGTAGTGACAAGTACATTGTCATGTCAGTGAGTTATGTACTAAACCTGTAGATTTTGCAATAAGACAACATACCCACAATTCTATTTCCATGAACAAGGTATATTCCATTTTGTTACTTTTTCTGGTATTAAACCTGTCAGTAATTTCCAATGATATTTTAGTCAGCTGTAGAAGGAGGCATGTGAAATTTGCACCTGTTTCTATGAAAGGTAGCATATTTTAATATTTCAAGCCGAGTCTGTCGAGCTGCTCGGTAATGAAATTTAATAAATCTCCAGTATTTTTTAGTGCTCCACAGCTATTCTTATCCAAGTTAAATGTTTATTTAAAATAACAGACTTCTAGTATGAATGTCAGTTGAGTAAGAACATATAATAATCATGTTTTTCGGTCAGGCATCATTAACCCTTTACCCAACAGAAGGGCCCTGTGCCAATGCATTCTCTTATATATGCGAGTCGACCATAGGTCGCCTCGCATATATAAGAGAATGCATTGGCTTAACACATTAAAAATTATAAAATTGTTAAAGAATGTAAGAAAAAATGGTAAAAAGTGTTAAAAAAAGATTTTTTTTAGGCCAATGCATTCTCTTATATATGCGAGGCGACCTATGGTCGACTCGCATATATAAGAGAATGCATTGGCACAGGGCATAACTGTAACTATCACAATGTGGTCAAGGAGCCGGTTCCAATGATATCCATATTTGTATGGTTCTATTGAGACAGACTGAAGATATTTTAGGCTGTTGAAGCTTTATTTGGCCGGTTTTGGCCGGTTTGTTGGGTAAAGGGTTAACATTTGTACTTCAAAATTATGCAGACAGCTCATAGGCATTGCTTTGGCTGATACTAAACCATTATCGTCATTTCAGAAATTATTTTGTTACATTTTCATTTCTTTTTCATCTTGCTATCTCATTTTCAGATATGCTTTAGTACGGCAGCTTCAGTGATTGGACATCATAAGCAGAATGTTCTGTATATCGATACATGTGGCAGCTTTTCACCTGAGCGTGTGGCACAGCTCATTTGTGACCAGTTGGTAAGTGTTGGAAGGTATTATTTTATGTTTATAAGAGAATCATAAGTTATTACATAGTACAAACTGCTTTCATACGATTAACTATTGTTACGATATATATATCACAGTTCAAGTGATCACAAGTACTAGGACCCACTATCATAATTCAATTTCGTAGTTTCTAAGAGATTTACAATTAAGCTTGTCAAGTTGTGTTGTGTTTAGAATTGGAATGATACAGTAATGCCCTAAGTAATCAACTCTTCAACCACAGCAGAATTATGGGTAACTTTTTAGGATTTAGTCGGAAATATGGCTTGTTGCCATTCATCGGAAAGCTCTCCCATATAATAATGAAGTGGCAGTCGATTACTTAGGGCATTACTGTAGTTTCAGATAGCAACACTACCTTACATTTTTATGTTCAAAATTACGCTGCTCAGGATATTTTATAGCATACTAGTGTTAAATTACAAGACACAGAATGCCTTATACTTTTTGTATAAATAAAATTAGTTGGTCAGACAGGCATAATTGATAAATAACTCCAATATCTAAATTTGCAGACTGTGAGTGATGCTCTGAGTAGACTTAGGTGTGTGAACGTGTTTGACGCCATGGACTTGATTGGAATTCTGGAGGAGATTAAGCAGGCTATTACTAAACAGGTTTGTATTAATCATGATCGTGTATAATTGATTGATTGATTGGAGTTTAGCCTTGTTTCAGCTTCTAAAACATATCACAACTGGTCAAATTGAATAAAATATAATGCTAGAACATGTAAGCACTTCTTTGTTCATTACTACAGTAATGCCCTAATTAATCGATTCCATAACCACAGCAGAATTATGGGTAATTTTTCAGGATTTAGTCGGAAATATGGCTTGTTGCCATTCATCAGAAAGCTCTCCCCGAGAGCTTTCTGATGAATGGCAATAAGCCATATTTCCGACTAAATCCTGAAAAATTACCCATAATTCTGCTGTGGTTATGGAGTCGATTAATTAGGGCATTACTGTAGTCAACCTGCTTCAACCACTGTATGGATATTTCACATTATCACTCTGATATGGTCAAATTTAATTTGGTTGTACTGACATGCATATAGACTAGCATTTGAGAAGGGATGCACCCTTATTCAAATTTTGCAGCATTTTGTGTTATAGCTGATGTCTCAGTTGCATAAAGCCAACTATATACTAGTCTATGATTACTTTTCTCCACAGGTGAACAATTTTTTCAGCGAAGTTAAACTGGTGATAGTTGATAGTGTGGCAACAGTAATTTATCCAATGCTTGGTGGCAAACAACTTGATGGTAAGTTTAATGACTGATCATAATATTGATTCTCTACTTTCCCATGTACCTGGATGGTAGCAAGCCTGATTTAGTGTGTCTGACATTTACAGAATGATGTCTCCAGAGGGTGAATTTAGTGATGCTATCCCACACAGCGGCCTAGAATCACCAAATTCACCCTCTGGGGATCTCATTCTGCTTAGACCTCATCTTCTAGGAAGTATCCATTGTCTCAAATTAACATTGTCTTAGTTACTTGTTCCCTTCTTGGAAGTTTCTATATCACTAATTTTCAGAAGATAAAATGTATGGGTGAACATTAGCAACTCCAACTGGGGAACATCAATCGGATTGTAGGTCTCCCATAGCAGTTGAGGCCTAAGCAGAATGAGGTTCCCAGAGGGTGAATTTAGTGATTCTAACCTGCTGTGCGAGATAGCGTCACTAAATTCAGCCTCTGGGGACCTCATTCTGCCAAAACAGACATACTATTTCAAGGCATGAATGATAGAGAATTCAAATCAATGATGTTTCCAATATAGTTTCTGATATATAAAATACCACATTGAGCAGCTGTATTGAGTCAAGAAAAGTCATATGTTGTTAAATAAGTAATTAACCCAGGTTTATCGAATACCGTCCAATCATAGATATTAATGCAGGTCTATTTTTTATTGAATGGAAAATTCATATATATCTCAACAACATAATAATGTGATCTATAAATAATTGCCTAGATTACTTCGAGTCTACCACAAATTATTAACTGATATATATTGTTACTCTTTCATGGTTGAAGGACTGGGTCTGATGTGCCAGATTGGTCAGAAACTGAGATGTTTAGCTGCTGAATGTTCTGTGGCAGTCTTGGTAAGTTTGATAAAATTCTAATTATTGAACATTACATTGAAACAACAAACCAATGGAGAAATCAAACTATGGTATAGTATAAATAATCCACAATACACCAGTGTTCACCAAGGCAACATTAAATTAGGTGCTACCAAGCCTGGATATAGTGTGCCTGACATATGCAGAATGAAGTCCCCAGAGCGTCAATTAGTGATGCTATCCTATGTGTTTTTGAGACAATGCAAAATGTTCAAAAAGTGGGTTTGGTGGGATTCGAACCCCAGCCCCCAGCGGGCACGCATTTTGACTCAAAGTCCGACGTCAATACCACATGGCCACTGAAGTGACTATAGCTTATATGATGTATCTCAGAAATGTTACTGTATCAGCAAGCCTGAGTTTAGTTTCTGTTATTTGCAGAATGAGGTCCCCAGATGGTGAATTTAGTGACGCTATCTGGCATAGCGGGCTAGCATCACTGAATTCACCCTCTGGTGACCTCATTCTGCATGGTCTCATGCTATGCTCAGATCAAAGTTCCCAAATGGTGAATATTGTGATGTACACCCAGTCCCATTGGGAATCTCAATTTTGCTATGTGTTGTCTGCCAATTTAGGGATACATGTATAGTGAAACTAAACTAAAAATGAAATAGAATCTTTGTGAAGAAGTTTCTATAGAAATTTTATAATAAATATACTGTCCAAGGCAGATGAGGCCTGAGCAGAATGAGGTCCCCAGAGGGTGAATTAGTGGTGCTGTGCGGGGTAGCATCACTAAAATCACCATCTTTGGACCTCATTCTGCAAATGACAGGCACACTAAACTCAGGCTTGTGTATCAGAATATTCCTTGTTTATGCGCAGTAATAATAATAAACAGTAATGTTTTACCACAGTATGGATTTCCAGGTTATGTACTTTGGACAAACATTTACTTAATCTCACATAACCAGCTGCTTCTATGCAGTTTCATCACAGCATGTTAAAAACCTGCACTGCATTAAATTAATCATGTTTCGGTACAATTAGCCTATGTGTTTATCGTGTAGAGTTTTACCTTTGTTGTTACCATATGCACACTATTTACAGATAACAAACAATGTAGTTGGTGGTAATTCCAGCAAGCCAGTGGTCAGTTTAGGAAGAACTTGGTCATTCGTTCCTCACTGCAGGATTCTTCTGGAGTGTAGAGGAGAGAGAATTATTATGGAAGAGAGAAAACTATCAGCAACACTAATAAAAAGTACTCGTTTGGTAAGTTTCTATAGATTCAGACAAGGCTGACAGCTTTTACTCCCCCAGTAACAAGGTTATTGGGATGTTAACCCTTTACCCAACAAACCGGCCAAAACCGGCCAAATAAAGCTTCAACAGCTTAAAATATCTTCGGTCTGTCTCAATAGAACCATACAAATATGGATATCATTGGAACCGGCTCCTTGACCACATTGTGATAGTTACAGTTATGCCCTGTGCCAATGCATTCTCTTATATATGCGAGTCGACCATAGGTCGCCTCGCTTATATAAGAGAATGCATTGGCCTAAACAAAATCTTTTTTTAACACTTTTTACCATTTTTTCTTACATTCTTTAACAATTTTATAATTTTTAATGTGTTAAGCCAATGCATTCTCTTATATATGCGAGGCGACCTATGGTCGACTCGCATATATAAGAGAATGCATTGGCACAGGGCCCTTCTGTTGGGTAAAGGGTTAATAGGAATCAGCTTGTCTGTCTGATGGTGGATGCAACTTTATCCGAACTTGTATTCATACATTTTTCACTCAATTTTGTTTAAACTTGGCACAGATATTGATTACCATGGGGAGCTATGCACTGGCGATTATGAGTTCCGTCTAACCCCCTTATGTTTTTTTTTTAGAAAACAAATATGTTAATATGGCTACCCTTAATGTAGCTCAATTGCACTCCAGGGGTATCCTCACTCCCATTGGGACAGTCCCACCTCTAGTTATCCCTAACTCATCCAATATGAATGTGGCTCTATGTTTTTTACATACCCCAAAGATTATTACTCAGAGCTTTTCCGCTTGACATTTGTTGTCTTAGAACTATATTGACATAACCATCTTTTACCATCAATGTAAAGTATGTGGCTTGTCTGGAACACCCTAGAGTTACCTGATGAAAATTTGTCTCATGTGCTTAAACATGCGCGTTTATTGAGAATATAATAATGGGTGAGTATTAAATGATACTTTAGGATGTGAGCTCTTTAAAATTTAGTAATTCCACTCTGGTCAGAGAATTGAGCAATTATCATAAACCAAAAATGAGAAAATATCCATCCTAAATATGCTGTTAATATTTACTGTTTGAGGCAAGACTTCCATGATTTTTGTAAAACAGTTTTAAAACTGGAAAATCCGCTGATGTGCTGTTCAGAAAAATGTAACATGAGATCCAATATTCCTTTTTTCGTAGGCACTGAATGAATCTGTTGAGTTGGTTGTAACTGAATCTGGAATTCAAGACATCAATCCACCATGAAGAAGTTAGATTTGACACTGCTGAAAAAGCTGGACTTCACCTAGCAACAGCTTCATCATGCCACACAAAGTCGTTGTGAATGCCTGGGTCTTGAGAAAGATGACAGTGTAATTTCGACTAATAGAAAAATGGGTTAACCTGAAATATGATGATCTTATTAAACCCTCAGCAACAAAGTTGTGGAGGTATACTGCAATCAGCTTGTTCGTCTGCATGCACATCTTTGAGGTTTTATACCTTCAAGTTATCATGAACTGTTTTTAAATTTGGCACATGTGTATTCACCACCATGAAATCCATGGGCATACATCTTTGAAGTGGTTCAGAACTTCAGACTCATTTTAGCAGTTGTTGTCCTTTCTCGATTTACAAATTCTTTATGATGGCTTCCCCGTATGAATCCCAAGTGGAATATTGTGGTCTTGTTATCATTGATTTAATGAAATAATGTGCATTAACCTGCTCTTTATTATTCACAATTTGAATAGTCAGCATAGACCTCAATCATATCCTAACATACATAAATTCTCACACACAGTTCCAGAGAAAATGTAAAACAATTGTCAATTTCCACCAGTCACTACTGGAGGACAGGATTCATGAATATCTGAATAAATTGACATTTAATATAACATGTGAATTGATGCCTGATTTGCCTGGAAATTGTCCCAGAATATAGTCTTGAATACAATGCTAATTATTGTATTCTGTGCAAGCCTTATCCATTACATATTCTCAAAAATCTTTTTTTTTACTTGAAATAGTCAGGATAGAATCTATATAAGGTGGCAGATTTTGGCCGACGGTATGCCTTTAAACAAATCCCTAACTAATGCAGTGTATGCCTTCAATTGACTGACCTTGATGGTAAAATGTAATGCCCTCCCTGTCGGAAAGAACATTTTAGACTTAATCAAAACTGTTATGTATATTTATGTTATCTGATGTTTATCACTATTTTGTGTTGTAAAGTTTTGCAATTGTTGTAGTTTTTGTTTGATAATTACAAAGTTTTCTATATATAATTGTTGTTTTATAACTCAAAGTAATAACCCTCTATGCAAAGAAAACAGGCCAAATTTCAGATGAATTTTCGATAGAAAAAATATCCCTTAACCTAAAGGCCCACTTAATTTTCGAGTTGCCGATTATTATTTTTTATAGTGATTTGATATACGGTTTTAATAACAAGCTATGCCATAAAATATGATTGAAATACTATAATAACTCATCACTATTTGAAACATCTGTCTCAGAAGATGCCCACAGAGAAATAGAAAACTGCTAAAATCATAGAATGACTTCACAACTCTGGCTCCCGACGTGTTGGCAACTCATCAAAAACAACATGTCCACAGTTTATTACACCGGATAAGTTGATAATACAATGTTTTGGAGCTTCCTCTTACAAATGGTATATAATATGGCATATATTTTATATAATGTAATCTGGGGTTCGAAAATTAAGTGGGCCTTTAATCATAAATTTAGTTCAAGTTATAAATTAATTGTATTACATGATCTGAACCCTATTCACTTCATAAAACACGTTATATAACAGTCATATACAGTGGTCATTGTATAACAGGAAATAGTGTCAGGTGTACTCAATTGTATTATTGTTGTGCAAACATTACCGTTGACTTGTTTTCTGTTTACATGCTGTACACTGCGTATGCTAAATCAATGTTTGTGACTTGCTGATTTAGTTTTAACAAATATTTCATTTAATTTACGCCATTAAATACGTCAAAACGTCTGGGACTATTTCTTTACGTGGGCAAACAACTCTGGCATAGTTACGTGAAACGTCATCGCATGCCTTATAGAAGCTGTTATTGGTTCCACGTCACAAATTCACAATTGTTGATTTAAATATGTTTTTGGAGGTTTTGGCTCAAGTAATCGAAATAGGATCTACAACTCTTCACCAGTTTATCGAGAAATTTACAAAACTCACCCAGTAAATTAGGTCTGGATTATCTGGATATCACCAAAGGCTCGGTCCAGACTTAATTTAGTGGACTCGTTTTGTAAATTTCGTTATAACCTGGGGAGTCCCCACGTTATAACGAAATTTACAAAATGAGTGGGGACGAGTTTGTAGATTCTCTTTGTCTTGCTATTGTTAGTCAGATAACAAACAATATTAGTTTGCAGCTCTGAATTTCCAAGTCCTGTTTTTATTTTCTACTGTTTATAGTGCCTGTAAATCACAGTTGGGTTAAGAAATGAGAAACTGACACAATTAAGGGGACTCAAGGCACACGCAGAGCAATATATCTAAAAGTCTGTACAAACATCAGAATAAGAATAACATCCAGAAATTATAGACAAACTTTGTTCCTATATTCGTTAACCTCCCAATAACGAAATTTCGCGTGTTGAAACTTAATTCTTATATTCCTTATTGATATATAGCCCCCCCCCCCCCCCCCCAACCAATAAGCAAATTCCGCGTGTTCAGACCATTGCTATGTAAGCAAGACTTAATTAATCGTTAATGGACATTTATTAATCATGAAAATAAGAATTTGTGCATGTACTTGTTGACGATAGTTGATTTGCAGACTTTTATAAAAAAAAAAAAAAACTATGTATGTTATATAATTATGTCTCATGAACTCACTTCGAATGCATTGAGTCCCTTTAAGGTTACATCAATTCAATACTCGATGTGTAGTTTCGGCTAAGGTAATGCTGTTCTCATTTTATATGCACGCCCGTTGAAAAAGGGCCGTATCAATATGTTAATCAGTCTTCTGCATGTCCGTACGTCTGCCTGGTCATCCTTCAACGTTTATGGTTTTAAGTTGTTGGATCATTACTTCAGTATTCGTATTTTGATCAAATAAAAACTTGTTTAATCATAAGAAGTCACGTTCGAATAAGATTCGGCAATACTTGCCTGAGATATCCTTTTGTTGAACTTAAAATATGGATTTTTTTTGCGTCTTCGGATGATAAAATAATGATCAATCCAAGGTGTACCAGTGATAAGCCAAGGTACGGCAAATGGATATATAGTTTTCAATGCTCACGTTTCGTGCCATATATGTGTGAATTTTGTGATGCTATCCCACACAACAGGCTAGCATCACTATATTCACCCTATATATTATTGTGCTATATAGGTTATTGGCGCTGAAGGGGCCATTCTCACCTGGAAAAAGTGCTGAAGGGTATATACACAGTCTGGTTTTGAAAAGTGCTGAAGGGTAAACAGGTTTTGAAATCGTTCTAAATTACTTTATTTTTCGTGTCTGCCATGATTTATGTTAGAGAGTGATTATTTGCGTTCCAATGAAAATTAAAATGAACTGAAAACAAACTGTCGATGTGCGTCAGACTTTCAGGAACACAATTGAAGTAACTGCGTTAGTGTGCTCACAAACCATGTGTACCCATCAGCACATTTTCAAAACGTGTACGTACCCTTCGGCATTGTTCAGCGCTATTGGTGGGTGAGTAATTCGTGCATGTGTGTGTGGAATCAACCACCAGAAAATAAATTGACACGAGACCCAGCCCTAAAAACTATGGGCTAAAAAAGATCGAGCAGAAGTTTGTTCTTCTCACGTAATTTAGCAAAATGTCCAACGTAGATGTAATTAAAATAAAAGTATTACAAATGGTGGTAGTAATATACCAATACAGAACGCTATAATTTGTTAATTAGAATTAAAATTAATGGAAATAATCACAAAATCAAATAAATAATTTCCGAATTTCTTCTGCACAAAACTCGACATTACTATTTGACCAATCAGAACGCAGAGATGACCATTAGAAAAATATATGTCCAATCAAAACACGATCACTTAATTAGCCGGATAATAATTATTCAACTTATGCTTCAGAAACATTTTTTATTCAGAAACAAAATGCGATGGATAAACGCTTTTCCGTTCAAATTGTATATGGAGGAAGTTTAATCCACTCTGTTTATGCCACGATTTTTACAATGCTATGGATAAAAATTTTCCGTTCAAATTGTATGGCGAATTTTTAATCCACTCTGCGAAGTTTAATCAACAGTAGGCGCGTTTAATCAACAGGTATTGATTAATTGTAAAATTTGAACAGATGGCTTTATTTATATAGTAAGATAGGCGATCGTGCATGGTATAGTTACATTTGTATACAAATAAAATGGTAAGTATAACATTGAAATTTAATTATTTATTTGTCACTCATCTATGAGTAGGTGAAAAAGTACTAACACCAGTTGATAATTAGTCACAACCCTATCACAACAGGCATTGCCGAAATGAATCTTCAAAGAGGACAGATCCTTTTCGCAAAGAAAACACCCAGTCTCGCAAACAATTTGATTAATGGTCACCCATGTAGTTGGGCTGTCTAACTTACCATTCAGTTAAAGGTACTCAACCCGATAAAACTCCTCTCAATTACTATTTCAATGGCTTCGGGTGTCAAAAATATTTGATTCGAGTCGAGGAAGTCACCCATCAAAGCTCAGATTTGTTAGATATCGATTTTAGAAATCTATTATTTTTCATTATCGGGAATACTATCTGGCCCAGAACTCATTAAAAATTGCGTTAAAATTACCACTTGATTTTAGAGTTATTCATCCTTGTCTGTTTGAATAGATTTGAGGTACACATCCAGAGCAGATTACGGCAGTTATTGGTACTCATCTCGAGAACATAACAAATTTGAAAAATCAATATCTAATAACTCTGAGCTTTGTTTGATGGGTTCCTCGACTCGAATCAAATATTTTTTACCCCCAAAGCCAAAGAAATAGTAATATAGGACCCTCTGATCGGATTGTTGTTGTTGGAATCTGTTGAGATGGGGACCCTCTTTACGGGTTGAGTACCTTTAAATAAGTTATGTTTAGTAACGTACTGATCACTTGTCGGTCCTAACTTAAAAAATTAAATCTTAACATAAATTAATGAATTGGATGGTAAACCTTATTTTTTTTTCATCTAAGCTAAACAAAATATATAATTAGATATTTAATTTTTAAAAAAACAACGAAATATCATATACAATGTTCACTAATTGATAATATTAGGCATTACTTATTCTATAAAGCATGCACTCTTGCATTACTACGGGAACCTAAATAAATGCAAAAATATATCCAGTTATCCTCCAGTTAATATCTTATCCCGAAGCCAGCAAGATAATCCTCTTATTTTCCCGATCAGAAATCACGTAAATTTAGTTAGGCTTCATCCTCTAGTCAAGTATCACTAAGCAAACAAACCCATCAGATTTGGGAAATTAATTATAAAAAAAATTATGCAAAGTAACATTTAACATGATCATTTAGTGGTATCATTCCATTTTATCCGTCAATACATCATGTATACCTACTATATATTGCATTACTGCGGGGACCTACGCGAATTGAGTGATCTACGCAAATCTAGGGACCTACTGCATAACGCGTCACCGGTAGATGTGTACTTAGAAGCAATGAACACTCGTACTGAGTCTGTGCCTCCATAACTCTGATATATAGCTACCTATGTAGCTGCGTCCCCGCTGGTCGCGATAACGGCATGGATTGTATTAATTGCCGAAAAATAATCCTAACCACTGTCAACAATAGTATAAACATAAATTGCACAAGAAGTATTATATCTCAACATTTTATTCAACGCAATTTGGTGTCGAGAGTATGTCGGTCGTCATTTGTCGAATGTTTGCCAGGTCACCGAATATTCGAGGTGGTGAAAAATAGCAGATTTCCAGTCAAAATCTGCCTCTGGGCTTTGATGGGTGGGTTTAATACCCCGGAGAAATAGTAATTTAGGGGCGTTAAATCGGATTGTGTATCTTTAGTTAGCGCTTCCTTCTTAACACGAGCATTGGTCACAGATACCCTGACTGGCGGGTCAAACCACCTGGAATATATTGGCCTATATTATAAACTGAATATAATGGTTGTAGTTCAATCTAGATTTGGGGAAAATTAGCCTATATCGGTTGGGGGACAAAATTTACCATGTATCTTATCTATAGCTAGCCCAGGCATAATATATGGCTACATGTCGCCAACAGTTATACTTCTATATACACATTCACGAATTATGTATAAAACGTTATATATGTTAAGTCATCGACCGGCATTTATGGAAGGCCCTTTTCACATTTATTATTTATTTACGCTTGAGCGCAAATATTTGCGATTAAGCGCAAATAACAGGTCTATCATATATTTTGCGCTTAAAGTCTATATAGGCCCACCATCTGAGGGAAGCAATCCCCAGTAACCACAGGATCCCTTTTATGACCATGGAAATGGTATAGATCTGTGCAGGATATGTACATGTCTCTTTTATCAAATATACTAGATCTCTGGGATGGAGACACACATTCTTGGGGACAGGGATGCCGATAATATGAAAATTGGGATTTTAACCCTATTTCAAGTCAATAAGTACACCATATATGAGGGAAGCCAGCCCCCAGTAACCCCTAATTCCATATTTATGACCATGAAAATGGTATATAGCTGTGCAGGAGATGTCCGGCCTTTAATAAAATATACTATTAAAGCTCTGGGAGTGAAGCACCAATTATTGGGACACCAGGGACTGAGATGCTGATATGCATATGGAAATATGTTTTTTCTTCAACTTTCGAGTTGTATGGGGCTACTACTATGGGCCCATGATAATATACTATGAGATGGGCTCAATCATTCACAATCAGAGGGAACTAAGGGGGTGTTAGGTATTTGCGCTTAAGCGCAAATGATTTTCGCTTTTAAAAGCGCAAATAAATTGATAGACACATATTTGCGTTTAAGCGCAAATGATTTGCGCTTTTAAAAGTGCAAATGATTTACGCTTAAGCGCAAATAAATAATAAATGTGAAAAGGGCCTCCCATAGGCATTATGCTACAAAATATTGGGTCTATAATCACAATTGGTTCCCGCACTAAAATATATACAGATACAGATAAATAGTATAGTTCTGGCCAAAATAAGACCCTATGCGGTGTTGTTCAAACGTTGTTCCATACTTTCAGTTTTGCCGGTTTCCCAAAAGTCACATGACACATATAAAACAAAATGGCGGACGGTGGGTTGTCTTCATTTATAATTTCACGTTGATTTTTATTTTCAGAAAATTTCATTTGTCTTGTTTGTTTGTTTTTCAACAGTGATCATGTTGTCTTTAGGACAGTCTCTACTTTGTTGAATAAGCTATGTGAATAAAATATGAACACCACGACAGTAGCTACAAATCAAATTTCAACAGTTCCATTTCCATTTAAAAATTGACGTTTGCAAATACAAATTACAATACAAATGTCCAAACCCCAAATGATCTTCAAGTCCAGTTTGAACATTGCTCTCAATGATGGACACATATACAACATTGGTCAAGTTTTTGTTTTATTGTGCTACACTTGTGACAACCTCATAACTTGCCCAGGCAGTGCAGTATTTGGACGACGTCTGGTGCGGTAGATTTGTTGGACGACTTCAGACTAGGTCTAGAAATTAGAATCTAGAGACTAGACAATACTTGGCTATTTCAGTATTTGACTGATTTTCTCTATTTATTCTCACACGCCATTTGTGTATGGGAAGCCAAATTGACATTTGATAGATAATTGCGCTTATCGAAATAAGAATATCTCTTTTTGCGCTTAAGCGTAATTAGAGATACCGAGAATAGATACCTTATTCAAGTTATTGCACTTAAGTGCAATAAGGAATATTATTATTGCACTTACGCCCAATTAGATCTTCCCTTATTGCACTTAAGTGCATTAAAGGAATTAGTCTGTCAAAAAAATATTTTTTTTATCGTCATAATACTAATAATATATGTCTAACAGACCCATTTCGCCAAGAAAATTCAAAATCGAGCAGATAGTATTTTTATTATTATGATATTAAAAAAATCGCGGAAATATCCGAAGTCAGTCACGTGAGTGCGATCACATGACCACAACGCGGTCACATGACCGATCATCTGCATCAACGCTTACCGATGACAGCGGTGGGTGGAGCTTGAAATAATTCCGCCAATCGCGTAACGAGTTGATAAATTACGCTGGTTAATTACCTAAGCCTTTACGATAAATAGCGATTACGGAATAAAACTGTTTGAATGTGCTGAATTATGAACTGGATTTGCTAGAATGTTGGATTATATAACGAATAATGATGGCTAAAATGCACTTTGAGGCGATAAAAGTTGTTTGAAATGAGATTAATTTATGCAGAAATGCAATGAGCGAGCGGAATATCGTGCGAAACAAATTTAACTGTTTCTGAAAGAATACAAGTTAGGCCATATGCCGGTACTTCATTCTTCGTTGTATGGTACCAATTTCGGAGGATAGTTTACACACTAGTGTCATCCCGTTGTGCGCTATATGCGTACAATTTTAAATACAAATGGGGTGCGATTAAAAAGGTGGTGGTTATTGTACTAGTACATGTGTCATGATGGCTTATATTCGTCATAATGATGTTCCTGTCTGTTTCTTCACACGAAACATTTTGTGTGGAGAAGTGCACGACTGTGAACAGCTTGCTAAAATCCTTCCAGTCAAGATCGATAAGTGAGTAAACAAAATAGTTCACTCGAATACACAACAGACTGTTGAAACTACAAAAATTATTAGTTAGGCTGCAGTTTGGCATAATGACATTTTTTTAATTGAAGGCTAGCCTGGCATTGTTTTTCAGTTTGTGTTTGTTGTTCGTTTTGTTTTACGTTTTGTCACAATACCACATAGCATAGCAAAACTCATTATTTCTCAATTATGAACGTGCTTTATTTCGATATGTCATGGGTGATTTTGTATGTGGTACTTTCTAGAGAGGATTTTTTTGAATTGTTAGCATAGCAAAACTCCAATGATTGCCTCTAATAAAGAGCGTCCATGTTTTCGTCGCGGTGTAGACAATAAAGAGCGTTCTCAATTATGAACGTGCTTTATTTCGATATGTCATGGGTGATTTTGTATGTGGTATTGTGACAATTAAATATAAAGAGCGTCCATGCTTCCGTCTCCCAAAAGTGGTAGACAATAAAGAGCGTTCTAAATTACGCACTGTGTTGTCTTTTTGGAGGTACTAAATAATGGATCGCTAGCCCGCCCACAACTGAACACACTACATCTACTAGGCATCTTGGAATATGTGGCGATGACAGATACTCGGGATATTTATATCGAAAGTAAAACAACAAACAAACACAAAACAAAAGCGCCTAAATAGAGTTAACATTATTCAGCCCAGTGTTTATATAAATTTGGGCGCTTCTTATATAAGTATGACCAGAGAGATAATGTTCTTTCTATTCACTTTGTGGCATTTTAGAGTGCAAACAAGTTCGCGAATGACACTGATGAATAGTCGCTGAGTGATTACAAATCACCGAGTCAATACGCGAGACAATCAAAGCACTAATACTGCCATCTATTCACCAAAACAGACACGTGCCGGCATGTTATTAATGGCTACAAAAACAACAACCATTCTAGGCGCTATTAATTACTGTATTCACAGAATTATTGTCTTCTATTCCAGATAAACGGCCAAAGCGTAACGTAATCTGTACACCACACGCGCACATATACGACTCCGCATTTTAGTATCGACTGACTTACGATTACGTCATCGTAGTCTGCATAATAAACTCCGGCTCCGAATCTGTGTTTTTAATTTGCTCCCCACAAGTACGTCACTCGTAGTTTAGTCACGGAAATCTCCGAATACCGGTGGTGGTATTATTTATTTATTTTACGGGTTATTTATTATGCGATCGGAATGGGACTTGGATCATTTTAATCACAACAGGGAGGGCTTTCCGATTGCGTTTTGTAGTTTCTAGACCGAATAAATCCTTTAAGTGCAATAAGGGATTCCTTATTGCATTTAAGTGCAATTAGACATTCCTTATTGCGCTTAAGCACAATTACATCCTTATTGCACTTAAGCGCAATTATTATCTCCCTCATGAGATCACCCCTCTGTAAATAGTAGAATTATCAGGTCTATATTTGCTCCACTGGTTGTACCATGGACTACACCATTTGAATTATTGGGTTTATGTAATGTGGCTAATTGCGCTTTTAAAAGCGCAATTAAAAATTAGAGATTTCCTTATTGCGCTTAAGCTCAATTATTTATTAAATGTCAATTTGGCTTCCCATATTTGTGGGTATTATGGAGAAGAATCAAGTGGATCCAGATTTTGAATTTGTCAGGCAATTTTGCCAAACCCGTGACTTAAATCACCATAGTAGGGATCTTTTAGCGACACAAAGTCTATTGATTTATTATATTGCTTGTTCCATAGAAGCATTCAACCATGTCATTTGTTTCTTCAGAAGTGGCCAAATTACAGAATCATCTGTCACTTTTACGAGAAGAATATGTGAAGCTACAGAATAGATTTGCTGAAATTGAAAAAAAGTACCAGGTAGCTACTGCATCCAGTGGAACACCAGATAACGATAACTTTGTATCCAGATTACTCAACATTGTAGCAGATCTCTTCGACAAAGAATTATACAGGTTACTGACGTTGTCGATGAAATGGTCTATTCATAATCATCATGTTTAGTTCTCTCATCATATTTCCTCTTTATGTTGCTGAAAAATAAAGTTGCAAATCTGTTTCAATAAATATCAACTCATTCAGACACTTTGCCACATCTTCGGATGACTTTCCTTTGATAATTGATAAGTTCTATACGTATGATTTTAACATTTTCCATACTCTCAGTGTGTATCAAATTTTAACCTGGTATATATCAGATTATTGACAAATATATTAATTTTATAAAAATTAAACTGTCAATCGATAGAGCCTTATATTAGTATTATATTATGCAATCAATCTCTTAGATCTTATATGCAACTAAGTGCATTTACCCACCAAAAGTTGCAAGACTTCATTTGCAATATTTCTAGACTTGCAGAAGATATAGTCCTCCTTTTGTGTTTTCGATCACAATCTGCACATATTGGAAATACATGTATAACCATCTGTGCCATTCCTGGATGGCTTATGGCAACCTATAAATGTGCTTTGTACGTTACCTAAGCAAGAAAATAACTCCAATTTTGGTGCTGGACAAAATTACAGTACCAATTGGTTTGCACCGTTCATTATTAATTTTTTGAATTTTTTAACTGTCAAATTTTGGCAAAGTATATGTTATTGTTATGGAAAATAAAGCCATTTAATAAAACAATAATACAATTTCGAGTTTAAAGGTGGATTATCTCTTTGTAAGCATGTGTTATATAGTTACCGGGGTATAAAATATTAGATACGAATCGAAGACTCCTGTCCGGAAATGCTTCTATCGATTTTATTTCGAATATTTTCTGGTCTAAAAGGTGTGGTTATTTAGCTAACGATCAATAGTGGTTGCTGTTAACAGAGACCAGAAATTTTATTGTGTACATGTAACTTTGTCACAAATTTGTCACATTATTGCTTATAACTATGGAATAAAACAATACAATCAATAAATCAGGGACATTTGACGTTCGGTAGGTAGCTATAAGAACAGCATAATACTCTCTATCTCTATATGGTATCGCCTGAATTGTCTTCTAAAAATAGACCATTAAAGTGTCCCAATTAATAATCTCATTTCATAATAAAATATTCAAAATAAAATCAATATTAATTGATAGAAGCCTTTCTGGACAGGGCTTCAATGCATATTTATTATTTTATACCCACGCAACTATTTCAAATTTGTTATTTAAAGAGACAATCCATCTTTATATTTGATAAAACTTTAACAAAAAAATCCTTTCGCATATTGAAATCGAAATTAAAATCTGAGGCACATGACAGATGCATTCCTTAAAATAAAATATAGCATATGTTAAAATATAGTGGTAGAAGGACACATGCATCAATTGGATAAAACTGAAATGTGAATATTATTGTTTGTTTTCGTTATGGAATAAACAAGTGACATTCATATTAACTATATACACATGTGATCGAGGCATAAATAGATATCCACTTACAAGTAACAAATTTATTATTCTTCTGTGGCATTGCTTTATAATTGCATGAAATTTTATATTGGTTTCTACTGCTTCTTCTATGGCATTGCCTTTTCCCATAGCTAATTTTGGTGGCTGCCAAGTACCATATCTTCTGAGCCGCTGGGAAAGCTCATTAATTTTGCTGTATTATCATTCTAGTCACTATTTCCTTATAAACTGATTTTAGTTAACAAGTTCTCTTTATTTTGACAGTGATCTTAATATACAGCTCAGTGATGGACAGCAAGTCAAAGGTCACAAGTTTGTCTTGGCAGCCAGAAGCGATTACTGGGGAGTTACAGATTTATCTCATGTGTCGGAGCTAGATTTTACAGGTCTGTTACATAGTCTTTCCATGACTGAACTTCCTGAAATTTTGCGAAAATCCTGTGCGAATGCATTCTCTTATATATGCGAGTCGACCATAGGTCGCCTCGCATATATAAGAGAATGCATTGGCCTAACAATACTTACCTTGTACACCAATGCATTCACTTACATATGCGAGGCTCCATATGGGAGACTCGCATATATAAGAGAACAGGCCTTCGATTATGAGGCGTGCGATCGCGCTCGCGCACCATAGCACGCCTGAAATTAAATCTTGGCGAGTAATTAATCACACTCCTCGGCGATATTAGGCGCACGATTGAAAAAGGGTTTATAATAACGATCAACCTTGTTTGCTGGAGAAGACTGACAGACATGCCGTATACGACGGAAGTAATTGTTTTAAGTTTTGCGCATGCGCTAGAACATTATTATAGTCAGGTGCGTTTAGCGATGTCGTCGCATTCGTATGTAGGTCTGAGTAATTCTCGGCTAGATATTACATGGTCTCTGACTGCATTTCATAACAACTTACATCCAACGGAAGCATTACGACGCAATTCGAGAATGGAGTTTTAATTACTTCAATGTGAAGAATACATGTGTACAAGATGAATCACAATGGTGATAAAATTGATTTAATTTTGAGTCTTCGTTTGTCATTTTATACCCCCGAAATATCCACCAAAATCACACGCCTGGGTTTCAGGTTAGGCGAGTGACCAACCACACTCCTGCATTTTACAGAATAGAAGGCCTGAGAGAATGTACTGGCACAGGATCTTTAACACTGCACCAGCGCAGCTCCCATCATGAAAGGGTTAACTCTTTATCTACTGAATTGGGTCTCCCAGCCGATTATAATAGTATACCGTACATTGGAATGGTCTATTATTCATCTGGAAAAATAAGCAGTCAACAGATAATAAATTTGCAGAATAAGTCCTATTTATTGGAGGGAAATGTTCAGATAATAAGTTCAAACAATACCTAAGGGAACTACTTGTCAATGAATATTTAGTATTGAAATGGTTTAGCATGTTAGGCACTTTGTTAACTGGAAATATAAGCATTCATAATTGTATTTATTTTAATGCTCTTATGTTAATTGTCCCCTGACGTTCTGAAAGAAAAGTGGGACTATAGAAACGGGCTCCGTCCGTCCATTCGTCCGTCCGTCTGTCACACTTTTGAGTACCTTCATGGTGTAATCATCTCCTACAGATTTCATCCCAGAGATTTGAAACTTCAGAATATTGTTGCCCATATATTGAAGATGTGCAACATGTATATAGATGACAGAAAAATTATTTTTTGACAGAGTTATTAACCCTTTCGACTTAGAAAATTTCAACATCTTTTATAATTTTCTGTATGAGGGTACCTTCATGGTGTAATCAACTCCTCCTTCAGTTTTCATTCTAGAGATATGAAATTTCAGAATATTGTTGCCCATATATTGATGATGTGCCACATGTATATAGATGATGGAAATAATTTTTTTTGTAATCAACTCCTCCTACAGTTTTGATTGTAGATATTTGAAACTTCAGAGTATTGTTACCCACATATTGGAGATGTGCAGCATGTGTTCAACATTTTTAAAAATTTCTTTAAAAAAGCGGCATCGACTTGCCACGTTGTCGTTGGACACTGTGGTCGGCTGACCTTTTATTTACTAATAAAACTAGATGTGTTGACTATATATACTGTTCAGGTTGAAACAAAGTTTTATGCAATGATTTTTGCCAGATTTTAATATGTATTGACTATTAAAAAAAGCCGATGACCAAAATAAGCCATCTTTTTTGGGGATGTATGACCAAGTAGCCTTTTACAAAACTAAATTCGCCTCATCTCAGACTTTGATACTGAGCCTCCCTTCTAAAGTATAGGTATATATATATCATCGCTGTCTGTTGATGAGGTTGGTGGGGGTTTGAACCCCGGCCTGGGCCAAAACAAGCTTGATCTGGTTTGAGGGACATCTCGATGTGCCATTCCGATCATAACTTGGCCATTTTGACTAACATTTTTTTAGCTCAACTTTACATCTGCATCTGTCATGCATCAACAATTTCCTTCGGCACGCCCTACAGGTCGCATCCTTTATCCGATCTTCACCAAACTTCATAGGTAGCTTCAGGGTGACCTATAGCTGGGAGCTATCAAATTATCCGAATTTTGATGAAAAACATGGCCACCAGCAGCCATCTTGGATTTCAAATTTGAATACATCGGCACACCATACAGCCCATCTTTATAGCCGGATCATTTTTAAATTTTGGAGGCATGATAGTGATCGCCTGGAGCTATTGAATTTGAATGAGTTTTGACGAAAAATATGGTCGCCGGCAGCCATCTTTGATTTTACTCTTTGTATGATTAAATCCTTTGGCACACCCTACAGAACACATCCCTCATCCGCTCATCACCAAACTTCATATGGATCTACGGGTCGACCTCTAGATGGGAGCCTTCTATTTGACAAAAATTCTTTGAAAAACATGGCCACCAGCAGCCATCATGGAATTTACTCTTTGTATGACTAAATCATTTGGCACACCCTACAGACTACATCCCTCATCCGAGCGTCACCAAACTTCAAATGGATCTTCGGGGCGACCTCTATTTTATCAATCTATATGACTGCTCAGCATAAAATTATTAACGCCTCCGCAAGTTGAGTTACAGGGTAATTGACACTTTCATTTTTAATTTTACAGGTTTGCCAAAAGATGTTGCCTATGCAATGTTAAAATGGGTATATACAGATCAAGTTGCAATACAGGCAGATGATGCATTCTTGTTACAACTGCTCAAAGTTTCTACCAAATTCAAGCTGGAGGTGCTCAGAAATAGGTATCTTTTCAGAGAATATAACCTTATGACAGAAACATCATGTACATGGTGTTCCCTTTCTTGATGGGAGCTGTGCTGGTGCAGCATTAAAGATCCTGTGCCAGTGTATTCTCTTATCATATGGAGCCTCGCATATCTAAGAGAATGCACCAGTCACAAGGTAAATATTGTAAGGCCAATGTATTCTCTTATATATGCGAGGCTCTCTATAGGAGACTCACATATATAAGAACGCATTGGTACAGGGTATTCGCAAAATTTCAGGAAGCTCCAGTCATGAAAGGGTTAAGCTATTATGCTTTATTCATATTTAACCACTATTTCCTGTAGTTTGGAGCAAGATTTTTGTTATGACTCATGAGGTTTTTTTCTTTCAAATTATTTAGGAACACTGGGACTGTTCTGTTATTCTACACCCTATTAACTATCAACCTTTTGGTGGAAGAGTAACCATGTACTATATTATAAAATGATCTCTATTTCCAAATAAAAATTCAATCTATTTCTCTTGTTGACCCATTCCTTTGCTATGTGTGAATAAAATGCTTTTTGGTAATTTGTGCCTTTTCTATTTCCTATTCAATTTTGACAACACATTTCTGCCACAGGTATTACAGATTTGTATTAGATTTTATCTTATTTTACAGGTGTGAGAATGGACTACTGGTACTTTCCTTTATTAACATGAAAAATTGCATTAGATTTTATCTCATTTTACAGGTGTGAGAATGGACTACTCTCCTTTGTTAATATGAAGAATTGCATTAGATTTTATCTTATTTTACAGGTGTGAGAATGGACTACTTTCCTTTGTTAATATGAAGAATTGCATTAGATTTTATCAGACTGCTGAAGAGATGAGTGCTGAAATCCTAAAAAATCACTGCTCTGAGCTTATTTCAAATCACTGGGTAAGTGAACTATATGTCAGATTCATTTCGTTATTCAACTTGGTATTAAAGCAACCATTTTCTTCTTATCATTTATCTGTTTACTAACAGGGGAGCTTGTGCAACATTGATATTGTACAATTCATCTGAATCAGTTTTTATAGCAGAGTTATTGAATTAAAATTGAAATTTTTGAATTGCAGCATATATTATTATACCCCCACTTTCGAAGAAAATGGGGGGTATACTGGATTGACTGCGTCCGTCCGTTTGTCCGTCCGTCCGTCGGTCCGTCCGTCCGACCTCATAACTCGAACAACTATGAACCGATTTCAATAATTTTTTGTATGCAATCTCCTTAGGACGGTCTCTCCGCATGATGCTAATTGCGGTTCGGTCCGAGTTTTTTTTTTCAAGTTACGCCTCTTTTTCGACTTATTTTAACTTAGAAAATTCTTTCCGACTTAATAACTTTAACAAATATGAACCGATTTCAATAATGTTTGGTATACATGATTCTCACAATTGCCTCTCTACATGATGCGGCTAGGGATTGGCTCAGACTGTTTTTCGTATTATTACACCTCATTTTCGACTTATTTTGACTTAGAAAATTCTGTCTGACTTAATAACTTTAACAAATATGAACCGATTTGAATAATTTTTTCTGTACAAGCTTCTTGTGACACCATATCGATATTATTAGTCCGAATTTTTCTTTAAAGTTAAAAATCTTTTTTGTTGAGTTTACGGATAATGCGGGTTGAATTTGCCACGGTGGGGGTATGCTAGCACTCGAGTGCACACCTCTTGTTCTATCTGAACTTATTTGCTTTCAATATCTGCTGAAATAAAGTTTTAAGTAAAAATGTTGTGAGTCCTTAATGTGATGTGAAAGACTCCTGTATGGTGATCAAATAGAAATGGAGAATAATCTTGTTCAAAGTTGTAATTTTTAAAAATAGTATATCCAAATTGACAACACACACCATCATTATTATATATGAATTAAATGCAGTGACTCTCGATGGCGAAATTTTCGTTAGTTTATCGCTGATAGATGCGTCCTGAATTGAGTAGTAAATATTTACAATTGAGCGCAGTTCTGACAATGTTTTCTATGGAGTGGTACGGTCGATTTGCTTCAAATTTTCGACGATGTTAGTGTAATGTTACATTCCTCCAGTTGTCATAGCGTCTGAATACTAACTTATCAGATTCACGCACCTGGACAAGTACATAATATATCTTTAACTTGGGAGGCAGGGATGGTGAAGTCAGATCATAGTGTATCTTTAAATTTAGCTGTATGTCTTGCACATAACATACGGTGCTAGTTTACCAATAAGAAACTATGTTCCTTCTAAGTTTTATATTTTTCCATTGAGATTTGAGCTTCAAGATTTAACATCTTTTCCATGTGTTTCAGCATGATTTTACCAGTGAGGATTTTATCAACATGCCAGCTGCTCTGCTCTATGAAATGTTTAAAACAAAGACTGCCCATCCTCTGCACACAGCTATTCGTGCGAAACGAGAGGATGTGGTGTTCCTGTATCTCATGGAATATGACTCACAAGTATGAAAATATAGAAATTATCTCTTATTTAACACATTAGAATGTACAGCACAATTAGGACTGCTTTTCCAATCCTTTTGTCATTTTACGTAATCTAGCTGACCCATTAAATCTAAATATATCTCGAATACAATTTAGTCAATACATGCATGTGAGCATGTTATATTTAACATTTTTATTAAAATTGGATATTCCATGTCATTTGTTAATATCTGTTTACAGCGTACATGAGTATCTGTATAACTAGTCTTTATTTAGCTCAAGTTGACACATTAAAGCGAGCTGTTGTCACAATTTGGTGTTTTAATTAGTAATATATCTATGTTATTATTTGAGTTGGTTCACAATTACTTTGAAGCACCAGCAATGTCTTGTCAACAAATTTGCTGATTTTTGCAAAACCTGGTTGTCCTCTCAGTTTCTGATGTTCATCTCTGAATCATTTGAGTTTTTCGCAAGTTGCTTCGACATTTCATGCATTTATTCTGAGTTGTACAGCCCTTTAAATTACCTACAGCAAATCAGGCCTTTAGATTAGGCTAATTTGGGGACATTTTGGGGGACCGAGGTGGTGGGTTTGCGAGGAGGGGGGGGGGGTACCCCCTAGTGACTATTGGGGGTACGGGGTTTTCCCCGGGGAGATTTTTTTTTAAAGTGAGCCTAAAATGGGGGCTGTCTGGTTGTTTATGAAGCATATGAAAGGTGAAAGAAATGAACCAATGGCCCCCATATCATTTCCTGGCAACTTGGGCTTGTTTCAGCATTCAGCAAGTTATATTACCCTTACATTTTCAAGTTTTGTAGGTCACAATTTATTGAATATTGGGAATATTGGATCATTTGACATCAACAAAGCCATTTTATAGATGTATGGTGCTTGAAAATTCACCAAGCAGTCCACCAACACACTGTTCATGGGTATTTCCAATTAAAATTTAATTTAATCTAACTACATGTACATGTATATGTGAACCTGAAAAAAGTTAGAAAGTTGATTTGTTGTGGTCAAATGAAGCAATATACACACACAAACAGGTCATAAAAAGGGTGATTTTGCGGTGACATTTTGTCAAATGTGCCTTCTAATTTGGGGACATTTCTATCATTTGGGGACATCGGTAAACGCTGTGAGTTGTAGGGAATATTAAGGCCTGAGCAAATGGTAATGTCGTAGAAAAAGCCGTAGAATCCAATATAGAATTCCATGCAATTATAAAGATAAAGAAATGTCTTAGAAGACAATTTCAAGGGCAGGCTGTATATAGATGTGCACTTGGCGAATTTGGCCATTATCATTAAAAACGTGTATACTTGTATGTCAAGCTGTACTTGTATGTCAAGCTGTGATAAAGTGTTATTGACATCAGGCTCTTGTTAGCATAGCCTTTTTCTATTTACAGTTATCTCAGAAGTTGAATGAGATTGACAGTTTAGGAGACATTCCTCTGGACCTGTCTCTATCGTCGAAACAAGAGAGTATAGCTCAAACATTAGTGGGACACAAAGCTGATGTAAACAAGAAAGATAACGCAGGAAAATGTCTGCTTCACAAGGCCATAAAACGAGGTATATATATATATACTAGCTGATGTTCCCGACTTCGTCCAGGCTATTTAGGGATTTCTTTGTGATCACATCCATCTGGGCAGAATATACACCGTCTAGACAAAATATTGTTTGATTGGTCCAAAAACATGCCTATATGAGCGAGGCCAAGGTGATGGACACTGTGGACCTGCCCATATTGTTCCCGGGATCAAAGTTGGCTTACATACCAAATTTGAGTTGGATCGGTCGAGGTCCAGAAACATGCCTATATGAGCATATATGATCGAGGTCAAGGTCAAGGAGACGGTCGCACGTGAAATTAAACCCGCCCATATTTTTCCCGGGATCAAAGTAGGCCTACATACCAAATTTGAGTCGGATCAGTCAAGCATTTCTAGTCTATTATAACACATGGTTCAATTTAATATAGGATAGCCACATCTTCCCATGATCCTTCCAAGTAGAGTAGAGTTCTTTCCCTCACTACACTATATTTGCTAATCATTATTATAGGTGGAAATATCATAAGAAATTAAAAAAATATTTCGTTTTGATGAATAAGTTACCATATCACAAACATGTTCGCTCAATTATTGTTCATTTTTGTAAACTAATTGCCTAATACGTCATGAAAATATTTGGCTACTAATCATCATGGAATAAAAAATGGAGTAAGTTGGAAGTTTTGTGAGAAGTTTCTACATTTTTAGAATGTGATAAAGAAAAAACTGACAGATGGGTCATGCTAGGTGGGAAAATAGCTTCAGAGTTTCCCAAAAGTTTATTTGCATGAAATTACAAGCCATCTTTGGCATTTTCTTGAGTTTGTCTCTTGCCGTTGTTGCAGAACTTTTTGAGAATAATGATAATAAGACTGCTGAACTGGAGAATTATGAAGAGATGATTGGTGTTAGAGTGTCTTTTGATTAATATTTTTAATATTATTATCTATGTTAGGACGAAGTTAGACTCATTCACTGTTATTTTCAGGTGATGAGTTTTCAGCAAACTTCCTGATAAAAAATTCAGCTGATGTAAACACTAGCACACATTTAGACAAAGAAACACCGCTACACATGGTGGCAAGTTTTCATCCTGACGTCACAAATCCTAACATCATACAAGGAATGGCCAGAGTGGCACAAAAACTTCTCGATAATAAAGCTAATCAAAATACTCAGGACACAGCTGGCAGGTAAAATAGTCATCTGTAGGTCAACAAGCCTTGAAATAGGGTGTCTGTCATTTGCAGAATGAGGTCCCCAGAGGGTGAATTTAGTGATGCTGCCCCGCATAGCGGGCTAGCATCACCAAATTCACCCTCTGGGGACCTCATTCTGCTTACACCTCAGCAGAATGAGGTTCCCAGAGGGTGAATTTGGTGATGCTAGCCTGCTATGCGGGGTAGCATCACTAAATTCACCCTCTGGGGACCTCATTCTGCAAATGACAGACACCCTATTTCAAGGCTTGTAGGTCAATGTTCACATAACATGCACAAACTTTGCTTATAGTTCATTTTATATGTGCCCGTTTAAAAAAAAGGACATATTATGTTATTGGTTGAGGCATCCGTCCATCTTTTTTTGTTTCATGATGATAACTTTAGTAAGTTTCAACTGAATGGAATGAAATGTGGTATCTGAGTTTATCCACTGCTCACTACCTCTATTGCCTACATAAAGCCTGCCTAATAAACGTTACGTATATTATGTCAATGTATCTTTATTAGCTCAACGTAATTTTATTAGGTTAGAACTATACTTCCATAATGTAATTGTGTATGCAAAATGTGCAGGTAAGTACGGAGCGATAACTCTAAATAATAAAACACGTGCTTTTTCATACATTTTAGCAGAAATACATCATGTCTTTTGTCAGTACTGTTAATTAATTACACTCACTGGCTTTTGTTAAACATGCAATTAGTCGCTATTGTAACATTCTCTATATAGACAACGGATCACGATTAAAGCGCCGGGTTTATTATTATCCTAATCGGATTAAGTCACCCTCTTATTTATTGCATAGACTACCATAAACTATAGATACGGGATTTACCGATTCTTTTGTTCCCTTCCCGATAACCCACACTGGTCACAAATAGTGTCATTTATGGGAATTTTGGGCAATAAAACAATAAGGCGTTAGATCGGCTTTCATCTATTTCATCAGTTTTACTGTCCCGATTTCTTGGGATTTTTGGTTTGCAAAGGACCATATCCGAGTTTAAGCCCACTTGGATTTTTCAGCTCAAACAAAACAAAGGCCCCTGGGCCTCAGCCCGGGTCAGTACGGGAGGGACATCAACCGTGATTTTGGGATGTGTTCTTGGTTCATAATTCACTGCAATTGATAACAAATTTGTAAACGGATATGTGTTTTTCGCTCTAAAATATCTATAAACATAGTTAACTGTTAATTCTGCAAATGTCAGACATACTATACCCAGGCTTGCAGGTGACCTATACAAATTTTGAGGCAATAAATTTCCACCATTTCATATACCATTTTTAAACCAACACACACTGCACATGAGTGAATATATAGTTTTTCCTCTTCCTATTTTGATCCTATAATAAAAATGAAATCTTGGAATTTTTTTTTTTTTAAATAACCAAAAGAATAATTCAGTTTTTTTTCAGCACCCCTTTATTAAACCTTTTTATACGCCCTTTTGAAAAAAAGGCCGTATTATAGTATTGGTCTGTCCGTCCGGGTGTCCGGGCGTCCGTCCGTTAACCTGTTGTCCGGATGATAACTTTAGTTAGAGTGAACCAAAATAGTAAAATTTGGTATGTGGGTTTATTAGCCGAAAAGTAAGTTCAAGTTCGAATTTGGGTTCCGCCCGCCAATTTTCACCGGAGTTATGCCCCTTATTTAACGTTTTTTGACTTAGAAAATCCTTGAAATTTGTTGTCCGGATGATAACTTTAGTATAGTTTATCGGAATGAATCCAAATTTGGTATATTACTTTCTCCCACCAAAACACAGGTCAAGTTCGAACTTGGGTTCTGTCCGACCATTTTTGGCAGAGTTATGCCCCTTTTTCGACTCAGAAAATTCTGTTTTTCTTATGTTTTTTGGTTTCCGGATGATAACTCGATTTTGGAATGTTTATACGCAAAACCCGTTTTTTTTGGATTACATATATCAAAATACAGCTCAAGTCCGAATTTCGTTTTAATCCGATAATTTTTGCGAGAGTTATGGCCCCTTTTTTGACGTAATTTGACTTAGAAAATCCCTGAAATTTGTTGTCCGGATGATAACTTTAGTTAGAGTGAACCGATTTCAATCAAATTTGGTATGTGGGTTTATTAGGAGAAAAGACAGCTCAAGTTCGAATTTGGGTTCCGTCCGCCAATTTTCACCGGAGTTATGCCCCTTATTTGACATAATTTGACTTAGAAAATCCCTGAAATTTGTTGTCCGGATGATAACTTTACTAGAGCTTATCGGATTCAATGATAATTTGGTATATTACTTTCTCCCACCAAAACACAGGTCAAGTTCAAATTTGAGTTCCGTCCGCCAATTTTTACCAGAGTTATGCCCCTTTTTTACCAGTTTCCGCCGACCCAAGAGAGGGCGTATATTGCACGCCCAGCGTAGCTCTTGTTATTAATGATTAACTTCTATATTAATATTTTTTCGGCTCCCATTTATTTAAAAACAAATTTGTTAATAATTATAAATTGATTAAATTATATTCCAGCTCCCCTCTGCATGATTCTGTATCGAGTCACAATGAAGCCGTGTTTGACATTCTTCTCAGTTCTAACAATTGTAATTTGGAACTGAAGGACATGGATGGATTCACACCACTTGGGCTTTCATTGTGCAGCGTAAGCTTTTACTTATTTCTTACTTAATTATTTTTTAAACATATTGCGTGTATGATTAACCATTTCTATACTAAATGCATTCTCCAACTCAGTTATAAAAAGGTACATGGGAATGGTCTATAGTTCACATGAAGGGGTATTCAGGAAAAATAAGTGGACGACAGATAATGAAAGTGAAAAAGGAGTCCAATTTATTGGTAGGAAATGTTAAGATAATATTATTTGAACAATTCGTAAGGTAACTATTTGACAATGAGTATTTATTACAGAAAGGGTTAAACATATTGTGTCTATGGTTAAACAGTACAAATATTGGACAATGGAGTTAGAGGAGTCAGAGGACTATTCATTGGACTCTTATGTTTTTAGTTGAGTTTTTTTTCAAAACTCGACTTATAGTTTGATGAGGGACGGGCGGACGGGCGGGCGGCGTGTTTTGCTTATAACTCAACCGTTTATTGGCGGATTAAATTTTTTTTTGGTGTGTGAGTACATATCCATGCACGTAAGCTGCAGACAAATAATCGGGTTCGTCCGCACATTTATTACAGAGTTATGGCCCTTTGCCATTTTTCACTGATTTTAGGCTCGTTAGCGCGACAACTTCAACAAACGTTATCTGATTCGATTGAAATTTGGGATATAGGTGTCTCCCAAGAATATCTCGGACGAGTTCGAAAACCGGCCTGGTCCGATAAAATTTTATAGAGTTATGGCCCTTAATTAGTCATTTTTCACGAATTTTCAGCTCGTTAGCGCGATAACTTCAACAAACGTTATCCGATTTGATTAAAATTTGGTATATAGGTGTCTCCCAAGAATATCTCAGACGAGTTCGAAAACCGGCCTGGTCCGATAAAATTTGATAGAGTTATGGCCCTTAATTAGTCACTTTTCACGAATTTTCAGCTCGTTAGCGCGATAACTTCAACAAACGTTATCTGATTCGATTGAAATTCAGGATAATGGTGTCTCCCAAGAATATCTCGGACGAGTTCGAAAACCGGCCTGGTCCGATAAAATTTGATAGAGTTATGGCCCTTAATTAGTCACTTTTCACGAATTTTCAGCTCGTTAGCGCGATAACTTCAACAAACGTTATCCGATTTGATTGAAATTTGGTATATAGGTGTCTCCTAAGAATATCTCGGACGAGTTCGAAAACCGGCCAGGTCTGATAAAATTTGATAGAGTTATGGCCCTTAATTAGTCATTTTTTCACAAATTTTCAGCTTGTTAGCGCGATAATTTAACAAACATCATCCTATTTGATTGAAATTTTGATATATAGGTGTCTCCCAAGAATACCTCGGACGAGTTAGAAAACCGGCCCGGTCCGATAAAATTTGATAGAGTTATGGTCCTTAAGTAGTCATTTTGTACGAATTTTGAGCTCGTTAGCGCGATAACTTCAACAAATATTAACCGATTTTACCTATTAATTAGTCTACCGATACTGATGCACACCAATTGACGGTAGCCACCGGCGATAGCCACCGGCGGTAAGCAACCGAAAACGAGACACAGCATCTCTGATGCCACCTCTTGTTAAATCTGAATATCTTGTGGCAAAAAAAAAGGGATTTGATTCTCAGACATAGCCTCATCGAAAAAAAATGGCCCCCGTTGGACCATTTTATTTTGATTTTGGATTTCACTGTAGTTGTAAATAGGAAATTGTCACATGGAAATTAGTAATGTTTCAAATTTCGAATAGGAGCTAAATACAAAGGTGTATGTGTGCATATTCAACAAAAGACCATATGCAACTATCAGGTATATTGTCACCACAGGTGTCCGTCTTTTTATATGAATCAGATATGTTGTTCTGCATGTTGTTAAAAATGATAGTGCCGATGTTAAAATCATATCAATATATATATCATTCTAGGTAATCCCTATATGATGTACGGGTAGAACATTGTCATAATTTGTCATTCGTTATATTAGACTAAATTAGTTTATATCCATTACAAAGTTCTCCCTGGACCTGGGAAGGTATAATAACCCATGTTTACTATTCCATTCTATGGTCAGAAAAAAATAATAATAAAACCCTCGCTCCCTCTTTGATTTTCAAAAATAACTGCCTGAGAATAAAATATCTTTTTTTGTTTGGACTTATGCCATGCTTTTAAACAGACTCTCCCATGCTCAGAGCATCAGAGGTTTTCCGTGTTCCCATGTTGGTCTAAATTGTTGCTTCCCTTTCACATTCTGACTAACAGCATTGTTATATGTATTAGTCATAATTACAGTTTCACTCATAAAAAAATTAGTTTTTTTCTCAATCAATCCAGGCATAGCCTTATAACTCGTTTCACCATTTCTAGGCCACACCGCAAGATGATAAAACTGTATATGATGGTACCAGCTTTGCCAGCAAACTTCTCAAGAAAGGAAGTTCTCCTGATGCTGTTGATTCAGAAACAGGTGAATCCAGGTTAACATTGTAGACAGGCCTGGTTCTATATATTTGCAGAGTGAAGTCCCCAGATGCAAGACTGCAAATATTGTGTCTGTCATTTGCAGAATGAGGTCCCCAGATTGTGAATTTAGTGATTCCATCCTGCACAAAGAGGCTAGCATCACCACATTCAACCTCAGGTGACCTCATTGTGCTTAGGCCTCATCTTCTGGGAAGTAACATTATCATTGTTTTATTTACATTTTCCCTTCTGGGACATTTCTATAAACTCTAAATTGCAGAACATAAAATGCATAATCAAGGTGACTAATGGGTGAACATCACCATCTTCAACTGGGGAAATTAAATCTGAACCTAGGTCTTCCATATCAGTTGAGGCTTTAGCAGAATAAGATTCTCAGAGTGTGAATTTGGTGACGCTATCCAGTTAAAATTAACCCTCTGGCGACCTCATTCTGCAAATGACAGACACACTATTTGCAAGCTTGCCCAGAGGGTGAATTTTTGATGCTACCCTGCACAGCGGGCTATCGTTACTGAATTCACCCTCTGGGGGCCTCATTCGACCGCTTCCCTGGAAAGTATCTTTAACCCTTCCTTGACTGGAGCTTCCTGACATTTTGCAAAATCCCTGTTCCAATGCATTCTCTTATATGTGTCAGTCTCCCATAGGGAGCCTCGCATATATAAGAGAATTTTTTGGCCTAACAATATTTATTTTGACCATGTAAGCCAGTGCATTCTCTTATATATTCGAGGACACTCGAGAATGCACTGGCACAGGATCTTTAATGCTGCAGCAAGGACGCTCCCATCGTGAAATGGTTATTATCAAATTAACACTATGTTATGGTCCTTTGTTGACTATAAATTTGCCATTTATTTTGGTTTCTGGGTGATAACTAGTTTTAGTTATCTGATTGCTTTCGAATTTGGTATATGGATTACTCATATGAATATACAGGTTAAGTTCGAATTTGGGTTCGGCCCACCTATTTTTACCGGAGTTATGGTCCTTGTTGGCTTATAATTTGATGAGTATTTTAGTTTCAGGGTGATAGCTTTAGTTATATAGTTATTTCATTGTTTTCAAATTTGGTATCTGGTTTACTCATATGAAAATACAGACCGTTCTAATTTTGATTCGGTCCGCCATTTTTCCAGAGTTATGGTCCTTGTCGACTTTAAATTTGCCATTTATTTTGATGATAACTTCAGTTTTAGTTATCTGATTTGTTGTCTTATAATTTGAGAATCTGGGCATAGTTCGATTATGGGCTATTTTTGATGCATTTTGCATGAAATAATTTGACAGTACATCCGATGAATTTTGTATCCATCATTGCGTGACTCAGATATAGTTGGAAGCATAGTTTGATACAATGGTTGTTCCCAGAATCAAATTTTTCATTTCTAAAAAAGCAACCAGTCAAATAAAGCCACCTTATTCGCAGAGCGGCATTTCATTATTATACCCCCTTTTAAAAAAATACTGTTTTGCACCTGTCGGTCCGTGCATCCCGTCAGTCCATACATCCGCCGTCCGATGTCTGTTTATGTCATAACTTGAACAGTAGTGCTCGGATCTCAATGAAATTTGGTAGGAATGTTCACTACTATGAGGACATTCAATAGAGGGTTCAATTGTTTTGTTCGGGTTTTCCATTCTAGTGTTATTCATCTTTGATTATTTGATCAGATCAGATTTCATCATTGTGGGTGAATTTTGTTAATAATATTTTGATCTTGCATGGTCTCTTTCAAAGTCCAATAATATTAGCAACCACCACCATATCTCATTATTTCTGTTAAACTTTATTAATTTCAGGTGACATTATTTTACACAGACTGACCAGAAGTGAAAACGAAAATGCAGCGATGTTTCTCAGTAGGAACGGTGCTAAAATTAATACTGCCAATTTCAAGGTAAGATAATTTAATAGAAAATGAACTTTGGTTTAGTTTAAAATGAACTCTATCTTCAGTTATAAACAAGCTAGTCCTGATAATTCGGGTGGTGTTCATTTGAGAACACTAATTTGCTGATATATATTGCATCGTTGATAATGTATCGTCATTTTATCGTATCATGAACAAGTTACAGATTAGTTACAGCCCTAGAATGGATGGTTGTTGATAACATCACTCATTTATGTTCAACTCTCTTGAATATTGGAGGACATAATTATGCCATATATAGTTCGGTAGTTCCAGTTAGTCACCCCATGACCCATGACCCCTGATACACAAATCACACTATTCCATGGCAGGTCTGGTCACCATTGACACTAAAGAGATAGAGTATTGGCATCTATGTTTTCAGTCAACATTTTATTTTTCAGGGTGAAACCCCTCTGCATGTTGCTTGCCAGTTTGGACTGACGTCACTAGTCAGATTACTCCTCGAGCAGGGTGCTAACCCCAATTCTCAGACAAGTAAACCCGTCGATCTCACGGACACGATGATGAAGCTCGGCTTTACTGATGATGATGTCATACCCACCAAACAAACGCCGCTACACCTGGCTTTACTCAACAGGAACAACGATATTCTCAATGTCTTTCTTGAATATAAAGGTACTCTTCTATATTCAGTGATGTATAAACAGTGTCTGATATTACCATGCCCCAACAAGCCGTGAAATAGTGTGTCCGTCATTTGCAGAATGAGGTCCCCAGAGTGTGAATTTAGTGATGCTACCTCGCAAAGCAGGCTAGCATCACTAAACGCACCCTCTGGGTGACCTCACTCTTCAGGCCTCATCTCATGGGTATCTATAGTCTCAAATTAACATTGTTTTGGTTACTTTTTCCTTTCTGTTTAGTTTCTTTATCCCCTAATTTGCAGAAGATAAAATGAATAATCGAGGTGACTAATGGGTGAACCATCACCAGCTTCAACTGGTGAAATTTCAATCTGATCCTTGGTCTACCATAGCAGTTGAGGCCTCAGCAGAATGAGGTTCCCAGAGGGTAAATTGGGTGATTCTAGCCCAGTGTGGGTTAGCGCCACTAAGTTACCCTCTGGGGGACCTCATTCTGCAAATGACAGACACACTATTTCAAGGCTTGTCCTCCAACTCCAACTCCAGTCGCCACTCAAAAAGTTTAAATTTAAAGGGACTCAAGGTCTTTGAAGTAGGTTCATGCGTATTAACATAAATGTTAACATATTAAAGTTTGGAAACAACAGTCATTAATCCTTTCAGTGCCAGGTCTGATTTTTGTATCAACCCATATACCCTGTGCCAATGCATTCTCTCATATATGCGAGTCGACCATAGGTCGCCTCGCATATATAAGAGAATGCATTGGCCTAACAATTTTTCATCATTTGTTATTATTTTTTACAATTTTTTACAATTTTAATAATTTTTTCTTATAATCTTTAACAGACTTATTTTGTAGGTTTAGTGCCAGGGAATCTTACGTTTTTCATGGGCTTCAAAATTATGAATACTTGGTGACAGTGCTAAGGTTTTAACCAGTTTGTTTTTAAATTTACTTTAGCATGCTTAAGCATACCCAAAAAATTCAACCCAAAAAAAAAAATCAAATTTTTTTTTTTTTTTTAGGGCCGATTTTACAGACCGTAAATTAGGGCCGATGAGATCGGCCTCTGGCACTGAAAGGGTTAACACGTACATGTAAAAATTTATGTATCTTGTTCTTATTTTCATTATTAATAACTCTCCAATAACGATGTTTCTCATTTCAAAACCATTGCTATGTAAACATTACTGTGACAGTGGCATTACCGATCAAAGTCCAATTAATCCAATAAAATATCAATGTTCAATCAAAACTTGAAAGCAAACATTGGAGAATTTTAAAGCATTGATAAATATTCTGAAAACCATATTTAGACTATAACAATGTTTGCTGACAAATCGCTGCAACAGTTTTGTTTACATAACAATGGTTCAAAACGCGAAATTAAATTTCGTTATTGGATAGCTATCAATAATTAATATAAAATCAAGTTTATCTATTTCTCCATGTTCTTCTCAGTGGTGATTTTTTTACAGACTTTAATATTTTTTGCACATTTACACATGTGAGTGCCTTGGGTCTCATTAAAGGCCAAAGCATAAAAATAGGAAATTTCAATCATGACAATGGTGATTTCTGAAATTTATTAATATTTTGAGCAGTGAAAATTAGTCAATATAAAGTCTATGTTAACATGGAAATTTATTATTCATATGTTCCATCACCTCCATTGTAATACTGTCATGTGTCATAACTCAGTTGTTGTTGATTCTCAGGCATCTCCACATTGAAAAAAAATTTCACCGTAGTTGTAAACCAGTAACATGAAAATAGGAAACTGTCACATGGAAATTAGTTATGTTTAGAATATTGAATAGGAACTAAATGCAACAGAGTATGTGTGCGTATTTAACAAAAGACCATAGGCAACGATAACTATCAGGTATATTGTTACCACAGGCTGTCCAAATCACCAAGTTTATTGGTCAAATGTGTTGAAATATTTTGATAAAAGATCAGCAGGAAGTTGGATATTGACCTGACCTTTGCACAGTAAGTAAGTAACACTGCAAGATAGAGTTAATGCTACACTATTGACAAGCGATGCATATGTTTGTGATGGTTATTTGAAGTGTTATTGTCTATCATCCATTGCAGAACATACAGTCTCTAATTAGTCAGCGGAATAAGTGAATCACGACTTTCTATGATAGTTTGGAAGATCACTTTATCTTTTCGTTTCAACTGTATTTACCTTCCGTATTTTTATATGATTTGGATATGTAGTTCTGCTTATTGTTAAAAATAATTGTGCCGATATTAAAATCATATCAATATATATATATATCATTCTAGGGCCATATAAACTTAATAGTTTGTTTCTCAGGGAATTTTTTCTTTCAAAGTGATGAGGGAGGCAGTTATTTATATTTATTATTTTTTTCAAATTAATTTTGTGGTGAGGCAGGTATTTATATATATAATATTTACCGGAGTCCCATATTAAGGAATAATACTGGATATGGACACTATAGTGAAATAGGACTCTGCTGACCATCATATATCCCCTTAATAATCTAGATTTGTAATAAAGTTCCATAGAGGAAACAGTTTGAGTTATTCACTCATGATGATGTGGAAACTACATCGGTGAAATTTGATGTAACTCAGGGTGACCACCAACCAGATCAAGCTTTATTGGAAGGAGTTCCACTGGACTACACATGAATTGATAATATAAAATCACAACAATAATTTATGAAATAAAAGGTTTATTTAATTTTTCTAATTAATCACAGACTTTCATAAAAATCTTGAAGTTTGGAATAGTGCTGATCCACAAACCAGAGTGCATTACATACAATAGCCACACACTGCCGACCCACACTGTCAACGCTATCCGTTTGGAAGCCCACTTTCACTTTGTTTTCACCTAACCAGTCAATGATTGAATGAATTAACTGCACAATTCGTCACGTTTGTTTTTCACATTTGTCTTACTGGGCAACACCACCTCCTTGCAACATGTCATCAGCACTGAGAATACATCAACTAGTTCTTCCGACTTCTTCTTTGGTCACTCGAATTTGAAAATATCGTCCAAAAAATTGCGTGACTTCAGAAAACATGATGATCATGATGTCTCCTGCAACTGTGTCAAAGTCCCCTGTTTTCATTTTTGAAACAACCAGGTCAAAATCATTGTCAATGTCATTCGTGGACATGAAATCACCAGCCATTTGACGAACAGTTTTTGATCTGTTGACTGATATAATTGTCCATTTGCCTTCCGATGCATTCTGCACGATAGAAATGTTCATCAAAGTCGCCATTTTGTTATTATTTTAAACAGGAAGTCCGTCGGAATTATCCGCCCTTGTTTGTGAATGTAAAGTCCAGATAGATTTGCAGTCCGGATAGATGTGCAGTTTGCGTAAAGTTTCAAGACTAAGTTATCGGTCTGGGGCGGTTTGGGATATGCGGTATTTATATATTTATTATTTACAGCTGCCAATAAATAAGGGGTAGCGCAGGGTTTTTTTTCGGGAGGCGGCGATCCCTGAGAAACGAACTATTTTGTGTGTATGGCCTAGGTAATCCCTATATAATATACGGGTAGTACATTGCCATAATTTGTCATTCTTTAGATCAGATTAAATTAGGTTATATTGATTACAAAATTCTCCCTACATTTTCTGGACCTGGCAAGGTATAAATTGCCTGAGAATCAAATAACTTTTTTGTTTGTCCTAAGCACATCAGTTTATTATTATTTGCAGCTAGTGTGTCGTCGACTGGAGATTCAACTAAGATCTTGCCAAACTTCAACCTAAAGGACTCTGCTGGCCAGACAGTATTGGGGTTGTGTTTGTGGAATGGTCTGCATGATATCGCATCACAGCTGCTGTTATCTGGCGCTAACATCAACGAACAGAACACAGACGGATACACCCTTCTTCATCAGTCCATAGATAAACAGGACACAGATAGTGCTTTATTTCTGCTGGACCATCAGGCTGATATTACTATTCAGTGAGTCCATAAGGCCTTTTTTTAATAAGTTTTTGCACAGAATTTTTTCTCAGAAAAAGTCAGTCAGTCAGAAGAAAAAAATATATATAAATCCCACCCATCAAAATATACATGCAGGGTGGTGGTAATAAAGATGCACAATGGTAGCGGACACCGTGTGGGTGATACCACCAGAATCCCTACATGCTCAAAACACTGTGTTTCTGATTAATGATAGGCATGTGAGGCCATCTGGGTGCAAGGGGTTACCAGGTTATTAGGTGGTGATCAGGATGGATGTCTATTCAGTTGTTCTTTAATTAACCCTTTCATGACAGGATCTGTGCTGGTGCAGCATTAAAAATCCTGTGCCAGTGTATTTTCTTACATATGCGAGTCTCCCATAGGGAGTGTTGCATATATGAGAGAATACACTGGCTTACAAGGTCAAGGTAAATGTTGTCTGGCCAATATATTCTCTTATATATGCGAGGCTCCCAATGAGAGACTTGCATATATAAGATAATGCATTGCCACAGGGTTTTCGCAAAATTTCAGGAAGCTCCAGTCATGGAAGGGTTAAGCTGATAAATTATACTGCAACTTTAACCCTTTCAGTGCCAAGTACGATTTTTGTATCAACCCATATTTCCTTGATCATTTTTCAAATTTATTGATTATAATAATGTGATACATTGATGGAAAGAGCTCTAAGAGCTCTAAGAGCTCTTTTCCATCAATGTATCACATTATTATAATCAATAAATTTGAAAAATGATCAAGGAAATATGGGTTGATACAAAAATCGGACTTGGCACTGAAATGGTTAATATTGGACGTACATACATATGTTTTATTAATCAATTATATAGGACACCAGATAAAAAGACGCCACTTCGTCATGCCATAGAGCGCCACCTGCCTGTAGTTGTAGATGCTCTGAGTAAGAGGGGTGCTAATCTAAACGAGATGGACTCAGATGGAAACTGTCCTCTGTGGCTAGCTCTCGATTCGGGGCAAGAGGACATTGCCCAAACATTAGTGAGTACTAACCTTATACTGCAAATAGTGTGTCTGTCATTTGCAGAAAGAGGTCCCCAGAGGGTGAATTTAGTGATGCCATTCCCCACGGCAGGCTAGCATCACCAACATGACCATCTGGAAACCTCATTCTGCTTAGGCCTCAATCGCTATGGGAGGCCTTGGATAAGATTGAATTTCCCCAGTTGAAGTTGGTGGTGTTCTCCCATTAGTCACCTCGTTTATGCATTATATCTTCTGTAAATTAGGGGATATTGAAACTTCCCAGAAGGGAAAAAGTAACTAAAACAACTATATATACTTCTAAGAAGATGAGACATAAGAAGAATGAGGTCCCCAGAGGGTGAATTTAGTGATGCTAGCTCGATTTTCGGGATAGCATCACTAAATTCACCCTCTGGGGACCTCATTCTGCAAATGACAGACACACTATTTGCAGGCTTGTCCTCATTCATTTTATTACACACCAATTGTGTGGGGTGCTTTTATTCAATACTAGCAGGGTTACCCGGCGTTGCCCAGGTTAACATGATGTGAAACCCTCTGTGGATATTTGGTGGGAATAGAGAATACTCTTGCTCTCAAAGTGTTACACATATTCTCATAAATTGTATATCCAAATGGAATCACAAAACACGATTCTTACACATGGAATATAAGTAGTGGCTCACCTTGTCAGGTTATCATTTTGTTTATCGCGTTTAATCCGTCCCTCCAATAAAGAAGTATTTATTTATTTACAACTGCGTATGTTTCAGATGTTATAGCATGAAATTATGAACATCATAAACACATTAGTTAAAAAAAAATAAAAGACGACAATTGTGTTTTACATAGAGATGTATCAATCAATCAATCTAGTTTATCATATCTTCATGAAGATACAGATGTTTTAAAGATATGTCCAGGTGCTCCTCTGTTCTGGTGCTATATACTGGCTAATCATTTTCAGTTTAAAAGAATTGATGTTATGCGTGTATAGCAGCTACATGTGCCCGACACAGCGAGATTTTGAATTGTTTATGTTAGGCGATGATTCTGTTCTAAAAAATGAAAGAAATCCTCTGTATCGGGCAGATATACCCTTGTCAGATGTCAATATTGGAGGATCCTGAAAAGTCATGTGCTACGGACTGCGTTTTCCTTTATCTCACCGGTAACCATATTTGACTGCACACTGTGACCACTATTTTTGAACAGGCCTGCTCTACATTCCCATATCTCTCTGTAATTGTAACTTTTTTGTGGAAACTATATTGAATGCGACAGACTCAATCGTGTTATAATATATACATGAGCCATTCTAATATGCAAACCTCTGACGATTCAAGGTCCCTCAGTTTGAATGAATAGATGTATCTCTTAAATAGATTGATATAAATATACTTTTAATGCTTTCTTCTATGTATCTGTGTTGCTAGATCATTATAGGAATGCCCTGATTTCCATCCCCATATAAATATGACAGTTGAGAAGATATAATTGTTCAAGTGACTTAATTCGGTCACCATTTGTCGAGATTGTGAAATTTGAAACCCAAAAACTCAAAACCTCAGTTACCCCTGTTAGACCGCCTTGGTGCCATCTCGATTGTACGCTTAAAGTTATATATAGAACACAGACAGATATTCGCAAATATTTGATTCATTGTATCATTTGAGAAGAACGTGTATGAGTTTGATGATAATTGGCACTAAACATGTTTTTGGTGACCCTCCCGTCCCTATTTCGGACTCAAGCGGCGCCACTTTTGACATCATTAAACCACTCACTTAGACTAATTATAGGGATGAATATATATAAAATTTATGAAAAATTGGCGAGTATACAAATTCGTATCAAATTTAGGGCCACCATTGCATATCTCTCACCCAAAAGGCACCAATTTGGCTCATTTAAACACACGATTAGATTATTCGTATCACGGAGAAGAATATGTATCAATCAGGTGGAAATCGGCGCTAAACATATTGTTTATCAATGTTTGTGTCCCTCTCACCCTCTATGCACCCCTGACTCGAATGGCCCCACTTTTGACATCTTTAAACCACACAATTAGACTCCTGATTTCATGGAGATTATTATTTGTAAGTTTGGTGCTAATCCGCGACTAAAGAAATTTTTATCAAATTTAGTGCCCAACCCACACCACCCCATCTCTCACCAAAGCAGCACTAATATGACGTCTTTAAAATCACACGATTAGATTCCTCATGGATAAGAATGTGTATCAATTTGATGTATCAATTTGGTGGAAATTGGCGCTAAAAATATTGTGTCTCAATGTTGGTGCCCCTCTCACTTTCAGTGCACCCCTGACTCAAATAACTCCACTTTTGACAGCTTTAAGCCACGCCATTAGACACCTCATACCATTATAAACATACCATTTATACATTATAAAAATGGTGACCTGGCTCGAGGGCAACATTGCGGATTGTCTCCCCGAGGAACCAATGTCTCCAGAGGCGGAGCCGAGGGAGACATTGGTTCCAAGGGGAGACTATCCGCAATGTTGCCCTCGAGCCAGGTCACCATTGTTTTTATTATACCGAATAATCATGTCAGCAGTTCCGAAAATTTAAAAATAAAGAGGAATTTTACACCGGCAACCATGATGTTTACTTTGAAGAATGCGGAAGTCGTCTGAATCGTGCCGATTGGGGGTTTCCGGTTTGAATGTCACGGTCAAAATACGTCATAAAATTTCGTTGGGGTGCTTCCATGAACATGTTTGGGGTCTTTCGGAGCGGTAAACATTGCAAAAAATGGTGACCGGCAATGTTTCATGGGCGGGAAATATTGCAAATTGTAAAATCACACTCTATGGGAAATTAACATAGGCTTTTAATATGAGGTATAATAATGTTGTATATCACACGTTAAATACAAGCCAGATTTACTTCATGTTGACATTGTCGCCAAGAGTGATGACGTTATGTCAACGACTTGCTTTCATTGAAGCCCCAACAGCTAACTGTTTTTCATCAGACTTAAAGCACAAATATAATAGTTATAGTATCAATTATGGCCACAGTCAAATATTGTACTTACCTGACACAAGGATGTGAAATAAATACAGAATGCAACCTGCGTCATAATCTCAACATGTTATCGAAATTGGTCCAGATGGCGCATAGTTACATTTCACTCGTTGATTGGTTGGTTGATAGAATCCCTTCAGTAATTAAAGACATTTGATTATATTTTCAGGTTAAACATGGCTGTGATATTAATTTATGGGCTAAGGGACCCAGCGACTGTCTGCAGAGTTTACTTCATCGAGCCATCGATGAGAATAACGAGGCTGTAGCCTGCTTTCTTATAAAAAAGTAAGTCTTTTCGCCTTGTTCCAAAAAGGACTTCATTTTTATAGCCACACAGAAGCTGTTCAAATATTGCACATATCATTTCCCAGCCTATGTAGATATTGTCCAGCCTATCATATATATTAATTTCATTATATAAGGCCATTAAAAAAAATACCTGTGTTCTCAGGCAATTTTTCCTAAAAAATCAGACGAGGCAGGGAGGCTGTTTTTTAATTTTTTTTTTTTTATAAATTCTCAAAAACATACCTCAAATTAACATATATCAGTTATGTCCTTTTTCACAAGTCGCTAGTTATTAGTCATATTCTATACATACACATGCATGTATATATTGTTCTTTTGTACATGTACCTCATTCCCCCATTAATAATGAAACAAAGCTTTGTTTCGTACATAGGTTATCTGATTTTGTGATGTCACCAATTTTTTACATAATACGAGGAGCGATTTTTTTTAGATGTGACCACTTTTGTCGCACAGTAGAACGGTGGGCTCTCAGCATTAATGTCATGTTGTGTCCTTGGTAGCGAGCAAACAATTCTGGCACAAAAATACTTCTTTCCTCCAATTTCTCAAGGTGTGGGTCCATGAACCAAATTGCATCAGACAGAATGGAGACAAATTTTTTGCCAGTTTCAATCAACTGTTTAGAGAACATCAAGTGTTTTGTCTCGAGATAGTCTATGAAATCATGGTTAATTGTTTTCTTTTGTCCACAGTGTTCCCAAAACTAGCAACACACTTTGAGGGCAAGATTTTCTGTTTTGACATCAATATGTCAAAAGGATTTCGACTCCAACATGTCTGTTCTTCCTCTTGATTAAATGTAGGTGTCTCTTTATTGGGAACAGTTAATACAGGCATGTCAAATTTAAAGTACCTCCCATAACATTCAACCACCTCTTTGATGCTAGAGTCGGATGAAACTTTTTGGAAGACCGATTCCATTGGAATTACCAACATAACAAACTGGACCCGTGGCATTTTCGGAAATATTTGGTTTCTCTATCTTAATGATGTTTTCGTAAACTTCATATATCGTTCTCGATGGATTGATAGATCCGAAAATAGCCCAAAATTTTATTATCTTGAACCCGCTAGTAATAAGGGCGGAAAGTAGCATCTTTTATTTGCAATTCGATTCATAAACACGTGGAATTTATTTGGAAACGAAACAGGAACCGGTGTTTTTAGATGCGGCGACATTTTCATGATGCGGTCGGTGCTTGAGAACACGGGATTTTTTTTTTAATGGCCTAATAGGAAGTTTTATATGGTCAACTTGTAGATATTGTCCATCCTATTATATAGATTCAAAGTTGCATTATTTAGTAGGAATTTGTATATGGTCAACTTGTATAGATTATCCCAGCTTGTCGTATAGATCTAAAGTTGCATTATTTAGTAGGAATATTTATATGGTTAACATGTATATAGATTATCCCAGTCTATTTTATAGATTTAAAGTTGCATTATTTAGTAGGAATATTTATATGGTTAACATGTATATAGATTATCCCAGTCTATTTTATAGATTTAAAGTTGCATTATTTAGTAGGAATATTTATATGGTTAACTTATATAGATGGTGTTTTAGGTCTATGACTATTGCTCAGACTATATAGTCAGGCACTCTCTCAACAATCATTTCATTTGTTCTTCCAGTGCCTGTGATAGAAACAGTCCTCGACGAGCAGGTCCGAATGGAGAGGGTGGTGAAGAAGCCAGGTACAGTTTCTGTGTCCAGGGTTTCCGTTAGAGGTGGGGAAATAGGGCCTTATAGTGCTGGGGAAATCCCATTCAATCTCAAACTCCATGTAAGGTTTATCTCCCTTGATGACTCGATAAGACCGCTGCTAGTGACTACATTTTACCCACATTTGGAGGACTTCCATGATATCAATATATATATTAAGTGAACAGATCACATGTTGCCCTTTATCAAGCACATAAAATATTAAAAAACAATTGTGTAATTTCATTCCTTAAGTTTGGAAAGTCCCACTAAAACCAAAGAACTGTATCTCGAAATGGTGTTATTTGGTTCTCTGATTATTTTATCAACACAAAATTCTAAACGCACATGGACAACATACATGGCAAATATCAGTTAGTAAAACACAAAATTTCTAATTTGCTGCCATTTAGCTAAGTAGCGTGCGAAATATTCGACAAATCTTCCGCTCTAGTTCTCAATTCTGTCAATAAATTTTTAGTGCGGGAATTATTCTCAAAGGTCATAGGATATTGGACTTTGCTGCGGAAATTGGTTCTACCATTATGGCTGGAAAACCAGCGCTTAATATTGAAAACCACAGACTAGTACCCACCAGAGTCAGAAAGAAAGTATGACTGGTGTGCTCTGGTAGAGATTGAGTCGATGCAACCAGCTAATCAGGGACCAGCCTAGAGAATTTTAATTGGGAGAAGTCACTTCTCTCTATTAGATTATTAGGATAATATAAAAAAATTGCTTGATTTACATCCCCTCCCGACCCTAATTTTGTCATCTCCTCAATTTGTGTTTATTTGGATATCTTTTGTGCAAACTTTTTTCTTGTGCCTTAACTGTGAAATTACATTTCCTTGACCTATTAATAAGTCCACTTTTATCAAATTGGACAATCTAAATCACAAATTTATTGTTTTATATATGCTATTAAATTCACCCTCCTGCCCCATTTTTCTGACAAAGTTGGATGTAAATCCAGAAATTTATTTATATTGGCCTTAGAGAGAAATGTACTATTATCAAGGAGAAGTCATAAGGGCTGAAGTTATATTTACTCTCTATCTTCACCTTAATGTCATCCAATAAGTATTATGCAATACAAGAGCCCATATATAATATCATTAATGTACCATTAGTATTAAGTAAACCATTATAATCTTTAATCTCACAAACATCTTTTACAGAGACGGTCAAACGCCACTGCATTTATCATGTGCCTGGGGACTTGAGCTCATTGTTCAATGTCTTATCGAGCATGGAGCTGATGTGAACATACAGGTAAAACAATTCATATGTTTTTGTAATAATGTGTTAATAATAAGTGAGTTACATGATTTTGCTGATAAAGAAACAGAATCCATAATCTTAATATTTCCGCCAAAGGAAGCCCTCACACTGAACTATATGGATAGATGTCCTGCGTTTGTAAACCATAGCAGAAAAGGGGTTAACTTTTTGGTGGTCGCCTACGGTCACTCACGGTCTTCACTCTTCAGTGGCTTGCCTCGGAATCAGTCACGCATGCGCAGTCCCAATATAATTCACTGTACAGATTGAATTAGCCAGTTTATTTTTCTGCTACCAACCGAACGGATCTAAGGGAGTATTTTTCCGAATTTGTCGTTTAACAATAGCGACAAATTCAATTTATCGATACAATAATTACTGGTCGCCTACGCGTTCATTTTTATAATTATCGTTTCGAATTCACGGACCGCTTCGTTTCAAACATATAATGGTTCGTGTTTTTCGAACAGGCGGCGAACTTAAAAACAATTTATCGAATATGAAAATCAGCATTTTGCCATAATTAGCCGCCATTTCAAGGCCTTACGAGGCGCACAGATTATTGTGAGAAATACATCTATGGAATTATTATAGCACCTATAAGGTATGATAGAATTTGTCAGATATCAAAAATGCCACGTGATTCACCGCCGGAAGTATCCTAATTTCGTGGGAATTATTTTGACGTTTTAATGCGTGGAAATTTATTTAGCAATAATTCCATCGCTACTGACGCTATCTCTCGTCATGTTATGAACAACGTGCTTTCACATAATACTATGTTGTTTTATGTTTCAATACAAATGATCCAGATGTGTTAATCACGTTTGACCTTGAAGTTGATTACAATCTACACAAGAATACTGACAGTTGATTAGATCTTGGTTTATCAATGTCATATGCATAACAATAACTTCATATGACAGTAGTACCGTCGGAAGTATCCTAATTTTGTGGGAATTATTTTGACGTTTTAATGCGTGGAAATTTATTTAGCAATAATTCCATCGCTACTGACGCTATCTCTCGTCATGTTATGAACAACGTGCTTTCACATAATACTATGTTGTTTTATGTTTCAATACAAATGATCCAGATGTGTTAATCACGTTTGACCTTGAAGTTGATTACAATCTACACAAGGTCAAGAATACTGACAGTTGATTAGATCTTGGTTTATCAATGTCACATGCATAACAATAACTTCATATGACAGTAGTACCGTAGTGCTACGAATAAAATCTCAGCCATGTCATAGATGTATGTCGATTAATAGCTACCTTGTATATAGGTCTAATGAACAATAGCTGCGATTATACACCAGCCGGTTCAGCAAGCCGGTCTGAACCGGTGGGCTTGTAAATTTCTGAGAAGGATCCAGGGATGTTTTTCTACCTGTTACAGGTTTGGGCGCTCAAACTCTGGAGACCCTGGGGATAGTAATTATTCAAGTTGGTTCTCCATTATTTCAACGAATTTTTCTATAATTCAACAACTAAACATGAAAATCGGATAAGATATAGAGCCTTTATTTGCACCATCTCTGGATCCTCCCCAGGTAGTATTTCTCGGTCGGATCTCTTCTCGGGCAGGAACAGTTCACGCTCCCCCGATTATGCCTCGGCATTAAATCAATTAGTGGGGAGGCGACCGGTGGCGATGCAGGGGTACTTGGGACCCCCAGGACATTCGGTCCCACACCGGCGCAAGCGGTTCTGTGTGCTGAAGTTGCCAAAATCGCGTGCGAACGTAACGACACCGGCTGGGCGGCCTACGGCGACTTCGGCATAGGGCAGTGGCCCTACCCATGAGGTAGCAAGTCCGGTCCCCCTGGTCACGATCTCTCTAAAGACACGGCCTTGCCTGCCTCTCAGCCGTCTTGGGGTTTCTGCTGCAATGGCCTCTACCCATCGTTCTGCTTGGACAGGACATTCAGCTTGGTCGGGACCACCTGCATTTGGGGGGGGGGGCTCACCCCGGTCCGATGGCTCCACCTCCTTCCGGTTATCAGAAGAAACCAGTTTTGGCTATGGGATTCTTCATTTCGACACTGGACTCCAAAATTGGAACTCAGTTTATCAGCCTTTTGCTCAAGCAGTTGCCCGTAGCTTAAAAATTCCATGGGAGGTATTTACACCTCGATTGAGCCATCGCCGGAATGGGCCTCCCTCTAGTGTTTTGTCGTCCATTATGGACATTGCAGGTCGTTCCGACGCTAGGGCGGGGAGCGACATGCTATCCTTACACCCCAAGGCGTCTGAGGCTTTCGATGACGACGCGTCTGCGCACAATATGTCAGACTGTGGGTCTTTTCGGTCGTCACAGTCTGGCATCGGTAAGGCAGAAGCTGCGGATCGTGATTTCCTATCCACGGATTATCTCATCTATCGGCTTCTTCCTACTGAACTATGAACTCTCAAGCCCTCCTGGCACGCCCTGCGCACTCGTACCACCGTCTTCAAAATGCATCGAGAACTCGATCTATCTTACCTGTGATATACATTTCATAGGTAAGGTACACGACCCGCAACTGACACACTGGTCAATAGACTTCACACATGAATGAAGCACATTTACATGGAAAGCATTTCTCTTGTCACGTGCCACAATGACCCTGCCAATGGCCTGACCGACAGAGTACTCTCGTGTCCGGAATAAAAGTGCAGTCTGGAATATAGGTGCAGGGTTGAAAATCCGACCTAATGTAATACAAGTGCAGACTGGAATATAAGTACAGGGCGAAACAAATTTATTATTCTATTTACCAATAAACTATTTGGCATGGCCTATTGTGAGTTAATAATATAACAGCAATCGTTAAAACCTGATACGTGGTGCAATATCAATATATTGTTACAGTATACTGACATTTACTCGGAATTTATAAACACCCTCTTAAGATTTGAAGTGGGGGGGGGGGGGGGGCAAAATCGGCCTGTCAAGACATGTCTTCCAAAAATGCACACAATTAATAAACGTGCAGACTGGAATAAGCCTTGTGCAGGGTGGAAAAATCTTCCAAAATTTTAATAAACGTGCATGTACGTTTATTACAGACACAAGAGTACATCTCATGGCTCTTCATACTCCTATTACCAATATCAATTTGATTATCTGGCACATGGTAATAAAATTAACAGGGCACTGCACGCCTATAGACAATAACGCGGGCAAAGACGTTTGCACTGTCCAGCTCAGCTTTCTAGGAAGCTCATTGACCAGCGTTATAGACCTTTCCTTGCAGGCAGGGGACCACCCAGTCCGAGTGGATCCCAACCCCATGGCACCAGACACCCGATCAAAAGGGCCTGAAACCATGCTGCCAACTCTGCGCGCTTCGGTATATGCCGGATTTGTCCTATCAACATTCGACAATAAAACAGGCAAAGACGTTTGCGCTGTCCAGCTCAGCTTTCGAGGAAGCTCATTGACTAGCCATCAGACCTTTCCTTGCAGGCAGGGACCAACCCATATGAGGGGATCCCAACCACATGGCACCAGCCGCCCAATCATAAGGGCCTGAAACCATGCTGACAACTCTGCTCGCTTCGGTCTATGCTGGATTTGTCCTATTTCCTTAAACATGCCTTCAACAGGACCACTTAGGTCGGGGGAGCTCCTCTCTAATATTGGCTCTTAAAATTCAATAAGTAACAACATTATAAAGGGATGTGTGTCCTTTACTAGGAGGATGATAATTTCATTTGTTTCCTTAATCAGCGAGCCATTTTAGAGGGGGTCTTCCCCTAGTTTGCTGCATGCCTCACACTAACATACCTATCACACACCTAGGTCGTTCTGCTGCATGTTTGGGGGGGAAAGTGACATGATTTTTCCGCCAAGGAGAAGCCCTCAACTGAACTATATGGATTACGTCTCCGGCCTTGTGTCAATCAGGAGGGTTAAAATTTTATTGCTGTGCCGACCCCACTCACATCCGTGTCCAGATTAGTCTCGCATGAATACACCCGCATTCTATCTATTGTCTAGTCAGTTTTTATTCCTCCTCGCCAGGACAGGATCGTTTCTATTTTCTCAAGGTTGTATCTTTCTGTGTTGCGAGTTTATCGACTCAATATTTATTGTTGATATTACAAACTTGCAATTTATTGTACCCGATAGTTAATTAATATTTCTCACATCCGAAACGGGAACTTTTTTCGTTTCACTGTATCCGTAATTTGTTTCCGTGTTTTCTGTTTTCCTCAAGACGGCTTTATCTTCCAACAATTGGAATTAAGATGGCCATCTTGACAATGACTAAAGAAGCACATAGCTTACTTGTGGCAAAACCACATAGTGCATATTGTGCCACACATACGGCGTGATGACATTCGTGACTTACAATTGAGGACGCAATGTAGTACGGTATGCGATGTCTCCTAATTTCGTGCTACACGTGTTTCACTATACATAAGTTTCCGTCGGCTCGCTTCGGTTATTTCGTAAGTTCCGTTGCTAATTGTATCCTAATGTATACTGCCAAATCATACATGGCACTGCTCTGTTAATTCGCAGAAAGTTGCACAGGACAGCCATATCCTCCTTTGTAATAATTTACATGAATAAATACGAAAGATAGTACTTGTTATCACTATCAGATGACAATTCACATTTCTTTCGACTGAGCGATCTGTAATATTGTTTTAACGATCAATACCTGCGAATCTACGCCCGCCAGTATGTATGAGCGCGTGGTCTTGTTAGACACATGACAAATGTAATAACACATTACATCGACTTCAAGGTATTTAGAAAATTCTACCTTGTCTATCACGATTAAATATCATATAACTCATTGTATCATCAGTACAATAGTTACTAACACTCCATAACAGGGGGATGGTATTCGTTATCACATATATAACCACACTTCGAATTGATGTGTTGTCTGACGTTCTAAATATTGTGTTGCATTCTTTACATCCATGTATGTACAGTTTGGGTTCCTACGAACTATTGTTCACCAACTGCAATGAAGTGAAAACTTTGTGGCCTGACACTAAGCCATCTTACCGTAGGCTCTAATATGCCTCGGCGTGGGCGAGCTTGCAATAATGTATTGCACGCCGTAATAGTTCCATACATTGTACATGACAATCATATCGTATCAGGGCCTCATGTATGCTGTCAGAACTGACTACTAGTATGCTTACATATGGTGAACAGTTTTCATCCCAATACTGACATACTTTGCAGTTTCATCAGTGAATGATAACGGCAAACAGCGAAATAGAAAGAATACATATTGTCACGTGCTCCAGATTCACTGCCAATAGTCTTTCCAGTAGAGACCATCACTTGGCTCACTAACTTCTATTTCCACATATATCAAAACGATATTCTGCCAAATAGCTTTCACTCGTGTATGATGCGCAGTTACATGCAACACATTTATATTGCGCAGAATATCAGAAAGGACTGCATTTGTATTGTTACATGTCTAAAGCGAGCTTACATGCGCAGCGTTTATATTGCCACATCTACTGCCAATATATTTCCGAAACCGGCCAAGACATGGCTCTTCGTCTATTGTCACATATCCACTGATTATGTGACAAAACGATTCGATACAATCATGCCGAAAATGAAGGCATTCGTATCTTCACGTCCGCTGTAAGCGCACTTTCCTAACGGAAACCGCCTAGTTCTTGCCTATGTGCATTCGGAACTCATCGTCCTCATATACGAGAAAAGACAGTATCTTACCTGTCATAGCAGGTAAGATCACGTGGCCAGGGGTATAACGTGATTTTATATTAACCTTACTTTATACTCAATAACCTAGGTTGTATTGTGTTATGTATATTAACCTTGCTTTGTTATAACTAACAGCATGTCTTGCGGTCGAACATGATTCGAATTTGATGGCCACACACCGTGCAGGTTGCTCATTCACAGGTGTATTACTTGTTATAGTTGGGTAAGGGCATATTAGTCAATGATTTCCTACTTTGAGCAACCGTACCAGTCTTTACCTCGGGCAGGACCAGTTCTGGCCCCCCAGGTCCTGCTACGGCAGTATGAACCAATGGTAGGCGGGTGCTGCAAGTGGTTGATTCGGGAAACCAATCTTCACGGGCGATTGCTCCGGCACCTTTCTCTCAGGTGCCTAATGGTAGTGGCAATACGATTATTAAATTTCGAAAAAATTTACATCGATATACTATTATTCCACATAGAGTGAAATTTCCATCAGTATTTTGATTTCGGCCTGGATTCCTGCCACGAAGATCTGTTTATTGGGCACCTGGGAGTAGCCTTTGGCGGCTGTTCTGGGTGGGGAAGACTCGTTGTCACGTGACGCTTATGCTCTCATAGACATAGCGCACCAGCCAAATGGCCTTCTGACTCTTCCCCATGGTGCAGTGGCCCACATCATTACAAGATGGGGTCCAGTCGATCCCCTGGAATCGTAATACCTTCGGGATACATCCGGGCCTGCTCCTCCGCCGTCATGCGATCATAGTGGTATGTCATCGACATTTATTCCAGTTTGGTCAGGACCACCTGCATTTGGGGGATTCCATGGAAGGGGCTTCCTCTGATCAAATGGCTCATCAGATCTTATTCCCTCTGGCCTTGGGGGCGCAGCTTGATGATGCCCCAGAATTTGAGGGGGTGACCTTGGACAGGCCATAGCTACTTATCCCAACTGCAAGAGCATTTGTCTTGCGTCGAACCATTTCAGAGTAGGCCTCTTCCACAGTCTGGTATCCCAACCTGATGCAGCCAATTCTGTTGGCTGGCGTCGATCTTGACATGCTTCTCTGCATCGCGTGGCGTCGGCAGGTTTGACGACGATGAGCAAGAATCGCGGGTCGACAGTGGGTCGTCAGGCACACTGTCGGACGAGGATTCTTTTAGAAAAAGAAGAAGAGAAGAGAAGAAAGAAAAGAGAAAAAGAAAAAGAAAAAAGAATGGGTGGGGAAGACTCGTTGTCACGTGACGCTCTTGCTCTCATAGTCTAGACATAGCGCACCAGCCAAATGGCCTTCTGACTCTTCCCCATGGTGCAGTGGCCCACATCATTACAAGATGGGGTCCAGTCGATCCCCTGGAATCGTAATACCTTCGGGATACATCCAGGCCACTCCTTCACCGGTAGGAAAGAAAGGCTGAATGATCTGGGTGGGGAAGACTTGTTGTTGCGTGCCTCCAAGTGCTGCACCAACCAACCTTCTAACTCTTCCCCATGGTGCAGGGGCCCACATCTCCACAAGATGGGGTCCAATCCACTGGAATCGTAATACCTTAGGGATACCTCCAGGCCACTCCTTCACCGGTAGGAAAGAAAGGCTGAATGATCTGGGTGGGGAAGTCTTGTTGCGTGCCTCCAAGGGCTGCACCAACCAGCCTTCTATCTCTTCCCCACGGTGCAGTGGCCCACATCTCCACACGATGGGGTCCAATCTCCTGGAATCGTAATACCTTCGGGATACCTCCAGGCCACTCCTTCACCGGTCATTTTGCAATTTTGATCATTCTGCTACATTTGATCATTTCGAAATGTACCCGACACTCGTTATGTGCGCCATCATAGATCACTGATGCTTCTATGCTTGTTCATCAAGTCCGCAGTGGTGTTCTCTAATCCCATATATACTGGTATGCAATGATACCTTGGATCATGATGGCGTTCCCTGCTCTCTACATTATACGAGGCTGGAGTACAGATGTGTGGCATGATATAATGAAACCTCATACCTCGCTATGATATCTGCAGCATATCATTTTTATATCTGGTTTGTGTATCACAGGGAGCAATTTACTTTCGATATCTGATTAGCAAATAATCTCACATTGACATGATTAGATAGCATTTTTATAACATCATACATGTATAAAGAAATTCCTCGCTATTACCGGTATCCACCTTTCAGTGGCAAATCGCGATGCGATTCCAGTTAATTTGCTCCCTGGTGTATCATAAGCATTCTGATATCTTATGGCCTACACAATGGCTGCATGTGACATCAGTTCATAATGTGAACTGTCGAGAGAGCGAAGAAGATAACACAGAGAATAGGATGCAGCAAAGTTATACTTGCTCGGTTGTCTCGCTAGCATGAATTATATGGCACTACCTGGGATGTTTATTCCAAAAACAAGGGGGGCGGGCGGTACACATTTGAGCAATGTCGTAATATGAATTGGGAGCTCTTTCACGTAACATAATCATATCTGATTCATGACTAAATCACATTTACATGAATCATGTTTCGGAAGAGTACATTCCCATCGAATTTGGATATTAATTAACTTTATTGCTCGTGCCTCCTCCTGGGCTTGCATTCTAATCCATATAGTTCAGTTGAGGGCTTCTCCTTGGCGGAAAAATATAATATTTATAAATAATATTACTTTTTCCTTAAGGGAAGCCCGAAACTGAACTATCATAGATCCCTCCCATGGTGGTGCCATTCCCAACCCCGCGACTCGCAAATCTCATGATTAAGTCGGAAATAAAAAACTGACTAGACAATAGATAGAATGCGGGTGTATTCATGCGAGACTAATCTGGACACGGATGTGAGTGGGGTCGGCACAGCAATAAAATTTTAACCCTCCTGATTGACACAAGGCCGGAGACGTAATCCATATAGTTCAGTTTCGGGCTTCCCTTAAGGAAAAAGTAATATTATTTATAAATATTATATGTTCTGGGCAGAGGCTCAGAACTGAATATTCCGTATGGTGACAATTTACCTGTGGTTATCATCTGATTACATTGTACATCATTTGAACTGATTTCAGTTGTCAAAGAGCCAAAGGGCCTTCTGCAATGATCTCATTGCTGACTTATAGATCACCTTGATATATATTTTTTATATCATTTTTATATATTTATATACGCGTAAGATTTGTATCACATGATTTCTGTCGGATATCTTGTGATGCATAGGTACCTCAGAGACATGTGATCAGTAGAAGAAAAACAAGGAAGCTGTTCTAAGAACGACAGGGGGCATGACCACCTTGCAAGATGCGGTGGTGGGGGCTCCCTCTGTTCAGATGGCTTGACTCCATTATCGTTGTACAACCTGTTTGGCCTAATGGGTTCTCAACTCAATCCCTGTGCCACAAATTTGGCATCAGGTTCTCTGGCTTTTTCTCTGGCGAATAGCAGTTAGTTAACTTTGGTTGTCTCGCCATCGTCGGAGTGGGCCTCCGTCTGTGCAGGTCGTTCTGTCGCTAAGGCGGAGAGTGAGTTAGTCTCCTTCCTTCATGATCCTGCATCATGGGACCTTGACGGGTGGGACCTTAGAACAGACAGCTGAAGAAGACGACACAGAGAAGAACGAAGAGCTTCTTCTTCCGTTATACTTGCTCGGTTCGCTCGCAACTATGCATTGGATGGCACCTCATGGGATGTTTGTTTCAAAACAAGGGGGCGGTACACATTTGAGCAATATAGCACTCTAACTATATGAGTTATTTCACGTAAATAATCCTAACAGATTCATTAAAGTGTTCATATATGGTACAATCTGTTTTAGAAGAGTACCTTTACTCAAAATTTGGCTATTAACTTTATTGCTCGTGCCTCCTCCTGGGCTTGCATTCTAATCCATATAGTTCAGTGTGAGGGCTTCCTTTGGCGGAAATATGATATTTAAAAAAATATAATATATATTTCCTTAAAGAAAGCCTGAACACTGAACTATCATAGGGCCCTCCCATGGCGGTGCCATTCCCAACCCCGCGACTCGCCAATCTTCTGATTGAGTTGAAAATAAACTGGCTAATTCAATCTGTACAGTGAATTATATTGGGACTGCGCATGCGTGACTGATTCCGAGGCAAGCCACTGAAGAGTGAAGACCGTGAGTGACCGTAGGCGACCACCAAAAAGTTAACCCCTTTTCTGCTATGGTTTACAAACGCAGGACATCTATCCATATAGTTCAGTGTTCAGGCTTTCTTTAAGGAAATATATATTATATTTTTTTAAATATCATTTTTGGTCTATTAATGATTTTTTTTTTTGCACTATATTTTGCATATGAGCCTTATATATAAATTTTCCTGCTCCAATTGATTTGTATACTCAGATAAAATATTTGATTTAAAGAGTTCAGCATTTTCTCAAGGAAAAACAACATATATTGAAAGGACACTGAAAAAACGTATATTTATACCCTGGAGACTAATTCATAGGTATAAAAAATGGTTAAGTATTATCATAGCTTGTGACATGAAAATACTAGTTGAACATTTTCAGTTTCCAGAACGAAAACAATTTTTTTTATAAATTAGTCTGGTTTGATTTTGCCTTATTTTATTTACCCTTTCATGATGGGAGCCGCGCTGATGCAGGATTAAAGATCCTCTGCCAGTTCAATCTCTTATATATACAAGTCTCCCATAGGTGGCCTCGCATATAAAAGAGAATGCACTGGCTTACAAGGTCAATATAAATATTGTTAGGCCAATGTTGTCTCTTATATATGTGAGGCTTCCTATGTGAGACTCGCGTATGTAAGAGACTGCATTGGCACAGGGCTTTCGCAAAATTTCAGGATGCTCCAGTCATGGAAGGGTTAATACAATATGTTAAAATGAGATGCAGAGTTTACTCTTTTGTTGGATGTTGATTCTCCCAGTCAGTTAAAATGTTTACGAATGGTCTATGATTGATTTGGAGGGATGTTAAGGTGATTAAAGCAGACGACAGATAAGCAAAAGTGCAGAATGAGCCCTATTTATTGAGAGAAATTTTTAGATAATAAGTTTAGATAATAAGTTCAACAAACGACCTATGGTAAGTGTAAATATTAGATCTCCAAATATAGAAATAATTTTAATGTATTGTTGAGAGGGAATGTGATTTTTTCATTCACAAACTAGATTGTTCTTCTCAGGATATAGACGGGAAAGCTTCAGTTCACATAGCAATAGAGAACCAGCATCCGGTTATAATAGCTCTCCTACTCGGACATCCTGCTTTAGATCTGACTATCCGGGATCGCCATGGATTAACTCCTTTTGCTGCTGCCATGACGACAAAAAATAACAAAGCAGCAGAATCAATACTCAGCCGAGAACAAGGAGCTGCTGAACAGGTAATGATCAGATCTGTCTCTAGATCATCACATTTTCCTGGTATTTAGTCATATCATGATCATATTTTTTTATATCGTGTTGTCGGTTTTGAAAAGATTAGTAGTCGGTATATCGTTGATGACAATATGCCAATTGTGTAGTTGGCTTTCAAATTTAAAACAGACAAAAGCACACTTTAGCGAAAACCCTATGCCAATGCATTCTCTTATATATGCGAGTCTCCCATAGGGAGCCTCATATATATAACAACTAGCCAATGAGCCCGACGTTGTCCGGGCTATTCAAAAACCAAATTTCAAGTCGATAGCTCTACCCAGCCCGACGATTTCAAATCGATAGCTCTACCCGTTTCCGAGATCTCATCTGCGCATGCGCGAAGCTGGCGTCGCACGGGCTCGGCGACCCGATAAAATTCGTATCCGGGGCAAGATACATTCACATACCAAATTTCAAGTCGATAGCTCCACCCGTTTCCGAGATCTGGTCTGCGCATGCGCGAAGCTGGCGTCGCACGGGCTCGGCGACTCGATAAAATTCGTATCCGGGGCAAGATACATTCACATAGCAAATTTCAAGTCGATATCTCCACCCGTTTCCGAGATCTCGTCTGCGCATGCGCCAATACGACAACGACGACCGCCTGGTCAAACTACACACACATACCAAGTTTCGTCCCGATCGGTTGAGAATCGTAGATTTGTATCAATGACATACAGACAGACATACAGACAGACAGACAGACAAACAGAGGTCTTCAAAATATATATGAGATTCATTGGCCTAACTATATTTACCTTGACCTTGTAAGCCAGTGCATTCTTTTATATATGACAGGCTCCCTATGGGAGACTCGAATATATAAGAGAGCACTGGCACATGATCTTTAATGATGCACCAGCGCAGCTCCTGTCATGAAAGGGTTAAGCCCTCTCCCTCGCTCATCCATACTGTGTATTTCTGAACAGGTTGATAACAGAGGTAGGAACTTTCTGCACCTAGCTATACAGAAGATGGATATAGAGAGTGTGTTGTTCCTCATTGGAGTTAATGCTAATCCAAACTCACGGATACAAGATGCAAACAAGTTAACCCCTCTTCATCTGGCTGTGATGTCTGGCTCCGAAATTATTACGAGAAATCTGGTGAGTCCATATAAGTGGAACATTTAGGTTGAGTATTAAAAAAAACTCTACCTATAGTTTGGCGAGGTCAGTTTGCAGGCGGGTGGGCAGTTGGCAGTGTTCGCGCTGTCGGTGGCCACAAATTTTTTTATTTGGCCAAACTTTTTTTTCACCACAAATGGAGACAGAAATCTAATTAAAAAAACACTGATAGATCGACGAAGTTAGGCGACGAAATATCGTCGGTTTTGGACATGCGAGTTTCGTACTTCTATTAATATTATTAATATTAGTATGAATTTATTTTGTAAGGGGAGTGTTGATTGAAGAGGCGATTACTAATCATCAAAAACCTTAATCTCTGCATTGTTTTTTTCATATTTTGTTGATTAGGCGGTCTGTAAGATGTAATACATAAATGCATTGTCCTATAATTCGATGTACCAGCAATGGCATGTCAGTTACGTAATGTGTCGTAAACTGCCTCCCGTCTTATAACAACAACCAGACTTCACACCATAAATGTTATTATTTCCGCCAAAGGAAGCCCTCACACTGAACTATAGGGATAGATGTCCTGCGTTTGTAAACCATAGCAGAAAAGGGTTAACTTTTTGGTCGCCTACGGTAACTAATGGTCAGTGGCTTGCCTCGGTATCAGTCACGCATGCGCAGTCCCAATATAATTCACTGTACAGATTGAATTAGCCAGTTTATTTTTCTGCTACCAACCGACCGGATCATAAGGGAGTATTTTTCCGAATTTGTCGTTTAACAATAGCGACAAATTCAATTTATCGATACAATAATTACTGGTCGCCTACGCGTTCGTTTTTATAATTATCGTTTCGAATTCACGGACCGTTTCGTTTCAAACATATAATTGTTCGTGTTTTTCGAATAGGCGGCTGACTTCAAAATTTTCGAATATGAAAATCGACATTTCGCCATAATCAGCCGCCATTTCAAGGCCTTACGAGGCGCATAGACTACTGTGAACAATTCATCTATGTAATTATTATAGAACCTATAAGGTATGATATAATTTGTCAGATATAAAAAATGCCACGTGATTCGCTAACGGAAGTCTCCTAATTTCGTGGGAATTTATTTACGCGTGGACATTTATTTAGCAATAATTACCATCGCTACTGACGCTATCTATCATAATGTTATGAACAACATTCTTTCTCATAATACTTTGTTGTTTTATGGTTCTATACCACTGATCCAGATGTGTTGGTCACATTCGAACTTAAAGTTGATAACATTAACATCTTGGTTTATCAATGTCAAAACCAGATACCATTTCAAGGCCTTACGAGGCGCACAGATTATTGTGAGAAATACATCTATGGAATTATTATAGCACCTATAAGGTATGATTGAATTTGTCAGATATCAAAAATGCCACGTGATTCTCCGCCGGAAATATCATAATTTCGTGGGAATTATTTTGACGTTTTAATGCGTGGAAATTTATTTAACAATCATTCCATCGCTACTGACGCTATCTCTCGTCATGTTATGAACAACGTGCTTTCACATAATACTATGTTTCAATACAAATGATCCAGATGTGTTAATCACGTTTGACCTTGAAGTTGATTACAATCTACCCAAGAATACTGACAGTTGATTAGTTCTTGGTTTATCAATGTCACATGCATAACAATAACTTCATATGACAGTAGTACCGTAGTGCTACGAATAAATCTCAGCCATGTCATAGAGGTATGTCGATTAATAGCTACCTTGTATATACCGCTATTCTCAAAGTGATTGACCAGAGAAACGGGGTGATACCCCGGTCATGACCGCGGTGATACCGGTAATAAACGGTAGCGGTATCGAGACGGTCATGGCGTGAAGTTACGGTATTGGGTGATGATACAGTGGTCTTTTAGCGGGCACCGCATTAATTTTGTGGAATACCGCGGTGATTTTTATGGAACTCTTTTAGGGGAGGTATTTACTCGCGCATGCTTGTTCGCGTTAACAAGCGGTATCGGTGCCGCGGTGTTGGAGGATACCGCGGTATAGTACCGCCATATTAACTGGGTGACACCACGTTATTGGTGGTTAATTACTTTAAGTATGGCGGTAGGTCTAATGAACAATAGCTGCGATTATACACCAGCCGGTTCAGCAAGCCGGTCTGAACCGGTGGGCTTGTAAATTTCTGAGAAGGATCCAGGGATGTTTTTCTACCTGCTACAGGTTTGGGCGCTCAAACTCTGGAGACCCTGGGGATAGTAATTATTAAAGTGGTTCTCCATTATTTCAACAAATTTTTCTAAGAGAAGAATAATTCAACAACTAAACATGAAAATCGGATGAGATAGTCTACTAGTATGATATAGAGCCGTTATTTGCACCATCTCTGGATCCTTCCCAGGTAGTATTTCTCGGTCGGATCTCTTCTCGGGCAGGAACAGTTCACGCTCCCCCGATTATGCCGCGGCATTAAATCAATTAGTGGGGAAGTGACCGGTGGCGATGCAGGGGTACTTGGGACCCCCAGGACATTTGGTCCCACACCGGCGCAAGCGGTTCTGTGTGCTGAAGTTGCCAAAATCGCGTGCGAACGTAACGACACCGGCTGGGCGGCCTACGGCGACTTCGGCATAGGGCAGTGGCCCTACCCATGAGGTAGCAAGCCCGGTCCCCTTGGTCACGATCTATATAAAGACACGGCCTTGCCTGCCTCTCAGCCGTCTTGGGGTTTCTGCTGCAATGGCCTCTACCCATCGTTCTGCTTGGACAGGACATTCAGCTTGGTCGGGACCACCTGCATTTGGGGGGGGGCTCACCCCGGTCCGATGGCTCCATCTCCTTCCGGTTATCAGAAGGAACCAGTTTTGGCTATGGGATTCTTCATTTCGACACTGGACTCCAAAATTGGAACTCAGTTTATCAGCCTTAAAATTCCATGGGAGGTATTTACTCCTCGATTGAGCCATCGCCGGAATGGGCCTCCCTCTAGTGTTTTGTCGTCCATTATTGCAGGTCGTTCCGACGCTAGGGCAGAGAGCGACATGCTATCCTTACACCCCAAGGCGTCTGAGGCTTTCGATGACGACCCGTCTGCGCACAATACGTCAGACTGTGGGTCTTTTCGGTCGTCACAGTCTGGCATCGGTAAGGCAGAAGCTGCGGATCGTGATTTCCTATCCACGGATTATCTCATCTATAGGCTTCTTCCTACTGAACTATGAACTCTCAAGCCCTCCTGGCACGCCCTGCGCAATCGTACCACCGTCTTCAAAATGCATCGAGAACTCGATCTATCTTACCTGTGATATACATTTCATAGGTAAGTGACACGACCCGCGACTGACACACTGGTCAATAGACTTCACACATGAATGAAGCACATTTACATGGAAAGCATTTCTCTTGTCACGTGCCACAACGACCCTGCCAATGGCCTGGCCGACAGAGTACATCTCATGGCTCTTCATACTACTATTACCAATATCAATTTGATTATCTGGCACATGGTAATAAAATTAACAGGGCACTGCACGCCTATAGACAATAGACAATAACGCGGGCAAAGACGTTTGCACTGTCCATCTCAGCTTTCTAGGAAGCTCATTGACTAGCGTTATAGACCTTTCTTTGCAGGCAGGGGACCACCCAGTCCGAGTGGATCCCAACCCCATGGCACCCGATCATATGGCCCTGAAACCATGCTGCCAACTCTGCGCGCTTCGGTATATGCCGGAATTGTCCTATCAACATTCGACAATAAAAACAGGCAAAGACGTTTGCGCTGTCCAGCTCAGCTTTCGAGGAAGCTCTTTGACTAGCCATCAAACCTTTCCTTGCAGGCAGGGACCAACCCATATGAGGGGATCCCAACCACATGGCACCAGCCGCCCAATCATAAGGGCCTGAGATCATGCTGACAACTCTGCTCGCTTCGGTCTATGCTGGATTTGTCCTATTTTCCTTAAACCTGCCTTCAACAGGACCACTTAGGTCGGGGGAGCTCCTCTCCATCATGGCTCTTAAAATTCAATAAGTAACAACATTATAAAGGGATGTGTGTCCTTTACTAGGAGGATAAAAATTTTCATTTGTTTCCTTAATCAGCGAGCCTTTTTGGAGGGGGTCTTCCCCTAGTTTGCTGCATGCCTCACACTAACATATCACACACCTAGGTCGTTCTGCTGCATGTTTGGGGGGGAAAGTGACATGATGTTCTGGGCAGAGGCTCAGAACTGAATATTCCGCATGGTGACAATTTACCCGTGGTTATCATCTGATTACATTGTACATCATTTGAACTGATTTCAGTTGTCAAAGAGCCAAAGGGCCTTCTGCAATGATCTCATTGTGACTTATAGATCACCTTGATATATAATTTTTATAGCATTTTTATATATTTATATCAGTCCTTCCCAGGAGACGGGAGTGATTGCTCTCTAACCCGTATGCACTCGTAATTTTCAATTCACGTGTGCTAAAATTCGCACCCGTCCTTCTTCACAAAATACTAATGGAGACTGTAATTGTTGGTTCAATATTGAACTATTTTAAGGTTTATTTAGATGCTTTACCATCTCAGTGCAACTATGGCATATTAAAGTGTAACTAGACATAGGTCTATTCCACAATGACTTTTGGTTTGAGCAAAAACCAAACTTACATGTACAATTATGGTATCGTATGGGTGCCATATTACACCCGTCTTCTGCATTACGGGAGCAAATAAATGCTCTCGGTGTGTTTTCCTCATGGGAAGGACTGTTTATATACTCGTAAGATTTGTATCACAGGATTTCTGTCGGATATCCTGTGATGCATAGGTACCTCAGAGAGGGCTCCCTCTGTTCAGATGGCTTGACTCCATTATCGTTGTACAACCTGTTTGGCCTAATGGGTTCTCAACTCAATCCCTGTGTCAATAATTTGGCATCAGGTTCTCTGGCTTTTTCTTTGGCGAATAGCAGTTAGTTAACTTAGGTTGTCTCGCCATCGATGGAGTGGGCCTCCGTCTGCAGGTCGTTCTGTCGCTAAGGCGGAGAGTGAGTTAGTCTCCTTCCTTCATGATCCTGCATCATGGGACCTTGACGGGTGGGACCTTAGAACAGACAGCTGAAGAAGACGACACAGAGAGGAACGAAGAGTTTCTTCTAACGTTATACTTGCTCGGTTCGCTCGCAACTATGCAGTGGATGGCACCTCATGGGATGTTTGTTTCAAAACAAGGGGGGCGGTACACATTTGAGCAATATAGCACTCTAACTATATGAGTTATTTCACGTAAATAATCCTAATAGATTCATTAAAGTGTTCATATATGGTACAATCTGTTTTAGAAGAGTACCTTTACTCAAAATTTGGCTATTAACTTTATTGCTCGTGCCTCCTCCTGGGCTTGCATTCTAATCCATATAGTTCAGTGTGAGGGCTTCCTTTGGCGGAAATATGATATTTTTAAAAATATAATATATATTTCCTTAAAGAAAGCCTGAACACTGAACTATCATAGGGCCCTCCCATGGCGGTGCCATTCCCAACCCCGCGACTCGCCAATCTTCTGATTGAGTTGAAAATAAACTGGCTAATTCAATCTGTACAGTGAATTATATTGGGACTGCGCATGCGTGACTGATACCGAGGCAAGCCACTGACCATTAGTTACCGTAGGCGACCAAAAAGTTAACCCTTTTCTGCTATGGTTTACAAACGCAGGACATCTATCCCTATAGTTCAGTGTTCAGGCTTTCTTTAAGGAAATATATATTATATTTTTAAAAATATCATAATACAACAATAGGTATTCAACACCTCATGATAATAAGCAACAGAACTGTTGTTTTATTTCGGCAGAGATAGCAATGATAACTAACACACACCGATTACTTGATTAGTTGGTGAATATGGTGTCTGCGACGCGACATACAGTCAGAGAGTTATATATTTAAAAAATATATTTTAGTCATCAGTTTTGAGCCCAGAAAATGAGGATTGAATTGGCCAAAAAAAAATTGGTCAATTTTGTTTTATTTGTCCACTAAAAATTTCATTTTGTTACTTTTTTGGCCAGAAGATTTTTCAGTTCAGTGTGAACATTGGCCGTGGGCAGCGGTCGTCTTGATGGCGATAGGACAATAACTTGAACAAATATCAATGGATTATTTTTATATTCGGTGTATAAGATTAGCTGAACAATTGGCCAGGTCCGCCTATTTTTGGTGGAGTTACAGCCCTTAATTGTTCATTTTCGTGCATGTTGTTCCCAAAAGCATGATAACTTAAACATTTAACAGATTTTTATATCAACTTGACAAAGTCATGAATAAAACATTTGGCACACCCTACAGACCATGTTCCTCCCTCATCATCTCCAAACTTCATATGGATCTTCGGGGCGACCACAAGATGAAGGCCATCAAATTTTTTGGAGTTAGTTAAAAAAAATGGCCACCAGCAGCCATCTTGGCTAAATCCTTCAAACATACCAAACAGTCCACATCCCTCATCTGATCATCAAACTTCATACAAATATTCGGTGGGGGGGACCTCTATATGGGAGCCATCGATTTTTCTGAATTTCGTTAATAAACTTGGCCGCCAGCAGCCATTTCACATTTTGAAAATTTACAGGCATGTTTAGGATCACCTCTAGATGGGAGCTATCAAATTTTAATGATTTTCAAACAAAAAATGGCAGCCATTATGGATTTTACACTTTGCATGACTAAATCCTTAGGCACACTCTACAGGCCACATCGCTCATCCGATAAATATGTTATTATGGCTACCCTCAATATAGTCTAATCGCACTGCAGGGGTTATCCTTAGTTCCACTGGGACAGCCTCACTTCTAGTTTTTATTTACATTTAAATTCCTTAAATATATGCTTTACTCTGTGTTAAGACTTACTAGGTGCTAGAAATATGTTGTTTCAAAAATCTTTTACAGGTCCTAATAAAAATAAAGTTTGTTTATATCGCTGATGAGGAGTAACACACTTGCAGCTGATTAATTCACTTCACTTCAGTAATTGCATCGGATATGAAGCATGTGTATCAGTATACATATTTATCAGCCAAATGTCGAATGTGTATTAGTATACATACCTATCTGTCAACACATCTCTACCACATAACACAATAAAATAAAAAACCTCGGAGTTTAAATTAACCTTGAAGATTATACAGCCCTCGTCTTGTGATTGTCAACTGATAGGCTGATATCAGCCAATGGCCAATCCCGATTATCACTACAACCAGTAGCTATTTAATCCTTTCTTTTCTAAATAGATTCTCCCAACCAGTTTTAAAAGTATATATTGGAATGGTCTATTATTCATTTGGGGGATGTTCAGGAAATATAAGCAGACAAACAGATAATAAAATGCAGAAGAATTACTTTTGGTTGATGAGAAATGTTAAATTAGTAATTCAATAAACAACATATGGCCGTTTGTTGAACTTATTATCTGAACATTTCCTAAGGGAACTACTCGTCAATGAGTACTTAGTATGGAAGGAGCAAAAGTAATTTTTCACACTCGTATGAGTTTAAATTTATAATTTTAGTGAGTTCGAGTTTATTGCTTTAATCTTGCAGATACTCGCTGGAGCCAATGTGAATGACACAACGACTAAAGGTCAAACGCCACTACACCTGGCTGCCGAGAAAGATCACTCGATAATAACGTCCATTCTCATAGAGAACTCAGTGGATTTTGATGCTGTGGATGAGAACCATAACACAGGTATGCTATACTGTTGTACACTGTGTCTGTGTTGGTTTGGGTCAATGTTTACACTGGGCCAAAAAATCTTCTGGCAATTTTTTGGCCAATTCTGATATTTTCTGGTCTTACAATTAAATAAATATTTTTTCTTTATATAACATCTAACATTCTATATAAGTATGTCCATAACTTAAAATATGGTGTCAAGACTACTTAAATCCCACCATTGTTACTTGACAATATACCACCACCCTCCATCTACCATTCAGCTTTATGACAGACAAAGGATTCATTAGTGTTAATCCTCATTACTGTTGTATTACATTGTTTGATAGCGCCCCTGCTGTGAGTGCCTTTTGTTACCACATTAAGCTGTACTATCTAATCATATAGCAGATGATCATACTATAAATTTGATTCTCATGTCACTCCCGTTACAAAATCAATTTGGGTTTTTGAATTAGATTTCCGATTTTGGAGTAAAAAAAACTTTGGCAAAAAGTTTGGCCAACTGAAATTTTTCTGGCCATTTTCGAAAAGAAATTGCCAATTTGGCCTATGACAGCGTGAATCCCGGTTGGTTTGGATGCAATACAGTAATAATATATGATGGTGAATTCATTCAGATTATCGAATGTGTAGCTTGTTCAATAGTCTGATTTTTCTAAGACTGGGCCAAATCTTCCTGTTCATAAGAACAGTCCCTACATGTATAACAGATCAGTTACAGTAATGCCCTAAGTAATGGACTGCTTAACCACAGCAGAATTATGGGTAATTTTTCAGGATTTAGTCGGAAATATGGCTTGTTGATATTCATCGGAAAGCTCTACCCGAGAGCTTTCCGATGAATGGCAACAAGCCATATTTCCGACTAAATCCTGAAAAGTTACCCATAATTCTGCTGTGGTTAAGAAGTCGATTACTTTGAGCGTTACTGTACATGCTTTTGAGAAGTATTAAAATGGTATCAGTTTAGATAGAGACAAACCAATTAACTTTCCTTTACTAAATACTGATTGACGAGTAGTTTCCCTTATGAAATGTTCAGATAATAAGTTGAACAATTAACTGACCATCTGCACTTGTATTATCTGTCATCTGCTTTTTTCCCCCTGAAAACCCATCCTGATGAATAATAGACCATTCCAATGTAGACCTTTATAACTGAGTGGGAGAATCCATTTAGTATAGAAAGGGTTGAGACATTTCTAATCACCAGAACAACACATATATAGAGGGTCTACAACAAGTCCCCAGTTTATAGCGGAATTTACAAAACGAGTCCAGTAAATTAGGTTTGGGAACCTTTGGCATTTGACACCATACTTAAATCAACAAATGGGACGCAAAGCTAACATCAGCTTCTATAAGGCATGCGATGATGTTTCACGTAACGATGCGTCGTTTGCCAATGTAAAGAAATAGTCCCAGATACATGTACAGTGTAACTAAAGACCCTTTTGCGTATTTAATGGCGTTTATTTAATGACACAACTTTTCAAACTCTTCATTCATTATAGTTTGTTGGAAAAATATTGGAAGCCATAGTAATTTGAGACGTAGCATACGGAATGTATACAGGCGACAAACCGGAAGTTAAATGTCACCTGGCACTATTTCTTGTTATCAAACAAACGTTTAATATCACAATTTATAGAATGGGTTTATTGAATGGAATGAGGGTAGGAACATGTAGTAAATGCTCTAATTAATCGACCTCTTAACCAAAGCAGAATTATGGGTAACTTTTCAGGATTTAGTCGGAAATATGGCTTGTTGCCATTCATCGGAAAGCTCTCCCCGAGAGCTTTCCGATGAATGGCAACAAGCCATATTTCCGACTAAATCCTGAAAAGTTACCCATAATTCTGCTTTGGTTAAGAGGTCGATTAATTAGAGCATTACTGTAGTAAATGTTATTTCTGTACAAGTTCTATGTGTAGTCAACGGATCAAAGAAATTACAGTTGGCAAAAAGAAAACTGTTGGGTAGAAGTTTAGACCATGTTTCCCCAATGGTCTAAATTCTAAAGTAAGCAATACACTCATTTTATGTTACTAGAGCAGATATTGCCATTTTGAGGTAAGTCGAAGTGACTCACCTTCTGTAAAATTCTTAAAGATACAGGAGGCCTTGACAGTGGGTACAGCTGAAATAGTCACATCTGCTAAAACTGCCATAAACAGAAAGAATGATATGTATATTCTTATACCAATCATAAATATCACATACGTTGCATGTTATTGTCACGTTTGTATGCTTTGTTATGTAAACAAACACCAAAAACATTACAGAACCATTTTATAGATAAACACTTGGAACTACCAGATCGTCCAATGAAAATGTTCCGTTGCACTGTAGTATTTTCTCCTAACCTATATATGGTGATACATACCAAATAAAGAATTTACAATGAGCAGTACTGTGAGTTGTAAGTTGTAGACGCACCAAATTAGGGGTTTTACAATTGAAATATAATGTGCGTGATTCTAAATAAGGAAATGACGCAATATCGTGACTGCTTATAAACAATCCACTGCGCTTTTTGCGAGAAACTAAACAACACTCGACCTGCATTTTCTCAGACACAAAGCGTGTTTTGTGAATAATTTCGAATTCATATCATCATTATGCTATACTACTAGTATATTCTTGAAGAAATTATCATAAATTGATAAATGTTATTTCTAAATTATAACCTACAACGAAGGCCATCCGTCCCTTTAATATTTCACTATAAAATGTCTTATGTGATATGAGCCTCTAATTTAGTTGATTGTTTTTGTATTGATAAAGTACATGATGACCCATAGCTACAGATGTAGGATCGAATCTAATTTAGTGGACAACACTAATAAATTTTGTATAGAATTATGATAAATATCAGATCCATTTTATCACATAATCACATTTTAGCAAGGAAAAACTATCTCAAAACGGCTGGGTTAAAACAATTAATATTGATGTCCTTATCACAACCAAAGAGGAAGTAAAGACAATTTCAAGAAAAAAATATAGTTCATTTTAAATGTGTCTTTTCATGTTGACAAAATTGTTCAACCACACTTATCAGTTATCACCCATGTTTTCTCACAGTTAACACTAGGTAACCCAACACAAATCGAATATCATAGTTATATTCTAATTAACATAATAATAACATTCCGGCATTGACATCGATATAATTGCGCTAACCTCTTACGTCACTGTGCATGCCAATAAAATACACGCGTCTTACTAAAAAATATGAGGCCGGATTTAGGGGCTAATTATTTGATCAAAAGAAATAAGTTTTTATTCTTCTCTGCATTAGCCCATTCTATACTAAATAAATACTCATTGACGAGTAGTTATCCCTTAGGAAATGTTCAGATAGGTCATTTGTTGAACTTATTATCTCAACATTTCCCTCCAATAAATAGGACTTCTTCTGCACTTTTATTATCTGTAGTTGCCTTTCATTTGAAATGATTTTAAATTTGATTGAATGGTTACTGTTTTTCAGCGCTGCATATTGCCGTACAGCACGGAAATTTGAACACAGTTAGAGTGTTGCTGACAGAATCACAAATCAATGCTGAAGCTGTTAATGCAAAGTAAGTAAATCACTATATTTGCTGAATTGTCATTGAACTGTGTAGAGTGTGGATCCTTGTTTCCAAATCCATGATTTTTTTGGGGAAATTAGCTTCTGTGTCGAGGATGTCCGAAAATTAATGGTTGGGTATTAAAATTCTTCAATACACATACATTAATGCTCTAAATAATCGACTCCTTAATCATAGCAGAATTATGGGTAATTTTTCAGGATTTAGTCGGAAATATGGCTTGTTGCCATTCATCGGAAAGCTCTCGCTATGGTTAAGGAGTCGATTATTTAGAGCATTACTGTACTATCTCCATGTAAACTCTGGGTGTTAAACTCTTCCATGACCGGAGCTTCCAGAAATTTTACAAAAAAACCCTGTGCCAATGCATTCTCTTAAATATGCGAATCTTCCATAGGGAGCCGCGCATTATAAGAGAATGCATTGGCCTAACAATACTTACCTTTACATTGTAAGGCAGTGAATTCTTTCATATATGCGAGGCTTCCTATGGGAGACTCAAATATATAAGAGAATGCACTAGCACAGGATCGTTAATGCTGCACCAGCTCAGCTCCCGTGATGAAAAGGTTAAAGATTCTAGAACTATTTCTTCCCATCAGCAATTGGAACAACAACAAGATATTTATGAAATTTATTTTCAAGGCATATTTCAATTATTATCACCAAAAAACTCATAAGAAACATCTGATGTCACATATATTTCACTTAAAAGTGGTTTAAAAGATAGATTTCCAGTTAAAAATATTATGTTCTAAAAATAGCTGAATTTTCTGTCCCAATTCATAGAACAATATTGGAGAGAAACAAAATTTCCTAGTGACTGAAACTCGTGTGTACTGTCTGTCTCTCTGACTAGCAATTATAATTTTTTAAACCCAAATCTATACTGCACCAGCGTAGCTCACATCATGAAAGGGTTAATATTCATCAATGCCAAACAAAAAGATATTTGGGAATTGTGTGGTCCAGTATCTCCATCAAAGTTATCTTGCCCACTGAATTATATGGTATATTCCCAAATTAACTAGAAAGTGTTAACAAACCCCTGAGCTGAAAACTGTCAACACTTAGCTTCGATTTTCAGGTGATGTTCCCCAGATAGTCGAACTAGAAAAAGAGAGAATGAATTGACCGGGCAATTGGTATTTATGGGATCGGAGATCACGTGGCCGGATATTACAGGACGTCATGAACCATGATAAAATATACCATAGAATTTTCGTACCGTTTTCAGCTCAGGGGTTTGTTAACCCTTTCTAGTTAATTTGGGAATATACCATATAGTTCAGTGGGCAAGATACTTCTAGGAGATATATATTTTGAAAAATATTGTATTTCTTCTTTCTTTAATATTTGGAATTTGGAGTTTTTGGTGCCTATACCTATTACATGTGCAAATTAGTTCTGGATAAGCTCCTGAATAATACACAATATTTTGTAAGGAGTGATGAAGGGTACGCATCCTCTGGAAATCATGTGAAATGATATACTATAGCTGGAACAGATGTCTGCCGTGGGGTCAGTTTACACTTTAAATAACCATAGAAAATCTAATGTAATGTAATAGAAAAGATTTGAAATGTAAAGTTAATCTCAACAGCGATTTTAATAAAGGGACATTCAACAGTGTGTTACTTTTCTAAACCCAAATTCTCAACACTTCGCCACAGTCTTAGGTTATCAAAAGTCTGAAGTAGCTTCGATTCTATTTCTATATAAATGAAATATTTAATTTCTGGTCAACCGTTATTGGAAATTGTGCCTCACACATGCTTTGCATAACCACTGGAAATATATGCCAACCCTGTTTATGAAGAAGAAAAAAACATATCAAAATGCAATACATGTTTGCTTAACCTCTTCTCTGCTATGACGTCCATAACTATTACAGATGTAAAGTGCACGTCGTGTGCTATATGGTCCGTAGAACCTATGGACCTTCTTCGGCACACTAGCAGTAGCCCATTATTCATAACTGGATCTCAGAGATTGATGCATCGGCATAACTATATATTGAAGTTTCAAACAATGTGTTCCTCAATTGTGAATGATAATAGCATTTCAACTGAGTCAGTTTTATAGTTCTTGTGATATTCCCATTATATTTTTCCACTGGAAAATGGCAATAACGTTAACAGCCCAGCAAGCGACATCATAATGACAATTAGCAGCGAAGAGGTTAAGAGCGCATATAAAATATTTCTTTATGTGTCAGAGGTGCCACAGACCAATTGTAATCTGAAAATATTTTGATTGGTCTGGTAAGGTACTTCTCTGAGCAAAATATACACCATGTTACTTCACTGTCTGTGTGTTGTTTATTCATATATATGTTTTGATCTGAATACAAACTATTAAAATAAAAAAATAAAATTCTGGTCAATTATTTGCAGGGGTCAGACACCATTACATGTCACAGGACAGTATGGAAAGGATAATGCTGCTGCTATTTTCGAGTTGTTCAAAGAAAGCATGCCAGAGTATCCCGTCGATAGACTAGACAACGAGGGCAATACTGGTAAGAATGATTCTTGGGTATTTTTAGGGAGTTGTTTGTAGGTCAGTGAGAAGGGGTTAAAAGGGGCACTACTGGTTAGAATGTTTTGACCCTTCCAGCAGATGACAGATAGATGAACAGATACTACAAGTGCAGATGGTTCCTATTCATTGGTGGGAAATGTTCAGATAATAAGGTCAACAATATATGGCCATTTGTTGAACTTAAGCTTATTATCGGAACATTTCCTAGAGGAACTACACTCGTCAATACGTGTTTAGTAAAGAAAGTGTTAACCCATTGAACATGGCTCTCAGTTGTACAGATAATTAATATTAATTTACTTTGAGATTTTATGGATACAAATTTAGTAGCACCGGCCACCAGTTTCCGTCTTCTGATCATAATCACCCACAAAAATGGGAACTAGTTAACAGCAGTTATCTAGCAGGGATTTTTATAGTATTTAATAGCGACATAGTAAAATGGAAGTTTTCCATGGGAATGGGATTGTCGATGAGTCAACTTCCACTAAAATTTTGACTGTCAATTAGTCGTCTACAAGCCTTGAAATAGTGTGTCTGTAATTTGCAGAATGAGGTGCCCAGAGGGTGAATTTAATGATGCTACCCCGCATAGCGGGCTAGCATCACCAAATTCACCCTCTGGGGACCTCATTCTGCTTACACCTCAGCAGAATGAGGTCCCCAGAGGGTGAATTTGGTGATGCTAGCCCACTATGCGGGGTAGCATCACTAAATTCACCCTCTGGGGACCTCATTCTGCAAATGACAGGCACGCTATTTCAAGGCTTGTCGATGAGTCAACTTCCACTAAAATTTTGACTGTCAATTAGTCGTCTATGAAATACCTTAGTCGTTTCCACACTAAATTGTAGTAAAAATATGTTGTTTATACCTTTGGCTTGATGTATCCTTGTATTCCTAGATTGATGTCACAAGAGGTATTATTTATGGTATATGGTTCTATTTTCAGTTCTACTCTTAGCTTATGCGAATGGTAATGGTAACCTGTGTCGAGCGTTAGTCCGATCAGGCTCCATCCTTGGCACAATGAACAAACAAGGCCTGAGTATTTTCAACATTCCTGTAGCTACTAGGCAGTTACTATTCAAATTATTAGGTAAGGACAGTTGCTTATTATCTGAATTGGGTTATTGTAAGACCTGTGGAATTTCGGGGAACTATAGAAATGAATGGTGTTCGTCCGTCTGTCTGCATATCTGGTCAAAACATTTTTTTTCGGGATAATTTCAATAGAAATCAACAGAATTTGATGAAACTTGGTATATGTGGCCTTCATATGAGAAAGTTCCGATCAAGTTCGAATTTGGATCTGGTTTAACCATATCTGGTGGAGTTAAGTCGCTTTTATTTATTATTTGATTATTTTGTTGTCCAGATGATAACTCAAGTTATGATTATCCTATAGCTTTCAAATTTAGTATGCGGATTAATCGTATGAAAATACAGGTCAAGTTCGAATTTGGGTTTGATTCTGACAGAATTTGCCAATTATTATTCTGGTATTTAATCAAATATGTTAACAACATAGACAGTTCGAAACAAAGTTTGATTCAATGATTGTTCCCAGAATCAAATTTTTCATTTCTAAATAGCCACCGGTCAAATAAAGCCACCTTATTTGGGAGATGTGCGACCTTTTTAAAAATAAAATATTTCATTATTTTAGTTCCTTTTGTGTTATCAAAATAGGGAGAAAATATGTACCTCATTCATATGTGGAGTTTCAAGTCTGGAAATAGTCTGTCATTTGCAGAATGAGGTCCCCAAAAGGTGAATTTAGTGATGCTATACCGCAGGGTGGGCTAGCGTCACTAAATTCACCCTCTGGGAACCTTATTCTACTTAGGACTCAGCTGCTACATGGGAGATCTAAGATCAGATTGAAGTTCCCCAGTTGAAGTTGGTGATGTTCACACATTAGTCACTGATTATGCATTTTATCTTCTGCAAATTAGGGGATATATAAACTGAACAGAAGGGAAAAATTAACTAAAAACAATGTTAATTTGAGACTATATATACTTCCCAGAAGATGAGGCCAAAGCAGAATGAGGTCCACAGAGGGTAAATTTTGTGATCCTGGCCCGCTGTGCGGGGTAGCATCACTAAATTCACCCTCTGGGGACCTCATTCTGCAAATTACAGACACCATATTTCCAGGCTTGGTTCAGAGAGAAGAACTCTAAACTACTAACATTTTCAAGATGTGTTGAGATTATACTGTCGAAATTTGGCTGTAATATTTAAAAACTTTTGTTTTTTTCTCCAGATTTACTTTCAAAGGAGCCACCATGGTGTGACAGCGAATTTTGTTTAGAATGTACTTGTAAATTCAGCATTACGACTAGAAAGCATCACTGGTAATTAATTTATAAGCAGTTATTTTGAAATGGAATCGCCTATCTTTATTTTAAGACCTGCCATTTTTAATAACAATTGAAAATATTGATGATATCTTCCTTTTGCTTGAAGTTTTTAGATTTAAGAGATTCATTCATAATAATTAAAGGGTCTCGCAGTGATCACATGTAAATTAAATATACAACAATGGAATAGAAATTATTTCTACACTAGAACTAAAATGAGATTCTGTTATATTTTTAGGCTAGTGAATTTTGTTTTTAAGTGAGAGTTCTTTTCTTTAAACATTTATTGTGTCCTATTATATACAACAGATAGACATACTACATAAAGACAATACTTCTGATGATATGGGTTCAAATGCGATCGAAACACACGTTACCAAACTTAATCGTTCCTCTCCCCAGCAATATGAAAGCACTGATGTTGATGTCGAGACGGGTGAGATGTTGTTGTTGAAATGGATGAGATGTTGTAATGCTGTACATTTGGAGAAAAAAATGTTTGATTGCTTCCATTGTGGATGGCTATTGCTTCGGTCTTCTGTACAGGGCTATTTCATTGTGCGAAATGACATGAGGCTGAAATGAAAGACTGAACAGTTTCAAACAATCAACAGTTTATTTCATTTGCATAACATGGAATAACAAAATGTAGGTCCTCGAAATTACAGCAATATTAATTTAGTTTGTTTACTAAAGCCACATACCAGTTCTGGTGTCAGTATAGGGCGGACACTGGAAAAAGAAATGATATCCGTCCTCACATGGATGCCCAAATACACAATTTGCATTTCGAGAGAGATAATTTTTAAACTTGTGGTAATTCAATTCACTGCATCTATTTCGCAGGCGGCAATGCAGTACATATGTTAAATTTTCGTTGTCCTGTTTAAAACAAATTCTGGAGTTTTCAACTTGGTTCCCCTTCGATTCATATCAATTACTTCCTTTTTGGATGGTTGTCACACCACATTAATGCTTCATCGAAAGTAACTTTACTTGCACAGTTCCTGACATTGTTAATTGTTGGGAAGAAGGTTAACTCTATTTGTGGGCCAAGAAAGAATTATGGGTAACTTTTCAGGATTAAGTCTGAAATATGGCTTGTTGCCATTCACTGGAAATCTCTCGCCGAAAGCTTTCCGATGAATGGCAACAAGCCATATTTATGACTAAATCCTGGAAAGTTACCCGTAATTCTGCTGTTTTTATATCAAATTGGGTTTCCGATTGGATAACTGATGATTCTCCCACTGTTTTGGCAAGATATTGGTCAAATAAGTTGAGGCTTAATTATTTATGATTCTATGCCAAGTCTTCAGTTTATTTACTTCACGTCTGTCTCCTAGTGTGGTCCAACCAAGCTCTGTAAGGACTCTGTCGCCCGGGACTTAACGAGTTAGGCCAGTGATGTTTCCGCCCGCTTCAATATAAAGATCATTGAGTGTGTCAAGAGTGTATTGTGGGGTATTATCCCAAACCACATCCCCATATTCTATCAGAGCCATTATGTATACCGTAACTTCATTTCTAGTGAATGCCGAGTTACCTTGAATTTTACTTTCATTAAAGATGCATAATCCGCCCCTCAATTACAATTTATTATGATTCGGGGGTAAAAAAATATTTGATTTGAGTCGAGGAACCTACCTATCAAAGCTCAGAATTATTACATATCAAATTTTGACATCTATTATTTTTCACCATTGAGAATTATTATGGCCCAGTAAACAGTCGATTAGCCGACGGTCTCAGACCAAATTGCGGATGAAGATGGATAACTCTAAAATCAAGGCCAAATTTAATTCGAACAACATGTTGATAAATAACACGTTTCGGGCAATTTTATGCTATAGTTGACAGTGGTTAGCAATATTTTTGGGCAATTAATCGATTCTGATAACTGAAGAGGCATTTCTAAAAATGTTGTTGTTGTTGGAGTCTGATTATATGGGGCCCATCGGATTGGATTGAGTACCTTTAATTGTCCATTTGAAGTTGGACGGAAGAGTTATTCCTAGGTGTTTACGATTTATAAAGACACGCTCGATGATTTCATTATAAAATTCTAGTGCAAGTGGGTCAGTGGTGTCTGAGTGAAAAAGCCAAGCAAGAGTTGTTCCAGTGAATTTTCCATTTTATCTTTTGTAATACTTAAGTGTTTATTGCACTTTTTTTAATAATCTCTTTTAGTAACAATAATGGAAAAGCTATTCTAATGGCTTATTAAATTTAATTTCAACCACCACCGAGGTATAAGTTCATATTCCGCTATATACTGGCATTCTATTGAGACATTTCTTTCAATTTATTTCAGTCTCTACTGTGATAAAACGAGTCGCACAGCAACGGCATTTATCCCGTTGAGTCACTAAGACCTGACAGCTATAAGATACATGTGTGGTAGATTGTTTATAAAGTTAGAATAGAACCAATGCAAGATCACATGCCCCATTGGGTCAGTAGCTAAATATAGATCCGATGGAACACACGGATCGATACACAAATTCCATTGGTAGGATTAGCGGGCAGTATTATATGATCATTAATCAGAGTTAATTCTTGCTACATCTACCCGGTAACTTACTCAAAATGTTACCATGAAACTACAGTAGCATCAAGGTGATATATAACCGTGAACTTGTCATATTCAGCAAGTCGTGAGAGGGGAACTATTTTGTCATAGGAACTTAGCCAAGTTGTTACAGGGCTGAGGCATTTTTGCAAGATTCGAAATCCGAGAAAGTAGGTTTTGTTTGAAATCCACCCACCTCCCATTCCCCTTTCTTTCTTTTTTTTACCTTTGCCAATCGCATCTCCTTGACTCAGAGGACATCACTAACCAGGTTGTCTAGTGTCTCATTTCAGATCTTTTAAGGACAGCATGTTCCCATGGGCTCAACTTGATATATGTTGTTGGCATGGGGCATGGTGGGCCAAAAAAGAAAGAAACTCGAAGCAAGAATTTGATAACAGAACAGTGAACACCCTACCAATAAATTTGCGACTATCTGTTTCATTAACAGTTCATTAAAGGTGTCAATTTAGCAAACCTGTCTTTGTTGTGTTACGACCCTGCAGGATAAAGAATTTTTTCCTGGTATTAAAACTCATTTTTTTTTTGCTTCTATTTCAGTCGCCATTGTGGAAGAGTGTTGTGCTCGAAGTGTTCATCACAAGACATGCCAATTGTGAAGTACAATATAAGTAAACCCGCCCGGGTCTGTGCAATGTGTTTCGATGTGCTGACTCTAGGTGCTCCGTGATACATGCAAATTATTTCACTGCCACTCCACACAGCTCTGACCTCAATTCTAATGGACAGTCGCTGCCATAAGGTACAATTAGTCAAGTCATCCTCGGCACAGATGAATTTTTTCCCTGCATAAGTGTATGAACCATGACATTGTACATTTGTCACACCTACTGAAATGATAACATACAAAACTTTAGTTGTTGCTGCATCAGGTCGATTCTTTCATTTTATTACTTTAACTTTTTATACTTTGCTTATTCTCAACCCATCCATGACTGGAGTTTCCTGAAATTTAACGAAAACCCATATGCCAATGCATTCTCATACATAAGCCAGTCTCCCGTAGGGAGCCTCGCATATATAAGAGAATACATTGGCCTTACAATATTTACCTTGATCTTGTATGCCAGTGCATTCTCTTATATATGCTAGCTGCACCAGCGCAGCTCCCATCATGAATGGGTTAATCCTCCCATTGACTGCAATGCATAACATTTTACAAATGATCCCTTTTGCAAGTTGAGCTACAAGGCCATTGACATTTTCATTTATACACCATTTGAAAACAATTGTTGTATTATGTTATCAGTATGTCCATCCGTCCGTCAATTAATATTTTGGTTTCCGACTGATAACTCCAGGTTAGAATATTTTTTTAGAACAAAAATCAGTATGTGTTGTTTCTCTGCCAAAAATACAGGCCAAGTTCGAATATGGGTTCCGTCCAATTTTAAATGAGTTACAGCCATTTTTCGACTTAGAATTTACCCAATTTGATAGCTTTCTAAATTCACTTGTGTAATGAAGAAAATTTCTCATTTTAATACTATGCCTCTGAAGATGACGACAATCAACATACAGATGCCTATGAATAATATATTTTAATGTATGCTTGCCCATAAAATAGCAGAAAATTACCTAAATGTAGATCGTCGTATCTATCTCTTCGGAGCAACAGTGAAATCGCATTTTGTTATTTCATTATATGTTCTATTATTTCACTTTAGGGCTTGAAACTAACAAAAGCTTGCATATTACCCAATAGCCAATCAAAAGCGGCAAATTTATGATAGCACGTGATCAATCGATAATTCTATGATTGAGTCACAGCGTGTCAATTTCAACTTTCGACCTAGGCTCTTCCTGTGGCATGAACTAAAATTTGTTTGAAAATGAACTGTTATTATTATATTAGGCCAGATTGGTACCAATGAGATCACTTTTAGGGTGTTGCTGAAAACTATAAATTATGCTTATTAGATTAATCCTTTCATGACGGGAGCTGTGCTGGTGCAGCATTAAAGATTCTGACCCTTTTCTAACCCTTCCATGACTGCAGCTTCCTGAAATTTTGCCAATGCATTCACTTATATATGCAAGTCTCCCTATAAGAGAATACATTGGCCTAACAATATTTACTTGACCTTGTAAGCCAGTGCATTCTCATATATGCGAGTCTTCCATATGGAGCCTTGCATATATAAGATAATGCACTGGCTTACAAGGTCATTGTAAATATTGTTTGGCCAATGTATTCTCTTAAATATGCGAGGCTCCCTATGGGAGACTCGCATATAAAAGAGAATGCATTGGCACAGGATTTTCCCAAAATTTGAGGAAGCTCCAGTCATGGAAGGGTTAACACCAGGTTTTATATGGTTTAACCCTTTCGTTACTAAATACTAATTGACGAGTAGTTCCCTTAGGAAATGTTCAGATAATAAGATCCGCAAGCGGCAATAGATAATAAGTTCAACAAATGGCCGCAGGCCACAGGCCATTATAATTTTATTATTCAATCTGATGTATTATAATATTTTCTGATTATATTGATGTCCTTACTCATTACATAGGCCATTTGTTGAACTGATTATCTGCTCATTTCCCACCAAAGATTATCACTCCTTCTGCACATATTCATCTTTTTTTGTGTCTGCCGTCTGCTTGTTTTACTTGAACATCCCTTACAATGAATAATAGAACATTCCAATTGATAAGTTTATAACTGAATGGGGGAACCCATTTAGTAAAGATAGGGTTAATCACATTTAAAGAAGCCACCCTCTTTCATGAGGTGTGAAGTTCTAACCATGCAGGGCCTTTATATTCTCCCAAACACTGTATCCAATAAACATAAGAATAGAATTTTTGCATAGCTTTATATACCTGTTTATATACCTGTAGCACTTGGTAATAGTTTATTATACTGAAATGGTTCCATATAAGGCCAATTAAATACAAATTCTGTGTTCTCAGGCAACTCCCTCGTCACTGAAATTTTCTGTTAAACTGCATCGTCAAATATTTTTTTCAATATTTTCTGTTAGAAACATTGGATTTGAAACCACGAAAGTGAATTTTTTTTGTTTCTGAAGTATATTTCCAGATTTTGAAAAAAAGATAAAAATAAATAGCCCCCCTCCCTCATCTCATAATTGAGATCTAATTACCTGAGAACAGATATTTTATTTTAATGGTCTGAGTTGATATCTATGAAAAATTATCCTGGAAAAGTCATTCTCAGAAATATTCATATTTGTTCAAATCGCCATCAACAGAAGGAATATTAAAATATATATAATTTTGTTCATATGCCAAACGTAATCAGCGCATAAATAGTATATTGTCGTCAAGACGTACAATGGTGTACATAAACAAGAGCCTGCTCGTGTTACAGAATTGTTTACATAACACTGCTCAATTCTATTGGTTAATCACTCACAAATGATATATATGTTCTTTATTATTTCCATATCAGGAAAACAGTAACAAACAACGCTCTTTATGTTTACCATATCCGGATCTAAACAAAAGCCAGGTTCTGTAACGTTTTTTTCTTTTGTTTACATAACAAAGGAAAAACATTTGACAATAACATACTGTTTATGCCATATTTCTGATTTGTATAAGAACAAGGTCTGTCTATATTTTACTATTTTTTCTGTTTATGGCGATTTTTGGCGGAGGTGAATATTTTAACAGCATACCCACCTCCAATCTTTAAGTGTTTGGTCTAAATTTTGTTATTTTTCATTTTTCTCCTCCTACAAGGCCGACCACTATTCACTCGGATGTACCCAAATTACACTAATCTAAAAGCCTGCAACTCAAGGACCAGCCTAGAGGGCGACTTGGGAGATATCTTCAGTCCTTCCCACAAGGAAAACACAGCAAGAGCACTTATTAGCCCTCGCAATTCAGAAGACAGGTGTAATTGCTCCCGTAATATAATCGTCAGTTGAGTTTTTATATAAAGAAATGTCATTTTGGGATAGACCTATGTTCAGTTACACTTCCACATGCCCATAATTTAACTGAGATGTGAAAGGTTCTAAATATACTTTAAATTTGTTCAATACTGAATCAACGATTACAGTGACTATAGAATTTTTGACAAGAGAAACGAGTGCGAAATTTAGCACCAGTGATTTAAAAATTGCGAGTACATATGGTTGTGAGAGCAATCGCTCCCGTCTCCTGGGAAGGACTGCATCTTCTCCCTAAATTGTGTCATTTCTTCCTATTTTACTCCTAGGGATAAGTGACTTCTCTCGCATACAATGTATATCAGTATGCAGATGTCCCCACAGGATATTTAAACTGTATTTTCTTATTATAGTGATGTCCTTACTCATTACAATAATTTTTAAAATGGGCCCTTGTGTTGCAAGCCCACTTCTCCCTAATAATCCGATAGGGAGAAGTACAGTAATGCTCTAATTAATCGACTTCTTAACCACAGCAGAATTATGGGTAACTTTTCAGGATTTAGTCAGAAATATGGCTTGTTGCCATTCATCGAAAAGCTCTCGGCGAGAGCTTTCCAATGAATGGCAACAAGCCATATTTCCGACTAAATCCTGAAAAGTTACCCATAATTCTGCTGTGGTTAAGCAGTCGATTAATTAGGGCATAACTGTAACTTCTCCCAATTTGAAACCTCTAGGCTGGTCCCTGCAGTGTAACTTAAAGGCACGGGCAGTGTTCGTTGCAGAAATATTCATATTTGTTCAAATCGCCATCAACAGAAATATAATTAAAATATTTTTAGTTTTGTTCATATGCCAAACATAATCAGTGTGTAAATAGTATATTGTCGTCAAGACGTACGATGGTGTACGTAAACAAGAACCTGCTTGTGTTACAGAAGTTTTCATAAGACAGCGCAATTCTATTGGTTAATCACACACAAATGATATAAACGCTCTTTATTATTTCCATATCAGGAAAACAGTAACAAATAACGCTCTTTATGTTTACCATATCCGGATCTAAACAAAAGCCAGGTTCTGTAACGTTTTTTGCTTTTGTTTGCATAACAAAGGAAAACATTTGACAATAACATACTGTTTATGCCATATTTCTGATTGGTATAAGAACAAAGTCTGTCTATATTTTACTATTCATTCTGTTTGTGGCGGTTTTTGACGGAGCTGAATATTTTAACAGCATACCCACCGCCAACGCCGCCAGTATCTTTAAATATTTTACCATCTCATGGATGCCTATTTACTTGTCCACTTTAATTTGCTGTTGGTTTGTTTTCAAAGAGCAGGTCATTTCATTCTTGTCGACATCTTGCCAGTCATATATTAAATTTAAATCTTGCCCCCCCCTCATTGTATAATATGAAGTAAATACACCATACATGATTTTTGGATCCAGTCTGGTTAGTTCATGATGTTATTTTTGTACATGTAATGTGACTTGAACTGAGTCAATGTTTTAGTGATGACAATAATTTTAGATATATCAGCGGATCCCAGCAGGCCTCATAATATGGTGCCAGACATTTGCAGAATGAGGCCACAAAGGGTGAATTTAGTTTGGGCTAGTATTACCAAATTCACCCTCTGGCCACCTCATTCTGCTTAAGCCTCATCTTCTCTTGAAGTATCTTTATGTCAAATTAACAAGTTCTTTAGTTTCTTTAGAAAATTTCTTTTTTAGTTTAGTTTCTCTATATCCCCAAATTGGCAGACGACACAATACATAATCGAGGTGCCCAATGGATGCACATCACCATCTTTACCATTTGGGAACTTAAATCTGTGTCTAGGTCTCCCATATGAGAGGAGGCCATGCAGAATTTGGTGATGCTAGCCTGCTGGATAGCATCACTAAATTCACCCTCTGGTGATCTCATTCTACAAATGTTCCAGCACCATATGTTGAGGCCTGGATGTTGGTCTATGTCACATAGGTAATATCATACTGCAATATTTAACCCTTTACCCAACAGAAGGGCCCTGTGCCAATGCATTCTCTTATATATGCGAGTCGACCATAGGTCGCCTTGCATATATAAGAGAATGCATTGGTATAACACATTAAAAATTATAAAATTGTTAAAGAATGTAAGAAAAAATGGTAAAAAGTGTTAAAAAAAGATTTTTTTTAGGCCAATGCATTCTCTTATATATGCGAGGCGACCTATGGTCGACTCGCATATATAAGAGAATGCATTGGCACAGGGCATAACTATGTCACATAGGTAATATCATACTGCAATATTTAAGGTAAATACTGTTTTTGAGGTGGGCGGGGATAACTAGAATAGAGGATATCTATTGTTTTAGTGGAAACCGAAAATTATCTCATGAATGACAGAGACAAATGTCTATTTAAAAAAAAATTCAGTCACAAATGAGATAATTTTCAGTATCCACTAAAAAAACACTAGATTTATTTTTATTTTACAGGTGCTATGCATATACCCATTATAACCAGGTCACATTCAAATCTAATACTTCACAATAGAATTATACTATTGTTACTACTATATATGGTTAAAATTTTTAACTCGATAGTTCTAAAGAAATTCAGTTACGTCATAGACATCAGTAATGTCAAAGCTACAATGAAAATGTAATTTTCTATATCTTCACTGCTAGTGGTGGATAACGATTATTATCTGTTAACGATTTCTTCTATAATCTATTGTTGAGCATATAATGAAAATGTAGCACATATTTTAGTTTGGCCTAATCATTATTCTTGTGAAGATAGTTTTACTCTTTTAGTTTTACACATTATTCATCCATCAGTGCTTTCATGTTCATGTGTGTTGATTAATTTTCTCATTATCAATTTTGTGATTTTGGAAACTAGGTTGCATTGATTTATCTTCCAAAACACCAAGATGAGTATAAGCCTCATACACATAATACATACATAATAAAAAGAATATATAGTGTTTTCGAATGGATACCGAAAATTATGTCATGATTGAGCAAGACAAATGTTTATTTTCCACGGCGAAAATAAACATTTGTTGCCTTCAGGAATGACATCATTTTCAGTATCCACTAAAAACACTAGATATAGAGGATCTCACATGAGTTTCTATTTTATACGGAATTAATCAACCGAGTTCACTAAATTCAATTTGATCCGAGGCTTAAATAGAATTTAGTGGACGAGGTTGATAAATTACGTATACAATAGGATGAGTGTGAGATACCTTTTATCACATGATCAAATAAATGCGAAATATTCATTGAAAACAACAATCATAAAGTCATTTGAAGAACGGCGTGACGTCATCGCACAAGCTGATATTAAACGTGTGTCTAACCGATAATTATGAAACTGCTGTTATGGGCAAATTATGTGATAAATTATTTTTATAACACGGGACATAATTTGTTTTTATTTTTAGAACATTTATCAGCTTCATTTTTTTTCAAGTCTCGCGCCATCTCAGATGATTAGTCACATGGAATCTATTTCGACATATTTTCACGGTTCTGTTTACCAGGTCTTTATTCATCTTGGCTGTTTGTTCCCCCCCCATACTCATTATTATATTTGACATTATAATCATTCCTTACTGGTATTATCATGTTTTGTTAGATGCTTTACATGTTTTCTACCATTGTTATATGTTTAACAGAATAAACAACTAACTTATGATCAGGTACTATTGTCTTTACTGCCAACTCAATCAAATCCCCTGATTTAACCCTTTACCCAACAAACCGGCCAAATAAAGCTTCAACAGCCTAAAATATCTTGGGTCTGTCTCAATAGAACCATACAAATATGGATATCATTGGAACCGGCTCCTTGACCACATTGTGATAGTTACAGTTATGCCCTGTGCCAATGCATTCTCTTATATATGCGAGTCGACCATAGGTCGCCTCGCATATATAAGAGAATGCATTGGCCTAAAAAAAATCTTTTTTTACCATTTTTTCTTACATTCTTTAACAATTTTATAATTTTTAATGTGTTAAGCCAATACATTCTCTTATATATGCGAGGCGACCTATGGTCGACTCGCATATATAAGAGAATGCATTGGCACAGGGCCCTTCTGTTGGGTAAAGGGTTAACAGAATAAACAACTAACTTATGATCAGGTACTATTGTCTTTACTGCCAACTCAATCAAATCCCCTGATTTAATAACATTATGTGATGGCTTTTGAGAAATAGAGAAACGTCTACCAACTAAAGTATGGTTTAGCCACATAACTGATTGCCTACAAACCCAGATATTTTGACTTATGGTTTTAACCTTTTCCTTTTGGGAGCTATGCTGGTGCAGCATTAAAGACCCATTGGGAGCCTCATATATATGTCTTAAGATAATTCACTGGCTTACAAGGTTGAGGTAAATATTGTTAGGCCAATGTATTCTCTTGTATATGCGAGGCTCCCTTTCATGACTGCAGCTATGCTGGTGCAGCATTAAAGACCCATTGGGAGCCTCATATATATATATAAGAGAATGAACTGGCTTACAAGGTCAAGGTAAACACTGTTAGGCCAAATTGCCCAATGTATTCTCTTATATATGCGAGGCTCTCTTTCGTAATGGGAAACTATGCTGGTGCAGCATTGAAGACCCATTGGGAGCCTCGTATATATAAAGAGAATGAACTAGCTTACAAGGTCAAGGTAAATATTGTTAGGCCAATGTATTCTCATATATGCGAGGCTCTTTCGTGATGGTGCAGCATTAAAGACCCATTGGGAGCCTCATTTATATAAGAGAATGAACTGGCTTACAAGGTCAAGGTAAATATTGTTAGGCCAATGTATTCTCTTTATAGGCGAGGCTCCCTTTCATGACTGGAGCTATGCTGGTGCAGCATTAAAGACCCATTGGGAGCCTCGTACATAAGAGAATGCACTAGCTTACAATGTCAAGGGAAATATTGTCAGGCCAATGCATTCTCCTATATATGCGAGGCTCCCGATGGGAGACTTGCATATATAAGAGAATGCATTGGCACAGGGTTTTTGCAAAATTTCAGGAAGATCCAGTTGGTCATCTGAGCATTAGCTGGAAAATAATTCCTCTAAATTTGCTTCATCAATATCTATATAATATGGATAGCTTCGTAACTGATCGCATGACCCCAAAGAACCTGGAAGGAGTTATATATTCATTCAGGATTAAACCGTCTCTTTTGGTTTTCACTGGCACCAGGACAAGGGAGCATAACGAACAAACACCATGGAGTCCTTAGTAACGTTTACTTATTGAAGCATCAGAGCCATATTTACAATAAAAAGATACCAACAAATAACTCAACAAGCAGTTTCCATTATACAATAGGAATCCGACAATGCATTCTCATCCACACATATATTATTCTGGATATAATTTGCAGCATTAGGTCCCTCATTCTGCTTAGGCCTCATCTTCTGGGAAGTGTCTCTAATCTCTTTTTTTTTTTTTTAATTAACATTGTTATTTAATAGTTAGTTTTTTCCCTTCAGTTTCTATATCCCCCAATTTGCAAAAGATAAATTGCATAATCGAGGTGACTTAATAGGTGAACATCACCAACTTCAACTGAGGAACTTCAATCTGAAACTAGATCTCCCATAGCAGTGAGCCCTAAGGAGAATGAGGTTCCCAGAGGGTGAATTTGTTGAAGCTAGCCCCACCGTGCGGGATAGCATCACTAAATTCACCCTCTGCGGACCTCATTCAGCAATTGGCAGACACACTACTTCCAGGGTTGATTGATACATACATATATTATTCAGTCTGTAAAATGTTACCAAAAATAGCTCCCCACCCAAAGGGGAGTATAGACATGTTAAGTTACCAAAACACTTTGAAAACATTGAAGAGAATCATCATACAGATTAACCCTGTGCCAATGCATTCTCTTATATATGCGAGTCGACCATAGGTCTTTTTTTAACACTTTTTACCATTTTTTCTTACATTCTTTAACAATTTTATGATTTTTAATGTGTTCTCTTATATATGCGAGGCGACCTATGGTCGACTCGCATATATAAGAGAATGCATTGGCACAGGGCCATTCCGTTGGGTAAACGGTTAAAGATGTATTCAAGGCTACAGCCCGAAGTTTATAAAACCTATTTTATTTTTTATCAAGATTCTAAATTATAAAATCACGCAGTTGGAACAAGAAGTTTCACATGAAAGACATTATCTTGTTTGGTATTTAATTTTCTATACATTCATATAGTTTCAATGTTTTAGAGAGTAAAAAGTAATTACTTGGTTGATTTCCCAATGATAGAATTTCATTTTTTGGTGTATATACGTCTAGTTTATAAGTCACTTTGGTTTCGAACAATTTTTATCCAGCAGAGCAAAGAACAAATTGTTTAAATTAGATTGTCTATGTCTGGAACCCTGGATGCATCACAATGAAACAAATCCTCAAATAGATTATTATAAGGCTGTCTGATACCATGTTCAAGTGGTAAATATTGATGTTAACATGTGGACATATCCCACTGATATAACACCAGAGGACTCATGTAGAATATATTTAATCAATCAGGTTGACAATCTTCAGGGCCGGGATCTTGCATCATAATCATCATAATTTGCTTGAAATTGGCAGCAAGATGTCTCGCATGGAACAGAGTATTCATCATTTTCTTTACTATAAATAACTCAACAGATAGCAAATGAGCTATGCATAAATTTTCAAGCAGCTTTCTTTTAGTTTCTAAATATGTACTATGAGTTGTCTTTGGTGAGTAAAAAAAAACATTTTTGATCTCCTGATTGATGTATGTGTTATGTCTGATCTATAAAGTATTCCGGGAATCACAGATATGTTGATTTATAGGTCCAAAAATAGATATCATTGACATTTGAATTATTATTTACTGGGGACCAGTGTAAATTTCAAAAGTCTAAATTTTCATTTAAGTTTTATTTAATGGCCTTAACTCATTACCACTCTGACCGCAACTGACTACAACCCCCAGGTTACTTTGACGTTGTGACGTTAAAAACTCAGAGCACCTTGCTACGGCGACGTAATTTACGTCCCATTTCCTCAGAGATGTTGACGTTTTAGTCGGCTTTAGTATGTTTTTATTACCTTAGTTCTGTGATTGCTGTCATTCTAATTTCTATATTTTAGAAATGGCCTTTCTGATTTGGATAGAATATACTTCTACCGCATACTTCATGTAAAATCAAAACAATCATGAGGATTAATGGAGAAAGCCACGAAAATTTTGTTTTTACTTTTATTAAATCAAAAGGTGCTTCTGAGGAAATGACATAAGGTGACAAAAGGTGCCTCTGAGGAAATGACGTAAGGTGACAAAATGTGCTTCTGAGGATATGTCGTAAGACGTCAAAAGGCGTTTCTGAGTGGTAATGAGTTAACCAGGTGTCCTAAATACATCGAGCCACATTAATATTGGTTCAAGTTAGTGATTATTGCATGAGAGTATTTAGCATCAAGATTCCTTTGCAGACAGACACCTTTGAGCTGGTTAACATTATTGCACGATGAGAACAGGAGGTTCAAGGTACAGTAAGGCTCTAAGTAATTGACTTCTTAACCACAGCAGAATTATGGGTAACTTTTCAGGATTTAGTCGGAAATATGGCTTGTTGCCATTCATCGGAAAGCTCTCCCCGAGAGCTTTCCGATGAATGGCAACAAGCCATATTTCCGACTAAATCCTGAAAAGTTACCCATAATTATGATGTGGTTAAGAAGTCGATTACTTAGAGCATTACTGTACCTCTGGCACGACAAACAAGTGCAATACTGTCAACATGTTTACATCCTTCTATGTTTATTGAACAACCCCGAAGAATGTAGTTGGTAATATAATTAAATTTAGGTTGATAATGTTTCATTTAATTGAACAAATTAGTAATTTACATACAGTGTGCCTCATAATAGTGAAGACCTTTTTCCATTCCAGTTGAAGTCATCTTAAAGACATTGTCTTTTGAAACCTTACATATTTTGCTGTATTTCGCAAAATAAACTAATGGGCATGCAGTAATAGCCTGGGGCATGTTGTATTCTTGTGCCGACGGATTGAGCGGTAATCACTAACCTTGAATCAAACACAATAAATTACGTCATTTATCTCCAGCGAGAATCTGGATACAAGCCTTGAAATAGTGTATCTGACATTTGCAGAATTAGGTCACAAGAGGGAGAATTCAGTGACCCTATCCCACACAGAGGGCTAGCATGACCAAATTCACCCTCTGGGACCTCATTCTGCTTTGGTCTCATCTTCTGAGAAGTATCTATAGTCTCAAATTAACAAAGTATCTATAGTCTCAAATTAACATTATTTTTAATAACTTTTCCCCTTCCGTTCAGTTTCTATATCCCCTAATTTTCAGAAGATAAAATTGGATAATCGAGGTGACTAATGGGTGAACATCACCAACTTCAACTGGGGGACTTCAATCTGATCCTAGGTCTCCCATAGCAGTTGAAGCCTAAGTTAGCATCACTAAATTCACCCTCTGAGGTCCTCATTTTGCAAATGACAGACACACTATTTGAAGGCTTGTCTGGTTAGCTTTAAAACGACTTAATGAATAATTTCAGTGCTGGATAGAACTAATGTATGAGGCCACACAAAGTTGATTATCTGTTTCGCAGACACTTCTTTTTCTAACATGGTCAGGCAGGCAGGTTTTTATATTCATTTTTTATCGGAAAATTACCCAGCAGACAGGTTTCTATATGTTTACTCCCAAATAAAATTAGTGTTACTCAATTTCAATGTAACAATCAAACCAAAAAAGAAATAATTAAAATTATCAGAAATAACAATTATCAAATACAAGTTGAAATGTGTCTAGCTAAATATATGGTCAGAAGTTCATCCATTGTCAAGTGACAGGATATAATTTTTATTTTTAGTGGGCCGTAAATAGCACCCAGCTGCGGGCCATATTTTGATGAGGGGCAAGGTGTCTGAGAAACAGAACATTAGTTTTATTTAGCCTTACTAACAATACAACAAGTTATACCGTGTGTAATAAAAACAAAATACAATGTGAGTTCCTTTCAGTATCAGTCACTGATATCATGAATCTTTTCTTGAAGACTACATTAGATCATGTCGACTATGTCAATTCATACACAACTATTTAAATTTAATAAAATAAATAAAAGTTACAATATGTAAATCAGCCTGTTATTGGATAACAAATGGTATAGTAATAAAATAAAAATAATATTTTCATCAATAAACAGAGTTGCAATTTCATCAGAAATAATAGTTCTATGTTCCTCAAAACAAAATCAAAACACCTACAAATTAACTACGAAACAAAATCTGAGTCTAGGTCATCATTAATGAGTTGACGATAAACATAATTTTCGAAACCCTCAGATGTCAAAGTTTTTTCCATTGATATTTGCTCGACATGTCGACTATACAGATCTTTTTCTTGTTCAAATCAGCTGATTTTTTAGTTCTTAAATGTGGCATGATCTTGAATAAATCATGTATGATCATATTTCACATTACTTTAACCCATTGTACACGAAATACTGATTGACGAGTAGTTCCATTAGGAAATATTCAGATAATAAAATCAACAAATGACCACAGATGTACTACCCCATAATAAAATAAGCTAATATGTTTTTGTTGTGCATTTTTGGGAGTAAATGTTGACAAACATTAATTTACCTACACATTAATCAAGTGAAATCTATACTTCTAAACTTAGCATAATCAGGTCAGGCACATCGTAAATTCTATTATTACTATTATATTTAAAGATACGGAGGTGCTTGAGATGGGTACAACTGAAAAATCATTCCAAGTTTGTTAAACTATTATTATCAAGAAGAGCATGATTAAACAAAATGAATTTGTTCTTATTTTCATTATTAACCCTCCAGTGATGAGATTCCACATGTGGATATCGCGGTTGGTAAATATCACAGATCTAACAGAAGTAATGTTTACCTTTTCAGCAAAGAACAGTAACTCGAAATTACAGATACAGTAATGCCCTAAATAATTGACCCCTTAACCACAGCAGAATTATGGGTAAACACATCAATTTCATTGACATGGGAGGCATTGTAAGGCTTGAATGATATCAAACACACCTACAGTAATGCCCTAAATAATCGACTCCTTAACCACAGCAGAATTATGGGTAACTTTTCAGGATTAAGTCGGAAATATGGCTTGTTGCCATTCATCGGAAAGCTCTCACCGAGAGTTTCCGATGAATGGCAACAAGCCATATTTCCGACTAAATCCTGAAAAGTTACCCATAATTCTGCTGTGGTTAAGGAGTTGATTACTTAGAGCATTACTGTATCTCTAAAATACAGATAACTCCAACTAAAATGCGGTGTAGTGCATTACTTATTGCCTTATTATATTATATTTAAGGGTACTCAATCTGATTTGATGGTCCCCATATAATCAGATTCCAAAAAACAACATTTGTTGAAATGCTGCTTCAGTTATTAGAATCGATAAATTGCCCAAAACTAATGCTAACCACAGTCAACTATAGTATAAAATTGCCCAAATGTGTTATTTATCATTATGTTCAACGAAATATGGCCCAATTTTCAAATTTTAAAGCCACTTGATTTTAGAGTTATCGAACTTCAAACGCAAGTTTGTCCGAGACAGTTGCCTTGATGACTTTTTTGAAGGCCACAAATAAATATATATCTCGAGAAATAACAAATTTCAAAAATTGATATCTGATCACTCTTCGCTTTGATGGGTGGGTTCCTCGACTCGAATGGCCAATTGATGTATTTTCTTATATAGGCGAGGTACCCTATGGGAGACTCACATATATAAGAGAATGCATTGGCACAGGGCTATCGGCCCTTTCGACCATCCCAGGGCTAGCCCCCTCCCAAACACTCCCTATAGGGCTTTCCCAAAAAAAAAAAGCTCCAGTCATAGAAGGGTGAAGAACAGTGCAACAAATGAATGGTCTCTAGACAAGATTTGTGTCACAATATTATGCACCAAGTAGGACAAGTAGGTCTTTCTAAATGACATTAATAACAATCGCTCTTTTACAACAATGTTTAGACGAGTTGAATGATAATTATTATGTTCGATATCTTTTATCGATTTCACCAAAAGGCAATATCAATATTCAACTATTAAGGTTGAATATAGCTATAATAGTTGAATTCAGGATGTGCCAGACCTGATAATAGGTTGTGTAAATTATACTGATAGGTATGAGCTTATTTATTACATTCATACAGTAATGCTCTAAATAATCAACTCCTTAACCACAGCAGAATTATGGGTAACTTTTCAGGATTAAGTCGGAAATATGGCTTGCTGCCATTCATCGGAAAGCTCTCAGTGAGAGCTTTACGATGAATGGCAACAAGCCATATTTCCGACTAAATCCTGAAAAGTTACCCATAATTCTGCTGTGGTTAAGGAGTCGATTATTTATTACATTCATATATATTTGGTTTACTAGGTACTGGCCATAGTTTTGGAAGAATCAGGTTAGAAGGCTGAACACAACACTGTTTACACATCCGTACGCAATTATCCTTTAAACAGACTAAAAGCCTTCAAAGTGGGTTCATGTGAAATACCATAAAAGCCTGTAAAACTACTATCATCAACATTGACTTTCTTCTTATTTTCATTATTATTAACTCTCCTATAATGAGATTTTGTATGTCAAAACCATTGTTAAAGATATATTATGTACTTGTTCGGGTGTGTGAAACTGATAAGTTAGTATTCAGGCGCTATGACAACTGGAGGAATGTAACATTCTACTAGCATTGCAGAAAATTTTAAGCAAATGGACCGTACCACTCCATAGAAAGAAACATCGTCAGAACTACACTCAATTGTAAATATTTACTAATCGATTCGGGACGCATCTATTGGCGATAAACTAACGAAAAAGATTTCCCCATCGAGAGTCACTGCATTTAATTTACATTTTAGAATGACGATGTGTGTTGTCAATTTGGATTTACTATTTGTAAAAATTACTACTTTGAACTAGATTATTCTCCATTTCTATTTGAACACCATACCAGAGTGTTTCACATCACTTTAACCCTTTCATGATGGGAGCTGCACTGGTGCAGCATTAAAGACCCTGTGCCAGTGCATTATCTTATATATGCGAATCTCCCATAGGGAGCCTCGCATATATAAGAGAACGCACTGGCTTACAAGGTAAATATGGTTAGGCCAATGCATTCTCGCATATATAAGAGAATGCATTGGCTCAGGATTTTCGCAAAATTTCAGGAAGCTCCAGTCATGGAAGAGTTAATGCATGAAAACAGTGGAATTTCTGATAAAAGTCCAATTGATCCAAAAAGATACCAAAGTTTAATCAAAACTTGACGGTAACAAGGGGTACGCATCTAAGATGCTATGTCGAGTTTATCGGCAGTCGAAAAAAACTTCTGCCAATAACTTGGCAATAAGGTCCATACAAGGCCCAAAAAGTCGGACAAACCTGGTTTTCGAACTCGTCTGAGATATTATTGCAATAGAATTATATACCAAATATAAATTGAATAATTGGTTAATATCTCATAGAGTTATCGAGCTAACGGTGATAAAATTGCAAAAAAATTGACAAAGTAAGACCCCAAACGCCGGGGAATTTTTTTTTGGACAAACCTGGTTTTTGAACTCGTCCACTTCCACTTGTAGTCAATTTTCAATTGGCAGGCATAGCCAAACTATCTTGTGGTCTGTCGAATATGCTTCATATATCAAATATGGTTTGAATCAGTTAATATTTGATTGAGTTATCGCGCTAACGGTGAAAAAATGCTAAAAATAGACAAACTAAGGCACATAACTCTGGGGAAAAAATTCGGACAAACCTGGTTTTCGAACTCGTCCCTCATCAAACCATAAGTCGAGTTTTTGAAAAACTCGACTAAAAATTGGAAAAGGTCAAAGTAATGAACAATATTCTGAAAATCATATTCAGACTAAAATATTTTGACTTACTACACGATTAATGGGGTTTGTCGACAAATAACTTTAACAGTTTTGTTTACATAACAATGGTTTCAACACACAAAATCTCAATATTGGAGAACTATAAGTAATGAATATAAGAACAAAGTTTATCTGTTTCTCCATGTTCTTCTTGGTGGTGATGTTTTTACAGACTTTTCTATTTTGTTGCACATTTACACACTGGGTCCTTTTAAACAATTTCATTGATAAAGGACTTTACAGAACCATTCATCACATCTATGAAACATTTATGTTGACAATCTGATTTTATCTCCTGCTCAAATTTTTAACCATTTTATTACTGAATAGATTCTTCCATTCAGTTATAAAAGTACACATTGGAATGGTTTATTACTCATTTTGAGGGGTGTTTTGATAATACAGATGCAAAAGACACATGATTCATATTTACTGATCTGAAAAGAATGCTCAGATAATATGATATATGAACATTTCCTTCCAATGAGTTAGAATCTTTCTGCATTTGTATTATCTGTTCATTTGTCTGCCGTCTGTTTTATTTACTAAATATCCCTCAAAATGAATAATAGACCATTCCAATGTATACTTTTATAACTGAATGGCAGAATCCATTTAGTAAAGCAAGGGATAACATAAGTTTGGAGTTTGTTGAATCAGACCAGCTGACTTCAATTTAGAAACATATGCTGATAAAATTAACATAGTGCAAGTTTCTGGACTGATGGAAATTATCATAGTGCAGATGTCTGGAAATATTTGAGATGCCATACATGTATACAAACCACATATAAAGAACTATCTGTTCATGTTTCAACAATCAAAATCATATCCCTGAACCATTTTAAATCAGACAGAAATTTGTTTTAGTCAGAATTTAATTCTCAAGATTAGTTACAATGTGTTAATATAAGTGATGGATGTTGGTTAAACATATTTTCACAGAATAAGTTTGCATAATCATTCCAACACTTCTGTGCCTATCTGTCAAAATCTGGCTACAGATTTGTAAGACTAACATGTTAGTTCATGGACTGGCTTAAATATTAGTCAAAATACAGTGCACAATATACTGATAATTCATCAGATGCTTACTAATTACTGAAAAAAATGAAATATTGGTTTAAGTTTTGAGTAGAATTTCTGGAAATTCTTATTCAAATAAACAGAATTTTGCCAAAATTCTATGCAATTATGCAAAGATGAAATAGTGAAATATTTTGGAAATGGCTTGGGAGATTGAGATAGGCGAATAACTGAAATTAACTGTACTATCAATGTCAATGTCATGAAAAATTAAGAGAAAGAACCATCCATCTTTCCATCATATTACAACAAATATATGTTGTTCATAGAATCAGGGCCAACACCAGGAAGACACCTCCCATTAACAGCAAAAATTTATAAGAATAGCTGAGAATCGTGTAATAAAGTGTAAACAAATCAATTTCATTGACATGGGAGGCATTGTAAGGCTTGAATGATATCAAACATACCTACAGTAATGCCCTAAATAATCGACTCCTTAACCACAGCAGAATTATGGGTAACTTTTCAGGATTTAGTCAGAAATATGGCTTGTTGCCATTCATCGGAAAGCTCTCACAGAGCTTTCCGATGAATGGCAACAAGCCATATTTCCGACTAAATCCTGAAAAGTTACCCATAATTCTGAGGCGGTTAAGGAGTCGATTATTTAGGGCATTACTGTAACTACAGCAACCTCAAATTATAGACTCAATTACTGATGAAAAGACCAATTTACTAGAAGGCCAAATTAAATTAATGTTCCGTTTCTCAGACATCTACCCGCTCATAAAAATATGGCACGCAGCTGGGTGCTAGTTATAGTCCATTCAGAAAAAATGGTAAGCTCCAATCCAGAGGTCACCCCGAGGATCCATTATGAAGTTTGGTGTTGATTGGATGAGGGAAAATTTTTAATAGACAATTACATGGAAGACGGATACCAACCCATGGCAATAGATGAAACTTGACTTAGTCAAGTTGAGCTAAAAATCTGCCTGCCTGCCTATTTTGAAAAAAAAGTTGTCTGAGAAACAGATTATCAATTTTGTGTGGCCTAATTTGTAACAGACGACTGTGCTAACATTTAATTAAATCAAAATAATGTTAGGTTTCAATTTCTAACTGACAAGGATATGAGTATATGAAATAAACAAGGGATAATTTTTCACAATCACCAGAGAAATAATTTGGAGAGGGGTTTAATAATGCTGATGTAACTTTAGTAGAGAATAAATATGTTTAAACAGATTTTTACAGTCCTAGATATAGTGTCTGACATTTGCAGAATGAGGCCCCCAGAGGGTGAATTTAGTGATGCTACCCTGCATTATGTGGGCTAGCATCAACAAATTCAACCTCTGGGGAGCTCATTCTGCTTAGGCCTCATCTTCTGGGAAGTATCTATAGTTTCAAATTAAAATTTTATTTATTTACGTTTTCCCTTCTGTTCAGTTCTATCTCCCCTAATTTGCAGAAGATAAAATACATAATCGAGGTGACTTTAATGGGTGAATATCACCAACTTCAACTGGGGAACTTCAATCTGATCCTAGGTCTCCCATTGCAGTTGAGGCCAAAGCAGAATGCTGTTCCCAGATGGTGAATTTGGTGGTGCTAGTCTGCTGTGCAGGATAGCTTCACTAAATTCACCCTCTGGGGACCTCATTCTACAAATGTCAGACACTATATGTGACCCGCCATATCAAATCCAGTCGGAAGTCGGGATTTGTTTACCCTGTGCCAATGCATTCTCTTATATATGTGAGTCGACCATAGGTCGCCTCGCATATATAAGAGAATACATTGGCCTAACAATTTTTTACAATTTTAAAAATTTGTTCTTGTATTCTTTAACAATTTTATAATTTCACCCATACAGAGCCCCAGACAAACATGAGCAGACGACACTCTTCTATGTGCTTCTATATATGTGTGGGGCTCCCTGCAGGGTAATGGATGTTTTTTTATTTTATGTCCTAAAAATTGTAAGAACATTTATTTAAAAAACATGATAAAAAATTGTTAAGCCAATGCATTCTCTTATATATGCGAGGCGACCTATGGTCGACTCGCATATATAAGAGAATGCATTGGCACAGGGTAAAAAAATCCTGACTTCCGACTGGATTTGATATGGCGGGTCACATATCCAGACGTGGCCATGATGACTTGTATTATTAAATCAGTACCATTTATTAGTTGAGCACTGCTAGCAGATCATCAGATGGTAATTAAAGACATATGTGACCCGCCATATCAAATCCAGTCGGAAGTAGGGATTTTTTTACTCTGTGCCAATGCATTCTTTTATATATGCGAGTCGACCATAGGTCGCCTCGCATATATAAGAGAATGCATTGGCCTAACAATTTTTATCATGTTTTTTAAATAAATGTTTGTGACAATTTTTAGGACATAAAATAAAAAACATCCATTACCCTGCAGGGAGCCCCACACATATATAGAAGCATATAGAAGAGTGTCGTCTGCTCATGTTTGTCTGGGGCTCTGAATGGGTGAAATTATAAAATTGTTAAAGAATACAAGAAAAAATTATTAAAATTGTAAAAAATTGTTAGGCCAATGCATTCTCTTATATATGCGAGGCGACCTATGGTCGACTCGCATATATAAGAGAATGCATTGGCACAGGGTAAAAAAATCCCGACTTCCGACTGGATTTGATATGGCGGGTCACATATTATGTACTTGTTCGGATGTGTAAAACTGATAATTTAGTATTCAGGTGCTATGCCAACTGGGGGAATGTAGCATTCTACTAACATCATCGAAAATTTCAAGCAAATTGACCATATCACTCCATAGAAAACATTGTCTGAACTACGCTAAATTGTAAATATTTACTACTCGGTTTGGGATGCTTCTATCGCCGATAAACTAACGAAAATGATTTCACCATCGGCAGTCACTGCGTTTAATTAATATATAAGAATGATGGTGTGTGTTGTCAATTTAAATATAATATTTGTAAAAATAACTACTTTGAACAAGATTATTCTCCTTTTCTATTTGATCACCTACCGGGTGTTTCACATCACTTTAATCCATGATTGAGAGATCAGCCAATTGAGCAGTCACACACAATGGTTTGTGAAACTTCAAATGGAAATAATTACCAGGTGTTGTTTGTCATGATATTCCATGAATAGCATGGGACCGACACTCAAAAAGTTAAGCGGCTGTTAATGATTGATTCTCATGCACTACTTGACAAATACTGGTAACTAGTCACAATGCTTATTTATCCCACTTGATGATATTTGTTGAAAATGTTTTGTAACCTCATATAGTTCAGAGCGTATGAATTTAATAATAATGACGTCAGAATAATCATGAAAACATGGAAAAAAATATAAAAAATTAATAATCGCACCGGCATGATTAGTCGGCACCTCAGAATACTGTTTGGTGTTTAATCAAAATTCTGCATTGCTTAGGCAGTTCACATGGAGATTAATCTATTCGATATTTAATATGAATCCAAAATAGCGCCTTAAATTTCCAATCATGAAAAACTGAGTTTTTGTGAATGTAGAAAAACAACCGATGGGAGCACCACATTCAACTGGAAAGGGATGACATAATAAATTAAAGATCTATATGGCTGTCACTTGGCTTCAGAGAATAAGGTCAACAAAGAACAAAGGACTCCCTTAACACCACAGGGGCACACCACAGGGGCAAATCTACTGGTAAACATCAAACTCCACACTCCATACAAAACAACAAGGATTTCAATCAACCCATCATCTCCAGTGAAACCAGTTATCACAACAAACATGCTCGATAAAAATATTGGGGATTTCTTCATAGGCCATAGAACATATAGACCTGAAGCAGATATAAATACCAAGAAACAAAATCTGTTGATGATTTGCATTAGGCATTTTATTTTTTATTACTTGGTTTGCGGAATGCCCTACCCAAAAAAAAGTTGTTTGTGAAAACAAAACAAATTTTATTTCCGCCAATGGGAATATTAATCCAGACATAATTTTTTTTTTTAAAAGGAATAAGTTTGCATAAAATATACATCAATTTAACAGCAGGCCTCCTGGCAATCATTATGGTATTGAATGTCAACGACAACAAGCCAGACTTTAATATTGGCAATATTTTTTCATCTATTAATATTCTTGCTTTAAAGACATATCCAAATAAAAAAAAATATATTTGCCTATGCAAGTGGACAAGGGCAAAACATAGCTATAGGTGATATGGTGGCTTGTTTTAGATGTAGAGATTATTATACAGCAAGTATTTTATTTCTCCCAACCCTTTGACAATTTAAATTAAAAAAAAAATTATACAGATTTTATTTTTATTTTTTTTCCTCCCACCTCCCGTACTTATTAGCCAAAACAATCCGTAAACCAGGTAATACAAAATAAAATGTCAAATACTCACACGTAAATATTATAAAATAAGATAAAAAACGATAGGTTCTTCCATATCTCCACTTTTACACAAAACATAAACCACACGTATATCCATGAGAGTAGAGTAAGAATAATGTGCAGATAGTAATTAGGTAAGTAATCTCAGCTTATATTTTCATTGTAATCAGCCAAATTGCATGATTTTCCTGGTTAGCAAGGTCACAAGATTGTCCGACAATGAAAATATATTGTTGACTGAGTTGTGGGTTGAGCACAGACCAGTAAACAATGGTACCAGTGGATGTTACTCAAAATAGTTTTTGAACAGTTAGTCTAGTTTAAAAGCTATAGTTAGCTGTATACGTTCTATGGCCTGTCGTGGATTCATCCCGATTCCTCGTCTTCAACGACATTTCATACATTATCTTCACTGACAAAGCATACTGAAAGACATGAGGTGGTATGTAGATTGATCATCTCTATCGTACAGGCCTCAAAATATGGTGCTGGACATTTGCAGAATGAGGCCCCCAGAGGGTGAATTTAGTGATGCTACTCCGCATAGTGGGCTTTGAAGTTTAAAGTTTCTTTCTTTAGAAACTTCTATAGAAAGTCGCTTTTTATTTGTTAATTTAGTTTCTCTATATCCCAAAATTGGCAGATGACACAATGCATAATCAAGGTGCCCAATGGGATCACATAACCATCTTTTCCATCTGGGAACTTAAATCTGTGGCTATGTCTCTCATAGCAGATGAGGCCATGCAGGATGAGATCCCCCTGAGGGTGAATTTAGTGATGCTAGCCCAATGTGCGAGGTAGTGACACTAAATTCACCCTCTGGGGACCTCATTCTTCAAATGACCAGCACAATATTTGAGGCCTGCTATCATACGTATCATCCTCTAACATGCTTATCACAAATTCTACTCCAGAATCAAAGTGAAAGACTATCATTTAGGTAGTCAAGTGACTTGGGACCGACATCCTTAACAGTAGCAAGGCTCAAAATAAAAAAATAAAAATTTACCAAATGGATGGTGTTGGTCATTTCAAAATGGTGCCTGTCAAATGTTCAGATATACTGCATGAGACATTATTTAAATTCCAATCAACTTATTATTCGTCAATGATGCGCACATTTTAGTGAGCGTCCAATCGCCACCTGGGAAAAACCCATGTTATTTTTGTTTTCAAAATTAAAAAACTTTTACGTTGATTGATAAATACACATGAAATTCACAAAGGACATGTCCTATTTGGCCAGTAGTGGCTCCTTGGACGTACCCAAACAGATACAGATTGGATAAAAATTTGCATTGGACAAATGTCCGACAGATACAGAAGTGCACTGGACATACGCTATTTTTCGTCGGACAATGATCATGACCAACAAGCCTTGAAATAGTGTGCCTGTCATTTGCAGAATGAGGTCCCCAGAGGGTGAATTTAGTGATGCTATCCCGCATAGCGGGCTAGCATCACCAAATTCACCCACTGGGGACCTCATTCTGCTTACACCTCAGCAGAATGAGGTTCCCAGAGGGTGAATTTGGTGATGCTGGCCCGCTATGCGGGGTAGCATAACTAAATTCACCCTCTGGGAACCTCATTCTGCAAATGACAGACACACTATTTCAATGATCATGACCAACCACTTATTTTGAGCCTTGAAAAGTAACCCTGAGCACTCTGGATTCCCACTTAATTGTAGGAATGGTCAGTTAACCCTTCCATGACAGGAGCTTCCTGAAATTTAGCAAATACCCTGTGCCAATGCATTCTCTTATATATGCGAGTCTCACCATAGGGAGCCTCACATATTGAAGAATATAGGAATAGATCTGGATAGTTGCTTTCTTAGCGTCGCATAATAACGTTGAACTTTTTCTTGCTCAAGGCTATTTAGATCACTTTGTCCAGTGAATGGCATTTGATGGAATCAATCACTACTATAACTGGAGTAGACTCATCATATTTGATGACAGAGTTTCATCATATTAGTTATATCTACTATCTAATCATGAATTCACTGGAGTGACGATGTCTCGTTCGATGAAACCATTCTCTCTTGGAACTTTGTTGTTGATGGTATGTTTGTGCCGCTGGTAACACCCGAGACACACTCTAACTGGCTCTGATAATTGCTGTTGTGGTATTGGTATGTAATAGTTAGCACAGGGGTTACAGAATACCCGGCCACAGCTCCTGCAAAGAGAAAACAATTTTGATTGAAATAAAAAACAGGTCTTGAGGATTTGATAAAATTGATAAAATTGCTGGTCAGAAATCTGAAAACTTTTTCTGTAATATTGAAGGATAAATCTTAGAATGAAAGTACTATCACAAATTTACACTAATTATTGCTATGTTTATCAATTTTATGTTGTAAGGCCAATATAAGAAAACAGCAATATTATCACCCCTCTCGATTCTAGATCTTGGTCTCTGCCTCAAATATTTGTATTGTTATTTACTATTTGATTCCAGATAACAAACGGACAAACCTGTTCACATACAAAAATAACCACCATTCACCTGGAATGTACAATGTAAAAATCGCTTGTACATTATGATGACCCGATATGCAAACCATTCCCCAACTGAGCAACTAGTGTGTCTTTGCTGTACACAGAACGTAGAAAAATTAAAACAAACTATCTGTGTTCTCAGGCAAATAGATCTCAATTTTGTTATGAGAGAGGGAGGCTATGAATTTTTATTTGTTTTCAAAAACTGGAAAATATACTCCATACTCGTTGTTCAAAAATCCAATATTTATGATAGAAAATGTTGGAAAAATTGTCTGACGAGGCATTTAAAAGAAAATTTCAGTGATGAGGGAGGTGCCTGACAACACGGAAGTTTTACTTATTTGGCCTTGTACTGACCTACAATGATGTCACTGCTTGACTGAGCCACTGGGACCTCTGTTGGAGGTACCAAACACTTGTACTGACCTACAGTGATGTCTCCGTCTAGCTAACCAGAATAAGTTTTCACAGCCAGCACAGTGGGTCACAGCATGATCTGGAATCCACAGGGTCATCTTAGATTCTCTATCGTCAACCTGTTCCCAACTCACATCTGAACCATTTCCTAAGGAATGTATGTCAGTGGCTTCAGGGGAATCTGGTAATGACATCTGAAACATTTACATAACATATTAGTTAACTGAATCAATCCATGGAATAGATATCTGTTTGCCCTCAATTGCATACCCTGCTGCATGTGGCTTTAACCCTTTGAGTGCCAGGTCCGATTTTTGTATCAACCCATATACCCTGTGCCAATGCATTCTCTTATATATGCGAGTCGACCATAGGTATTTACAGACCGTAAATAAGGGCCGATGAGATCGGCCCCTGGCACTGAAAGGGTTAATACAGACATATTCTTCTTAGCATAAAAATTATTTATAATCTTTCAGTAAAATGTAGACTCCACAAATAATCCTCTAGTATCTTTGGAGTCGAGGACAGTCCGACATAGATAATCCTCTAGTATCTTTGGAGTCGAGGACAGTCCGACATAGATTTGTTGTATACTGTGAATGGCTTTGATTTTGTCAGTATAAATTTTTCATAGTTTCTCAACAACAATAAAAAACATTTCGTGGGGATGTGAATTTTTGGATAGGAGATAACATTAATCCACCTCAAAAGATCCATTAACATTAAATTCATTGAGCCTTAGGCATTTTATTTTTTATTACTTGGTTTACGGATTTCTTTGGCTCAAAGGCAGGAGAGGTGGAACGAAATTAGAAAAAAATAAAAACTATATTATTTTTTTTTAAATTTAAAATGTGAAAAAATAGTGTTCGGGAGAAATAAAATATTTGCTGTATAATAATCTCCTCATCTAAAACAAGCACGGACAAATATATTTTTTTATTTGGATGTTTCTTTAAAGCATGATATGGATAAATGAAAACATATCACCAATATCAGCGTCCGCCATGTTGGCATTGACATTCAATACCATAAACATCACCGGGAGGCTTCGCTGTTGTTGTACATTTTACGTGAACTTATCCTTTTTTCTAACTTTTGTTATATGTCTGGATTAATATTCCCATTGGCGCAGATTGGTGGAAATAATAAAAAACTGTAAACTAAAATTTTATTTTTATTGACAAACAGCTTTTTTTTGTGCAGGGAAATGCATAAACCAAGTAATAAAAAATAAAATGCCTTATTGAACATAAAATTTACCGGGCCTAATATAGGATCGAGGACGGTCCGATATGGATTGGTTGTATACTATATAGTACTCATTATTTCATCTTTGGGGTCGAGGACGGTCCCACATGGATTAGTTGTATACCGTACAACCCGTACAATACCCGGTTCAAAGCCCATGTCCGTGTTTAGGCCCACCCATATATTTTGACCAAATTCCATGCACAGGGGTATATTCGTGTTTAAGCCCACCCCAAATTTTGTCAATTTCAGCAGTGGTAAGTAAGTATTTGCTAATGATACTCCCCAAATAAATAATTCCAATATAACGGGAAGTATATTCGCAAACGATCGGTGACGGCGAGAATGCCACGAAAAATGGAAAGTTATACTTCGTAGGTAAGTGATAATATTGAATGAAATAAAATAAAGTGAATTTTAAATTCTCATTTGTTTATTCAATTATACTTCCCGGGGGAAACCAAACGTTAACAGACATAAAATACAAAAGAACCCACTCGCAAACAACGTATATCTTTAAAAGCCATGTGCGTGCAATACTTTAATCAAGGCGCACCTGTTCAACTCCAGTACTGTAAAAACATATTTTTTGTGTTCAGTGACAACGTAGGTCAAACACAAAGAACTGGCTTCTTGGTTATGTAAACACAAAGTGGGTATAATAATGGAGCAGAAGGGGGAAACTTGTCATTCAACAACAATGTCTTCCAAACTACGTCAACGTTATTCACTCAAAACCAAAATAAACATTAACATTTTTAAACTGCATTTTGTTCACGTTTTACAGTATAAACAGTTCAGGAGCGATAACTCTAAATATTCAAACACATGCTTTTTCATTCTGAACTCCTCGACCTGTGACCTCTGGGCGCCAAGGGTGAAGGAATCTGACGAGGTTTGCCGAATGGTGCTTTTTTTATACGTTTTAGCAGAAATACAACGGCATTTTGTCAGTAATGTTAAATAATTACACTCACTGGCTTTTGTTAAACATGCAATTAGTCGCTATTGTAACATCCTCTATGTGGACAATGGATCACGAATAAAGCACCGGGTTTATTGTTTTCCTAATTGGATTAAATCTGAACATTGATATAAACTAAAGACTATTATAGACTATAAGATAAGGGAATTACCCATAACCCACAATGCCGCTTACATAATAGTGTCATTTTGACATGGGAATTTTGGGCAATAAAACTACAAGACTTAAAGTGTTATTATAATATTTTAATATTCACATTTAATTGAAAAATTACTTTCTCAAAGTAACTTATACTTACCTTTACTTAATCTGGAAGGCGGGTATATTTCCCAAATAATCGGCGTTAGATCGGCTTTCATAAGTTTTACTGTCCCGATTTCTTAGGATTTTTGGTTTGCAAAGGGCCATATCCGAGTTTAAGCCCACTTGGATTTTTGAGCTCAAATAAAACAAAGGCCCCCTGGGCCTAAACGCGGGTCAGTACGGTACTATAGTACTCACTATTTCATCTTTGGGGTCGAGGACGGTCCGACATGGATTAGTTGTATACTATATTACCCACTATTACATCTTTGGGGTCGAGGACGGTCCGATATGGATTAGTTGTACACTATAGTACTCACTATTTCATCTTTGGGGCCGAGGACGGTCCGATATGGATTAGTTGTATATTATAGTACTCACTATTTCATCTTTGGGGTCGAGGACGGTCCAATATGGATTAGTTGTATATTACAGTACTCACTATTTCATCTTTGGGGTCGAGGACGGTCCGATATGGATTAGTTGTATACTATAGTACTCACTATTTCATCTTTGGGGTCGAGGACGGTCCGATATGGATTAGTTGTATATTATAGTACTCACTATTTCATCTTTGGGGTCGAGGACGGTCCGACATGGATTAGTTGTATACTGTAGTAACACTGTTTTTGTGGCTTTGAGGTGAGCTTCGAGTAACTCGATCCTCTTCTGGTATTCTAACTCGACTTGCTGCATCCTCTGGATGACAGGGTTGTTAAACGTTGTCAGTCCGTCCGGATCCAAATATCGACTAATACTGCTCAGCTGTCTCTGCGGTTGACTGTCATTACTCTGCAGAAAACAAACGCAATCACATAACATTTTCAGTCCTTCCCACAAGGAAAACACAGCGAGAGCACTTATTAGCCCTCGCAATTCAGAAGACGTGTAAAATTGCGCCTGTAATATAATCGGGTGGGTTTTTCTCAAACAAAATTTCATTGTGGGATAGACCTATATGTATGTCCAGTTACACTTTCACATGCCCATAATTTAACTGAGATGGGAAAGGTTCTAAAAATACCTTCAAATAGTTCAATATTGAATCAACGATGACAGTGACCACAGACCTTTTGACAAGAGAGACGAGTGGGAATTTTAGCACCCCTGAATTAAAAATTGCAAGTGCATACGGGTGCGAGAACAATCACTCCAGTCTCCTGGGAAGGACTGAATTTTGGAACAAGAATATGAAAATCATGGAAACAGAAACATATATAACTAGTTGAGTCAAAACTTGAACATCATGAAAAAGGAAAATATTCTCAGAATAAAGGAGGAAAGTTAATTCAACAACTTCCAGCAGATCTGAAGATTTAAGATGGCTGTGCCTAGCCAAGGTTAAAATCTCAGTAAAACATTGTAAACTGAAGATAAACTACAAAGCTATGAAGCTGTAAGGCCAATATCAAAAAGTTACTTGATTTACATCCCCTCCCAACCCTATTTTTAGTCACAAATATTTTTATTTGGATATCTTTTATGTTAACTTTGTTCTCATGCCTCAACCGTCAAATTACATTTCAATGACCCATTAATCTACTTTGATCAAATTGGACAATCTAAATCAGCTTGTATTATATAAGATAGGATACTGCTTCCATATCTAGAACAGTCCATGACCATTCATGTTAGGAAGAATAAAATATAAAAACTAAAATTCACCCTCCCGCCCCATTTTTCTAAAAAAGTTGGATGTAAATCTAGCAATTTATTTATATTGACCTAAGAGAATGTCAAAATAAAAAAATTGATATTTTAAGCCTACCTACCGACTATTTATTTCTGACTTGTAATCCCATCCAGGCATTCAATATTCTATGGCCTTATGGGAATCAAATCTATATATACTTTGGGCTTTAATCATTCTATCCCTAACATGTGTATACTTACCTTCCCATCAGTCCCTGGAGTAGGAGGACAAGTGGAATTCGGAGTTCTGGAATTAGGTGTTGAAAACATTGGAGGAGAACTTGATGAATTTCCATTAGTAACACAACTGAGTCTTAGTGGATGTGATGATGATTGAGCTAAAAATTGTTTAAGTTTTAATTCCACGCATTCATTAATATGTTCGTTAATTCTGGAGCTACTAATATCACTGGTACTTGTACTAATAGTTGAACATTTGTTTAAAGCTTTTAATTTTTTAGCGATATTTTCTGAATTATGAGGATCCCATGTTTCATCGTCGTCCGATGCTATTCCGTTACAGTAACCATTTGGCACATGTGAAGTCTCTAATGATGTTCCGGAAAGCTTCAGCGACAGTTGTGTATCTTCAATTATCGTATCAGTAGAACTGTTGACAGATGGAAAACTAGCGGCTTCAGAAACACCATTAACTAGAGTTTTCACACTATCGGATTCTTTAACATCATGACAGCCATTACCGTTAACCATTACATCACCATCCGTCCGCACGTCAGAAGGCTTCAATGACACTTCTGTCCTTTGTACACTATTCTCTGAATTTCCTAAAACATCACAAGAAACATTCTCCGTTAATAGTTTTACAGTTGACAATTCAGAATTTTCACCATTTTCCAAACCTTCATTGTGCGTATTTGTTCCTTCCGTCGTCAGTTCCTTAAGAAACATCGAGGCATGTTCATGCATCTCCAGGTTAATGTTTGGATCGCTCATCCTGCGATTTGGACTCTGAGTAATCGAATCCTTCGATTCCTGCAGTGAAGCCAAATTCTCACAAGACTTAGCTTTTATTAAGTTTGAAACATCAACGTTCCCTGGGTCGTCAGCAGGTGTGGGCGCATCCTCCAAATCTGCGGACAATGAGTTCTTCGACATATACACTGATGTCCACAGTGTTACGCTATGAAGTCCGTAAGATGGATATATTACTGTTTGGTCACCAGGGCAGTAAAGAAGATTATGGAATCTGGTATCAACTCGTAACATGGACCAGACCGAGGCCGTCTTGGCGGCGAGTCCTTGTTGTAAGCGCTCCTGAGCAGTGTTGTATAGGAATGATCCAAATAAACAAGAGTAAGTATGCTGAACTAATTTAACCTGCAATATAGATCAAAATTCTTCAATAAAGTCTTTGCAATCAAGTCTGAGTTTAGTGTGTCTGTATTTCGCAGAATGAGGTCCCCAGAGGGTGAATTTAGTGATGCTATCCCGCATAGCGGGCTAGCATCACCAAATTCACCCTCTGGGGACCTCATTCTGCATGGCCTCATCTGCTATGGCAGACATAAACTCAGATTGAAGTTCCCAAATGGTGAATATTGAGATGTACACCCATTGGGAACCTCGATTATACAATGTATCGTCTGCCAATTTGGGGATACATGTATAGAGAAACTAAACTAAAAAAGAAATGTCACAGACACAGATTCTTGAATTATGAGATTTCACATGTTGAAACAATTGTTATGTAAACATTTATTTTACAGCGTAAGTTATTTTGTCCACAAACAGTTGGAATATTTTGCACATTTAGCTACTGCGAAAGCCTTGTCACTTTAAGACCAGCTTTGAAATTTACCCTATTTATTTCAGCTCATTATTTACAACGACAACAGTAGTAAGTCAACATTGAATCATGTTCTATATTAAAACATTTGGATACCAAAGTGCTATACTATCGTACCAACATTATCGGTTCACATTCCCACTAAAGCGAAATAATTTGTTTACAACTCCGCCTTCCAAACAAACCTTGTATGTTCATAAACAACTGAGCATCAAATTTTTTATTTCACAAATTGAAACAGCTGGCGTCCTTACCATCAATGATTGGTAAATATAATGCAGTGTGCTATACCATTGATTTGTAGAAGGCAAATTTGACAACAATCCTTGATTAAGCAACCAAGGAATCAGTTAACTTGTACATAGACCCTAATTTTGCGAAATAAAAAAAAACAATTGAATTTAAAAAAATTTTTATTGGATGTAAATAGATTCATCCCACAGGGTTAGAGTGTAAGACAACTGGAATGCATTTTTAGCTACCTATTTAGAAAAATATAATTATTTACAAGAAGCCGATACAATAAATGTAGTATTAACATATCCCAACATGTGAGTGACAATTTTTTGAGGCACAATAACCACATATAGATGTAGACCAAAAGTGCAAAGACATCAATCGAGTGTTTGTTCCAAAAGAAACAAAAACTAGAGGTGTGACTGTCCCAATGGGACTACAGATACCCCCCTGTTTTTAAAATACTAAGATGTTTCACATGTCAATAAACATTTAGTTAAAATAATAAAATAACAGTTCCCATCGCAGGTGTACAACCATAACCCTATATAAATCTTAAACCTATTGACCGAAAAATGTAGGAATAAAACCTTGGACAAAATTATGTATGTTGCGAAAAAATTTCTAAGTCGAAAAAGGGGAATAACTCCACACAAAAAATGTCGGACAGACGTCATAATCGCAGGTGCACAGGTTCCCATGGTACTAAATATCAGTGCCAAGATTAAAAAACATTGACCGAAAAATGTAGGAATAAAAGCTCGGACAAAATTATGCATGTTGAAAAAAAAGTTTCTAAGTCGAAAAAGGTGGATAACTCCACCAAAAAATGTCGGACAGACGTCATAATCGCAGGTGCACAAGTTCCCATGGTACTAAATATCTGTGCCACGTTTTAAAAAAATTGACTAAAAAATGTAGGAATAAAAGCTCGGACAAAAGTATACATGTTGCGAAAATTTTCTAAGTCGAAAAAGGGGGGATAACTCCACCAAAAAAAGTCCGACAGACGTCATAATCGCAGGTGCACAGGTTCCCATGGTGGTTGATGTCTGTGCCAAGTTTCACGGAAATTGATAAAAAAAACGACTGAGAAAAACTCAGGACAAATTTGTGTCCACGGACGGACGACGGACGGACGACGGACAAGCTGACTCCAGTATACCCCCCCCCCTAACTTCGTTGCGGGGGGTATAAAAAAAGGGGAGGGAGGAAGGGTTTTCAAAATTAGCGACTGGCTTCACTGGTCAACTTATTTGAAAGAAAGGTAACACAACTGCTTTGCGCATCCCTTGCAGCAATAATATAGTTCCCATGATTCTTGTTCGGGGAATTATTCCAATTAATTCGCTAACTAAACAGCATTACTGACAAAATTCCTGTACTTTATAATTATGTTTAATTTCATCTGAGTACTTCGCAAAATCAGTGTATAGCTTACTTATCTGAAATGTTATGCCTTATGGTGTAGTGATCTATGCCAGTGAAAGATCTCGCTGCCAAACATGTTTGCATTTGTACACACTTTTGGTTTAAATTCACACATCTTGTTAACCTTTTGGGATAAAATACTTCACTCTTGACTCTCGTTTTAGTACAGAAAGTGTTGATGATTAAGACAACCCATTCTTACCAAGTAAGCTTCATTGAACTCAAAAGCACATGGAAACTGTCGGGTTAACTGCCAGATGCAGTCAAGCCATTGTAGAAACACCGGGCAACGTTCGTTCAGATCATCACAGTTTGTTGTGTTACCACATCTGTCACCAAACTTATGGCCGAACTCCAACCATTCCTTCTCTGTCAAAATCTGAAACCCCTAAAATAAAAATAAAAGACTCATGTTAAAGATGTCAGATTTGTCACCAAATAAGTAATTTTTCGTTTACGAGGCAAAAGAAAACGAAAAATACTTGCAATGACTATCTTTCATATCAAAATTGCATCACAAAAACTAAACAAGGGGTACGCATCTAAAATGCTTTTGTCGAGTTTTTTGGCAGTCGAACCAAATTCTGCCAATAAGGTGCACAACTCCGAGATATTATTGCAATAGACCCATATACCAAATATCAAATTGAATCCGTTAATATTTCATTGAGTTATCGCACTAACGGTGATAAAATTGTGATTAAAATAGACAAACTAAGACCCAAAACTCCGGAATTTTTTTTCGGACAAACCTGGTTTTCGAACTCGTCTGAGATATTGTTGCAATAGACTCATATACCAAATATTGTTTAAATCGGTTAATATTTCATTAAGTTATCGCGCTAACAGTGATAACATTGCTAAAAATAGACAAACTAAGACCCATAACTCTGCAAAAAAAAATTCGGACAAACCTGGTTTTCGAACTCGTCCGAGATATTGTTGCAGGAGACTCATACACCAAATATTGTTGAAATCGGTTAATATTTCATCGAGTTATCGCGCTAACGGTGATAAAATTGCTAAAAATAGACAAACTAAGACCCATAACTCCGCGAAACAAATTCGGACAAACCTGATTTTCGAACTCGTCCGAGATATTGTTGCAGGAGACTCATATACCAAATATTGTTGAAATCGGTTAATATTTCATCGAGTTATCGCGCTAACGGTGATAAAATTGCTAAAAATAGACAAACTAAGACCCATAACTCCGCGAAAAAAAATCGGACAAACTTGGTTTTCGAACTCGTCCGAGATATTGTTGCAGGAGACTCATATACCAAATATTGTTTAAATCGGTTAATATCTCATCGAGTTATTGCGCTAACGGTGATAAAATTGCTAAAAATAGACAAACTAAGACCCATAGTTCCGCGAAAAAAATTCGGACAAACCTGGTTTTCGAACTCGTCCGAGATATTGTTGCAGAAGACTCATATACCAAATATTGTTGAAATCGGTTAATATTTCATTGAGTTATCGCGCTAACGGTGATAAATTTGCTAAAAATAGACAAACTAAGACCCATAACTCCGGAAAAAAAATTCGGACAAACCTGGTTTTCGAAATCGTCTGAGATATTGTTGCAAGAGTCTCATATACCAAATATTGTTGAAATATTTGCGTGAGTTATCGCGCTATCGGTGAAAAACTTAACTAAAAACCATCTAAGATGGATAACTCTTGTAAAAAAGTTCGGACGTGACCCATTTTCTACAGGCAGTAAATAGTCATTGGGAGCAACTGCCATACCAAATTTTTTTTGAATCAGTTCACAAATGTCAAAGTTATAAGGCATTCTTTACGTCCGCCCGCCCGCCAACCGTCCCTCGCCAAACCATAAGTCGAGTTTTTGAAAAACTCGACTAAAAATCATCCATAAGTAATAAGCCAACAAGAGCATCACTAGGGATGGCCTGTGTTAATTCCAACAAAGGGCCATAACTCTGGTGAAAATTGGCAGGCGGAACCCAAGTTCGAACATCACCTGTATTTTGGGCTAGTTAACTCACATACCAAATTCACTTTCAATCAGTTCAGACTTACTTATGTTATCATACAGAAACGAAAAAAGCCAATGGACAGACTGAAGGTACAGACCAGTTAACATAATAATATGTCATGTTTATTAAAAATGGGCGTATAAAAAGCTCATAATTGAGAACGCTCATTGGAATTTTCGCTTGGCTGACAGAAATTCAAAATGAGCTAAAACGACTTCTTTAGAAAATTGACATCTGGCCATCAAAACTTTCTATTAATGGGCACATGGGCACCTGATTATTTTCTGGTATAGAAAACATACAGATGGTGGTTATATGGTGTCAAACAGAACAGAGAATTTATAACCCTTTCACATCCAAATGTACTCTCACATTTATTATTTTAGGTTTACAAAAAAGCAGTTCATTTAACTTAATTTCTAAACTACCTTACAAACGAATGAATTGGAAGTAAGTAACTGACCATCAGTGCAAGTATAGTTACAGGTAAACCCTGCCATGACTGGAGCTTCCTGAAATTTTGCAAAATAAACCCCGACGCCAATGCATTCTCTTATATATGCGAGTCTCCCATGGGAGCCTCACATATATAACAGAATACATTGGACTAACAATATTTGCATTGACCTTGTAAGCCAGTGCATTTCTTATATATGTGAGGCTCCCTGTGAGAGACTCAAATATATAAGAGAATGCACTGGCACAGGATCTTTAAAGCTGCAACAGCGCAGCTCCTGTCATGAAAGGGTTAACAAGCTTGATTATGTTTCTGTTTATATTTGTTTGCAATTTAATTGTCAATGTATCTAATGTAAACATTGTGTTTAGAGTAACATATAGGCTTGAATAATATATGTGCTTAACCCTTTCATGACAAGAGCAGTGCTGGTGCAGCATTAAAGATCATGTGCCAGTGCATTCTCTTATATATGTGAGTCTCCCTCGCATATATAAGAGAATGTACTGGCTTACAAGGTCAAGGTATTGTTAGGCCAATGCATTCTCTTATATGCAAGGCTCCCTATGGGCACTCGCATATATATGAGAATGCATTGGCACAGGGATTGGCGTAGGCCTCATAGGTCGTTGTGTAAGGAACATACTGTACTAAAATCTGTCCACAGTGTATCATCAGGTATGCATCGTTGCATTGAAACAGTCTTTAATTTACAAGAATTATGAAACAACTATTTTATCATAGAAAATTGCATTACCTAATTTTGTGGAGATCTCTTGCTCAACTGGAGAGTATAATACATGGCTTGGTGTTGACTATACCAAAATATTGGTCCCAGAGGAGTATTCCTCCTTGATGGCCACTATTTTGGCAAAGTCAATGACAAGACATGCAAAATTTATTATATATCATCGAACACTGGTGTCAATTTTCACATTTGTTACATTTTTATTTGCCGCAAATTGTGGAAATCGCCCTCAGATTTTACAATTTATGGCAATCTTTCATATCTTCATGTTTTCATGTGTTTATTTCTATAAATCGGTTGTTAACAAAAGACATTTTTGCAAAATTTGCTAAATTGTTTATCCTCGATGAAAACATTATTTAAATACATTTGATAGCTATGATTGGACACTTATAAGATCATTAAAATTTGTCAATAAGTTTAATAATATACCGATATTGCAACAAGTAACGTACAAGGTTGTTTCAGATTGGCTGTGTGTTCTGGTGTCTATCCGATTGCACAAAATGAGTCTGCAGGAATAAAAGTAGTAGGCAAGTAGCATTCTATCGGAAAAAAGTACAGCAGTGTGCAACCAATCAGAACACTAGAAATTCATGCGAGATATAATATAACATAGATAATATAATTTAGGCTTGAATAATATATGTGCTTAACCCTTTCATGATGAGAGCAGAGCTGGTGCAGCATTAAAGATTCTGTGCCAGCGCATTCTCTTATATATGCGAGGAGCCTCTATATACAAGAGAATGGCACTGGCTTACAAGGACAAGGTAAATATTGTTAGGCCAATGCATGGGCAACTCGCATATATAAGAGAATGCATTGGAACAGGGTTTTCGCAAAATTTCAGGAAGCTCCAGTCATGGAAGGGTTAAAATGCTTTCCTTTTATCATGAATTATCTTACCTCAATTGTCCTATAATAAGGATCTAATAAGAGCTGTGAGAGAGCACAGACTTGTGGTGTCCGATCCCAGCCATCAGAACAATGTACCAATACAGGTCGAGACTCTTTGTCAATAGCATTTATGACGATCCATGCTGTCCTCAATAGAGAAGATATGTTCTGTATCCACTTGGTGTTCTCTAACCCTGTCAGCCAACTGAAAGGAAGGAATTTATGAGCTAATTAAATTTAACTAAGGGTTTTGGTTAAAGGGGGACTGTACACTAAATCCAGCCTTTTATGGGGCCATCCCCATATTGTACTCAACAGAATATATGCAACAAATGAATGAACTTGAGCCAGGGATGAGTGCAAGAATACACTCATCTACTCTATGAATGACGTAAACAACATGGCAATTATAATGAAAATGAGTTTATGGCTTGAGCCTTTTAATCATTTTGGTTATAATTATTAATTATTTTATTGGATATTTTCTGTTGAGTATAGTAGGAGATGGCCCCATAAATTCTGGATTTGGGTATAGTCCGCCTTTAATGATTTTGCCTCGTTCTGAGCTGGATACCCAACAATGCATAAATGTAAGTTTCAATGACACTGTAACTGCTCAACTTGCAAAGGCGATAGTTAGCTTAGAACTCAGATAGTTTCTGGTTGTTGCTTTCAGGAATTTACTACGCCAGGAATGCACTCCATATTTGGAAACGGTTTATTACGTCATGTTGGGAATGCCGTGTCGTCATAGAAATGAAATATTATGGACACTTTTAGAGACGTAATTCCGATATAGGATTTTCGTCGGCTTTTCAAAGAGACTGTGATCCCCCCACCTCTCTTGTAGGCCAATATTTCCAACACTATGAAACTACATTTGAGCATCATGGTTAGGTTGGAATTTTCCAACTGATACCACAAACTTTACAACTGGTCAGAAATTTCCAACCTAACACTCCTATTATATAAAAGGTTAGAAAATCCAATTGATGGCTATTTCAGTCTAAAATTTTGACTATTGATGGCTATTTCAGTCTGTGAAATTAGAAAATGGGGTCCAAAAATGACATAATGTACACCAGATATTGGTTAGAAACCCAAACAATTGAATAATTTCAACTTGTTTTCTCGGAAATTTCCAACCACAGTTGATTCAGGCATGAAATTTTCAACTGTTGAAAAATTGGACCAAAGTCACCTGTCAACAAGTCCCTGCTTGCCTTCATGCGAGTTGTAATTTGCCAGTTATTTTGATGGATTCACGAAAAAGTACACAGTTGAAAACAATTGTGTCCATTTCGACTCCCAATTGCAACTGTGATGGGAACACAACTAATTATTTTAAGACCTAATGATTTATTATATGGCTATGACAAAGCAAGGGATGAATAACAGTGGGTAGTGTATAAGACACTGACCTGGCCTGGTCCGATCCTGTCGCACATAGCAACCTCAGCGCCATGAAGCTGTTTCTAATAGCATGGATGTTTGGAAGGTTCATGAACTGTATCTCACAAGATGTGTAGTATTCTGAAAAACAAACAAAATAAAAGCTCCTGAATTCTATTTATACTATATGCAGATTATTTAACACTTTCTATACTAAATACTCATTGACGAGTAGTTATACCTTAGGAAATGTTCAGATACTAAGTTCAACACAACAAACGACCACAATTGTTGAACTTATTATCAGTGCATTTCACGCCAATGACTAGCATTCCTTCTGCACTTTCTATTGTCTGCTGTCTGCTCATATTTCCTAGACCCTTCCAATGTATACTTTTATCCCACAGGGTTAGAGTGAATGACAACAACTGGAATGCGTTAAATAGCTACCTCTTTAGAAAAACATAATTATTTACAGGACGCCGATACAATAAATGTAGTAGTAACAAGGGAGGGAGGGTTTTCAAAATTAGCAACAGGCTTCGCCGATCAATTTATTGGAAAGAAAGTTAACACAACCGCTTCGTGCATCCCTTCCGGCAAAAAAAATAATTCCCACGTTTCTGCTCTGCGAATTATTCCAATTTGCCGACTGAATAGCATTACTGCCAAAATACCTGTACTTTAATATAATTATGTTTTAATTTCGTCTAAGTACTTCGCAACATCAGTGTTTAGCTTACTTATCTGAAATGTCATGTGTTATGGTGTAGTGATCTATGCCAGTGAAAGATCTTGGTTTAAATTCACGCATCTCGTTAACCCTTTACCCAACAAACCGGCCAAATAAAGCTGCAACAGCCTAAATTATCTTGGGTCTGTCTCAATAAAACCATACAAATATGGATATCATTGGAACCGGCTCATTGACCACATTGTGATGGTTACAGTTATGCCCTGTGCCAATGCATTCTCTTATATATGCGAGTCGACCGTAGGTCACCTCGCATATATAAGAGAATGCATTGGCCTAACACTTTTTACCATTTTTTCTTACATTCTTTAACAATTTTATAATTTTTAATGTGTTAAGCCAATGCATTCTCTTATATATGCGAGGCGACCTATGGTCGACTCGCATATATATGAGAATGCATTGGCACAGGGCCGTTCTGTTGGGTAAAGGGTTAACCCTTTGGGATAAAATACGACTATGTTTAATGATTGAGTGAGAGAATCCATTTAGTATAGAACGGGTTAATTCCCAAACTATATCTAGAAAATGTTTCTTAGTTTAGCACAAAAAATTTATATCTAAGATAAACTGTTAATTAATTAATTGAGGAGTTAATTACCTGGTCTTTCACATCCACCACCTTTAGCCCTATTAGCAAACGCCACACTGTATGAGCGACAATCAATGATCAGCAACTTCTTACCATCAACGGGAGCAGACACCTCACTCACAACATCTGAAGAAATATAAAGATCTCTAATATGGTAATTTAGAGACACATCTAATTATGATAATAAAAAAAATACAATTTAGAATCCTATTAGAATCAACGAGCACTACTGTTGAAGTTATGACCTGAACAGACCTGAACTTAACCTGAACAGACCATAAAAAGCACACAGCGGGCCTTATTTTTATGAGGAGGCAGGTGTCTGAGAAACAAAACATTAATTTTGTTTAGTCTAATATAGTATATAAAATTTGTTGTTAATTCATAAATTTACACTGTGCAAAACTCAAAAACTCAAAAATCAAACAGAATATTAGTTTTTGTCTTACCGTTTTGCTGAATTCCATTAATGGGGAGGTCACTGAGATCTTCCGACAGTGAGCGATATAATCTCTTGTTCTCTGTCCCAGGATTCTTAGCGCACGCCTCGAGAATAGCTTTTAGCAAAGCTTCATCAAAATCATTTCTGTAACCCCACCAACCGAGTTCCGGCTGACTACATCGTACTATCACAGCACCGTTATATTGACTCCTGAAAGAAGAACTTAAGAGTGATTTCCCAGCATTGAGCAGAAACCTGATATAACCCCTCATACCTCGCCCAGACAGCAAGAGAGATAGGTTGATGTTCATTTGTCCATTTGGTTAATTATTTAGTTAACCCTTCCATGACTGGAGCTTCCTCACATTATGCGAAACCCGTATGCCAATGCATTCTCTTATATATGCTAGAGGGAGCCTCACATTTATATGAGAATGCATTGGCCTGACAATATTTTTACCTTGATCTTATAAGCCAGTGCATTCTCGTATATATGCGAGGCTCCCTATGGGATACATGAATATATAAGAGAATGCAGTGGCACATGATCTTTAATGCTGCACCAGCACAGCTCCCGCCATGACAGGGTTAACAGTTACATAAATCCAAATATAATTAACATCTCCTTCACATTTTTTCTTGATCCTTTAACCTCTTCGCTGTTAAATGACGTTATGACATCGTGTACTGGGCTGTTGACGTTATTGTCTTTTCCAATGGAAAAATATAACGGGAATATCACAAGAACCATACAACTAATTCAGTCGAAAGGCTATATTCGTTCACAATCATGGAACATCATGCACTCTTTGAAACTTCCGAGATACAGTTATTCCAATGCAGGAATCTCTGAGTTCCAGTTTTGAATAATGGCATACTGCTAGTGTGCTTTAATATTTGTTTTTTAAATTGAGGAAGGAGTCGAAAATAAAAATATTTTTTTTTTTTTTTAAATAGTTATGTCCCCGACTCTGCCCATGATCTGGTGACCCTGTTTGAACAAATTTGAATTCCAGTCACACAAGGAACCTCCATACCAAATATAAGCTAAATAGGTCTCCCATAGTAGTTGAGGCCTAAGCAGAATGAGGTTCCAAGAGGATGAATTTGGTGATGCTAGCCTGCCGTGTGGGATAGTGTCACTAAATTCACCCTCTGGGGACGAAATTCTGCAAATGTGAGACACACTATTTCCAGGCATGCTCCTGCATTATGTTAGACTAAACTCACCTCCAAACTACTGACGGGAATCTTCTCACAGATCTAAAACTCGCTACATTCTTCAAGATTTCTTCACTAATTTGCTTTTGCTCATTCTTGATGACAACATAGGATGGGACAATATGTAACTTTGGATATGATGCACATAGTCTGAAAGAATAACAAAATATATATTTAATGTGTGATATTAATCAGTGTAGTTTATTTTAGAAAGAGCTTTGGTGATTTTCTGTAAATCAGTTTAACACAATCTGTCATAAATCTATGGAAAAATTTATACCAATTTGTAATGTTACTCTGGTCACCATTGCCATGAGTGATAAGATACACCCTTTTAAATAGTTTGTATGAATAAACAATATATGTCAGGCACCTCAAGAACAACAAAGCAAGATTTTGGCAAGTAAATTAACACATCTTATGAGGTGATAACATCGCAAACAAGCAGAAACTTGCTCTCATATAAAACTGAGCTGTTTTTTTTTATTTCAGCAGGGTAATTTCCCAGACACTTACTTAAAATCCTCATTGACGTGTGATATTTTCCAGGAACCTTTGAGGTCAAATTTCATCCGAAGCACTTCACAGCCAAATGTGTAATGAAGATCATCTACAAAATGGGAAAGTTATAATTAATTTAGACTTATTCCTAGAGAATGAAATAGGGCTGACGTGGGTGTACATACTCTATGAAAAGAGATGATAGCTCGTAATCTGGTTCTTGACAACTCATCGAAGCTAATGATAGGATAGGATATTTTTTGTACAATATACACATGAAAAGTACCAATACAAACAAAGACAATAGAATAGTCATGTATATTGTTATAACTGACTGTTTTGCTTTCACCCCCAAATGTGGTGACAAATAATAGGATGTAGATAGGCTGAATAAATAGGATAGTTTTTGGTAACTGGCTAAGTCCTAAGCAATGGAGAGGCCAGTTTCAAATTTGATGAGTGACAACAGAGGGTCAAGTGAGGGATTACAGATATGTAACTCCCAGCATCATATGATGTGTGTATGCCAGACTCAAATTTCTATAGAATCTTCTTCACATAGATTCTATTTCATTTTTAGTTTATGCCTCATCCATCTTCTGGGAAGTATCTATAGTCTCAAATTAACACTGTTTTAGATACTTCTGTTCAGTTTCTATATCCCCTAATTTGCTAATCAGACCTGACTGATGAACTTAATGTTCGGATCAAGTCAGAATGCTACCGTGGTTCAGCATGGGCAACTAGCTATTTTTTTTTAAATACACTTAATTTTAAGAATCAACTAACACAGTCATTAATGTTAACAATATTGCAATCTCTATTAACTCTGACACCTACCAGAAAGTGTGTATAATTCCGTAACTATTTAATCCAAAAATCCAATTGGAAAAACACATGTTGCAAATGGCCGAAGGAAGGAAAGTAGGAGGTCCTAAATATCACATGACAACACGTGCACGTCACATGTGACCGAAGCCATTGGAGTTTCCCCTAGTAAGGTTCGTAGAGCAAAGGTCACGCATGCGCAGGGCGTAGTTAAACTCGACCTAATTGTGGATAGTTCGGATATTCCACAGGGATTCACGACCGCGTGCAATGACATGTTGCGGTGACATGTTATGGTAGACATGTCAGTGTTTACGTTCTGTTATTTGTCGGATTTTAAGGATAGATGACACGTATGTGAGTGGGTGGTTTCACACTTGTATTAGTATTTAGTTGATGTCAGTTGGTCATAATTGTTACTTTTATAGGAATCATAGCCGCCCATAGCGTTTAGGGGCCAAGATGGAACTTAGATGGCGTAAGCCATGCCACTAAGTTCCAATGGATCTACTAATTTGCAGAAGATAAATTGCATAATTGAGGTGACTAATGGGTGAATATCACCAAATTCAACTGGGGAATTTCAATCTGATCCTTCGTCTCCCATAGGAGTTGTGGCCTAAGTAGAATAAGGTTCCCATGCCGTGCGGGATAGCATCACTAAATTCACCCTCCGGGGACCTCATTCTGATAATAACAAACACACTATTTCAAGGCTGGGTCACGGGTAAGTGAAATTAGGACCGGAGCTGCTGATCCTAAATGTCACTCAGAAATAAACAAATATTGTGCACGTATGTCTTTCAATTTTTTAACCCTTTACCCAACAAACCGGCCAAAACCGGCCAAATAAAGCTTCAACAGCCTAAAATATCTTCGGTCTGTCTCAATAAAATCATACAAATATGGATATCATTGGAACCGGCTCATTGACCACATTGTGATGGTTACAGTTATGCCCTGTGCCAATGCATTCTCTTATATATGCGAGCCGACCATAGGTCGCCTCGCATATATAAGAGAATGCATTGGCCTAAAAAAAATCTTTTTTTAACACTTTTTACCATTTTATCTTACATTCTTTAACAATTTTATAATTTTTAATGTGTTAAGCCAATGCATTCTCTTATATATGCGAGGCGACCTATGGTCGACTCGCATATATAAGAGAATGCATTGGCACAGGGCCCTTCTGTTGGGTAAAGGGTTAAATTGTGTGGTGTAAACTTTTATTATATATTTATCACTGTCTATCACCCTTCACTTTTTAAACAAAGTAACAAACCGTTTTGGCAGATGGAGAAAGACACTTGCTCTGCTGATACAGAATTCTTATCCACACACCAAGCATGGAATCCAAAAGCAAAGAATCCACTAGCTTCTTTTGGTGGCGCCAGCTTCGAAGACATTCTTTTGTACCATTCCAGAGCAATCTCATTTGTTGTGAAGGTACATCTGTAATTTACACATGTAAAATGATAAACCATTTCAATTGTAAAAATAGAAACAGAATTCTAAAATATGACCGCTACTATCTCATAATGATGCATATCAGTACATATCAGTTAATTTTTCAGGTGTCCTGGGAACATACTCATAACAATTCTGGTTCCTCTCCAAGCGAGCTGAACTAACAATTACGCAGACAGAGTAAAGTATAGACCACCATATCACTGGCCGAAATCCTGCCTGGTTGCCTCTGTCACTATACATTAAGACAATGTAGTCCACCCAAAAAGGATACCAATGTTATAATGGGGAAGAGACAGACTTGGCTACTGGTGTAGCCCATTTCAGAAGTGTGGGTCGCTATTTTGGAGTGAATGCAAGTGTATGTTTTATATCTCATGTCATATTACAATGGCTTTTTGAATCAATGGCCTTGTTTTGTATGTTAACAAAACTAATTTCAATCTCTTTATTTTTCAACAATTGTGATTTCTTATGATGATTTAAAATAATCAACTGAATCCCCATCATAGAATATAGAGAGTAATCAATTGGTTCCGATAATTATGTTAAATAATTCACGAGAGGCGAGAGACATCGGTAAGAAATGGAACTAATTGATTACTCTATTTATTACACTTCTGCATCAATTTGTTTCTCCAAATATGATTAAAACACACAGAATTAATGCATGAAATCCTGATGTGGAGAATGATCAACCATCGAAAATTCATTCTAGATCAAAAGCGAAGTAACGTCATTGATGTCACGGGAAATGACATAATTCACTAGTGACATTACCATTTTCAATTAACAGCGTTTTCAATGGAAATCATGCATAGGAGTGTAATAAAAATATATATTTCACATTAACCTTAGTCGTATTTTAATTATGCACAGTACTCTTTTTCATGCACGAATTTGAAACAAAAATTAGTATGACTCAATGATTTTAGTGAACAAAATGGAAAAGGTATCAAATGAGTTTTATTATTAATTATATTATATTAATTATATTATTAATCGATTATTAATCGATTTACATTTAAATTATGAAGGGACATTTCTAAAGTAAGCAGCCCATCGGTGGTCGTTGAGGTAAATTTACTTACTTCGAGCCATGTAAATGATGGCAATAACTATCAAAATGTTGGAGTTATTATTAGACCAAGTTTGGTAAAATTACTTAATGTCTTCACAATTAATTACTATTAGTAATTAAAAAGATATTTGCTGTAAATATATAGTGTGGTGGTTTCTAAATCTACACGCAGGAACGATATAGGAATCATGACTGCGTGCCATCATATACATGCATTCGAGTTAGGTAGCAATTTCAGAAAAAAACTAAACCTCATTTGGGGAATACTGATCAAAATAATTTTACTTACTGTACAACAGTAGCATCCTTGCAGTAGATGTTGATGTAGAATATATCCCGTGATTCGATGCTTTCAATCAATCCCAAAGGAATATTAACGAACGATTCCTTCAACTTGACAAACAGTCGATAGTTAGACAGCGCGATGACACCATCCGTTGTCCGACCGAGGAACTCGACTGCCTCACCACACAGCAGCGGGTATGGAACCACGAGGTTCTCGTCATCCACGACTAACTTCTCTTTTGGGAAGAAGTCAGTCTTATGGATGTACTCCATACTTGATGGCTCTTCGGGGCAGGCCTGAAATTAGGAATACAAAATGGGTCAGTTTTACTCATGTACTACATACTAGACAGCGCTTCATGGCAGCTCATGCAGATAACATTGCAAACGGTGTGTCATCCATGATTTCTGAATCTGATGCTGAATTAAAAACAAACATAATATCATTGATATATTCACGTGGCATGTATTGGGGACATCATGATGAAAGAAAGTAAGAAACGTAAGAATAGATATGAGACCTACATGTAATTGGATGTGGCATGCGGCTTGTTTACTTGGGAGTTCTCATCCTTTACGATTTCTGAAACTGATGAAGATGAAGGAAATGGATCTAACCTTTCAAAGCAGTTTGACTAAACATTATGGTCTCTTCAAATTCAAGCCTGCAAGTAGTGTGTCTGTCATTTGCAGAATGAGGTCCCCAGGAGGTGAATTTAGTGACGCTACCCTGCACATCGGTCTAGCATCACTAAATTCATCCTCTGGGGACCTCATTCTGCTTAGGCAATAGGCCTCATCTTCTGAGAGTATCTTCAGTCTCAAATTAAAAAAATTTAAGTTACTTTTTCCCCTTCTGTTCAGTTTCTATCGCCTAATTTGCAGAAGACAAAATGCATAATAGAGGAGACTAATGGGTGAAACATCATCAACTTCAATTGGGGAACTTCAATCTGATCATAGGTCTCCCATAGCAGTTGAGGACCAAGTAGAATGAGGTTCCCAGAGGGTTAATTTAGTGATGGTAGCCCACCGTGCAGAATACCATCACTAAATTCACCCTCAGTGAACCTCGTTCTGCAAATGACAGACACACTATTTGCAGGCTAGTTCAAATTACCTACTGATGGAGAGGATTGAGTATCTCCCTAAGCAGGGCACAGGTCACTGGTAAAATTTGGCCTCAATACCTTAACCCTTTACCCAACAGAACGGCCCTGTGCCAATGCATTCTCTTATATATGCGAGTCGACCATAGGTCGCCTCGCATATATAAGAGAATGTATTGGCTTAACACATATTAAAAATGATAAAATCTGTCTAAGAATGTAAGAAAAAATGGTAAAAAGTGTTAAAAAAAGATTTTTTTTAGGCCAATGCATTCTCTTATATATGCGAGGTGACCTATGGTCGACTCGCATATATAAGAGAATGCATTGGCACAGGGCATAACTGTAACCATCACGATGTGGTCAATGAACCGGTTCCAATGATATCCATATTTGTATGGTGTTCTTGAGACAGACCGAAGATATTTTAGACTGTTGAAGCTTTATTTGGGCGTTTTTGACCGTTTTGTTGGGTAAAGGGTTAAAGTACTAAGCATAAGACTTATACATGTACAAAAGTACTTTGGGTATTGAGGCCAAATGTTGTCAGGGACCTGTGAATCAGGGTGTATAATGATCGGCATGAGGCCCGCACTCTCTAATCAACTGAATGTTTTGATGCCGACAATGCAGACATTGCAGCAAATATTATGCTCGCAACACATGCATTGCTCTGACACCATTTGCATGGGTTTATAATAAGAACAGTGGAGGAAATAATATGATTAGTTTTTCTGGACGTAAACATTCACAATGGCTAATAATAGCGCAGTGTAGTAATACAATAGACATGGCATCAGTGTTTTCAAGGTAGGCCTATAATAAGAGTACAAGGAGAGATCACTCCTATGTGTGCCATGGCTCTTCATGGAAGTTAGAGGGGTAATGTCGCAGGAGCTATACACGACCTTCACCCATAATTGGCAGTCACGTTATATTCAAGTAATTAATGGATCTCTTTCGGGTGGTTTATAAAAGTAAAATACAACGAGAGGCCGATCACGATCGGCAGATGTTAACCCATCCCTTGGCGATAAAAATTTAATATGATCGGATAAATGAGAGTTTTGGTGTTGAATTATAGAGTATACTGTTATGTACTATTATAGACAAATGTACATAACACAAATTATTGGAATTTATGGGTCACTGGCATTTATATAAGAGAATCTGTAATGCTAAACCGCCACAGCCAGCAAGTCCGTGGGTTAAATGTGTAGGTGTGCCCTGGACATGGAATACTTGGGTAGTCCAATTTAAGTTTACAATAATAATGTGTCCTAGTATACAGATAAGCAACCTCACCACTGACCCATTAATATCAATTATATAGCACAGCTGTCAAAAAATCACAGGAATTGTTTATGTTGAACACTGACCTCTATTGAACCAATAACAATTATAATGATATCAGACCATCTGAAGATATAACTCTGCAGCACAGATGTCCAAGTCTACTGTTAATATCATGTGATGTTTATTGTTGAATCTTTATTTTAAATTAGATACCACAGGCTTCTTTATCAGATTATTTGCACATTGGCATAAGAGACATCAGAAAATAATATAGCTTTATCAATATAGCTAAGTAGTCCAAATGCAATTGGTGAATTGGATTTAATGTTGCTCCAAACAGATTTACCAGTACATAACACAAGATTTTGGACCGATTTAATCAAATTTGGTGTGGTGATTCGGGGTACCCTTGGCAGAGTTATAATGGTTATAATTGTTTTTAATTATTTTAAAAAATTAAAGGGACACATTGGAAATCTTTTTATCAACTTGTATCATAATCATCAATATCTAAATGAAAACAAATGACAATGTCAATGACATTTTTTTTATTATTATTATAAAAGTTAAAAATATTTTTTTTTTTAAATCAATTTTTTTTTCAATTTTTTTTCTCGAAAAAGGATCATAACTCCTTTAAAATAAATCGGATCAAACCCATATTCGAACTAGATCTGTATTTTGGGCTGTGAAACTCACATACCAAATTTGGTTCCAATCAGATAAAAAATGTTTGAGTTATGGCAGAATGTGTTAATTCTAAGTAGAAAAAGGGCCATAACTCTGTAACAAAAACTCGGATCAAACCCAAATTCGAACTCGATCTGTATTTTGGGCTGATATACCCATATACAAAATTTGCTTCTGATTGGATAGAAAATGTTTGAGTTATCGCATTACACGTGAAGTGTCTACGGACGGACAGACGGACGGACAGACGGACGGACGGACGGACGAACGACGAGTGGTCAATCCGGACAATGACACTATGTTTACCATACATGGTATGGGTAAACATAAAAATCAGTGGAACATCTTGATATATAAGTAAAATTGCACATGCAGGGTGAGTGGAGTCGATTTGAGATTATACGCGCCCTTTGAGTATACCGTTAAACAAGGTCAAGGATGAGTACAGCTCTGTGACATTACCCCTCTACCTTCATGGAAGGGCTATGGACTCTCACATGTACAGTTAGGAAATTAAAACACAGGAATGGTCTATTATTCATCTGGAGGGATGTTCAAAAAAAGGAACAGACAGACAAAAAGATAATACATGCAGACGAATTCTTATTCATTGGTGGGAAATGTTCAAATAATAAATTCTATTGATGGTAGAATCCATTCAGTTAAGAAAGGGCTGAACAGCAAAACATGAATGCAGCAGTTTTAGTGAACGTTCAGATGACCACGATTCAATCGTAAGTGGAAGGATTTCTGTCGTAGGAAGTAACAGGTAGTTAGAATGCGCATTCTCACGTCAAAATCGCATGTAAAAAAATAATATCAAGCACTGTTTTAGATTCGAAATCGTGGCATATCCTTGGATACCTCCACTTGCGACGTAATCGCATGTCATGTGTACGTGAAAATCGTGGCTGGAAAGATCGCAGGGTAGTCGATCACATGCTTTACAAACAACCTACGACATCATCATGTACGACGACATTGCAATCGTGTGAACAAACTATCCACGATCTCGTTGGGCCCGATTCGTCCACTTACGATTGTATCGTGGTCGTCTGAACGTTCACTTAAGACTATAAATTGGTAACCTAATGACACATAAGAAATCAATTTTCCTGAATTTTTGCAAAAACCCTGTTAATGCATTCTCTTATTATACCATAGGTCGCCTCGCATATATAAGAGAATACATTGGCCTAATAAATTTTAAGTAATTTTTTATAATTGTTAAAAAATGTAAGAAAAAATGAAAAAAAAATGATAACAAATTATTTGAGAATGTAAGAAATAATGATAAAAAATGATAAAAATTGTTAAAGAATGCAAGAAAAAATTATATAAAATGATAAAATTGTTAAAGAATGTAAGACTAAATGATAAAATTGTTAAAGAATATAAGAAACAAGACAGTCAATGACTGTTGAAACGCTCACCTGACTGTAAAGACTGAGAAGACTGGGACTCTGAAGACCATAAGAGTTAGTAATTGTCAAAATCACATAAAAACAAGTAGTTCTAAACAAGGACATAGCTTAATAATAATAATAATAATAATAATATGGCCAGATGTTTGTTAACATAACGTCAGTATAATAAATATATCAATCAATCATACATCAATCAGCTAGAGGGTCTCCGTTAAGCAGTGAGGTGTCCACCTTGAAATTTTCTGATACCTCCCATCCCATATAGTCCATAGCCTGTCTGTCCCTTCCAAACTTAAGCAAACACACTCCCAAAAAAATTGTTTTGCACAAGTTGTAATTTTACAACTGATACCTCAAGCTTTCTCAACTGTTGAAAGTTCCAACCTAACATTCCCCCTTTTTTAATGGCTTTTTTATTCAAACATATCTGAATCCAAACTCTCCATGCACCCTACATACCAAATGCCATTTTTTAATCCATTTTAACAAATATGTAACCCAATGACCCGAGGACCCTCCATACTATATATAGGCTAAATAGGCCTAATGACTCTTGATGAGCAGATGTTTTAAGATTTACCATGGGTGAAGAGTTATGTCCCTGGTGTAACCCCTGTTTGAACGAATCAGAATCCCAGTAACCCAAGGACCCTCCATACAAAATGTAAGCTAAATATGCTAAATGATTCTTGAGAAGATGTTTTAAGAATAACTATTGAGGGAAAGAATTATGTCCCTGGCCCGCCCCTATTTGACCCAGTGATCCAATTTGAACAAATCTGAATCACAGTCACCCAAAGACCATCCATACCAAATATATGCTGAATAGGCCTGATGGTTCTTGAGAAGAAGGTGTTTTAAGAAATACTAGAGGGAACAAGTTATATCCCTGGCTCTACCCCTAGACCTGGTGAACAAATTTGAACAAATCTAAATCCCTGCCATCCAAGGACTCTGAATACCCAATATAAGCTGAATAGGTCTGATGGTTCTTGATAAGAATTACAAAGAGTTTTAAGAACTACAATTGATGGACAATTTAAGTCCCTGGCTGCGCCCTTATTTGACCAGGTGACCCCATTTGAAAAAATATGTATCCCAGTCACCCAAGGAGCCTCCATACCAAATTTAAGCTGAATAGGTCTGATGTTCTTGAGAAGATGTTATAAGAATTACTATCGATGGAAAGAGTTATGTCCCTATCTCTACCACTTTTTGACTGGGTGACCCCAAATCTAAATCTCAGTCACCTAAATGACTCAATTCTGACTTGACTATAGCTCCACCGGAGACTTGGTCTCAGATGAGCTAAACAGCCCCATTCTCTCATCCAGTTTCCCATATATGTTATAGCGTTAGAACACAGGTATTTATTTTTAATGTCAGACTCACACTTAGCATCATTTGTCTGTGTGAATATAACAAACTTAAGAATGTGGATTGTTAGTTATCATAGCCATTCTGGGCCATTTATATACAAACAGCTCAAATTGGGACACAGGCATGGCATATGCCGGTTATTAGTAACACAGAGGTATGGGATATTCCACACAGAACTGTCACAACAAGCAGCTTTAATTTCAATCACAGCTGCTATAATGACTTTATAATCACCTTTGTGACTTCAATGCTGTTATTAAGTAAAATTCTGTGTTTTCCTTTATCACAGATAGCTGAGTATGTGTGCTGTTTACATATGTTCTGGATTTTAGAGTGATTTAAAACCAAATTTGCTGTGGGGACTCCAGGTACCCCTGGGGATGTTACAAATGTATAATGGCAATAGTTTTTTTTTTTTAAATAGTTTTTTTTTAATTGAGCAAGGAGTTCAATCTGAATATTATTTTTTTTAGTTATTCCCTGGTTCCACCCACATTTGACCCAGTGACCTCATTTGAACAAATCTGAACCCCAGTCACCCAAGGACCCTTCATACCAAATATGCACCCATTCGGCCTGATGATACTTTAGAAGTAGTCCTTTTAAGAATTACTATGGAGGGGCAGAGTTATGGCCCTGGCTTCGCAACTACATGTATTTGACTTGGCGACCTCATTTTTACAATTCTGAATGTGAGTCACCTAGGGAACATCCACACCAAAAATGAACCCATTCGGTCTAATGGTTCAGCAGAAGATGTTTAAAGAATTGTTGACAGAAGGATGGATGCGGGATAGCATCACTAAATTCACCCTTTGGGGACCTCATTCTGCAAATGACAGACACACTAAATTCAGGCTTGCAGCTTACATCGAACAGGCAAGTGATAATCACTGATACATTTGAGACTGGCAAAGGAATCTAAGGTTACTGAGTAGCTTATTTATATAAGAGGTGAATAGTATATGTACAATTATCTCTGCTAGTCAATATATTGGATAGATATGCACCTATAATTATTAATTCCAAGACACAGAATCGATAGGCTGATTATTTCCATGGTACACAAGTCTAGACCAATATGTCCAATATGTGTGGTAAGTCTGGACCAATAGGTTACATTACACAACCCCATTTCCTCTCTCATCAATATGCTTTAACCCTTCCATGACTGGAGCTTCTTGAAATTTTGCGAAAACCCTGTGCCAATGTATTCGCCTCACATATATAAGAGAATACATTGACCTAACAAAATATTTACTTTGAAAGCCAATGCATTCCAGTGTTCGCACTGCCACTTGCCAAAGGCAAAAACTATTTTCATTTGGCAAAAAAAAAATTTCATTTGGCAAAACTTCTGGTGTCGCTTAGATATTTATCGTTACTTTGATATATTAATAATACTAGCTTGTTTCAATAGCTCATTTTACCTGTGTATGTGGTTAGGTTTACATTATATAACAATAAAAAAGTTAGAATTTCCTTCAATTTCCCCAATTATATACTCCTCAATTTCATTTGGCAAAAATTTTGGCAAGAGAAAATTTGGGTCCAGAGCCAACCCTGTTGCATTCTCCATATGGGAGACTCGTATATATAAAAGAATGCAGGCACAGTATATTTAATGTTGGACCAGTGCAGCTCCCGTCAAGGGTTAACTGTTTCTTCATTAAATACTCATTGACAAGTCATCTCTTTATGAAATGTTCCGATAATAAGTTCAGCAAACTGCCATTTCATAGTAATATTTATTATAGGCAAAACAAAACAGCGCTCCCATGGTCTCTGGGTTAATCCTGTTTGTTATGGGTATATAGCTTACCTTATTAAGTAGGAAGACCTGTCATTTAATAACAATGAGAATACCAAGGTGGTGGAATGTGAATTATGTAAATAGGATCAATAACAGCTGGCCAACTATTTAATCACACTACAGTGCGTCTGTCTCATGTTAATATTAGCAGGTTCTCTTCCGGCCTAGCCTTACAAATTCATGTATTACGTTTGTTGGGGTTTATCACAAAGTTGCCAGTTTTATTGGTGGACGGCAATGAGGGTTAATATCACTTGGAAATCATTCCAATGGTACATGCATAGCAGGAATTGAACCAGCTATGTCATCGAGGAATGGTTAAAGGCAGCCTGATTTGCTATGCACCTGCCGAATGAGCAACTAATTATAATACTGTCTGTTGCAAAGTACAGATAATTATCGGGAAGATGAAAGAAGTAAAGAAGATCGAAGAAGTCGGGAAAGCGGAGTACTGCGTTTAATCTTTAGACTTTACTCAAAACTACATAATTTCGAACTGACATAAATTACACAAGCTCACATAGTCACATTCACAGTTCGCCCACTCATGCACGCATGCGTTATCACATGCATTGACTGAAAAAAAATGTAACTCAAAAACCTAGCTGTTATCTATCAAGCAAGGGAATATTTATTTTCACTTCAAAAAAGGCTTCAAATTTAGTTTTTGTTGAACATTGTCATTGTCATTACAAGTTTTGCTTTATATCAACAACAAAAAAAGGAATTTAAAATTACCAGATTTTAGATTGTCAGGATATTAATTTTGATACTGGGATAAAACAAGAGCTGGGCTGTCACCTGGTGCATACCCCCATGTGACATACCGCCTAGGTAGAAGTCACATGACCGTGAATATTATCAAACAAATCAACAGACCCTTTATATTTAAAGTAATTGACAACCTCTAAGGTGGCGTCACCCCGGTAATACTACAGTATTACACCGTGGTCACCTCCAACACCACAGTAAGATTACCGTTTCAACACCGTGCATACCGTGGTTACACCACGATGAATGCGGTCACGGTTCACAGGCATGAAAATAAAATGCAGTGATTCTCCTAATTCTCTTTGCATTACTTATATGTGGAACTTAACAACAAGATCCTCATGGACATATTATTTTCAACTGTTGGTGTAACAACCTGCTAATAGACCGCGCTATCATAACCGCAGGGTATTGTAACTCCACCGCTGTGACCATCTCGATGCCGCTGTGGATACCGTATACTACTGCAGTCATTACCAGTGTATCACCCAGTTTTCCAAGTCAATTATTATGAGGATAAGGGTATCTGCTCGGATGGATCTCGAGAAACAAAATCAACATTTCATGACAAATAAAGATGAATAACTCCAGAACGGAAAACCTGAACAAACCGATCGAACATTCCAGTGAATGTCCCCATAGTGGTGAATATCCATACCAAATGTCATTGAGATCTGACAACCTGCGGTTGAGATATCTGCTTGGATGGACAGACGGATGAAGGACCAGACACATGTAATCCAGTATACCTACCATTTCCTTCGGTCATTGGACTATAAAATGAAGCTTTAAGAAAGAATTCCCCATTTGTTACATGAAGTTTCTCAAATTCTAAAAATATTATGATGCACTGGGTCAGTATGAGTCACTTCAATGTGTGCGAACAAAATATTGTTCCAATGTCTAATCTGATTCCCAATGCAGATACATGTATTAAGTCAACAACAAATTACATAAGAATTATTTATTTCATATACCTGTAAGTATAGTTAAGTGAGGCATTTTTAGCATCAGATACCAATAGGCTCATCATCATATGTATACATATTGATGATAATGTTGTGTGCAGAGTAATCAATGGCCAAAGTCTCATTTGGCTGATCAGGAGTAAACATTAATGAGCCATATGTACCATGTACTAATATCTGTAAACACTTTCTGACATATAGATCTGGCTATGATTCTACTTGGAAATGACATGGCTCAACTGTTAAGAGATTCCAGAGCTCCACCTTCATCAAGAGGTTCGAGTCTAAACAGGGATGGCGCCAGATTTTCCCTGATGCAGAGGCTACAATCACGATAGGGGGAGGCTATAGCTACATGGCTGATCATTGCAGATCTCCCAATGAGGGGGAGCTAACGATCCCCGACTGGGGAAGCTGTAGCCCCCCCCCCCCGACTGCTCCCCTGGTGCCATCCCTGTCTAAATGTCATACTATTGATGAATTAGTCATTACTTTTAATGTTAATTTAGGTATGAGGGCAACAATGGCATTCAATAAGAAAAGATGTCATGAAATTGGTCAATACATACATGTACATGCATTCGCTTAGCCCCCCCCCCCCCCCCCCCCCCCCCCCCTTCTTCCGAATCTGCGGAAATTAGTCATTATTTGGGGTTTAATGTTACTTTCAACAGCTAAGGTCATATTGTGACATAAGAGGAAATATAAATTCAAGCTATGGCATTTGTTTATTACTCCTCCCACATTAAGAAAGCTTCTACTTCAGGCAGTGACTACTCCACATGGTCCTATCCTTTACTCTGTGCTGAAACTAGTCGAAAATTTCCCTGATGCCTGTAATTGGAGAGGTTGCTTCATGTCCAGAAAGGAAGGATATAACACAAGACACGACCAAACCGCGATGTTCCCTGACAATACATATACTAATGCGTCACCTTGATGTACCATTTACATGTACCTTCCTTTTCCAAAAAATAGACATTTAATGACACTTTTTCGACCATTTTTCGGGTTTGTTCGATCAAGTTCCGGGCAGTATCGAGGGGAAAATATGCCCGGAACTCGATCCAACAGACCCGAAAAATGGCCGAAATGCTTCGGGGGTCGTTCGCTTGATCGAGAAAAAGGCTAGTTAAATGTCTCTTTTTTGGAAAAGGAAGGTAAATGGTATGTCAAGCTGATGCATTAGTATATGTATTGTTAGGGTAACATCGCAGTTTGGTCATGCCTTGTGTCATATTCTTCCTTTCCGGACTTGAACTAAACCCTCTGTTGCCAGCAGTGGGGAAAGATGGACTATATAGTATATTTTGGACTATGCTGGAACATGTCCTCAGCCTAATAGACTATAAACATATGTCATTATGCTTACCTCGAGAAAAGTGCTGATTTGCAGGGCCACAGTGTCACATAATTTAATGACTGAGTTTACCTACCTGGGATAAATGTGCCATATTAGTCCTGTTTTCATTATATACACACCTCTGGGATGGATCGGTCCATCAGGGGTTCATATAATTGTCCCCTCTGTGTAATTGCAATAGAAACATCCCAAGGAACCAAGCCGAATAATAAACAGAAATTAAGATTTCATGTCAATATTACTGTTTTATGCTGCCTCAATGAGGACTGTTGACATTGTGTTTTATTAGTGGCATGAATTTGTGGTTACACTTGGATCACATATTGTTTATTCATGTACTCATGGGAGGTAGGTTCTCAATATGCTGAGATAAGCATGAATTTGACTTGCAAATCCGCCAGTGAATGCCGAAATGTTGACAGATTGAAACATCAAACAGGATACGGATCAAGTATATACAAAGTGTACTGGGTTGTACACTTGATGATTAAGAATGCAGATCGGTGTACATTATTGTGTGGTATCTATTTGGTGGTATTCTCAATGATATATGCTGACAAAACAAACAGCTCCATAGCAATGAGGTTTACAGTGGTAATTTTATACCTAGTGTACCAGTATGTGGAGTAATATGTTCTGTTCAAGTCCTCACGTCCTTACTAAATGGCCTTGAAGATTCTACTGTGCACAAGGAGACAGCACATGTAAACAACTCATAATAAGTATGCTCCTCCTGACATACAGTAATGCTCTAAGTAATCGACTTCTTAACCCTTTACCCAACAAACCGGCCAAAACCGGCCAAATAAAGCTTCAACAGCCTAAAATATCTTGTGTCTGTCTCAATAAAACCATACAAATATGGATATCATTGGAACCGGCTCATTGACCACATTGTGATGGTTATAGTTATGCCTTGTGCCAATGCATTCTCTTATATATGCGAGTCGACCATAGGTCGCCTCGCATATATAAGAGAATGCATTGGCCTAAAAAAAATCTTTTTTTAACACTTTTTACCATTTTTTCTTACATTCTTTAACAATTTTATAATTTTTAATGTGTTAAGCCAATGCATTCTCTTATATATGCGAGGCGACCTATGGTCGACTCGCATATATAAGAGAATGCATTGGCACAGGGCCCTTCTGTTGGGTAAAGGGTTAACCACAGCAGAATTATGGGTAACTTTTCAGGATTTAGTCGGAAATATGGCTTGTTGCCATTCATCGGAAAGCTCTCATGGAGAGCTTTCCGGTGAATGGCAACAAGCCATATTTCCGACTAAATCCCCATAATTCTGCTGTGGTTAAGAAGTCAATTACTTAGAGCATTACTGTATTGCATTCTGACAGCTTATCAAGCCTCAATATAGTGTGCCTGTCATTTGCAGAATGAGGTCCCCAGAGGGTGAGATTAGTGACGCTATCCCAGATAGCGTGCTAGCATCACAAAATTCACCCTCTGGGGACCTCATTCTGCATGGTCCCATCTGCTATGGGAGACATAAACTCAGTTTGAAGTTCCCAAATGTTGAATTTTGTGATGTACACCAATTGGGAACCTTGATTATGCAATGTGCTGTCTGCCAATTTGGAGATATAGAAAAACTAAACTAGAAAAGAAATAGAATCTAGGTGAGAAATAGAATCTATGTGAGAAATAGAACAAATGTGAAGAAGTTTCTGTAGAAATTTGATAATAAAGAAACTTTGCAGAGAAGACGAGGCCTAAGCAGAATGAGGTCCCCAGAGGGCAAGTTTAGTGATGCTAGCCCGCTATGTGGGATAGCGTCACTAAATTCACCCTTGGAGACCTCATTCTGCAAACGACAAGACACTCTATAATCAAGCTTGCATTGTACCTCAATAATCTTAAGGCTGATTGTCAGGAAATTTTGCACATATGATCAGTATCATAAGATAATGCTGACTGCCCCGAGTGCTTGCATGTTTGAGTAAGGAACATCTGTATGGAGCGGTAGCACTCAGTTCAAAAGTCACAAAACTGTTATGAGGATGCAAAACTCATTTAAGGTCACATGTGACTCCATGCCATGCTAAGTATTCTTTGCATATAACCGCATGCCATGGCAAGGAAAGAAATTTTTATGTAAGACTTGGAGGCACCCTGCCGTCATTATAATGAATTGACACTGGGCATATGGCTGCCAATTCCCCTTGTAGTAGCTGAGCAATGCCATAATGTTTAGTAAACCCAGGAAAGCATAACTCTCATATCGTCGGTTGTGTTTACAGGCCGAATACAGCACCAAAAGCTGATATCGATAAATTCATGGCGAAATTTGATGGCATTTTAGAAAAAATCAAAAATCACAAGTCCTACATAGCAGGAGACTTCAACATAGACTTACTTAATTTTAAAACGCATTCCAAAACAAATGAATTTATTAACAACATTTTCACCAGAGGATCGTGCCCACGATAACCAAGCCTACTCGAATGACAGACCACTCAGCTACTCTGATCGACAACATTTACACAAACAATATTCGCAATGAACATAGCGCAGGCATAATTACATGTGACGTTTCTGACCATTTTGGCATATTCTATAGCGAACCGCATAAACAAATACATGCATCTCACACCGTCGACACAGGCCCAAATACCAAACAAAGATCTTTTAGCGCTGAAAATATCAGTAATTTCAAATCTGTTTTATAAACATGCAAATTTGAATCTGTACTACAATGTAATTCAATTGATCGTGCATACGATAAATTTCCTTGAAATATATTTGAATGCCTACGAATTGGCATTTCCACCCAAGAATCGTAAAATACCCAAGAAATTTATAAAACGCGAGCCCTGGATGACACGAGGTCTGATTAAATCAAGTATCGTAAAGCAAGAATTATACACCAAGAAACTTAAATCAGCATCCGATCGAGCTACAAATACATATTTAAATTATCGTCAATTATATAATAAACTTCTCAGAAAGAGCAAACAATTATATTACTCACGAATTCTTGATGAAAACAAGAACGATCTGAAGAAAACTTGGACAATATTGAAGGGTGCACTAAAGATGGAAGGGGGCACTGTTAATCACCCTAAGGTCCTTTTCGATAACGGGACTGAAATCACTTGTCCCAGCCTTATGGCTGATAAATTTAATGCGTACTTCTCGAGCATTGGGCGTAAAACCAGTCAACTTGTTGCGAATGAACACAACGCAGATTTTTCTGATTATCTCCGCAATAGAATAGACGACCTTGACATCTTTGATGTTACCCCAACCACAATCCAAGAAATTATTTTAACCTGCTTATCAATGAAAGCTAAATCTAGTATCGATTTTAAAGGGATAACCACTAAACTCATGAAGGAAACAATTGAAACCATAGCTCCGGCATTGAAACATATATTTAACCTCTCATTTGAACAAGGAATTGTCCCAGAAAAGATGAAAATAGCAAAGGTTGTTCCAATACCAAAAAATAACAATGCACACGAAATTTCCAACTACAGACCAATCAGCATCCTACCTACTTTTCCAAGCTATTAGAACGATTAATGCAAAAACGCCTAATAGATTTTTTAACTGAGCACGATATTTTGTACAAGCACCAATATGGCTTCCGTCCAAACCACTCTACTTTTCATCCAATCGTACATCTTCTCGACCAAATAGCCAATAACAATTATAAAACAACCAGGGATTCAACAATAGCACTATTCCTAGACCTCTCTAAAGCATTTGACACTATAAATCATGATATATTAATTTCAAAATTATATCATTACGGGATAAGGGGTACTGCCCTATCTTGGTTACAAAGCTATCTAGACAACAGACGAGTTTATGGAGCCTTGATGGACTCCGCACGTTATGTCCATTAGTTTGGATTTATTTCCCTGTAGTTCAACATATTGTCGTGACGACAATATGTTGAACTACAGGGAAATAAATCCAAACTAATGGACATAACGTGCGGAGTCCATCAAGGCTCCATAATTTTTTTAATCTACGCTAACGATATGCCAAACGCGACAAGCATGAATATTTTGTCTTACGCAGATGATACCACCTTAATGACCAGCGGGGAAAACGGTACTCAAATTGAAAGCTATGTGAACAATGAACTACGTAATATATACACCTGGTGTTGCTGCAATAAGCTTTCTATAAACTCAGAAAAGAGCAATTATATGCTCATGCACCCGGAAAATAACGACACCAAATGGAGCACTATGAAAATTCTCTTAAATAACACAGAATTGAAACATATTGGAAATCGTGAGCATGAAACCTCAACGAAATTTTTAGGCATTCACATAGATGACAATTATTATTATTATTATAGATACATTTAGAGCGCATTATACAATAAATTAGTTTCAATGTGCTTACAATACAGACATGGCACCCATCCTAAAATAATAGTAAATAACGAATGGATAAAATTATATACAAAGTACCTAACTACAAAATACGCAAACTTAACCTAACTCTCAACCACAGTAAAGGCAATATAAATAAATAAATAAATAAATAACAGTTTGTATAGCGTAAAATCCACCGAAATGCTCTAAAACGCTTGACATGTTAAACATAAAATACAATTGCAAATATAAGACATAATTTTGGACATCAACATAAAACGTAAAACTATAAGTGAGACGTTACTAAGAAATACAAAAGCACATAATATTACAAATCGAAAAAAAAATATTTAAAAAGTTACTGGTAAATTGGGGGTGGTAACATGATAAAATATGGTTAAGAAGTCGATTGCTTAGAGCATTACTGTACTAGATAATCGCAGTTGGTTGCATAGACTGAGTGTTCCCCCCCCCCCCCCCCGACCCCTAGCAGACACCCTGCTTAAATAGTATTACAAAAACAACTACAGTACATCTATTTGTTGAAGATTGCTGAAAAATTTAAGAATCATCCATGTCCTTGGCTTTTTTTTTTTTGCTAATGAAAATCTATGTTCCATCAAAGTTGATGATCTTGTCAGACTATTAAATAAAGCTTCTACTAACTCTTTCGAGTCTTTCCTCATATCCTCAAATCCTGCACATGCCATCTCAGGATGGATTTTCTTAATTTATTTATTGCACCCAGTAGTTTCTGCCAGTTCATTGATTTTAATAGGAAGTTTAGTGACACATCCCTAAGGGATTTATAATATTTGTTTTTGTACTCAAGAAATTTGAAATCGTGAGACACTACCGGTATTTCCGGATCTGGAACTTGCGAAAAGAGGATTTAAATCACTTCCTGCGGAAATTGGGAGAGTAGTAAAGTCTGTAATCTTTCCAATTACGTACCAAACATGGAAGCTTTTCGAAAAGTTCCACAAAATGATTAAAGACTTACAGTAATGCTCTAAGTAATCGACTCCTTAACCACAGCAGAATTATGGGTAACTTTTCAGGATTTAGTCGGAAATATGGCTTGTTGCCATTCATCGGAAAGCTCTCCTCGGGGAGAGCTTTCCGATGAATGGCAATAAGCCATATTTCCGACTAAATCCTGAAAAGTTACCCATAATTCTGCTGTGGTTAAGGAGTCGATTACTTAGAGCATTACTGTACTTTGTAACATTATAGATTATCTCATTCAGTTATAGCAGCAAGCCTGGATATAGTGTGTCTGATATTTGCAGAATGAGGTCCCCAGAGGGTGAATTTAGTAAAGCTACCCTCACAGCAGGATAGCGTCACCAAAATCACCCTCTGGGGACCTCATGCTGCTTAGGCATGAATTTAGTGAAGCTACCCTCACAGCAGGATAGCGTCACCAAAATCACCCTCTGGACAGACAACACCAACTTAAATCTTATCCTTGGTCTCCCATGTAGCAAATAAGGCCTAGGCAGAATGAGGTCACCAGAAGGTGAATTTGGTGATGCCGGGTAATATCATTAAATTCACCTTCTGGGGACCTCATTCTGCAAATGTCAGACACCATAATTCCAGGCTTGTATAAAAGTATACAATGGTACTGTTTATTCTTCATTTGTCTAGATATTCATAAACCATAATTGTTATGTACAGTAATGCCCTAAGTAATCGACTCCATAATCACAGCAGAATTATGGGTAACTTTTCAGGATTTAGTCGGAAATATGGCTTGTTGCCATTCATCGAAAAGCTCTCCCCGAGAGCTTTCCGATAAATGGCAACAAGCCATATTTCCGACTAAATCCTGAAAAGTTACCCATAATTATGCTGTGGTTAAGGGGTCGATTACTTAGGGCATTACTGTATTTCATGTGTTCATGCATATATTTTTGTAAAGCGCTTATGGCCCGTCTTGGGGATATGCGCAATATAAGAATTATTTATTATTATAAAAGCAGACAATAAACAGAACAACTCATTCATTTGTTTGGATGTATAGCTTGGGTTAAACTAATTTAACCATTTCTTTTCTAAATGGATTCTCTCACACAGTTGTAACAGCAGGTTTTCACTATACCGGATTGGAATCCCCTCAACGGTCCCGTTCCCCTAGCAAAGTTTTTGAACCGTCAGTTGATTAAAATTTTTAGGGACCCATTCCCCCAGCGCAGATTTCCCCTGCTTCCATACCCCATGACACATACCATGTGCATAAAAGTATAGAGATAAATAAATCTTCTCTCTATCTTGTTTGGAACAAGTGGTTACTTCTGGTTAATTTACCTATACCATAAGTTAATGTTAGATTTAAATGTTACGTTAAGAAATCCCAGGGTACAATAAATTAGTTAAATTGGGTTGTAAATTAGTTCAGGCAATAAGTTTTCTAATTTGTCATTGTACCCAATGTACCCTGGGATTTCTAAAAAAAGAGATAACGTACCCAATGTAACATTAACTGATCTAAAGGTAAAAAGGTAACAAAATCTGCCTTATATGTACCAATAACATCACTAACTGAATTACCCTGCATATAAATCAACTAAAAATATATTAATTGTTATAAACTAGCATTTCTTAATACATTTGCACGTCAGCTCCAAGGAGACAGAAAAAAAACCTGATTCATCAGAAATTACATGCATATATTGTTCCACTTAGCTGATAATTTGGAGTGGGTGGATTTGGAAACCAAATTATAATAAAAATGTCACCTAACTAATAATTATAGGCCAGACAGCCATGATGGATCACCTTATACAAATGATCTCCAACTGATAACAAGGTAACATTAAACTGGGTGTGTTGGTGTCAATAAACTACACTATGAATAGCAAATCTCACAGTGAATAGGTGTCCTTGTGGAGGTTTAAAGTACACAAGACCGTTGGCATAAACAAGGATAAAATAGATATAGGATTTAATACCTACGCATATATTCTGATAAACCATGAATGAGTTTACGTTACAACCAAGGCATATATTCTGACACATGTAAACCATGACTGAGTTTACATTACCACCAAAACTGTTTAATGTTCAACAGCATTTTCTTTTTGCTAATAGAAAACCAATAAATATCACTGTCTCATAATATTAGATTCTCAGTCAGTAAAGTTTTGGTTTAAAATCCTTCAAAATTATATAATTCTTACTCTTCTTTGTACTTGCCTCGCATATATAAGAGAATGCATTGGCCAAACAATATTTACCTTGACCTTGTAAGCTAGTGCACTTTCTTATATATGCAAGGCTCCCTATGGGAGACTCACTTATCTAAGAGAATGCACTGGCACAGGATCTTTAATGCTGCACCAGTGCAGCCCCGTCATGAAAGGGTTAAAAGATGCCCTGTCCAATTAGACAACATAAAACCCATCTATACTGTTCCTATACCAGAAATAATTAGATTAAAGCCATGAGCACATTAATAGAAAGTTTCGATGGCTAGATATCAACATGCAAAATACAGTTTTAACACGTTTTGAATTTTTGTCAATCTAGAAAAAATTCCAATGATTGTCTCTAATAAATAGTGTTCTCAATTATGATCTTTGGTACTCGTTTTCATCTTAAAACTGATGGATGCTTTTGTGTGTTTTCGTGGTGTGTGTGCCATATGAATGATAGTTAGGCCACGCAAAGTCAATTTCCAGTTTCTCAGGCCAAAAAATTTAGAAAAGCATGCGTGCTTACAAATTTTATTTTCATTTTTTATTTCTAGGCAAGGCTCAAAATAATTTTTTTTTTACTGCCTGTCAAAATGAAAGGCACCAAATGGATGGTGTTGCTCATTTCAAAATGGTGCCTGTCAAATTTTCAGATGTACTGTATGAGACAGTATTTAAATTTCCAATTGACTTATTATTCATCAATGATGTGCACATTTTAGTGAGCGTCTGATCACCACCTGGGAAAACCCATGTTATTTTTTATTTCAAAAGTTCAAAAACTTTATGTCGAATAATAAATGCACATGCAATTCATAAACGACATAATATTATATTCACTCTGAATTGATCTGAAATTAAAAAAGAACTATTTTTTACTTTCAATGTCCTATTTGGCCAGTGGTGACTCCTTGGACTAACCCAAACAGATTGTTTAATAATTTATATTGGACAAAATGTCTGACAGATATAGAAGTGCACTGGACATAAGCTATTTTTCGTTGGACAATGACTGTGGCCGGCCACTTATTTTGAGCTTTGTTTCTAGGAGACATATCAGATCAGCAGCCATAATCAGTACTTTTTAATCAATCTATTCATATTAAGTGAACATAATGTTTTTTTGAAGGCCCTTATATCATTCGCAAACAGTTTAACTTGTGATATATGCATGTATTTGAGTAGTCAGAGACTACATGATCTTGCAATCAAGATATTCCTACAAAATGTGATGGTTGACGTGACTCAACAGACTGTGTCAGAGTGTTTCCATGCAACTTGGATCAAAGCTGCCATGGACTTGATGATTTTATTAGTTCCTATTTGCATATTTACATGTATTCAATAGAGATGAATAAACTGAAATAAATAGCTGCTAGTTCAGAGGAGCTTTGGTCTGGCATAGATACTGCATGAAACTGGTGTGTGGTGGATGGAACATGGGTGGGTGGGGAACCTAGCTATCATAGCTATGTTGATTTGGGGTGTAGATAGGGTTTATGGGATGTTCTCATACATGTAAGTTATGGTGAAAAGCAGGGATGTTACAATCAACAAATAATAGATTATAGTCCAATTCAAAGCTTGTATAATAGTATACTGAATAATCCAGTTGTAAGATGATGAAGGTACAAAGTCACATGGGAAAATTTAAGCCATATCATACATATTACATTGTTTTATTGGTCTGTTCACTCCCTTTCCCTCAAATCAGATTAAGTTTTCAAACATGACAAACATCATTTAATTGTCTTAAAAGTTAGATATTAATGTTACATGTATAGAAAAAAATTCAAAACAATTTAGTACGATGTTCAATTACCATGAACAATATTAGTTAAACTACATGACCCAATTTTAGAGAATTTATATACACTGTGCAACAGACTTTACCACCTCAATATACACTTGTAATAAACTTCAAAGAAAAAAAATAAAAGGTTTGCACGCGATGTATTTTGGTACCATGGGACCATGCGCGCGGGCCTGCGAAATGGGAAATTAACTTTGCGTAGCCTTATTGTAAGTATTTTTTGTTTTTATTTTACCTGGTAAGCTAAGAAATATATTCCCATTAAGGTTCCCTGTCAAAACTTCAAAAAGTTCCGAGGTTTTCTACTGGTGGACTATGATCTCTAAAGGCGTTAGCCAGAGTAGAGATCCATGGCATGATTTAGTTAATTTCATCTTAATTTATCTAAGAAATACACAATAAAATTCAATTAAAAACCGAAAATAAGCAGTAGAAAAATGTAATAATTTTTTTTAAACATTAAATGGTAGCAATCTCACAAGTGTAGCAAGAGATGCACTCCACCATCTAAACATCTAAGGTTATGTCCAAATAAGAATTCTCGGTTAACAGCAGATGGTCCTCTCCTTGGTACCTCCAATGGTGGCTCCAATTGGAGTAATCAGTCTACAAAAGTGTCAGTAATGACACTAAATGATATGACACTCCTCATCTACTGCAATATCAAGCCTGATTATATAGCGTGTCTGTCATTTGCAGAATGAAGTCCCCGGATGGTGAATTTAGTGATGCTATCCTGCATAGTGGGCTAGCATCATCAAATTCACCCTCTGGGGACCTCATTCTGCTTAGCCTTCATCTGCTATGGGAGACACAGACTCAGATTGAAGTTCCCAAATGATGAATATTGTGATGTACACCCATTGGGAACCTCAATTATGCAATGTGTCGTCTGCCAATTTGGGGATATAGAGAAATTAAACTAAAAAAGAAATAGAATCTATGTGAAGAAGTTTCTATAGAAATTTGATAATAAAGAAACATTCCAGACAAGATGAGGCCTAAGCAGAATGAGGTGCCCAGAGGGTGAATTTAGTGATGCTAGCCCGAAACTGAATGCCAACAAAGTCATTCTAAACTAACGGAAAGATACAAGAAACTCAACTCTTATATACCCTAATCTACTGTGACATCACAAACAAACATTTAATTGTAAATTCTCCACGAACTCTAGTTGTTGTGAACTCATGCACTTTTACATAAAAGTACATGTAAACTTTTACATAAAAGTACATGTAACCTTTAGTTTACTCAAAAATAAAAGTACATGTAACCTTTACCAAATAAATCTAGGTCAAGGTCAAGGTCAACCTAAGGTCAAGGTCAACCTAAAGATCACTACCCAGACACCCGGAATTTCTCTATATAAACGAAACAGTACAAGACCTTGTCCCACTTATTCAGACAAAACATCCAATTGCTGATCGTGACAAACACCTGAAGAGCTAACCCAAGCGAAATCAGTAAACCCATTAAACTATAAACATAGTACTAGTATACCAAATACTTATTACCTAAGTTATTACACTTAACAAGCAACTTACGAGAACTCAACTCGTCCAACGCTATACTAAGAAAGTTAGGCTTCCCTTGCTAAACTTTAATCTTGTTCTTCATATGAGTCTAACCCTTACATGATGGGAGCTGCGCTGGTACAGCATTAAAGATCCTGTGCCAGTGCTTTCTCATATATATGAGAGTCTCCCATAGCCTTGCATATATAAGAGAATGCAATGCCAATGGCTTACAAGGTAAATATATTGTTAGGCCAATGTATCCTCTTATATATGTGAGACTCCCATAGAGAGCCTCACATATATAAGAGAATGAAATGGCTCACAAGGTAGATATTGTTAGGCCAATGTATTCTTATATATGCGAGGCTCCCTATTTCAGTTAATTGAGTCTTGTCCCCTCATAACGGTTTTGTGACTTTTGAATTGAGCATTACCTCACTGTATACATGTATGTCCTGATTAATCTAAATTTTACTAGTGTGACAACCAAGGATAACCAGATCTACATGATGGACGGTTCAACCTCAGGGGCAGGGTTGGCAGTCGGTACTAGTACCGGAATCGGAACCGCGGTAAAGCGGCTTAAATGCGATACCGGTTCTCGTTGTCAGAACCGCCGGACAGCATTTACAGCAGGGTTAACATTCGTGTGTCTGTATATTTGAACTGGAATTCAACCATATTTGGAAGTGGTAGCCAGGTGGTTAAAGTGTCGGACTTGTAATGGTGTTAATGCACCGGCGTGAGTTCGCGCCCAGCTGGTGGACTATTTTCTCCGCAACAGTGGCTTGGCCGATTTAAGCGGTGTGTGTGCTATATATAGCCACACGCTATTTCAAATCTCGCGCCAGGTTGTGACCCTTGGGCAAGGTCACTTGTACTGTGCTCGCTTCGTTGTACCTAGAGATGAGAAATAGGGACCTGGTGGTTGGGTAAGTGTAAGCCGAGAGCAATCTTGTGAAGCGCCACTATGGCAGCATGCAGAAGATTTGGCATTACTCAACAGCTGGGATAATAATGTGAAGTGCTTAGGGCCCTCACGCTTATGGCCCTCACGGAGATAGGCGCTATATAAGCTCCATCATTATTATTATTATTATATTGATATGGCGTTGTTTGGTGACATGTTTCCTGCTCTGGCTGCTGGCGGATCATAATAATTACGGTATATGCGTCATGTGTTGAAAGTGAGAAATATACAGGTGAACTATCATATGTGCAAACAATAATGCAGACTAAATGTTGGCTGCTGAGTACACAAATATTTCATTGACAACACTGCAGATAACAAGGATGTGTGAATTGTTTCTGTCACATGGCGATAAAATTTATGACTGTTGACTCCCTGGTTACGTCAGGGATCAGACATTATGCTATTTTAATGTGACCCTGCTTGAATAGTACACCCCACCCGGGTCAAATTCCACACACACAAGTAATTAATTAAATATAATTCTTGTATGCTATGTACATGCTACATAATTATATACGTGTACCATAATTGATCATGTATATATTGACTTTTCATCGTATTACTAAAATCAAATGAGTATTAGTTGAACAATCATGGCAACAAGTTGGAGAACAAATAAAAACACCAGTAACATTTGGGGCTACTATCTCAACGACCCAAGTGACAAGGGCAAAGCAAAATGTGTCGAGTCTAATGCATCAATAGCTCGTTCCCGAAGCAGTACCAGTGTTTGAAGAAGCACCTTCATAAAAAGCATACAATTTGTTAAATGCATACATTGTAGATGCATATTGAAATATACGTTATTCACCTATCATATGTTCTATTCACCCTTTTTATCTGTTCTGCAGTAGAAAATAAACCCTCTCTCCTCTAAACAACTACATTATTCATGTACACCCGCTTTAACATATATATGAGGATATATGGAGAGTACCGCGATTCCAGTACTGGTCTCAGTTCGGAACCTGATACCACATTTCCTGGTACCGACGGTACTTTGAGAACCCTGGTCAGGGTCTGCACATAAAACAAAATACATAAAACAGATACTCACCATTGTAGAAGCCATATCCAGGCCCCGCCCACCGAGCCTGGTAGCTGTAGGTATATGAGAACCCTTCTCCTCTACACGCAGTCACGCACGCTGTTCCCTTAATGGTGGCTGTATTTTCAGAGATGTTAGCAGCCGTCTCTCTATAAGGTTCCTAGCGTTGGCAATTACTCACAAGCATACACAATCAAGAAACTGCAACCTGCCTCTATATGGAACGTTGTGATGCTGCGAACCTAGAAGGAGACAGGGAAGCAAACATTAAGACGACAGCCATCAGGTGCAGACAGCCACAAATATAAACACCAAATGCAGTATATATAAATTGTATACACAGATCTGTAATCAACAAGGTCAGAGCACAATCAACATTTATAAGGAACAGAAATCTCCCTATTAACACTGAATTGGTCATACTCACCGTTTTTTTTTTTGGTGATGAAGCTACCCAGGATCCCAAAATTGTGATAAAATTACTGTGGTTGACCAAATTTCATATACAGCAACCACATCTTCATTTTTTTAAAATAAAAATTGACTGCCAACGGAAGTACAGATCTAGAGTGAGAGCTTTCCGATGAATGGCAACAAACCATATTTCCGACTAAATCCTATAAAATTACCCATAATTCTGCTGTGGTTAAGGAGTCGATTATTTACAGCATTACTGTAACATTCATAAATTTAGAGTCCATGAGGATGATCACTTGTTAAGACGGAATAGTTATTTTCCTTCAAGTCACTAAATCCTGTTCATTTTAAAGATTTGATTAACATGGGTAACTTAATTACAATTTTCCCCGCCTAGAACTCTCACCTGCCAAATAAATGTGCGGGCCGAATAATTTTCGGCTGAAATTAATAATAGTGCAGGCAATATCACTATATGTCTCATTGCCTAATAATAGTGGAGGGTTGTATTTTTTAATGAAATTAAATAATCATGCATGCACTATTATTCGGCGAGTGAGAGCATAAATATGACTTCACAATTCTCCCAACCTTGGTAACTTTTTCACAATTTTCCCATCCTTGGTAACTTAACAATTCTCCAAACCTGGGCAACTTTATATAACAAAAGCATCGCTAGGGCATGACAAAATATGACCTTTAGCTCATCGCTAGGGCATGACAAAATATGACCTTTAGCTATTTTGAATTGTACTACCGCAAAATAAAATAATAATTTGAGCTTACAAAGAATATCTGATATACCCCTAATTTCAATGCCAAAATGCAGTCAAATTCTAAGTCGAAAAATGGCCGTAACTCATGTCAAAATAAATGGACAGAACCCATATTCGAACTTGGCCTGTATCTTTAGCTGAGAAATACACATACCAACTTTGGTTCAGAACAAATAGTTCGAACTGAAGTTATCGATCGGAAACCATAAATTTTAACAGACGGTCAAATTCTAAGTTGAAAAAGGGCCGTAACTCATGTAAAAATAATTGGGCGGAACCCATATTCGAAATTGGCCTGTACCTTTAGCTGGGAAATACACATACCATTCAGATTGAGATCAAATAATCCATACTGGAGTTATATCGGTCGGAAAATAAAAATGTTAACAGACAGTCAAATTCTAAGTCGAAAAAGAACTGTAACTCATGTAAAAATAATTGGACGGAACCCATATTCGAAAATGGCCTGTATTTTTAGCTGGGGAAATACACATACCAACTTAGGTTCAGATCAAATAATCCAAACTGGAGTTATCAATCGGAAACCAAAAATGTTAACGGATGAACAGATAGACAGATGGGCAGATAGACAGACGGGTGGCTAGACAGACGGACAGACGAATGGACAGACTGATTACATAATACGACCTTTTTTCAAAAGGCATCTAAAAATATGAGTGAGAATGATCAACTCACATCTAATAACCCTCTACAGATGTGTCTCTTCCCAGTACTGGATAAACCCGACTTGAATAGCTATGCAATACACTATTGCTAGCTATTCGAGTCATGTTTACCCAGAACTGGTCTCTTCTATGAATTTTTGTGTAAAAATTCAAGGAAATAAATCAATGTGACAATGAGTCAGTAAGACAAGACCCTTCAACCAGAACTAAATTACTTATTAAAAGTAATTTTAAATACTTTTTAAGTTATAATTACTTTTTGGCACAAACAAACAAAGCTATTTTTAGAACATGACACTGTTGCTGTTAAATCTTAATGTTTTTCAACCAAAAATCTATCATTCACTGATTTACATGCAATTAAAATATGTGTATGACATTGAAAGATTCTCCGCCCTTTTTATGAAGAATAATACAAAGGTGCCTTAATCTGTCATGGCGGGAGCTGCGCTGGTGCAGCATTAAAGATCCTGTCACATTCCTGTGCCAATGCGTTCTCTTATATATGCCAGTCTCCCTATGGGAGCCTCGCACATATGAGAATGCACTGGCTTACAATGTCAAGGTAAATATTGATAGGCCAATGCATTCTCTTATACATGCGAGGATCCCTATGGGAAACTTGCATATATTAGAGAATGCATTGGCACCGGGTTTTCACAAAATTTGAGGAAGCTCCAGTCATTAAAGGGTTTTAAAGTCTTAATGTTTTTCAACTGAAAATCTATCATTTACATGCAATTAAAATATATGTGTGTAACACTGAAAGATTCTCCTGCATTTAATGAATAATATACGAAGGTGCCTTAAAAACAAGTTTCATATAAATTTTGTTCTTGTTGCTGGAAGTGGTGGTGAGAAGAGATAGAGCATCTTTGATAACTTGCAGAATGAGGTCCCCAGAGGGTGTATTTAATGATGCTATCCCGCATAGTGGGCTATCATCACCAAACTCACCCTCTGGGGACCTCATTCTGCTTAGTCCTCATCTGCTATGGGAGACACAGACTCAGATTGAAGTTCCCAAATGGTGAATATTGTGATGTACACTCATTGGGAACCTCGATTATGCAATGTGTCATCTGCCAATTTGTGTATATAGAGAAACTGAACTAAAAAAGAAATAAAATCTATGTGAAAAAGTTTCTATAGAAATTGTATAATAAAGAAACTTTCCAGAGAAGATGAGACCTAAGCAGAATGAGGTCCCCAGAGGGTGAATTTAGTGATGCTAGCACATTATGCAGGATAGCGTCACTAAACTCACCCTCTGGGGACCTCATTCTGCAAATGACAGGCATACTAAACTCAGGCTTGATTCCAGCAATTAAAATTGGAGTCCTTAATTCTTTCTATATTGTCTAATTTAGCTTACATTGTTATATGACTGTTTTATGACAGAGCCTTTTGCTGCAACAAATTTTGAGGGCTGACATTCGCTGACAAATACATGTACATATAGTTTACTTGATTCCTAGTCATTCATTTGTAGGCACTTTCAGCCAATATGTTCATTAAATAGCCCTATTAAAACATTCTAATAAATCAATGAATGTGTCTACTCTACTTTTATTACCTAATTAGCCCCTTAATCCGGCCTCATATTTTTTAGTAAGACACGTGTATTATCGGCATGAGCAGTGACATAAGATCTTAGCGCAATGATATTGATGTCAATGCCGGAACTTTATTATCATGTTAGTTAGAATATAATTACGATATTTAATTTGTGTTTGGTTATTTAGTTAGGAATCAGAGGGCTATTAAAGCATGCATAATTACCGTACAAGGCACAAGGTCAAAAAGCATCATATCACATCTTGGAATTAAGAAAATTAAATAAGACATATTCTATGTATATATACTATCGTTCAACACATCTATAAATATATTTATCACATAATATGGCCATAAAAGCAGTTTCATAATTATCGGTAATAGACACGTTTAATATCAGCGCGTGCGATGACGTCACGGCGTTCTTCAAATAACTTGCGATCGCTGTAGTTTATGATTGTTGTTTTCGATGAATATTTTCACGTTGCTTCGGGTTTATTTGATCATGTGATAAAAGGTATCTCACACTCGTCCTATTTTATACGTAATTTATCAACCTCGTCCTCTAAATTCTATTTGAGCCTCGGTAAACCTCAGCTCAAATCGAATTTAGTGAACTCGGTTGATAAATTCCGTATAAAATAGACACTCATGTGAGATCCTCTATATATCAAGATAAATCTATTAATACATTCTTGAACTGAATAAGCACACATGAACAAAAGTTAATTCTACAATAATTTGATTGACAGACAGAACTGTTAAATATATCCTATTGGCGCACTAAAACTATTTAAAACTAGTAGTTGATCAAGCCATAAAATCATTATTAAAAATACATCAGTTCACCATATATGGTCATTTTAAGGACGGCTACATCTACACAAAAGTTATATTATTAACGATATCAATACAACATACATCAACACAAAAGGTAATGGAGGAAGTATTAGTGAATTAAGCTCTAAAGACAGATCAATGAATCGTTGATTGAGACTCCTGTGACACTCTGATACAGTCTTGACACTCTCAAACAGATAGTCCCACTGATAATCAATAATTTCAATTGCTAGTTTAATTAAATTGCTTCAGCTGTTTTAAAGTGATTGACATTGTGTGTCCTGGAATCTTTGTTTATTTTTCAAACAAAGCATATGCATGGTACATACAGTAATACCCAAAATAATCGACTCCTTAACCACAGCAGAATTATGGGTAATTTTTCAGGATTTAGTCGGAAATATGTCTTGTTGCCATTCATCGGAACGCTCTCACTCCAAAACCACTGGGAACTGCCACAGGTTATAAAAATTCAGACAAAAAAAAACTCCTCAAAAGTTAGAATTGTCATATTAACAGCCGATTTAGTTTAAATTGGAACATTATCTTAAAGTTGTGTAAGAAAAAAACAAACTTCGAAGTTGTTTTCATATAATTTAATCTCTCAATAATAATTTAATGCTACAATATGCAAATGGATATACAAACTTTGTACCGAAGCATCAGTTTGCAACAATATCACAAGTACATAACATAGAAATGTTGAAATATCCGACAATTTCAGAGAAATTACTCTCAAATCCAACAGAAGAATCAGTATTAAAATGCATTAGAAATGCACCGAATAGATTTGTCACATAAATCAATGTTGATAAAGAAATCACTATGCACCAGTGATCGCTAATTGTACACCAACTATCACTAATTGAATGTACCATTTGAGTTGACTGTGAGCTGAATAAACAATCGATGCCATTAGTTGGCAGTCTATCCGCTAATCCTCAAATCATTGCCACAATGTAAATATACCAGGGGGAGTAACTATTATGATGACAGGGTGTTTGTAGTGTAACAGGGTTCATTCATGACCAGACTTTTTTAAATGCCTGCAAGCCTTGAGATAGTGTGTCTGTCAGTAGCATTTACCAGGATGAGGTCCCCAGAAGGTGAATTTAATGACGCTATCCCGTATGGCGGGCTAGAGTCACCAAATTCAACATCTGGTAACCACATTCTGCTGAGGCCTCAACTGCTATGGGAGACCTAGCATCAGATTAAAGTTCACCAGTTAAAGTTCAAAAGTTGGTGATGTTCATTATTAGTCACCTCAATTATGCATTTTAGCTTCTGCAAATTAGGGGATATAGAAACTGAACAAAAGGGGAAAAAGTAACTAAAAACAATGTTAATTTGAGACCATAGATACTTTCCAGAAGATGAGGCCTGAACATAATGAGGTCCCCATAGGGTGAGCTTAGTTATTCTAGCCAGCTGTGCAGGATAGCGTCACTAAATTCACCCTCTGTCGACCTCATTCTTTAAATGACAGACACATTATTTGAAGGCTTGCTGACATTAATATGTGCAGACATATGCACTGCAGACATATGCACTTGAGGTAGAAGGATATATCCTGTGTTTAAACTGTGCTTATATATCAAAAATAATATGTCATGTCAGCCTTGTCATCTATGTGTACACAACGAATGGTATAGGTACCCACACAACACTGTGCCATTACCACGGTAAATATTTTGTACCTGCTTAAGGTGACACATGCGGTCTCTCTTAAGTCTACAATAAATGAGCTTTAATATGAATCGTACGTGACACGTAGTGGAGCAACCACACATGATGTGCCTCAAATTTGCATTTTTCAAGAATAATTTATTTAACATCATGCAGTGGTCACGATGGAGACGACATGCCAAATTGACAAGACGTGTCGTGGATTCTGAAATCTTGTCTGGATTATCGTCATGACTTCTTCATTTTTCGTTTTCATTAAGCTGACCAACGAAATTGGTCTAAATTAAATTAATAGACTTAAATCACATGTGAATTCTTTGTAAGTTGTGAAGTAGTTACTTTCATTCTTTTATCGCGATGCTTCGTTTCCAATTCCACATTTATTTTGCAATCTCCACACGGTTGCTAACCAGAAGTCACGTGACAATTTCTCCAAAATCTATACCCGCGATCTTGAAAAATCAATGATGGATAAAGAAAATATTATATGATGTCATTATTCACCTGCCTTAGGTATAAGCACCCTTGGTGGTTGCTATGAATGACACAATCTGAGTTTGATCAGATCAACTCTTTATCAGTCTCTTTAAAAAGCTGATGACAATCATTCACTTAAAAATTCAGATAAATCTAAATGATTATAAGCGTCATTTTAACCCTTTCTATATTGAATGAATTCTCCCACTCAGTTATAAAAGTATACATTCATCTGGAGGGGTGTTCAGGAAAAATAACCAGACGACAGATAATAAAAGTGAAAAAGGAGTTCTATTTATTGGAGCGAAATGTTCAAATAATAAGTTCCAGGGGAGTGGATGTTTTCATCTAAGTTAAACAAGAGGTATGCACTCGAGTGCTAGCATACCCCCACTGTGGCAAATTCAACCCGCATTATCCGTAAACCCAACAAAAAAGATTTTTAACTTTAAAGAAAAATTCGGACTAATAATATCGATATGGTGTCACAAGAAGCTGTACAGAAAAAATTATTAAAATTGGTTCATATTTGTTAAAAGTTATTAAGTCGGACAGAATTTTCTAAGTCAAAATAAGTCGAAAATGAAGTGTAATATTACGAAAAACAGTCTGAGCCAATCCCTAGCCGCATCATGTAGAGAGGGTATTGTGAGAAGCATGTATACCAAAAAAATTTGAAATCTGTTCATATTTGTTAAAATAATTCGAAAATGAGGCGTAACTTTTAAAAAAAAGTCGGGCCGAACCACAATTAGCATCATGCGGAGAGGCAGTCCTAAGGAGATTGCATACAAAAAATATTGAAATCGGTTCATAGTTGTTCGAGTTATGAGGTCGGACGGACAGAGGGACGGACGGAAGCTGGACACACGGAGGGAGAAAGCATGACGGATGGACGGACGGACACAGTCAATCCAGTATACCCCCCATTTTCTTCGAAAGTGGGGGTATAAAAATTTGTCCTCCAATCCCCAAGTCTCTGTACCATCTTATGATAATAAAATATGTTTAAATCAAATAATAAGATCAACAAATGACCTATTATCTGAACACTCTGTCATGAATTATGGCATCTTCAGCCATCCCCTAGGTTTTCAGAAATAACTTATCTGTTATACATGTAGATTTGGCCCAGTCTTAGAAAAATCAGAATATTGAACAAGCTACACATTCGAGAATCTGAATGATTTCACCATCATCTATATTACCGTCATAATAAATAGCTTCTGCAGGCAATCCCTGCAGTATGACATCACAGTGCACAAATAGTTTTACGATTTACAGATATCTCCTTTCAGTTTTGTTTTTCGGCATAATTGTTATAAAGTAATGCCCTAAATAATCGATTCCTTAACCACAGCAGAATTATGGGTAACTTTTCAGGATTTAGTTGGAAATATGGCTTTTTGCCAATCATTGGAAAGCTCTCACTGAGAGCTTTCCGATAGCTCTCACTGAGAGCTTTCCGATGAATGGCAACAAGCCATATTTCCGACTAAATCCTGAAAAGTTACCCATAATTCTGCTGTGGTTAAGGAGTCGATTATTTAGGGCATTACTGTAGTTAACTGTTTGAAATTCTTAGAAATCCTTAATTTTATTTTCCTTGTTAGGTATTATATTGGTCAATTCTGGACTCTTCATCAATGCTTTTTAGTGTTTAATTACCGTTGTTGTAATCTCTAAATTTGTAAACACTGCATGCAGTGAAATTAGACAGTTAGTTTTAGTCATGTGGCAAACTGGGGAATAACCATTGCTGTATAATAATTCAGACATTCGCCTGATTGACTTCATCGCTTTACCATTTAAATGTTGTGATTGACAGACACTAATGTAATGCTTCTTAGGAGTACATGTAATGGGATTCCCAGCTATTTAATTCAGACCATGGAACGCTTAGCTTGTTTAATAGTCTGATTTTGATAAGACTGGATTTTGCCCTAAGAAGATTCAGACCTACTAGTATATATACCCGAGCAGACACATGCACTTGAAGGAGATTGATATGTCCTTTGTTTACTCTGTGCTTAAACATAAAGTAATATGAGAGTCAGCCCTCGCTGTCAATGATATGGGAATAGCAATTGATTGTGCATAAGTGCAGTTAATAGTTATTCAATTGCTAGTGAACTACTTGTCAATGAGTTTTAAGTAAAGAAGGTTAAGAGTGACAATATAATCAGAGACATTGGCTGGAGGGTCTCTGTTGGGGGGGGGTACACCTTGAAATTTCCAACAGCACCCCTCCCCTTGAGCCAGGCAGTCCATGCTTTCCATCTGTTGATTTTTACCGAAAAAATATGCTACTGTTTAGTACTGTTGGTCTAAATACAACAAAATTGGCACTGATTACTTAGTGGAATAACAGGCAATTTCAACCTATCTGTGGTGTAAAATTTCCAACTAATTAATGCTGTGCCAGGTATGAAATTTCCAACTGTTGAAAATATTGACAAAGTAGCTACTTCCCCCAAGTATGATGCTCACACAGTGAGTAGATTGTAAGACCAAACATGCTTGTACTAAGTTTTTGATTGAAAAGCAAACAAACTCCTAATTAATTTATATATACATGTAAATGTATACGATAGACACACATTGTGCAAGGGATTATCTGTTGTTGGTGATCTTCCTTGGAGCCTCACCAGTCACCATTCTTTATATACAAATAGCCTACATCAATCCAAAGTGAGTTTGGCAGGGGACATGAGGGGGTGGTGGAAATGTTTGTATATTGTATGGAAATGAGAACAGATATCCATTTGAAATTTGGAAAATATTTTTTTAAAATAAATATATCAGAAAAATTCAAATTATTTTAACCGAAAAAAAAATACAATGAGAGAACAAAATTAAGAATTCGCTAATTTGAGAAAATTGTAATGATTAACAAAATTTTCTTTTATCCAAGAACCTTTATGTCTGCTGTACACATGGATTCATTAATTTCAAAATCAAAAGAAGACTATGGTAAATTATAAATAACAAAATATACTTTTCAGTAAAATATTGACAACATTGGTAGAAAATATTCACTGTAGGTATGTTTTGATAATCTGATTATGCACTGGAATATATCAAACAAAGTATGAAATGAGCCATGTCCGCTTTATGTGAAAGTCGATCGTTCAACAGTAATTTTGTAGACTATAAATTAGTTTAATGAAGTTTTGAACATTATGCGATGCTTTAATGTGAAAATATAGTAATTTCCAGTCGTAGTTGAGAAAATTTACAAGATAAAAGAGAAGTTATATCAAAATTCAAACATGAGGCCTTTTATCAAACATTCTATTCCTGTAATTAAAGAACAGGCAGAACGATTACTGTACAGGGCGAATAGCAGGCTATTATTGTCCTTACATACATAAAGTATAGCCCAAAACATAATCACTCACCCAAGGCAATACTTCAACAAAATATAAACTCAATATACCTGATGTATGCCCTTGACCTATTTGCCCTCCTGATCTTATTTACAATCTTTGCCAACCTGTAGCTGTAGGACATTTCTATGTTAATTTATTTTCCTTTCAATTATTTAACATGCAAGAATAGCAGGGGTCAGTGGCATAAACCAACAGGCATCCAGCCAAAATAAGACTAATTGTGAGACTGAAACTGTGAGCTATGTTTATATGAAATGTCTTACTATTAAAATTAATTCAACCATCAGAGAGCAATTTAATTATTTAGGTAAATGGTCTTGCTAAACTACAGTAATGCTCTAATTAATCCACTTCTTAACCACAGCAGAATTATGGGTAACTTTTCAGGATTTAGTTGGAAATATGGCTTGTTGCCATTCATCGGAAAGCTCTCCCCGAGAGCTTTCCGATGAATGGCAACAAGCCATATTTCCGACTAAATCCTGAAAAGTTACCCATAATTCTGCTGTGGTTATGGAGTCGATTAATTAGGGCATTACTGTAATTGTACTGATTAATTGTTCCACCCTCGCAAAAATATGTTTCTCATATCTTAATAATTGAAATATTCCATGTCTCCTATATTATGATGAGTAATTCCAATACAATGACTACAGTAGTATGCATATCAGCTGCATTAAGTATTTTAAAGTGATGTGAAACACTCTGGTAGGGTGATCAAATAGAGATGGAAAATAATCAGACTCAAGGTTGTTATTTTTATGAATATTAATCCAAATTTACAACAAACAGTTGCCATTAATATAAATTAATTAAATGCAATGACTCTTGATGGCAAAATCGTTTGTGTTACGCCAATAGTTGCGTCCCGAATCGAGATGTAAATATTGACAATTGAGCATAGTTCAGATGATGTTTTATTTGGAGTCTTATGGTCGATTTCTTTGAAATTTTCAGTGATGTTAGTAAAATGCTACATTCCCCAGATTGGCATAGCAACTGAGTACCAACTTATCAGTTTCAAGCATTCGAACAAGTCCATAATACATTATGTCTTTAATTCCTGAGTGCTACTTAGTTCCATGCAAGGAATTCTTGCAAGCATAAAAAGAATGAAATATGTCACATATGCCTACATTGCTTCTCTACTCTCAGGTGCCTAATAATTGTGATGGCCTAATAATAGTGATAGGTGGGGATTTAGGTTAAAATTAGTAATAATGATGGCAATTTCACTCCATGTCTCAATGCCAAATAATAGTGCTCAATGGGAATTTTCTACAAAATTATTTAATCATGCTAACACTATTATTAGGCACCTGAGAGATGGAAACAAGAGCTACGCTGGGCGTGCAATATACGCCCTCTCTTGGTTCGGCGGAAACTGGTAAAAAAGGGGCATAACTCGGGTAAAAATTGGCGGACGGAACTCAAATTTGAACTTGACCTGTGTTTTGGTGGGAGAAAGTAATATACCAAATTATCATTGAATCCGATAAGCTCTAGTAAAGTTATCATCCGGACAACAAATTTCAGGGATTTTCTAAGTCAAATTACGTCAAATAAGGGGCATAACTCTGGTGAAAATTGGCGGACGGAACCCAAATTCGAACTTGAGCTGTCTTTTCTCCTAATAAACCCACATACCAAATTTGATTGAAATCGGTTCACTCTAACTAAAGTTATCATCCGGACAACAAATTTCAGGGATTTTCTAAGTCAAATTACGTCAAAAAAGGGGCCATAACTCTCGCAAAAATTATCGGATTAAAACGAAATTCGGACTTGAGCTGTATTTCGATATATGTAATCCACAAAAAAACGGGTTTTGCGTATAAACATTCCAAAATCGAGTTATCATCCGGAAACCAAAAAACATAAGAAAAACTGAATTTTCTGAGTCGAAAAAGGGGCATAACTCTGCCAAAAATGGTCGGACAGAACCCAAGTTCGAACTTGACCTGTGTTTTGGTGGGAGAAAGTAATATACCAAATTTGGATTCATTCCGATAAACTATACTAAAGTTATCATCCGGACAACAAATTTCAAGGATTTTCTAAGTCAAAAAACGTCAAATAAGGGGCATAACTCCGGTGAAAATTGGCGGGCGGAACCCAAATTCGAACTTGAACTTACTTTTCGGCTAATAAACCCACATACCAAATTTTATTAAATTTGGTTGACTCTAACTAAAGTTATCATCCGGACAACAGGTTAACGGACGGACGCCCGCCCGGACGGACAGACCAATACTATAATACGGCCTTTTTTTCAAAAGGGCGTATAAAAATGGAATACAAGAGGAGGACAAAGGGAGCAGCTGTCCATCTCTACAGTAATGCCCTAAAAAATCAACTCCTTAACCACAGCAGAATTATGAGTAATTTTTCAGGATTTAGTCAGAAATATGGCTTGTTGCCATTCATCGGAAAGCTCTGTTCCCAGGTTATGTACTGGTGGAATATGATATATACGGGCGTAGCTATTGAGTAGAGATCCATGGCATGATCTAGGTACCTCCATAACATTTAGTATTATAGCGTATAATTTTCATCGCCACTTCTCTAATATATATACAGTTTAGTTTCCAGATGTTTTATCACATCCCTGCTATTTTCTAGCAATCATTTTCAAGATACCAAATGAAAGCATTCGCATGCTGTTCAAAACCCATGGTAAAATTTAATTCCCTGAGGTGGTCGGGTTACGGGAAACACAGTACACAGGGATTCCAAAAAACACTGAATAAGTAAAACATCATACGAAGCGAAGTTTTTGAAAGCCCTTTTTGACGAAACATTGAATCCGGGAACAAACTGCGTACATATAGAACATTTAAAACATCATACAATAGAGAACTGTATATGTCACATGTTGACTCAACACTTAATGTGAAGTGATGACTAGATTACGATTAAGTAACAACTCCCCAGCAATACAAAAAGGGAGATGCTGCCAACAGAAAATCCCATTAGAAAATTGAATATGCGAATATTGTAAATTAATGCAGTGGAAACCAAATATCATTTCCTAATAGGATGCTCACTTTACAAAACAGCCGGATGAAATTTTTTAAGATAGTTGCTGGGCTTTACTGAAAAACAGTTTAAAAAAAAGAATATTGAAAGCGGAGAACCATGGTGTGACAAATGATTTATGTCAATGAATTGCAGAATATTTTAATATTAAATTCCCACAGCTTCATATTCTACTCCATATTTCAATAGAATTATACCTAAATGTACTTTTATTCATGTTTATTCCATTGTTTTATTGTGTATATACAAGACATGTACAACATTTCTAATGGTCTGCATACTGACCTCATGGGTGTCTTTATGCCAATAGATAACTATCTATCTATCTATCATGAAGTAAGAGCGGGAATAATGAAAGTGTCAATGACACTGCAGCTCAACTTAGGTAGGGGAATAATTTAATGGTCGACAGTAAATGGAGGAATAGGAAAAGTGCTAATTGAAATTCTAAGTAAGACTAGATGTACATGTCAATATCAACATTCATAACAGGTTTCATAATGATCGGATCAGGGATGTGGTGATTATGGTGTGCCAAAGGATTTATTGATGCAAAGAGTAAATTCTAAAATGGCCACCGGCAGCCATGTTTTTTTCCGAATTACCCCAAAATGACTTGTTCCCATCTACAGCCTTTACAAATCTGATCAAAGGTATGACCTGTAGCCTGTGCCAATGGATTTAGTCATGCAAAGAGTAAAATCCAAGATGGCTGCTGGTGGCCATGTTTTTCGGCTGAACGACCCCAAAATGACTCGTTTCCCATCTACATGTCATTGTTAACATACATGACAAATTTAATGAAGTTCCGACCAAAGCTACAACCTGTAGCCCACACCAAAGGATTTATTCATGCAAAGATTAAAATCCAATATGGCTGCTGGCGGACATGTTTTTTAGCCAAACGAACCCAAAATTACTCGTTCCCATCTACATGTTAATATTAACATCCATGATAAATATCATGATGATCAGACAAACAGTACGACCTGTAGCCCGTGCCAATGGATTGAATTTTGAAATCCAAGATGGCTGCCAGCGGCCATGTTTTTTTGGCCGTATGACCCCAAAATGACTCGTTCCCATATACATGTCAATATCAATATTCATGACAAATTTCATAAAGGTCAGACCAAAGGTCAGGCCAAAAGATTTAGTCATGCAAAGAGTAAAATCCAAGATGGCTGCTGGCGGCCATGTTTTTTGGCCGAACGACCCCAAAATCACTCATTCCCATCTACATGTCATTGTTAACATCCATGACAAATTTCATGAAGTTCTGACCAAAGCTACGACCTGTAGCCCGCGCCAAAGAATTTAGTCATGCAAAGAGTAAAATCCAAGATGGCTGCTGGCGGCCATGTCTTTTGGCTGAACGACCCCAAAATCACTCGTTCCCATCTACATGTCAATATTAACATCCATGACAAATTTCATGATGATCAGACGAACAGCACGACCTGTAGCCCGCGCCAATGGATTGAATTTTGAAATCCAAAATGGCCACCAGCGGCCATGTTTTTTGGCTGAATGACCCCAAAATGACTCGTTCCCATATACATGGCAATGTCAACATTCATGACAAAATTCATAAAGATCAGACCATAGGTAAGACCTGTAGCCCGCGCCAAAGGATTTAGTCATGCAAAGAGTAAAATCCATGATGGCTGCTGGCGGCCATGTTTTTTGGCCGAACAACCCCAAAATCACTCGTTCCCATCTACATGTCATTGTTAACATCCATGACAAATTTCATGAAGTTCTCATCAAAACTACGACCTGTAGCCTGCGCCAAAGGATTTAGTCATGCCAAGAGTAAAATCCAAGATGGCTGCCAGCGGCCATGTTTTTTGGCCGAACGACCCCAAAATGACTCGTTCCCATCTACATGTCAATATTAACATCCATGACAAATTTCATAATGATCAGACGAACAGTACGACCTGTAGCCCGCGCCAGTGGATTGAATTTTGAAATCCAAAATGGCCACCAGCAGCCATGTTTTTTGGCCGAATGACCCCAAAATGACTCGTCCCATCTATATGTCAATGTCAACATTCATGACAAATTTCATAAAGATCAGACCAAAGGTACGACCTGTAGCCCGCGCCAAAGGATTTAGTCATGCAAAGAGTAAAATCCAAGATGGCTGCTGGCGGCCATGTTTTTTGGCCGAACAACCCCAAAATCACTCGTTCTCATCTACATGTCATTGTTAACATCCATGACAAATTTCATGAAGTTCCGATCAAAACTACGACCTGTAGCCTGCGCCAAAGGATTTAGTCATGCAAAGAGTAAAATCCAAGATGGCTGCCAGCGGCCATGTTTTTTGGCCGAACGACCCCAAAATGACTCGTTCCCATCTACATGTCAATATTAACATCCATGACAAATTTCATAATGATCAGACGAACAGTACGACCTGTAGCCCGCGCCAATGGATTGAATTTTGAAATCCAAAATGGCCACCAGCGGCCATGTTTTTTGCCGAATGACCCCAAAATGACTCGTTCCCATCTACATGTCAATGTCAACATTCATGACAAATTTCATAAAGATCAGACCAAAGGTACGACCTGTAGCACGCGCCAAAGGATTTAGTCATGCAAAGAGTAAAATCCAAGATGGCTGCTGGCGGCCATGTTTTTTGGCCGAACAACCCCAAAATCACTCGTTCCCATCTACATGTCATTGTTAACATCCATGACAAATTTCATGAAGTTCCGATCAAAACTACGACCTGTAGCCTGCGCCAAATGATTTAGTCATGCAAAGAGTAAAATCCAAGATGGCTGCTGACGGCCATGTTTTTTGGCCGAACGACCCCAAAATGACTCGTTCCCATCTACATATCAATATTAACCTCCATGACAAATTTCATGATGATCAAACGAACAGTACGACCTGTAGCCCGCGCCAATGGATTGAATTTTGAAATCAAAGATGGCCACCAGCGGCCATGTTTTTTGGCCGAATGACCCCAAAATGACTCGTTCCCATCTACATGTCAATGTCAACATTCATGCAAAATTTCATAAAGATCAGACCAAAGGTACGACCTGTAGCCCGCGCCAAAGGATATTGTTGACAGACACATGGACACACGGACGACGGACGCAAAGCCATGGCAATAGCTCAAACTTACAAAAGTAAGTTGAGCTAAAAATGGGTGAACCCTCAACCCTTGAAATTATGAGAATTTTTCCATGGCACCATTTTGCCTTGGGCATCGTGTTACCATGGAAATTTTTGAAAAGGGCGTGACTATCAGTAATTTACGTTCAGCTCGAACAATTTAAAGTTCAGAGATCAGTGTTTAAAACAACAAGTTACAAGTAGATTGCATGTGTTGTCCAATCTTTTATTGTCCTCTATCAAAATATAAACAAAAAGCATGTTATTTATGCATTGATTATACCAGTACGACCAAGTATCAGATAAAATATCTGTGACTTGTAATTATTAATTTAATTATATTGAGAACTATAAAAGTAAAGTCATCTGCGAAAATCGATATTGCTCTCACTGCACAAATCAATAAGTAAACAAAAAAATTAATACACACAAAGTGTACTTAAACAATCCGCTAACCTCCTCCGAATCTTGTGTCAGAAAAAATATCTCTCCACAAATCAATCACTCTTATATTGCTTTTGTCACATTCTATATACATTACTATTACATTGTATTACATTATCTTAACCCTTTCATGACTGGAGCTTCCTGAAATTTTGCGATAAACCCTGTGCCAATACATTCTCTTATATATGCGAGTCACCCATAGGGTGCCTCACATATATAAGAGAATGCATTGGCCCAACAATATTTACCTTGATCTTGTAATCCAGTGCATTCTCTTATATATGCGAGGCTCCCATAGGGAGCCTCCCATATATAAGAGAATGCACTGGCACAGTGTTTTTAAAGCTGCACCAGCGCAGCTCCCATCATGAAAGGGATAACGTACTGTAGAGATGGTCCCGATAAATAAATACACAACCCCCTTCTCTGAAACGTTTTTTTATAAATCTTTTGAATCTAGCATTCTTACACACCTTGTATCTACCACAGTACATTCATGTAGTTTTAATTTTTGTTTTAATATAAATCTGTAACTTGCTACATATAGCATATGTACAGTAACGCCCTAAGTAATCGACTCCTTAACCACAGCAGAATTATGGGTAACTTTTCAGGATTTAGTCGGAAATATGGCTTGTGGCAAATCATCGGAAAGATCTCGGGGAGAGCTTTCAGATGAATGGCAACAAGCCATATTTCCGACTAAATCCTGAAAAGTTACCCATAATTCTGTTGTGGTTAAGGAGTCGATTACTTAGGGCATTACTGTACGTAGTTTAATTTCTTGTGCCAAAAAACTTAGATCTGTAACTTGCTGCATGATGAGGTACAAACAATGCATGACCCCTCTCCTGAATCTGTTACGAACCAACCCCAACCGTATATCGCACTGTATCACTTCCGGTATGTACATTAACTTGTAAAGATATAGATCTATACAATCTATATAAAAATTTATACAAACACACGTATCGATGAGAGCTTCTGAACAAAATGCATTTAATTTTTGCCTGGGCGATGTTGGGAAGAAAATGCCATTAAGTCACACCACTATCAGAATCTGAATGTGGGTCTGAATTGAAGTTCTGGATGGTGGTTGAATGAAGTCCACATATCATTGCCAAAATCAGGTCATAGGCACAGAGAAATAAAAATAAACTAGATGACAAAAAACCATGATAAATAAACCAATATCCATGAAACAGCAGTCACATTTAATGTTGACCTTGATTAACACATTGTTGCAAAAGATCAAAGACTACAAAACAGTTTCACACTTTTGATCGCCAATGACCAGAGTACTCATTCATCTGACAGTTGTAACAGTTGTAAACAAGGTCTATTTAACAGGTTTCTGTCTGATAAATGACCTGCTATTGAGCTAATTGATGAACTTGTTAGGTGATATATACACAGAGATATTCCACAAATAGCACATACTGCTGTTTTGCAGTTAAGGTAATTGGAACTTCGATTCAGTGCAGCTGTAAGTTCTAATTTTTTCAGGGAAAGATAAAGTAAGCCAGAATTTAAAAAGTCGGACCTTAAAATAACAGCCCTACAAAATTAAGAAAAGTGTCCGATGGCAAATTTAATGCTGTGGCATGTTAGATTCCACATGTTGCCAAAGCATTGCTTATAAATTGCCATGGCCAATTTCGAGGACTAAAATAAGTTCAGCGATTGGACGAGTTTATTCTATTTCATTATTTTATGGTGTAGAATTCGTGCCAAAAGTAGTTTAAAGCCAAGGTGCAAGATTGGTTGATATTGGTTGGTACTAATGTTATATGCATTGTAAATATATATTGAATTGACAGAAATAATCGCACCAAAACTACAATTAAAACAGATCCATTCCCCCCACAGTATGTATCTGCTGTTTCTTTTCTCATTAAATGGTAAATAATGAAGAGTGTTTGTATCACATTATTGTCAAACTAAAACTGAAGTTACTGCATGTTTAGATTAAATTTAGTTTTAATTTCCCTTGTTCACATAAATTAATTTTTTTAATTTGTGAGGCAAACACTCTTTATCTTTTAAACAGGGGGTAAGAGCTGACACTCATTAAATTGGTAGAATGCAGCCCTCAAAATTGCCATTGTTTTTCAAAGGCATTGCTTTTGAATGCATTAAATACTAAAATCAATGTATATATTGGCTTCTACAGCTTTTTCTATGGCATTTCCTTTTGCCATAGCTAATTTGAGGGCTGTACACTATACATGTACAGTGACGCTTGTTAAATTGATACAATGTTCATGCAAAATACTCAACACCATGAGGGTTTTTCACCCACTGACCGACGCGCAAAGCGCGTCCAGTGGGTGTACTATAATCGTAGGACTCATGCGTTTCTGCTGAACTGAACTAGTGCCTATGCGTTTCTGCTGAGCTGCACTGACGTTTGATCGCAAAATAAAATTTTAATCATTATCAAAGCACACGTTTGGATAACACCGCCATAAACTGTTTCATATAATGCTGTTGAGCTCATATCGTCAATAAAATTAGAGTTATAACTCATTAAACCAGGGGGGGGGTCGGAAAAAATTTCCAGGCACGTATGATGGGGTGGGTGGGTGTCTCTTGGGTCCAAAAAACAGTTTTTTCGATATGCCAAAATTTTTGTCCATTCCTGCTATTGAGTCTTATTTTGATGTGTTTTGAACAGAAACAGGTCATATATAGTTAATACTAATGCTATACTACATATAGAGGTTATCAGAAGTTGGATCAGTTGCACAATGGCCAACAATAACCCAAATTCAACTTGATAGAACTAGACACTGCGCTATTGGGAAAATAAAATTTAATCAGGATACCATCTACTGATACAACAAAATAAGAATAACTATGCAGAACTCAGCTGAAAATAAGCAATAAAATGAAAGCACACTTGACCATATGTGACTTGGAAATAAAGATATAATAAATAATGGAATAAAATAGACTTTTGACAACGTAAAACAAAATGTAAACAAATAAATTGAAGGCCAGCCGGGCCAGCTTGAACAATTTCACATTGTTTTCCATGTTAATGTGGATCAGCTTGTAATGTTAATCAGAGTAACGAAAATTTTATCGTCACTGATATCGTGAGCAAAAAAGAAGTAAAATTGGGCTATCCATCCATATTATTCCCAATTATTACGAAGCCTATTACTTCAGGCAGTGGCTACCAGCCTGCCATTACATGCTATAACATGTTTCCTCAGTACTGGTTTCTGAGATGCCCCAAGAAGAGTCACGCATGTATATCATGGTTATGTTTGGTATTAGCATTATTCTTCAAACTGGGATGAACTGAGATGAACAGTTGTATTTCCACATGTTTTGATAAACAATTTGATTCCAGCAATACAGTAATGCCCTAATTAAACGACTCCATAACCACAGCAGAATAATGGGTAATTTTCAGGATTTAGTCGGAAATTAAAATTAAATTACCCATTATTCTGCTGTGGTTATGGAGTCGATTAATTAGGGCATTACTGTATATCACATAGCAAATATCAAAATATCAAATAAACTGAAATTTGTTGTACCGGTACCATGTATTCTGTAGAATACTCAAATGTGATTATGTGACTAGATCATGTGACTATATATTATGAAAATGAATGTTAATAAAAACCTTGGCACTCTGCCTATATATCCCTAGAAATGTGATTATGTTGACACATTTCTTGATTATTGACACTTATATGATAAATTCAAATAGTATAGTTATCTCATTATGCACTGTTCTATTCAAATATAGCGCAATAAATTATGATAATGCAGGATAATCAGCTATTTGGTTGCTCAATTGATAATTTTTCTCAAATTTAAGGGGGGTGGGTGTCCAAAACTGACCGGAAAAAACTTCCTGAAACGGAAAAAAAAGGGTGGGTGTCCAAAATTGCCTGGAAAAAAAGGCCGGAAACGGAAGAAATTGGGTGGGTGGGTGGTCCAAGGCCGGAAAAAAAAAAAATCATCATACGTGCCTGGAAATTTTTTCCGACCCCCCCCTGATTAAACTAAGAATTACTGCTAACGTATTTCTACCAATTGGGTAACTAGATTCAGGTTGAGCTGGAACTTGAGAATTTTTTAATTTCAACCAATTGAAATGCCGCTGGTATTGGAAAGGGTTAAGGTTGTGGGGCAACGCAAATGACGTCATTGTAAACAAGGCACCTCAAAATGTGTCAAAAATCGTACACAGTACATGTCTCGCTTCGTCTCGGAATCGTGATTTAAATTCATTCATGTTGACTGTTACTGTGTCCTAAGATATTAAAAACTTGTGGAATGTGCTTAGGAAGGATTGTTTTGATATCTAATAAGTGGGATTTACCTCCCAAAAAGGTGAGTTTCAGGCCTGCATTAATTTTGTTGTCAATCTGTATTATCTGATTCTGACAGCGCTCGTCTGCAACTGTAAATGTAATTGGCAGAATTCGCGTGTTTGACTAAACGTTTTTCTCCACTCGATTCTCTCAAAATGCACAATAATCGGTCAAATTCTTTCAATAATTCTATCTAAATACATCTTAGCTATTATTCGGATCAGATCTCCCCGTCGAGAAAGCGATATGTTGACCAAAACGACACTTGAGAAAGTTGTTTACATTTTGAGCGCACACTGCGGCACAGTACTGTGAGTACAGTCAGTGAGTACACGCTCGATTGTTATCATCGAAACAAATCAATTTCTTCCATCTAAAAGATAAATACGTGCTGGACCCTGTCATTTTAGGAATATAAGTATTCCACGCAGACATACCTCAGTCTCAGCTTAAAATTTTGAAAAATAACAGTTTTATCGACATAAATCGATTTGAATGGGAAAATCCTGTGTTAAAATTTATTATCGAAAAAAAAAAAATTCTTCCATCTAAAAAATAATTACGTGCTGTACCCTGTCATTTTAGGAATATATAAGTATTCCACGCAGACACACCAAGTCTCAGCTTAAAATTTTGAAAAATAAGAGTTTTATCGACATAAATCGATTTGAATAGCAAATCTCATGTTAAAATTTATCATCGAAAAAAATTAATTTCTTCAATCTAAAAAATAATTACGTACTGTACCCTGTCATTTTAGGAATATATAAGTATTCCACACAGACACACCAAGTCTCAGCTTAAAATTTTGAAAAATAAGAATTTTATCGACATAAATCAATTTTAATGGCAGATCCCATGTTAAATAAATTTTAGGGCCCTGCGAATGTTTTCTGAGCTGTTCCATATTGGGCACCAGAGTCCATATTTGACCAGTCTGGGTGAACGTCGACTCTATATTTGAAATATAGAGTCTGGAGCTATTGTGGCCAAAACCATTTCTATTCAGCGAAGAGCTTCCCCAAAATGACGTCACAGATTTTAAAAAATACATCGATGATTGACAGGTGTCCCCACGTGTTATTTGTTGTGCTTCGCAATAACAAGGCCTGTGTCGCGACATAAACTGACAGAAGATAATATTTGTCGTGTGTGCGACTATTCTTTTTAGGGAGATGAACTCGCTGCATCAACGGGAAAGCTGCATCCGAGAGCAAAAAATTAGGTCGTCATCAAAAATGATGCTTTAGAACTATTTAAAAGCATAAAATTAAGTCATTTCCTCGGTGCTTAACTTTCAGATGACTTTTTTACGACAAATAATTTGATTTGAAAACCATGTTACAATAAAGTAAATCAAATACACGGACATGAGTGAGTTCTATTTATATTTATGGGAGGCCAAGTTGGTACCATATGCATGCCTATCTATCAGGTCCAGCACATCCTTCAAATTAATCGGAATCGTACCGAATATATAATTTCGAAGCCATTTTTTCTGTCTGTTGTATTTGCAAGCGCCGCTCTGTTACTATATTTAGAGGTGACATTATGGTAGTCTCCGCCCACTAACACTTGTTTATTAACCCATACGGTTTCATTGGACGGAAAATAATTTACGCAATCAATCAGATTACGGAATCCCGAGGACTTGGAAATGAGATAGCGATGTTATCCGTCAGACCTAATATTCAATGTTGTAATGAATATTTAGGTATGAGTTTACCCAGACTGATATTTGACAGGTTCTACCTGATAATTGTGCGACAGTACAGTCGCGTTACTTTATACGTCAACATTGGTCATTATCACCCGACAAATTTATTTCGGTCTATTGTATCAACCCCCATGTAGCCTGACTAAGTGTCAACATTGGTCTTTATCGCTCCACTAATTTTTATCGTCTCATCGGTATGAATTCCATATCCAATTATCCACATATAACCAACCGAACCTCTAATCCCGGTCCAATTTTTTTTTTTTTCATCGCTATAGTCACGTTACGTAATATTTTATCACGTGATACTTGTTCTTATATGTCTATGGTATTACTATAGTATACGATTACGGTATACGTATATCAATTGCTATTCCTTTCTATATAATCCTGGTGCCATCTATAGAGATAGAGATAATTTCAGACCCCCCCCCCCCCCCAATTTTATATCATTGCCACAATGCCACTACAGTACAGTCGCGATGCATCACATGGCAACATTGATCGCTATCGCTCTACTAATTTATGTCAGTTCATCGTTCCCCTTTTTCTCCGAGTCTATTTAACCAACCCAACATCTAATCCGCGTCTAAATTATTATTTTTATTTTCATCGGTATACCGTAGTTGTGTTACATATATATTTTTATCATTTGATTCCAATTTGCATTGTACCACTATAGAAATCCATAAATGACTATTCTGGCACTATATAGAGATAACTAAGATTATGACACCCCCCCCCCCCCCATTTTATAGCCTTGTTGTGACAGTAGAGTTGAGATGCATGATATGTCAACATTGGTCGTTATCGCTCTACAAATTTATATCGGTTCAACCCTTAATTCCCTGTATCGCCCACTCCTCCCTCAATTTATTTTTTCATTTGTATTATAGTCTCGTTACGTACATATTTTATCTCTTGTAACTTTTGCTTCAACATGCCGAGTTCCGCTGCAGACGATACAAAACTGACAACATTTCGAAATGTAAGCAGGCTTCAAACTCATCTTATCCAAGAAACTTGTGTATAAGGTGTACTCGCATTTGTTGCGTTAAAAACCAAAGGTCCCAAGTCAAGGTCCAAAATCCCCAACACACTGATGTGAGGTTTAATGATAACTCACATCTACATAACCTAACCAATATAAGGATGTGAGGTATAATGATAACTCCATCCACATACAGTAATGTCCAAAGTAATTGACCACTTAACCACAGCAGAATTATGGGTAATTTTTCAGGCATTTAAATCCTGAAAATTTACCAATAATTCTGCTGTGGTTAAGTGGTCAATTACTTGGGGCATTACTCTAACCAATATAAGGATGTGAGGTTTAATGATAACTCTATCCACATAATCAATATAAGGGTGTGGTGTTTAATGATAACACCATCCACATAACTAATAACTATGTGTGAAAATTAAACAAAAAAATTAAATTCCATGATGGCGTCCAATATGGACTATCTAATTCTGCTCCAAAAACATGTATATTCAATATATGGATGTTTATTGGGGGGGGGGGAACCGATTATTTCAATGATATTTTAATTCACTGGGATCCAAAACCCGACCTACGGGAGCGCGCTTCGCGCACGACTGTATCTTAAGCATATGTGCATATTTAATAAGCCAACAATTGGAATCCCAACAGAGAAGATTGGCGTAGGTCCCTTGCGCATAGACATCTCTATGGGAAACCAACTTGACATTTAAAGGGGTACTGTACACTAAGATAGGCGATTTTTTTATTTACTCCCATTGAAATAACTTTCAAGTTAGATTGTGTTCGTGTTATATGAGTTTCGTATAAACCTAATTTAGCGAAGAAAATATTGATCTTGGAAAAAAAAATATTACAATTTCAAACTACACGCCATGTTTTTGACCTTCACCGGAGAAGACGCAGTTCGCAGGAAGAACCGGAAGTTCATTGCTCACAGCTTCGATTGATGCATTCAATCTCAATCGAAATACTTGACGCTTTATGACTCTTGTTTCTTTCTCCTTTTTTCCCGAATCGGTTATAACGGGCCTTCTTTTGCAGGTAACATGTTTTGTTTGCAACTCAATAATGTTCGCGAATGGCCGTCGATAAAAGACACGCAACATATGCGATTTCAAGAACGGTAACTCGTAATGGCATAATTCTCCATTTTATGACTCCAGCCATAAATGAATTTATATTAAATAATTCAATTTTACTTTTACGATAGCCTGTTAACTGGAATGTTTTCAGTAGACATCGTCGACTCAAATTAGTTATTTTATAATATAATATTCATATTAGATCGCTATTGTCACTGGGAATTTATTGAAATTGGGGTACAGTACCCCTTTAATAGACAATTTCGATTAACTGCAATAACTTAAGGAATCTCTAATTGAGCTCAAGCCCAATAAGAATATTCCTTCAGTTATTGTGCTTAAGCGCAATTAGAGATACCTTATTGCGCTTAAGCACAAAGTGATATTCCTGTGCAATAAGGAATATTCTTATTGCGCTTAAGTGTAATAAGACATTCCTTATTAGACGTACCAGTAAGCGAAATTACATCAATATTGCACTTAAGTGCAATTAATATCTCTCTCATTAGATCACCCTTGTGCAAATAGTAGAATAATCCTATATTTGTTCCACACATTGTACCATGGAGATGGACTACACCACCTGAATTATAGGGAGTTTATGTACTATATATAATATATTCCTTATTAAGAGATTCCTTATTGGGTTTTATTATATAAGCGCAATTTGTAAATTCCATTATTGCGCTTAAGCACAGTTAAATATTTCCTTATTGCGCTTAAGCACAATAGAGATTCCCTTATTGTGCTTAAGCGCAATTAGCTCTTATTATAATTGTATTGTAACTATTGTTTTGTCCTATAATATTTCCCATACATCATGTACACATATATTATGCTAGAATGGTACTATTATTACTAATACTACTCGTAGTAGTTAATACCACCTTACTGTCAATATCCTATCATGGTTAGTTTCAAATCATAACGTTAATTGTTATTACTATGTGTGTGTACTGTACATGTACACCCTCCAATAGCTTATCAATACCACTCGGGACAGTGGGTGTTTTTCCTCAATTAATTGAATTTCTTGTTTGGAAGTGATTCACAGTGACCGAACAAGTCTTATACAAATGTATAAGGTACAATAATGTGATAACATACACATCTATATTAAACAAAATTTTGAAGAAATAATCCACTAATGTTTAGGCTATTGTCAAATCCAAAGAAACCCTGGGGCAAATTTCAAAAAAATTGCTAGGGCCAACCCCCATTGGTATATTATATTTGAATATAATATTTACTGACAAATATAAGTAAATCATTAAAATAATCTGACATTTTGACCATTTGGAACAATATAAAAATGAACTGCATAGCGCATGGTGTAAAATATTCTAAGTTGTCAGTGTATTGCGACGATTCTCGGTGGGTAAGGCCTGTTTAGTCTCCATGATTTATGTTGGTTCATCTAAATCCGCTTGACAGCTTCACGCTATTTCATGGTGGATCACTATGAATCATGGTGGTCCACCATGGGTTTAGTCGGGTCTACTCTCAGGTGGCTAATAATAGCATCAGCACGATTATTAATTTTGGAGAAAATTCTCAACAATCACTATTATCGGCATTGAGACATACAGAGAAATTACCATCACTATTATTAATTTCAGCCTAAATCACCACCCATCACTATTTTTAGGCCATCACGATTAATATTAGACACCTGAGAGTACAGTTTTGAGATTGGACACAGGTTTCAAACTAGGGTTGCCACGACTATGAGTTTTCATAATCGACTAATCGACCGTTATAATCGACGGTTAGTCGATTAATCGTTCATATATGCGGCCTATATTACACCCAGGTAAACAAGTGATAAATGCGAAATTGCATCCAATCTGAACACAGCAGGCTTGTCATTCTGAGGCCCCCCGCCCGTCATTGGCCACCTAAACTCAAAGTTGCGCAGCCAGTAAACGCCTTCCTTGTCGCTATTCCCACGGACGAAATATTTGTATAATATCTGTCCAGTCATTCAATGTTCCCAGTGAACATGCATCGCGGTGCCTATTGAAAGCTTGTGGAATTGTAACATACTTATTGAAAACGGACTATAGTTAGTTTTGCAGAGAATCCCACTGTGTATCGATTACGTCACCTGCGCGCTGCTTGTTAATGTACTTTAAGTTTTGTTATTCAAAGTGCGTGCAGCTCATAGCATCGTGCAGCACAGTAGCAGGGGCAGAAATAACGAAGCAAATTTATAGTTTATATACCGGTAAGTTACCACGTTGCAGATTGTAATGTATGTAGCATTAATAAGTGATGACACAAACTTGTTACTGATTAACTGTCTAGTAACTTTGAACATTTCATGTCTCGCGAACTTTGTGACTGTGAATAATGGTGACCGTTTTACAGTACATGCATGAAATTTGAAAAATGAAACGATGCACGTCGTCCATTTTGGCTATAATGATCGCTAATTACCGATCCATAGGAATATAAATTCACAGTTAAACATAATTTATAAACAATGATAAGGCTGTAACATGACATCAAAGGAAGCCGCTGATCCGCCACGGCTGTGAGAATATGTCCTACATCGAATTCTTTGAAGATGACCGCCAAACGTCGGCTGTGACATCAAAGACAAACGAAGTCGCATCATAAGTGACGAGAGAACAGGGGGTCAGTGGTAAATTTTGCTACATACACTGTTAACTTTTACTTCCAGGCACAGCATTTGTGCATATTACTGCTTACATACACCATAATCCAACCCCCCCCCCCCCCCCCCCCCCCCCCCCCTTGGGTGATTAGTCGACGAAAGTAAATAACCGTCGACTACCGCACCTGTCGAAGGTTAGTCGATTAATGGAATAATCGTGGCAAGCCTAGTAGATTCACTTTTCCTTCCGATGTCCAAAACAAAAAATTGCGATATCCCAATTATTCCGTTTTGGTTGGTTCGCATTTTTTATTTTCCATTTTCCGGCTGCTGACAAAGGATTTATAGATGGCGACGAGTCACTCGACACTAAAATCTAAATGTGAAAATGGTTTAAACTCTTGTTAATTTGGCATCCTGAATGATTTTATCACTGCAGAGTTGTAGATAAGTATGGTATTTATAGGAAACAGGCGACATATGCCCGGTGTTTTGTGTTTAGTGCATTTATTTGTTTGGCTATTTGGTAATGCCTGCACTACATAGGCATTTATATGAGTAAAATGATTTATAAATTAAATTGATTAAAACCTTATATTTCATTATTTGGGACTTTATGTCCAGTATTGGCAGTATAACTGTGGTCTGAGATTCTTTTGCTTTTATAATCATTCTCAGAGTACTGATCGTGGCATATCGATGGTTGATTCGTGATCCCCATGGTACTGGGAATGCAGATTTCGACACAAAGCCCAACCAATACTCTGTCAGATTTGAACCCTTTACTAAGTTTACTGTGTCGAAGATGAAGGTGTATCTCACTTTCGCTAATGGGGTCATTGTCATAATGTTTTATACATAGATGCACACGGTGTGCATTTCTGTATACATAAATGCACACAAGTCTTGCATAGCATCACGTGACAGGGGGCATTGTCGTAGTGTTTTCTACATAAATGTACACGTGTTGATATTTTTTGTAAGTTCATTTTCTTCCGTTAATTCATTGATCAAACAACCATGCAGTTCTTTCAGTCCCTGTTTAATACTAAGAACAATATACGACCGATAATCAATTTTATTGCAATTTCGTCATTGTGATAAAAGAATGCATTTAGGCCATTCAACAGAGATTCCTTGTTTCTCATCGAACTTTTTTCTGAGAATGGGGCGGGAGGGCGTTTTGTATCTTGTTTCTTGTACATTTGTATTATAACTTCTTTGTCGACGAGTGCTGATATACTCACATTAAATTTAGACAATCACCTTCTTGTAATATAGATGTGTTTATATGGTTAAAATTTATGCATAGTTTTGTTGATATATCAAAACAAAAATGAATGCATGGGTAGCTAGGATTACAAAACTAAAATTAATGGAATATTTTATTGATATTGAAACTTTGGTGTATATTCAAGACCGACCTCATCAATAACATTAAATACATCATAAATACTCATTGTGTCTCTTATCTATAAATTATCGTCCCCATATTAAGTATTAAGTGGTGTGTTGGTGGTGTCAATAGCACTCAGAGATTGACACAGATTTACCGTAATGGCGTAATTGCGTTGGTAGGCCAACTTATATAAACACACCCTAAAATACTAACCAGAACAATTAGTGAAGCATGGCATTGACTGACCTATTTACAGAGCAAAGCTCTGAGTGCACAATGTACTTTATTGAAAGTTGAAGACCCTTTGATATCTGCCTTGTTATTATGTTTGTCTTTCAATAAACCACAGTGTGAAACTAGTATTGCTGGTGAGTTGCAATGGCAATTTGAACATTGGTCAGAAGTTAAATATGAGATGATTTGCATGGGATTTAAATTGTTCACTGGCCCTCCCAGTGTATGACATGAATATTAACGATAGTGCACATTGAACTATAGAAACCATGCCTAATAAAACACTGTTTAATCAACAGGCCCCGCCCCGAGTGGCATTCAATCTGTCAATTTAAGATTGACTCATAGAAATACAAAATTGATGTTCTTTTTCGGTTAGAAGATCTATATACTGTTCTTTGTAATAATTATGTCTATGTTGACCAAGACAAAGCTTTTTGTTTGATATAAGAATAGGACTTTTCACAAAACTTGAAAAGACATAATCCGATTTTTGCGTGGTATAATAAGTTTTATAGTACTGTACGTACTTAAATCGGGTTTTCCATTAAATTTCCAACTTCCATGTTTATTACTTTATTTACATAGTACGCACATTCCAGCAAACTTGTGTACCAATAGCCAAGTATATCTGCTTAAGCTTACCAGTCACTGCTATGCGTTCTGGAGCCCCAAGCATACCAAAAGGATGCAACTGTATTGAGATTGGTCTGAACGTTCACTACATCGTGATCTCTGTACACATATAATGTATAGTGCTGGGACGGTTGGGGTTTTTTCCTAACCGGTTAACCACGGGCATTAACCTAATCATAACCGGTTAACCACGACCATCATTACCCGAAGTACGAGATTGAATATACTGGTCACTATATCGGCAAAACAAGTGTTGATATACATGCGATCACAAACGATGTCTTGGTCGTACAATGTGGTCCCGTTACGGCAATCAAATAGTGGTAAATGTGTATAAATTAATTCAGTTTTGAGCCCAAACAAACTAAAATATAATATATATTAGTAGTGCGCTGGTATATCGATGTTTACGGGAGTTCCACATAAACAACGCTTGCTTGCAAAATCTTCCGCGACGAAATATAGTTCCTTCCTCGTGTATATCCCGGGAATGATTAGCCAAAACATGTGTACTACAATGTACTGAAGGTAGGTATACTGTTGTTTAGTAATGTTTACTAGTGTTTGGGTAAAGGTAGGTATGTATTAATCACAGTGGCTTCACGATGTTACTTCAATTGTTTAATAAACAAATTCAAACAAAATTAAATCGTCGTGATTCATTACACAAGGCCCAGCCAGTGTTTTGGAAATAAATTTATCGAACACATCACTAGACACACTCGGAGTTCCCACTCCCAGTAGGCCTATGTGTTTTTTCTGGATGTGCGACTTCATATTGGATGTTGATCCAGAATAAATGAATCGCGTTCGGCAGGCCTTGCATTCCACCCATTTCTTCTTTTTTTTCGTCATCTTCAATTAGGACTAAATGTCCCCAAACGTCCGATTTCCGTGTTTGTAGGTCTTCTACCATTGCTTTGAGACGAACTAATGATAATGACAAAGGGGGGGACAGATTCAACAAAACAGAAAGACTATTGACGACCTAGTAAAAGTCTAGACTTGATTGCTTTGATGTATGCCGCGGTGCGCGTGCAACCGGAACGTCATGTAAGGCCGCCAAAGGAAATTGGCATTGAATGTGTAGCAAGTGATTCACAGACTGACACAGAGTGTACATGTAGTTGTTTGTTTCATGTCTAGAAAAGCAGCCGGTGATCAAACGGGCATGTGTTGTGGGGTAAATGAACACATAATCAACTGTCCAAATCGCTTCTTATTACTTACTCTCGTTACTTAAACTTCCGTAAATGATTTTGGCAACATTTACACGGAGTACTACGATGATAATACGATCGTTATCAATAGTACGGTTATCTGGTCGTGGCCTCCTCCAATCGGTTGACACGTGTAACCGAACCGTAACCGGGTATCCGGACAACCGTCCCAGCACTAATAATGTATACAGAGATCACGAAACATCACGATAAACATCCATACACCAAAACATAAATCATTTATAAAATACAAAAAAATTAGAGACGGGTGATAAAATCGGGACGGACGCTGATGAGAAACAAGGAATCTTTGTTGAATGGCCTTAACAGAACTTCAGAAGATAAATAGTTATGAATTGAAGCAGACGACAACTATTTACGGCAACATTTCAATCTCGCACCAACTGAGACTGGTGTGCATTGTGCATTTATGTATAAAAGTTACGACAACGACCCCATTAGCCTCACTTCCAGTCAGAGGTCGGTCCACAGTGACAATCGACAATGCCAGAAAGATGCAAACCAACTGTCGGAATCCGAATTGAGCTATCCTAAACACAATATTTTGACATCTATTGTCAGATACCTTAATTTACCTAAGTTTTGAACAGAAACAATTTATAAAAACCAAATGTTGGCCCTTGGCTTATCAATGGGAACCCCTTGCCATTGATGATCATGATGAATCGAATGATGCGATTTTCGGAGAAATTTACAAAAATGTAAACAAAGCATTTTGTTGCTCAATATGTTTGTTGTAACATTGAAATATCCATATAACCAGACTCACGGTGAATATCTAATTTGAAATTACTTCGATTCTCACTTATATCACAAGTAGTTTGACATTGAGCTTGTTATATTCGTCAAAATGACAGTATAAGCATCCGGCACTTCCTAAGATGGCGGAGGAAAATGTCAACAGATCGTGACGTCATTGAGGTTATCATGTGACTTAGGTGAAGGTCGCTAATAGTACTTAAAGGAGCACTATTGTTTACAATTGGAATTTGCGATTTCGACCAAGAGTTAATATTGTCCATTTTTTTTTAAAGTTTTGGGAAAGCATGTGACAGGGAATGTCACAGCTTTATATATACAGCTTTTCTAAGTCAATTGACTTATTTGTCAAGTATTAGAAGACGCCGCTGTCAATGTTAATCAATGGGGAATAACTCTATGAATAAAAATCATTACGCCCTGTATAGGGTGTATACTGCAAGGCATGCTGGCGGTGTCACAGGAGCTATAAGCCATGTCACTGAGTCGTGGCTCTATTGTATGCACCCAGCCCCGGTACGTGGTGCTGCAAGTCAAAGTTCTGGAGGTGCATTCCATATATAGAATCATGAATATCCAAAAGTTCCATAAATGGAATGTCCCTCAAGAACTTTGACCTGTAGAACTTAAACCGCAGAATGGGGGCTGAATTAATCCAATATGGCCACGACTCAGTGATCTCACTTATGGTAACACTCCACAGTTTCGAATGATCAGTAGGGCTAATTTTATAATTATAAAGTGCCAGTGGTTTCTCACACCATTCATGTGGTAGGTATATTGAGACAAGGTTTGATATGAAGTTGTGTAATTTTAGAAGGTGTCCTAGACCTTTGAAGAAAATAAGTGCAAGTGACCTTGATCCCGCCCGTAGACTGCAGTTGCGTCTTCTGTGAAACAGTGGCTCTGGATACTGGGTAAATTATATAGCACCCAATTTTTTTTATCTCCATTAAACATTTATTTTCTGGAATTCTAAACGGTGAAAGTTTGAAATTTGTTCATATTTATATTGGAAGCCAAAGGCCTTTAAACCAACATAATATAGGTGATCAGGCTCGAAAAGATCTGTTTTTTTTGTGCCGGCTGATACTGACCCTGGCTCTTACGGACCCTGTGGATACGAACCCTGACTTTTACGGACCTCCGGCTCGTACGGACCCTGGCTTATACGGACCCGGCTTTTACGGACCCTGGCTTTTACGGATCTCCGGCTCATACGGACCTCAATTCAAATTAAATTAAAAAAATTTAATTAGGTATATTTTTCTTTATTTAAATAAATTAAAATACTGACAAAATGCATATCTTCTTCTGGGTCCGATTGTAAACAAAGCATATAGCCGTCACTGGATACTAGCTTTCTGTTGCCTTTCTTAAAACCATTGTCGATCTTTAAAATCTTAAGAAATCTATATCCCATCTTTGTTTTTACAATCCTGTTTTCACAACAAATCGAACTCAGTGGATTCATACTGATCATCAATCACTGACCACTCATCATAGCGTGTCTGTTTATACAGCGGTGAAAGTATCACTTGTTTGTACAAAAGTAAAGGGATTATAGGGGTACGTAACACCAAATCCGGCCATTTATGGGACCCCTCTAGCAGCGGGTGGAGCGAACAAGTCAGATTTTATTTGGCTTAATTAGTTCCTCTCTGCTAGAGCGTTAACACGAGTGAGTTGTGCGGTCGCGACTTCGGTTGTAGCTGCCCTCGTGTTAATGCGGAGTGAGACGGTTTTGGATTAGGCTCAGGACGGATTATGGAGCTAATCCCTGACGCTGCGTTAGCTGCTATGCAGAGAAGTCGGTTAGTGGACGCTGTTAGTTGGCCTCTCCAAGCTGACAGGGGCTCTCTGGTTCTCTGCGTAGAATTCCGGACAGATTATACTGGCATCCAGAGGTCTTCTGCCACGGATAGGAACGCCAAGACCCGCCGTACAGTGAAGAAGGGGCCTCCCAAGAGGAAGACGCCATCCAAGAGAAGGAGCTAGGACGCCGCCATACGGGCAAAGATGGGGGTGACTGTTGATCTGCCAGTCACCCCTCCCCGTGTGGTTCAGCCGTCCAGCGTCATAGCCGGCAGGTCGAAGTTGTCTGAGAGACGCCCAGACGACTCGACCTGCATGGAGACCGACGACATCTCACCAGCTAGCAGGGACTCCGTTGATCTGCCGGAGGTCCCTGCTGACGTCGTCGAGGCAAGCGGAAGAAGGGAGCAGGAAACCACCCCTGCTGTTCTTGCCGCCTGCTTCGAGGTGGAACTGGACAGCTTGTCACCACGGACACCGGAGTACCATCACATCGCGGTGTCCTCCAGTTCCACCGCCAGCAACAACAACAACATCAGCGCAGGCTCCACCCGCTCTATGGAAGAATCTGTCGCCGCTGCCGAAAGAGGGATGGAATTGATGAAAGAGGAGAACAAGAAACGTCTCGAAATGCAAAAGAAACAACAAGAAGAACAAAAGAAACAACAAGAAGAACTTGAACGTCTCATAGAACTGACATCTCATCCACCTCCTCCATCTTCAACCGAAAAACCAAATTCAAAGAAGAAAAGGAAAAAGAAAAGATAAAGTCAACATCATAAAAATGCTTAAATTATTATTATTTTTTTTATTATTATTTCACATTAAAGGCAAAAACATGAGGGGTTCCTCTCGGCCCTTTCGAGAATCCCGGGCTAGCCACCCAAACCACTCACTCTACTTTATGGGACCCTCTCATTTTTGTCAAAATTCATATGTTCTTCGCATCGTACTATAAAGTAGAGCACATGAGTGTATGTTGCACTCATCCATGGCTCATATTTATTCATTTGTTGCATACATTATGTTGGGTATATATAATATGAGATGGTCCCATAAATGGCAAAAATTAGTGTTCAGTATCCCTTGAGGTGACAGGTGTGACTATGTCACCCCTGACAATATGCATATATATTTAGTCTATCTATTTGTATTTGCAATTTTCATGTGTATATTGTGAATGACATTATCATATCCTATCCTATCCTATCGTTTTAATGTTCAGGTATGAACACCATTCAATAAATGTTTACAGGCCAGAACACAACGGAAATAAGTCAGTTATACATCATGTGCTCTTACAAAAAGTGAGTAACAAACATAAATATAATTTAAAGTTAAAAGGAAATAATCCGAAAGTTAAAAAGTGAAAGATAAATTTAAAAGATATACAAAATTTAGATGTTATATATATAAAAAATAAAATAGAAATATAAATAAAATAATTTTTAATTTAATTTGAATGAGGCCCGTATGAGCCAGAGCTCCGTAAAAGCGAAGGTCCGTAACAGCCGGGGTCCATATAAGCAAGGGTCCGTAAGAGCCAGGGTCCGTATCAGCCGCATACCGTCTGAAAATGCAATATTTTGGTCATAAAATAAAGGGTCATATATATTTCTTTGTAACCCAAGTAATATGGGTATTACGAATCAAATTCTGCAAGCCTATTCTATACTCATTTTAGCTAGGCATATTATATCGTCTATATATTTTAGATAAATTTCAATGAATCTATATGCCCCATTATTCCTGTGCCCCTGCCTGTGGAAACTATGGAGTTTCACCTTAAAGTCAGAATAAAGATGTGCGATAAAAATAGTGGTATATCCAATAATCCAACAGATTCACCACTTCACTATATATGGTGGAAATTTGAATAAACACTTTGATTATATAGAGTCCGCATACCCGAGACAAATAATAACACAACTTGGAGAATCTGGATGAATCAACGGACTATTTTCTTGCAACGACCTTTCTGCACATATACATTACTCAACACTGTCAACGATTGGAGATCTTACTCCTTATCATCTGGCAGACCGATGGGACTGGGCCACACATCTGCGAGGTGTGTTTTATATAGAAACTAACTGGTGGACCCGACTTCGTCCGGGCTGTTTTCCCTCTGCTTTTCGGCGAATTGCGCGATTTGACCTTGAATTGACCATTTTGAAGGTCAAGGTCTGGTCGGGGTCACGATTTGACCCGTCCAAATCACCACCCGGACAAAAGTAACTATATGTATCAAATTTCGTCGAAATCCGTCCGTTTTACCCGATTTGACCTTGAATTGACCTTGTTGAAGGTCAAGGTCAGGTCGGGATCACGATTTGACCCGTCCAAAACCATCCCTGGGAAAAATTATCCCTAGGTATCAAATTTCGTCAAAATCCGTCGGGCAGTTTTCCCGGCCATAGCTAACACACACACACACACACATACCCTCAGACAGACACACAGAAGTCCCAAAATATATATTAGAAATGATGGGCCCGTCTTCGTCCGGCTGTTTCCCCTCTGCTTTCATCCGGACAAAAGTACCCATAGGTATAAAATTTCGTTGAAATCCGTATTTTACCCGATTTGACCTTGAATTGACAATTTTTAAGGTCAAGGTCAGGTCGGGGTCATGATCTGACCCGTCCAAATCACTCCGCGGACAAAAGTATCCCTAGGTATAAAATTCGTCAAAATCCGTCCGTTTTACTCGATTTGACCTTGAATTGACCATTTTGAAGGTCAAGGTCATGTCGGGGTCACGATTTGACCCGTCCAAAACACTCCCCGGACAAAAGTATTCCTAGGTATAACATTTCGGCAGGTTTAATTCGCGAGAAAAAACGTGTTTTGTTGTCCATTTTCGTCTGCATTCTCACTAAAATGTTACCCCCCCCCCCCCGTTATTATTACAAGTCATTTCGTACAATGTGGTAGTTTAGATGGATCATACTGGACAAATGCGAACATATCAGCACGCCCCGGACTTCTAAGAAGTAGTAAATCGGTTGTCGAGTTAAGATACTCATGCGGAAATGGTTCGGAGAATATAATACTAACCACAAAACAAATAGTTTATTGCAATCATAAGTAAACATAGTAAAATTATATATAATAGTGTTCTTGTTGGCGACATAACATCTCTTGGTGGTGGTGCAGGGAATTCTGGTGGAATTGATGTCAATCATAGTATATGTTCAAAGTACTATACAATATACTATACAATATACTTATATGCAAATTCTGTCCTCGGCGGAACGGATTTGGGCAGAGTTTGTTCTCCTTGAAGTCAGTGGATGGAAATGGCTCTGATGCGTGCCTAACTTTTGTGTATATATCATGCTGTATGGTGGAAGCCGATATAAAGCCAGTGTTCAACTTATCGTAGAAACACATGCATCGAATACCGATTGAATTGAAATGAATTGTCTGAATACGAATAAAGAGCGTTTCGTATTGTATCTTTTTAAAAGTCTGATATGCAGGAATTTAAGATCGTTTTCAAAAATGTGCCTGATATGACAGGAATGTGATATGAAAGGAATAATTATTTTGTGCCAAGATACCTTTTGACGCTTGCTAGGGTTGATTGATCTAGTTTTGCATGCCTTTACCCTTTTAGTCTGACATGGCTTCTTGGCAATAGCCGCGGTTTTCGGTATCGTCAAACGTCCGTCAGTCGAAATTTGCCGAAGATTCTGGCATAAATTAAATTGGTCACCAAGCGATGACTTAGTAAAAAGTCATTGATTTTCAATTGCTGGCACTCTACATGAAACCATCGGTCACACATATCGCAGCCGATGCTGCGTATCTCGTGACTTTCCTGGGAACAAACACCACATAGGTAAATCAATTTGGAATTAGGCATTGTAGAATTTTCAGACCTGTGATCAGAATGCCAAATACTGCTGAGATTGTGATTTGCCAAATACTACTACTACTACTACTATGGGGGGTTTGGGAAACTTTCCCGGGAAGATTTGAAAGGGGCGGAACCCCTCTCCTACAACCCACTTGAAATTTAATGAGGATACATGTAATGGTATTACATTAGCATGAGATTGGTGAGGTGGAAATGAAAATGATCTATTTTTTTTTTTTGGATTTCTTTGCTTTCTTTTTCATTCGGTTGGATGTAGCTGCTGTTGTGGTTGTTGTTGTTGTGTCTGAGTCAGAAGAAGCCCAGAGCGCTTGATTTCGACAATAGTTTACATAGGTCTGGCTATCGAACCAGTCTTTGAGTGCTGCTCCCATTTTGTCCCGTTCGGCGACATCCTTACACTCACTCCACATGGCCTCCATCACCTTTTGTTCAGCATGCGAGTGGGTGGATTGAGTGCTGACGTTGGCGCTGGTGTTGTTGTTGGTGCTGGTGGAGCTGGAGGACACCGGGATGTTTTGGTAATCCGGTGTCCGAGGTGTAAAGTCCAGTTCCACGTCGAAGCTGGCGGCAGGAACATCTGGGGTGGTATCCACGTCCCTGTCTCCGCTAGCCTCGATGACGACAGCAGGGATCTCCGGCAGATCCACGGAATCCCTGCTAGTTGGTGCTATGTCGTCAGTCTCCATGCAGGTCGAGTCGTCTGGGCGTCTCTCAGACAACTTCGACCCGCCGGCTTTGACTATAGACGGCTGAGCCACACGGGGAGGGGTGACCGGTCGATCAACGGTCGCCCCCATCTTCTTCTTCCATTTCGCCCGTCTGGCTGCGTCCCTTCTCCTTCGAGCTGGTGTCTTTTTCTTAGGAGGCTCCTCTTTCATGGTACGGCTGGTCTTGGTCTTGCTCCAGGTGGAAGATCTCTGGTTTCCAGCATCTCCCGTCCTGAATTCAACGCAGAGAGTCAAATAGCCTCTGTTAGACTGGAGATTCCAGCTAACAATATCCGCAATTTGAGATCTCTCTATCGCTGCTAACGCGGCGTCAGGGATTAGCTCCATTGTCCGTCGCACTAAGCCTAATCCAAAACCGTCTCACTCGCCGGCATCAGCACGAGGGCGGTTGCTTCCAATTAAGGTTACAGACCGCTCAAATCACTCGTACCGACGCTCTGACACCGCAAGGAACTAATGGAGTCAAATAAAATCTGACTTGTTCGCTCCACTTGCTGCCAGAGGATTTGCCAAATAATATCATACCACATTCTTATATAGAACTTCTCGGAATGTTGCACCATGAACTCACTTTCTTGTCACTCAAATATTGTTTTTACAATCGTACGTTGTCTTTCATGGCGGGGCCCACCAAAAGCATGTTGTTTCTATAATAGTAGGCGCCATCAAATACTGATTGCAACTAACTAACTGTCAAAACACTGAACTACAATAGGTGAGAGACCGCCACCAACAACAATTAAAGCCTTTCGGCTTAGTGACCATATATCTGATATTAATTATCACCTAGCTAGACAGCCGTTATAGACTAATACACGAGAGAAGCTTGTGTTCGGCTTTTCTATGCCGAACACTGAACACTGAACGCGTTTTACAAAATATCGAATAAAACACTTATTATTGGCCCGAACTCCACCAAACTTCGTATATTAATAGTGTGAACATGAATACACACGCCTATGAACTTTATTCGTTATATTTCCCATTATTTGGACTTGTGTTCGGTTATGTTCGGTTGTGTTCGGCTTTTATACGCACCGGTTTTGGTACCATGAGTAATTTTGAGTATACAAAGTGTATCCATTGACGTATATTTAATATAGATCGATGGTGTATCATTTGTAATCCACATTGTATTAATCATATATGTCATTACTCCATCATGTACATCAAATGCCATCATATACATATAAAATGGCATCGAATAAAATATAGATCTATCTATCTGTCAAGTAATTTATCTATTTATCTTTTTTTTTTTGCACGAAGAAACTAGAGTACGTTTTTAGAATTGTTGTTACGAAATCGCTTCGAAAATTTAAGCATGAAAAACAGATAAAAACAACTGTAAATCGAGGATGCCACTCATTTGATCGTGAACAACTGGTCGGAAAGGATACACAGATAGCAATAAATATATTGGTAAAGTACGGAAAGTTCACAGATTTCGCATAATATGGGAACTTCTCTATTTTCGATGTAATTGTAAACGGGAGGCCAACAGAGGTTTGCAGATGTGATGCCTGGTCATTCGTCAGATATCATATAAGATTTGACAACCAATTATTGACAAAAGCATCAAAAAATTCACACACCAGACACTGGGCAGAATATACTTACATTGCTAAACAAAATAAAAGGAGCCTTGACATGCTGGCAATTTTAACTTACTTACAAGTTACATAGTAAACTAAACTAACTATGGTATGAGATTGGGAGGCCGTTTTCACATTTATTAAATAATTAGACTTAAGCACAATTGAATTGAACTTAAGAACAATTAATTGTGCTTAAGTACAATACAATTAATTGTGCTTAACTTAAGTACACTTAATTGTGCTTTAGCGCAATTAATGGTGCTTATTAAATCACAATTAGTTGTACACTAATGAAATTCAATTGTGCTTTATATGCACAATTCAATTGCACTTAAGTGCAATTCAATTGCGCTTAAGTGCAATGCAATTGCATTTAAGCGTAATTCATTTAACATTATGATAGCAGCAATTGCGCTTTTAAAAGCGCCATTAAAAACTCTCTAAATTGCACTTAAGAGATGGATTCCAATTTTCGAACACACATTGCAAATATAATCTCCGGTCTGGTATTTTTAGATTATATGTGCCTCATGTTAGAGTATTTGGATACAATAGCTTTTTTTACACAGGGATCACTTTGTGGAATAATTATGTGAAATATATTGAACCTAACTGCAATTTGGCCACATGGAACCACCTAATAAAACAGGAATTATTCGATAAAATTTTAGGTACTAAGGAATCTGACTTTGTATACTATTAATAGTATGACCTTATGAGAACTTGTGTTGTGGCCTGGTCAGTCATGAGGTCGGTTACCATTAAGGACCACAGTGGAAATAAGCGAGCTTTGGCTTGCTTTCCTGTGCGCTCCTTGATGGCAATCGATGGCATGACTTGTCAGACCGAGCTTAATCATGTGTATATTTCTCCTTTACTTCTCTATCTTTCTACGGTATCCAGCTAACTGGGACCTTGGCTAACTGGGACCTTGGCTAACTGGGACCTTTTGGCTAACTGGGACCTTCAAATGTATTATTAATAATTTCATTAAAATCAATTTTTATTAAGTAATGAAGGTTAAAAACAAATGAAATGTTAACATTTAAAAACAATAACATATTTATTTGAACAAAGAACATTACATAGACAATTATACGCCATTCTACGGTACCGTACCATTCTTCTGGGCGCGCTTGTGTACAAATGTGAATCCGTCACTGCTCATCAACTTTCGTTGATTTTTTATCGCTGTGCTGTGATTATCGTTACCATGTAGTCGTTTCCAGAAAGACCAACATGTCAAAGGATACGGATGTGGTTTCCAGAGAACAACTAAAGCAGGATCACCAGAGACAGATGACTGCTTTTTGAACAGCAGATTTGACAATGTCTTTCCACGCGGATTTTGCGGCCACCGTACTGCATTTTACTGGTCACATCCGTGTGGACACTTGAGAGGAGACGAATAAGCTTGCTTGGGAATCCGAGTTTTATCAACTTATATAAAAGGCCTGCATGCCAGACCTTGTCGAAAGCTTTTTTAGAGTCTAGGATGGCCACCGTGACAAACAAACAAATCTAAAACATTTTGAAGCAATAACATAAATAAAACAAACAAAAACAATGAATTTAATGTTCTATTCTACTAATATATGTAATAAATATAACCAAGGTCCCAGTTAGCCAAGGTCCCAGTTGGTCATGGTCCCAGTTAGCCAAGGTCCCAGTTAGCCGAAGGTCCCAGTTAGCCAAGGTCCCAGTTAGCTGGCATATATTTCTACCTCTATCTCTATCTTTTAATGTCTTACTTATCTCCAGTTATCTTACTAGTATCTCTTAAGCAGCATGACAGTCCTGTTGAGGGAGGAGGGTGGGATGGCACAGGTTGGTTATTCATATTTGTATATATATATAAAGGTATGAGTATATATTTAGTAGTTATTACTAAGCTAGGTTTATACACTATCTTGTCCCTCTGCAGAACTGTCAAGCAGCATTCTTGTTATATTTATATATCTATAATTTTTATATTTATACTATATGAATGTCACACTCTGTATTGCTCTTTTGAAGTTTTGTTTATATATGCTTATAAATGCTCAATTGTCTACATGTTATCCATCTATTAGCCATTAAAAAATTATCTATCTATATATCTATCTATCTAAGCACAATTGTTGATCATCATAAACAAAACCCTCTTAATTCTTATAGAATAGTCTGATGGATGATTCCAACCAAACCTGATTATGATCCTCATTTGATCTTCAAGGGGTGGAAACTTGTTATGGCTATTGCGCTTAAAGGTACTCAACCCGTAAAGAGAGTCCCCATCTCAACAGATTCCAACAACAACAATCCGATCGGAGGGTCCTATATTACTATTTCTTTGGCTTTGGGGGTAAAAAATATTTGATTCGAGTCGAGGAACCCATCAAACAAAGCTCAGAGTTATTAGATATTGATTTTTGAAATGTGTTATAAACTCGAGATGCGTACTACTAACTGCCGTAATCTGCTCTGGATGTGTTCTCCAAATCTATTCAAACAGACAAGGATGGATAACTCTAAAATCAAGTGGTAATTTTAACGCAATGTTGACTGAGTTCTGGGCCAGATAGTATTCCCGATAATGAAAAATAATAGATTTCTAAAATCGATATCTAACAAATCTGAGCTTTGATGGGTGACTTCCTTGACTCGAATCAAATATTTTTGACCCCCGAAGCCATTGAAATAGTAATTGAGAGGAGTTTTATCGGGTTGAGTACCTTTAAGCCCAATTGAATTGGGCTTAAGTCTTGAGCTCAATTGGGTAAATATGTAAGTAATTGTGTTTAAGCGCAATTGAATTGCACTTAAGAATAATTTGAATTGCGATTAAGCTTGAGTCCAATTATTTAATAAATGTGAAAACGGTCTGCCACAACTAACAGAGTAACACTCAGCAACAGCTCACATAGTATTAGTATGCTACTGAGTACTGAAAACAAGGAGGAGTTCTGCCCAGTATTGGAGCTCAAGTTGAATTAGGCTAAACCATAATTTGCTAATAAATGGGAATCAGGCCTGCCATACCGCTCTCCTCCTTTTATAATATGTGAGCTGTTATCATGTTTTATTAAACTGAAGCATAATATTAGAAATATACTTTAAAAATAGCATAATACAATTATGCTTTTAAAAGTGTAAGTGGCTGAATTACTAATTCTATTTATACGCGTGTAATTCCAGGGGCGCCGGAAGAGGGGGGGCAGAGGGGGCAGCTGACCTCCCTGCCCTTGACCAAAGGGGGCGAGCGGGGGCAGGACTTGCCCTTTTTCTGGAGACAGAAAATGCTTTTTGTGTGTTTAATCTCGTGTTTTTATAGCAAAATCTGACTTTTTTGGTCCAATTACCAACAATTTCACAAGGAATATTAATTTTTTGTCAATTTTATCACAAAAACGGCCATAAAAACCGACAAATACCATTAAAATAGGGATTTTTGCCACAATTAATTTATGGTTATTTTCCCGAGTTTGCGGAGAAAATGCCCTTTTTTGCGGAAAAGTGCCCTTTTTGTAGGCTCTGCCCCCCCCCTGCCCTTGGATGTTTCCGGCGCCTCTGTGTAATTCTATTATGTGTAATTCTATTACACTTTATTATGGGAGGCAATTTTCACAATTATTCTGATTTACATGTATTAGCTAATTACATTTCAGCATTATTGATACATGTATATGCTTAAGCGTAATTCAGTTACGCTTAAGAGTAAATCATTTACTCTTAAGGATAAAGCATCTGAACTACACTTAGGCGTTTCTGCCAGGGGAAAATTAATGAGTCCATATTTCAGCCATATTGGGGAAACAAATAATGCGACCTGGTGACCATGGTTCGTCCCGTTAGGAGAAAATGTTGGTATTTGTCACTGAAAAGTAGTCATTTCCTTGCACCTGAGATACTCATAAAGCAATCCAAAGATACGTATATTACGCAAGTTGTCATTCCGTGGGTGCATTAATTCTGTTGATTGTACCCAGAGCATGATCATGAAATTACGCACGTGGGGCCGTCTGTTGACCAATAATACCTAGCAAGGGGAATTTATTTTTAAGTATTTCCAAAATTTGTCCACAGGTAGCTTCTGCGAATATATTCCACTCGTATTTGGAACAATAGACCCCACCACCTTAAAGACATATATACATGTATAAGACAAGGTAACTATTGATCAGATGGCCCAAATTCCCACCACCTAGCGTTGTCAAGCTGTAAAAGAAATGTATTCAAACTAAACACACATTTTGTTCCCGAAGGACTCTAGTTCATTTTGACATATCACCCGACTCGATCAGTTGATTTTATCAAAAGTTACAGGTATCAGAACAGAACAAGTCTGGCCAAAGTTTCTGGTCGGACATTTACTGGGCACAACGGGTGAAAAACATTTATGATTAGACCAGAGAGTATAGCCAGTTTTTGTTGGTGACATTTGTCAAGACTTACATTTGATCAATTTCTGGTAAATTTCAATTAATTTCAGCTCATAAATGAATCTCCTCTAACAACCATGACAGAGATATGCAGTTAAATAGCATTGACGAAAGTGGGAGACATAATTTGTCTTTCATGCATTTTGGCAACCATGGGACAAATTACGCTTCACACTTACTTGAGAGTTATTTAACTGCATAGTGCCATAAGAGTCATAAGAAACATCTTTTATGGGTTGAAATGAATCAAAATTTACCTGATTTGCAAGTATTGATGAATATCACCGACGAAAAATGGCTGTCCCCTGGTCCCCTCAGAAAATTCCTTTAGTCAGTGTGCCCAGTAAATATCCGACCAGAAATATTGGCCTGTAACTTTTGATACAATCAACCGATCGAGTCAGGTGATGTGCCAAATTGAGTCATAGCCCTTCTTGAACAAAATAGACATTATATTCTGAATAACATAACATAAATTTTGTATCCACAGCTTGATAACAATGGGTGGTGGGAATTTGGGTCATCTAATAGATAGTCACCTTGTCTTATATATATGTCTTTGGGGTGGTGGAGTCTATTGTGCCAAATACCTGTGCAATTGACCCAACTTTTATCAGTATTCTGCTTAACCCTCGAATTCCTGTTGCAGTCGGGTTCTTTTTATGATAGATTGCTATTGACTTTCGGTACATGTACATGTATGTCTCAAACATATCATCAGTGAGGGAAATGAGGCCTTTCAACGGGCGCTGAGCCATAGTAACGGAAACCCTGGCTAAAGCGTAATTCACTTACAATTAAGCATAATTAATCTTCCATGAGAATGCATTACGCTTAAGCATAAATGAATTACACTTAAGCATATATGAATTTTGCGTAAGCGTAAATGAATTACACTTACACGTAATGGAGTCATAATTTTAACATGCTTAAGCATAGTGCAATATCAACATTACACTTAAGCATGAGTGAAATGCGCTTAAGTATAATGCAATTATAAAGCGTAATGCATATAAAGCGTAATACATTTACGCTTAAGCGCAATTCACTTATGCTTAAGCGCAATTAGCTAATAATTGTGAAAAAGTCCTACCATACGTAAGTGTAACTGAATTACATGTAACTAAGCGACATAGTGTAATTAAGCTCAATTAGCATAATTGGGTATTCTACTTTTCTTAATAGTATAAGAATGATTTGAACTCAATGACTGAGATATATGTCAAAGCTTTCACCCATTTCAACCTGACAATAACTTCAGTTTGCATTGGGTAACCTTTTTTTCAAAATTGGTTATCAATTTGGGATATTAAATCTACCGTAGTACTTGCAGTTGAGTTAATGTGGCCTATGTTGGATTGTATAAGAACGCTTTGATAATGTATCTGTTATTAGCGTCCAGGTTTTATTTACGCCACATGTGTAAGATGTTTTGGTCATTTTATTTACGCGTGGACCAATGGGCGAATGCATTATGGGTGATTAGGTATTTTGTACTTGAGTAAACCGTACCGATAGAGTCACGATAGTCCGACACAGATTAGCACATGTGTTTACGCCACCGGTGTAATTGGGTGACATGTCTCTATTCCGAAGGTTCGCTATCCCGAAGGTCCACTATTCCGAAGGTTCTCTATTCTGAATATTTGCTATTTCGAAGGTTCGCTATTCCGAAAAGAAGATTCTTTTTATGAAGGAAATAACTTAAAACATTAAATGTGATTTTGTTTTGTTCTCGCGGGTTTTCTTGAGATTTAATGTCATTACGTGGGCCCATAACTTTGAACTCTGGGCATATAATATGAATATTGGGGGCCATGTCTCTATTCCGAAGGTTCGCTATCCCGAAGGTACACTATTCCGAAGGTTCTCTGAATGTTCGCTATTCTGAAGGTTCACTATTCCAAAGGTTCACTATTCCAAAGGTTCTCTATTCCGAAGGTTTTTGTTATTTTAAGGTTAATTCTATATTCTAAAGTATTGAGAGGGTTCATTATCACGAAGATTCTTTTTATGAAGGAAATAACTTAAAACATTAAATGTGATTTTGTTTTGTTTTCGCGAATTTACTTGAGTTTAATGTCATTACGTATGACCTTATTTCTCATTACATATTCACGCCACGCAGCCCACACAATTGCTATGTTTCCATGCGATTTAATGTCATTACGTGTGACGTAATATCTCAATAATCTCAGAGGCAAGAATACGCCAGCTAAAGGCGGATTATAACAGTGGGGCTACAACGCTTAATGAATACTGGAGGCTATAACAAACTTCGCAGCAGAATATCGCTGAATAGACGAGTATGAGATGAACCTAACTGCAATTGTGACTTTGTTTAAAGGCCCACTTAATTTTCGAGTCATTCATTTTTTTTATAGTATATACGGTTTTAATAACAATTTATGCCATAAAATTTGAATAAAATACTATAATTCATCACCATTTGAAACGCATGAATACTACTATCTCCTAGTTTGAAACACCCTGAAACACCTTTAAAAAACCGTGTCAAGTCGTGCGTCGTATAACTAGCAATTAGCAACTAGCATGTCCCCTTCGGCTTTCCATAGATTTCGACGTAATTTGATACTTAGGGGTACTTGTGTCCGGGAAGTGTTTTGGACGGATCAAATCGTTACCCTGACCTTGACCTTCAAAATTCAAGGTCAAATCGGGTAAATCAGACGGATTTCGATGAAATTTGATACCTAGGGTTACCTTTGTCAAGGGAGTGTTTTGGACGGATCAATTCGTGACCCCGACCTGACCTAATTTGGGTAAAACGGACGGATTTCGACGAAATTTGATACCTCGGGATACTTTTGTCCAGGGAGTGTTTTGAACAGGTCAAATCGAGACCCCGTCATGACCTTGACCTTCAATATGGTCAATCAAAGGTCAAATTGGGTAAAACGGATGGATTTCGACGAAATTTGATACCTATGGGTACTTTTGTCGGGGGAGTGTTTTGGACGGGTTAAATCATGACTCCGACCTGACCTTGACCTTCAAAATTGTCAATTAAAGGTCAAGTCGGGTAAAACGGATGGATTTCGACGAAATTTGATACCTAGGGGTACTTTTCTCTGGGGGGGTGTTTTGGACGGATCAAATCATGACCCTAACCTGACCTTGACTTTCAAAATAGTCAATTCAAGGTCAAATCGCGCCTTTCGCCGGAAATCAGATGGGAAACAGCCAGGACGAAGTCAGGCCCATCAGCTAGTGTAATAAAGAAGACAGTTTGAAGAATGTAATGTATAATACGAGAAACGGGAAAACTTGATATATGGAAGTATGCAAATTTCCCACATGAAATTTGAAAGCTAGTTTATATTATAATTATATTATAATTTATATTTATGGCTAATAATATGATCTTGGTGGCGTTACCATTTCTGACTATGGTTTTCTTGTCTTGTCTGGTTTGCTCCCGAAGTTCGGGCAGTGTTTTCTTTTCTCGTCGAATAAACTTTGTCTCCGTAGATCGTCGTTGTTTGTGTAGATCTAAACTGGCGTATTACCTTATTAACTACTGGCGTTGCACCCATTTCTACTGGTGAGTTGAATATTAGTAAAATTTAAAACAACCTGTAAAACAACCCAACAACACCCCAGTAGTATTCTTGTTTTGGGATTTTGTTTAACAACCTCTGCAAATATTCAGGACTCATTGAGGTGAGATGTACCTTTATAGACTAATATCTGACTGTTCTTTCATGCAATTGGTGTTTCTCTGTTATAATTTCAAATGATAATGTTAAAAAATTGTTTGAACACGATGTGTGTTTTTGAGCACAATTTATTTGTACTTTAAAAGTGCAATTATATGGACTGAAATATAACTAATGAATAAAGTGAAAACTGCTTCCATTATTTTATCAGGGATATATATCGGGTTTATTTAACATATTGTAGATACACACAATTTGATTGGTTGTAAACACATGTATACTTACAACATGGACAATTTTTTATGTCAACATATTATTTCGATTAATAAATAATGACATCATGTGATCTTGTTATTATTTGATGTTTATTAATGGCTTGAATGTATGAGTTTACTCTGGAGGTCAAAATTTAAATTTTTAATAGCCTCCTACTGGAAATTTTTTATCAGGGTCAGACTCATTTTGGCTGAGTTTTTGTCCTTTTTCGACATAGAATCGTACATCATGGGACGCATCTTTTGACTGAGCCTGTATTCCATCAATTTCCAGACAATTTTTAAAAAACTTTAAATTTTTAATAGCCTCCTACTGAATTTTTTTTATCAGGGTCGGACTCATTTTGGTGGAGTTATTGCACTTTTTCGACATAGAATCGTACATCCTGGACCCATGGCAACTAGCATGGGAATCTGTGATTTTGAGTTCAGTCGGAGTCATTATGTCATTATGTCAATGTTATTGCTATTTTTTGACAGAAATGTTTTATGTTTTTTATTTTAGAGTTATGCACTCTTTCTCAACGCATTGAATAAATGTTTTATGTTTTTTATTTTAGAGTTATACACCCTTTCTCAACATATTGAATATGTGCAAACCTGCCACGTTTGTCAGGGGACATTTTGGTTAGCGGGCTTTTATTTATATAGTGATATTTGTTTTGGGGAAGGTGGAAGACAGCCTTACAGGGCTATGTTACCCCCAGCAATATACTGCATTATTATCTTGTTATATGTTAATTCCTTTGTACATGTACTATTTATATGTGTATTGTAAATAAAATTATCCTATCCTATCCACAAAATTGATGTGATTTTTCTTATTAGAGTTATCAGTTTCCATGAAGAGCTGAAAAATACCATTTTAAATCGCTTTGTAAAATAATGTATTTTTCTGATATCATGGGATACCTTCTAGATGAATTCAGGTTGAAAACACTGAAAGTAAATAAAATCAGACGACCTACATACACAAACTTTATTAGATTGGGTAGGGAATCATCAAACAAATATTTAAATTTTTTAATTACAGGTGGAAACAATAATCATATGTTAATCTGTTTCATTTGTCTTTCTGTTGAATGAAGGTCTTTGGCTGAGAAGATGTGCATTCTCTTTTATCACCTGGATGAATCCCCAAATACAAATGGTTACAGATTTGTTTTAGCCAACAACAGAGATGAGGTTCTGAAAAGACCAACGCTTCAAGCTCAGTTTTGGGAAAATAATCCCGACATAATCAGTGGTGAGCTATAAGATCTTTCCTTACTTTTAACATGTATATCATTTATATGTTTCCATGTGAGGGTCAGTCAGACTCAGTAATAAGTGGTGGATACCATGACATACATAGACTTTAGCTTAGTTTTGTATGACTAGTCTTATGGGCGTCTCTATGTCAAATGAAAATTTATATGTGCAAAATGAAATTCACTATTTTAGTCACAATTAATAAGCGTATGTATGTGTTTGTTCCCACCTTTGTATATATAATAATTTTCTAATTCAATGTCACTTCAAATTGTAGTATTCACTGTTTCAAAGTTAGTATGCATGTATCAACTTAACAATCAGTATATATATATACTAATGTAAATTAATTTCCTGTCTCACTTTGATAGTTAACTCATGCTAACATTGGTGCACACTATCAGTGTTATTTTTCTGATTTATATCAGGTGTCATCACATAGTCTATAAATGCCTCCCATCAAAAGGCTGCTTTATTTTGCTTGGATGTTAAATGCACTTACAATTCTTCATAAAGATGTGTTTGGTCTATGTAATTTATAATATTTTTGCTTGCTCCTCAGCCAGAGATGCTGAACCTGGGTTGGAGGGTGGAACATGGCTTGGATTAAATAAACAAGGAAAAATTGCTATTTTGCTCAATATCCTACAAGTTCAAGATTCTGATAAAAAGAGAAGAGGTTAGTAAATATAATTAACCCTTTCTGTACTAAATGGATTCTCCCATTCAGTTATAAAAGAAAACATTGAATGGTCAGAATGAATGAGTAAACGACAGCCAGAATAAACTAGAATGCACTCAGAGAGATGCCAACGTGCGCAAAAATGTAATCAAAAATAATTAAAAAAATAATTTCACTGTATTTTACTTAATTTATTTAATTTAATTTAATTTAATGTTAACAAAAAAAGACAATTACAATCTTCAATAATTTTATGAGTATATAATAAATTATAATCACATTGATATATGTAAGGGAAGTATAACTGGGTTATTATCATGGCAGTAAAAAATGCATATTCCATGGGAACACTATGGGAACAAACAAAACAGAGAAGGGGAAGTAATAAGGAATACCCATATTTATATCATGTTAGGAATAAGGAATACCCCTATTTATTCACCTCCTACCCCTGTCTACTATACAGATAAAGCCCATCAGATAAACCACGCCTCTATCCGTCTACTAGACAGATAAAGCATCCTCTACTAGACAGATAAACTTAAAATATGCAAGGAAGAAAGGTTACAAGAACTTGGAGCAGTTAACCTCCAGCAGTTCGTGAGTGACGTCACTGGGTCGTAACAACGTTATGGAGCATCATTAGAACGGACCATGCTGGTTTCCGTTGTTAGTGACAGCGTCCTTAGAAATGTCAACATACACAACGTATTTTCATGCAACAACTTAATCTATAACTTGATTAAGCAATTGGCAGTTTGTTACTATATAAAGTATAAGATATTCTTCCGTGAGCTGGTAGTAGTTCATAAGTGAATCGGTAGGGTGACACCAACGTACGTACCTACGAATCTGACTGATCGCCATACTGTTGCGTGAGCGCACGTAATGATAATACAAGTGCAGATGGCAATGGTAGTTTGTTGAACTTATTATCTGAACATTTCCTAAGGGAACTACTCGATGATGGGTATTTAGTATAGAAAAGGTATCCTCTTAAAATGTTTGAATCCATCCCATTTGCCTTCTGCTATGTGGATAGAAACTGCGCGAAACACTTTGGCTTCCACGGTAAATGTAAACAGGAAACATCGTAGTTTATATGGGGTCTAATATTTCTACTGTAGAAACTGTTAACATGATTCCAGCCATCCTAGATAGTCCCAAAAGTATTTCTGCTGTTTCTGCCCCTGCATCTCTCGAATGAAGTGACCCAAATGAAGGTCATTAGTGGGGTTACACTAACGTACTTGTCCCGAACCCTTGTGCCATGTAAATTTTCTGAAATGATCCTCAGAAGCTCCTGACATTTTCTTGCAGATTGAGGTCCCCAGAGAGTGAATTTAGTCACACAATACTGCACAGCAGGATAGCACCACCAAATCCACCCTCTGGGGACATCATTCTGCTTAGGCCTGATGTTTTGGGGAAGTATCTATTGTTTTTAATTACTTTTTCCCTTTTGGGAAGTTTCTATATTCCCTAATTTGCAGAAGATAAAATGCATAATCGAGGTGTCCAATGGGTGAACATCACCAACTTCAACTGATGAAATTCAATCTGATCCTAGGTCTCCCATAGCAGTTGACGTTTAAGGCTAAGCAGAATGAGGTTCCCAGAGGGTGAATTTGGTGATGCTAGCCCACCCGTGTGGGATAGTGTCACTACATTCACCCTCTGGGGGCCTTATTATGCAAATGACAGACACACGTATATATTTGCAGGTTTGCACAGTTTCCTCATAAAGCAGGAAACTGGTGATTTGGTATTATCTGTTTATCAAAGCATCAAAATTATTTAACCCTTTCATGACGAGAGATGCGCTGGTGCAGCATCAAAGATCCTGTGTCTGTATTCTTTTATATATCTGAGTCTCCCATAGGAAGCCTCCCATATATAAGAGATTGCACTGGCTTACAAGGTCAAGGCTAATAATGTTAGGCCAATGTATTCTCTTTTTAGCTCACCTGAGACGAAGTCTCCGGTGGAGCTATAGTCATCACTCCTCGTCCGTCCGTCCATCAAGAATCATCTTCTTCTCCCAAACCGTAAGACCAAATGGGTTCGTATTTGGTGTGGATGTTCCCTAGGTGAATCCCATTCAGATTTGTTCAAATGATCTCACCAGGTCCATTAGTTGCGAAACCAGAGCCATAACTCTATTCCTCCAATGTAATTCTTAGAACGACTTCTTGTCAAGAACCATTGGGCCAATTTAGCTAATATTTGGTATGGAGGGTCCTTGGTTGACTGGGGTTCAGTTTTGTTCAAATGGGGTCACTGGGTCAAATAGGGGCCGAGCCAGGGACATAACTGTTAATAAAATTTTTTTTTTAATATTTTGAAATTGAAATCCTTGCTAAATTAAAAAAAAATAAAAAATTTAAATGAAAAATGAAAAAACAAATCTCATACAGTAATGCCCTAAGTAATCGATCTCTTAACCAAAGCAGAATTATGGGTAACTTTTCAGGATTTAGTCGGAAATATGGCTTGTTGCCATTCATTGGAAAGCTCTCCCCGAGAGCTTTCCGATGAATGGCAACAAACCATATTTCCGACTAAATCCTGAAAAGTTACCCATAATTCTGCTTTGGTTAAGAGGTCGATTAATTAGAGCATTACTGTAGTTGCTATTTTATATACAAAAATCTATATAAAACTATAAAAACATATATTAGGTGTCATTCAAATTCATTGGTAACCCTCCCGTCAATAAATCTTTGCTAGCATTCTACTTTTATGAAAATATTTCAGTTGCTTTCACTTGCTTAGTCATATAGAATTATAGATAATGGGTTGTGTATAGCACACTGAAACACCCTCTAGCTTTGAAATAGATTAAAAACCGTATCCTTTTTGGATATACGACACATGTCAAATTCTCATCTTTAACCCTTTGAGTGCCAGGTCGATTTTTGTATCAACCCATATACCATGTGCCAATGCATTCTCTTATATATGCGAGTCTACCATAGGTCGCCTCGCATATATAAGAGAATGCATTGGCCTAACAATTTTTTATTTTTTTTTACAATTTTAATAATTTATTCTTATATAATTTATTCTTATATAACAGACTTATTTTGTAGGTTTAGGGCCGATGAGATCGGCCCCTGGCACTCAAAGGGTTAAAGGAATATGATCCTGAAAAAAAATAATATTTTCTTTCAATATACCAATAATATATACATAAAATGTCCATTATGTGCATATAATCTAATATTCGGCCGCTAATCGTAATTTTCATAACGATTTAAAAAAAATCCGAAGTTAGCCGAAGATTTTGTGTTGTAGACGAGTCACGTGATCATCGGCCCGATCACATGATTGTCACGTGTAAACAGAAGCATAGTCACATGATCGACCAAGTGGTAACTCATTGACAACGCATAGATATTCAACGATACCATAAGTTTGCACGCGCAAAGCGATCATGAATTCCATCACGGCTTTTGAAGTTTGTCGCATAATGGGAGAACACTGCGAATGCAAATACATCGTGTTCTCACAATTAAACGTATTTAGCGTGTTATTATTATATGTATCGCGATGTGTTGTTATTATAAAGCCATGCCACATTTTACGTAGGATCTGGACACTGGAATGTTTACGATACGATAATTGTCTATACATAGTATTAACTGTGCAAGTCTTCGCATATATACAATCTTTATATGAATATATAATACTAGAAGGTGACCCGACTTCGTCCGGACTTTGACCTTGAATTGTCCATTTTGAAGGTCAAGTGGGGTCACGATTTGACCAGTCCAAAAACACTGCCCGGACAAAAGTACCCGACAAACGTGCCCGTCGAAATCCATCAGGTTTTACCCGATTTGACCTTGAATTGATCATTTTGAAGGTCAAGGTCTGGTCGGGGTCACGATTGGACCCGTCCAAAACAATCAGTGGACAAAACTAACCCCACGTATCAAATTTCGTCGAAATCCCATCAAAATTGGCGATTTGACCTTGAAGTTACCCGATTTCAAGGTCAATGTCACGTCGCACGGGCAAATGAATATGCTTATGAGACTCGACATAAGAAAGTACCCCCACATACGAAGTTTCATCGAAATCCCGTGATATTCGGGCGTTTGACCTTGAAATGACCCGATTTCAAGGTCACGCCGCACGGGCAAATTAATAGGCCTATTCCCGTTCCCGGCCGAAAATACCCCCACATACAAAATTTCATCGAAATCGGGTCGGCCGTTGTCGAGTTCATCGCGAACACACAGACACAGACACACAGACAGATCTTCCAAAATATATAATAGATAATTTGGACTATTCCGGTAACGAAAAAAAGAGAAGCACGAGCACATGTTTATATAGATAACTGGCCGTAAAACCGAAATAATATACGATAATTTATTAATACATCGTGGTAGAATATACTTATTAATATATCGAAGTCTTCATCTGTGATTTCTTTTACAGTGAACGCTCTTTATTGAGTCATGGTAAAGGAAAAGGGGACTCGACTTAGAACAGTTGTCATCGTGATTATTTACTGATTACACCAATACACGTAAATACATGCACACGAACTTGCGATATATATCCTTTACATGCTTTATATATCCGTCAAAGTCATAGCAATTTCCGGTTTATTAAACTCTTTTTATTCGCACCATATAAGGAATACTCTTAACATGGAATGCTCTTTATTGAGTCATGGTGAAGGAAAATGGGGACTCGAGTTGTCATCGTGAATACTTTACTAAAATATTCATCAATATACTCCCCACTTTAACTGCAAGTGTATGTATTCGTAACCATGACTGACTCGTCAGGACAATCAGGGCATATATATGGAAAATTAAAACAACATCGTGAACACGCACCCAAATAGAGTTCACATGTCGGCTCGTGTTTTTATAAGCTTTATTTGTTACACGAAAGTGTTATCTACCCCACTCAATCGGCCTTCTATATTTTTTGTCAAAACAATAACTTTCCAAACAGCACTTATGACAAATCACAAGTGAAGATAATTCACCGGGTGTTGAAAATTCACCACGTGTACACAATGTTATTGACATGCCATGCCCCGCAGTAATTCCATTACACTCACGCGCTGATGTCGATTCCGCATTTTCCATCGCCACTCATAGACACAATTAACTCCGACTCCGATTCCGTGTTTTTAATTAGTTTACTCATTTGACGTCATATGAGGATTTGCGACGGAGATAGCCGACAACCGGTGGGGGTATTATTTATTTATTTCTAGGCTTATTTATTACGCGATTGTTATGGGACTTGGATCATTTTGATCACAATAGGGGTGGCTTTCCGATAGTATTTTGTTGTTTCATCAGGATAGCAATCCTTTAAGTGACTTAAATTGTATAACTAAAATATTTCAGGATTTCTGGTGAATGATTATGTGACCTCAAATAAGGATGGAAAAGCTTATGTGGAGCAACTCATGCCGATTGCTGGGAAGCACAATGGCTTTCATCTTATCACCATAGATTTCAAGTAAGTTTATATTCCATAGTTAAATTAGGGGATAACTGTCTTTAGTTATTTTCAGTGGTAACACTAAAAATCATGAAACACAGCACATTGTTATTCCATTCTAATTAATTTTGTTAAATCAATATATCTAAACCCAATGTCTGTCTGTTTGTAACTTTGTCATGATTCCCGTATTTATATAATTTCACATGTAAGTCCGATTTATTAAAATTTTTGACCATGTACTGCAGTGTATCGTAGAAGACGATTCACCAAAATTCACACCGATTGGTCAAAGAAAATCAGATATTGATCAGGGATTTTTTTAGGTGTCCCCAGGGTCCGGTATCCGGCCCCATTCCCAATGGAAAAAAGGCACCTTTATTCCCAATTTTTAACCATCAAATTCCCAATTGCAGGCAGGTATATAATACCATCAGGTTTATTGAATAATTATCATTTTTTCTGATGTTTTGTACACTCAGTCGATCGATAAGCGGCTGAAAACCCGTAGTAAATCAGCGATATCGGGAGCCTGCATCGTATAATGTACACGCGACAACCTAACTATTAGCTTAACATGCGAATTACCTCCCCTCTACCAGTCAGCGCATTTATGAAAGAGGGAGGATACCTCTAAATAAATTGCTGATTTATATAAAACATGTGTACAGTCGCGTTATACACCGAACATTACGGTATTAGTACTATTTACTTGTGTGTAACAGTGATTAAATGAATTTTTCTAAAACATGGAAAATTCCCAATTTTGGTCTGTAAAGACACATTTTTCCCAATTCGAAGGGACCCGGACCCATTCCCAAAATAGGCAGAAAAATCCCTGTTGATGTATTTACCCAAAGGCCATAAACATGTTTTTTTCGCTTATGATATGCCAAATATGAATGCATCTGTGAACACAACAGCTGCAAAAGTCCCATTCCATCAGGAATTTTCGCCGTTTTTTCATACAGTAAAAACAGTAAAATAAAAATAAATAAAAAATTTAAAGCCTACCACCCACCCCATAATTTTTTGGGGTCCGAAACAAATTATATAATTTGCACATTTAGTAAATTTGTCTTCAAACTTTAAATAATAAATTATAACCTTAATCTAAGGAAGAATTTGTTCTTATCATTTATTTAAACCCAGTATTGGTAAAAAAAAACGTCTTGATTTCACTAATATGTATACATAAAATTGATAAATTTGTTGCAATAAAAAATTATATCTTGGGGAATAAACACCTGTCAATCACGCATCCAGGTGAAGCGAAACTTCATTTTAATCACTTTGACTGGTCGGTCAATTAAAACCAGCAATGCTGGCATAATTCCAAAGATGTATGGGACTGCTGTCCGCACGCGCAGGTGATTTCTGGAGGAGTGACGTATACAGATTAAGGTTATCAAGAAATAATCTTAATGGCTAATTAACCCTTCCATGACTTGAGCTTCTGAAAATTTCCGAAAACCCTGTGCCAATGTGTTCTCTTATATATACGAGTCTCCCATATATAAGAGAATAGAGTGGCCTAACAATATTTAACTTGACCTTGTAAGCCAGTGCATTCTCTTATATACACAAGGCTCCATATGGGAGACTCACATAAATAAGAGAATGCATGGCACAGTATCTTTAATGCTGCACCAGCGCAGCTCCCGTCATGAAAGGGTTAAGTGACAACAAATAATTACTAAATGTTTTCTGTTTTACAGTATTCCGTGAATAAACAAATTATGATGAAATTATGATATTTTATATTATCCTGCAGATCAGCTGGCAGTGCCAGAACCAATTATATTTGTCACAGCAAGAATTTGGAGGGGCCTGTGTGTGAGGAACTCAAGTCAGGTTAGTTGCTATGGGAACAGAATTCATGAGAATCAGCATCTTCCTTATTAACCCTTTCTCTACTAAATACTCATTGATGAGTATTTCCCTTAGGAAATGTTCAGATATTAAGTTCAACATATTACCATAGGCCATTGGTTAAATTTATATTCAGTACATTTTCCTCAAATAGGACTCCTTCTGTACTTGTATGATAATAGACCATTTCAATGTATAGTTTAGAACTGTGTAGTTTTCATGACTGCATTTCATTTAGCCAGAAATTTCAATATTCAAACATGGCTCTGTTATCCCTTTCTATACTAAATACTCATTGACGAGTAGTTCCCTCTGGAAATGTTAAGATAATAAGTTAATGACCTTTGTTGAACTAATTATCTGAACATTTCCCACCAATAAATAGTAATCCTTCTTCACTAGAATTACCTTTTTGTATGCCTGTCGTCTGCTAATTATACGGAACACCCCTCCAAATGAATCCAATATATACATTTATAATTGGTGGAAAATTTCATTTAGTAAAGAAAGGGATAAAATATATTCTGTATCACTTCAGGCACCCATGGCTTCACAAACACTTACATTCACACACCTTGGAAGAAGCAGATTGCAGGAAAAGAAAAACTTGATACGATACTTAAAACACACAACAACGTGAAAAATAGAGATGCCTTAGTGAAAAGCCTGATTAACCTATTGAATGAAAAAGAACAGTAAGTATTGTTTCAAGCCTGGAAATAGTGTGCCTAGAATCTGCAGAACGAGGTCCCCAAAGGGTGAATTTAGTGACACTCTCAGCACAGTGGGCTAGTCTCACCAAATTCACCCTCTGGGAACCTCATTCTGCTTAGGCTTTAACTGCTATTGGAAACCTAGGTTCAGATTGAAATTCCCCAGTTGAAGTTGGTGATGTTCACCCATTAGTCACCTCGATTATGCATTTTATCTTCTGCAAATTAGGGGATATAGAAAAATTATACAGAAAAAGTAACTAAAAACAATGTTATTTTGTGACTATATATACTTCCCAGAAGATGAGGCCTAAGCAGAATGATGTCCCTAGAGGGTGAATTTGGTGATGCTAGCCTGTTTTCGGGATAGCGTCACTAAATTCACCCTCTAAGGACCTCATTCTGCAAATGTCAGGCACACTATTTCCAGACTTGTATTGTTTTGTTGGGGATTGATGACTAGGGGTCGGAAATACTGTCTGCGCCGCAATACGATATGGGTCTCAATACACGGTTCGCTATACGAATATATGTATCTAGATGCAATAGATGCTTTCTGTATCCAAGATTGATATATTTGATACAATCCAATAAATACAGGATCTCTAATGAGTCGCAATTCTATACGAAATTTATTAACTGAGTGCACTGAATTCGATTCGAGTTGAGCTTTAGCGAGGCTCGAATCGAATTCAGTGGACGAGGTTAAAGGCACGTGCGGCCTTAATTGTCGAAAATATTCATATTTGTTCCAAACACCGTAAACAGAAAAACATTAAAACGCATACAGTTTCGTTGATATATACCATGACCAATGCGTAAACATAAAGACCTACTTTAGTTTACCTAAGCTAGAGCCTGATTGTGTTACAGAAGACAGCACAATGCTATTGGCTAATCACACACAAATGACATAAACGCTCTTTATTAGTTCCATATCAGGAATTCACCAACAAAGAACGCTCTTTATGTTTACCATCATAATATAAACAAACACCAGAAAAGTAACGTTTTATGCTTTTGTTTACATAACAATGGTCAAATATATGACAATAACATACTGTTTATGCGATATTTCTTATTTGTATACTGACAAAGTCTGTCTACATTTTGTTGTTCTTTCTGTTTGTGGCGGTTTTTGACGGGTGGAAATATTTTCACAGGATACCCACCGCCAAGGCCAACCGTACCTTTAATACATTTCATACAGCATTGCGATGAATTTGAGATCCATTTTATCACAGTTTAGCAAGGAAAAACGATCTCTAAACAGCTTGAGTTAACAAAATGAATATTGATTTCCAATTTCCACAAAAAAGGAGGAAGTAAAGATACTTTCAAGAAAAAATATAGTTCCAATTTAAATGTGTATTTTCATGTCGACAAAATTGTTCAACCACACTTATCACCCATGTTTATCTCACAGTCAACACTAAATAACCCAACGCAAATGGAATATCATAGTTATTAGCTCAACTTTACTTTGTAAAGTTTGAGCTATTGCCATGGCTTGGTATCCGTCGTCTGTGTGTGTGTGCGTGTGTGATTCGTCAACAATTTCCTTTAGCACAGGCTACAGTTCGTACCTTTGGTCCGATTATTATGAAATTTGTCATGGATGTTGACATTGACATGTAGATGGGAACGAGTCATTTTGGGGTCATTCGGAAAAAAAACATGGCCGCCATCGGCCATCTTGAATTTCAAAATGCAATCCATTAGCACGGGCTACAGGCCGTACTGTTCGTCTTATTGTCATGAAAATTGTCATGGATGTTAATATTGACATGTAGATGGGAACGAGTAATTTTGGGGTCATTCGGCCAAAAAACATGGCCGCCGGCAGCCATCTTAGATTTTACTCTTTGCATGACTAAATACTTTGACAAGGGCTACAGGTGGTATCTTTGATCGGATCATCATAAAATTAGTCATGGATGTTAACAATGACATGTAGATGGGAACGAGTCATTTTTGGGTCATTCGGGCAAAAAACATGGCCGCCAGCAGCCATCTTGGATTTTACTCTTTGTATGACTAAATCCTTTAGCACGGGCCACAGGTCGTACTTTTAGTCTGATCATCATGAAATTGTCATGGCTGTTGAAAATGGAATGTAGATGGGAACGAGTCATTTTGGTCATCTTTGATTTCAAAATTTATTTCATTAGCACGGGCCACAGGTTGTACTGTTTGTCTGATCATCATGAAATTTGACATGGATGTTAATATTGACATGTAGATGGGAACGAGTAATTTTGGTGTCATTCGGCCAAAAAACATGGCGCCAGCAGCCATCTTGGATTTTACTCTTTGTATGACTAAATTCTTTAGCACAGGCTACAGGTCGTACCTTTAGTCTGATAATCATAAAAAATTTCATGGATGTTAACAATGACATGTAGATGGGAACGAGTAATGTTGGGGTCATTCGGCCCAAAAACATGGCCGCCAGCAGTCATCTTGGATTTTACTATTTGTGTGACTAAATCCTTTAGCACAGGCTACAAGTTGTACCTTTAGTCTGATCATCATAAATTTTGTCATGGATGTTAACAATGACATGTAGATGGGAACGAGTCATTTTGGGGTCATTCGGCCGAAAAACATGGTCGCCAGCAGCCATCTTGAATTTTACTCTTTGTATGACTGAATCCTTTAGCACGGGCTACAGGTCGTGCCTTTAGTCTGATCATCATAAAATTTATCATTAATGTTAATAATGACATGTAGATGGGAACGAGTCATTTTGGGGTCATTCGGCCAAAAACATGGCAGCCATCTTGGATTTACTCTTTGTATGACTAAATTCTTTAGCACGGGCTACAGGTCGTACCTTTAGTCTGATAATCATAAAAATTTTCATGGATGTTAACAATGACATGTAGATGGGAACGAGTAATGTTGGGGTCATTCGGCCCAAAAACATGGCCACCAGCAGCCATCTTGGATTTTACTCTTTGTGTGACTAAATCCTTTAGCACAGGCTACAGGTCGTACCTTTAGTCTGATCATCATAAATTTTGTCATGGATGTTAACAATGACATGTAGATGGGAACGAGTCATTTTGGGGTCATTCGGCCGAAAAACATGGCCGCCAGCAGCCATCTTGAATTTTACTCTTTGTATGACTGAATCCTTTAGTACGGACTACAGGTCGTACCTTTAGTCTGATCATCATAAAATTTATCATTAATGTTAATAATGACATGTAGATGGGAACGAGTCATTTTGGGGTCATTCGGCCAAAAAACATGGCAGCCATCTTGGATTTACTCTTTGTATGACTAAATCCTTTAGCACGGGCTACAGGTCGTACCTTTAGTTTGATCATCATATAAATTTGTCATGTATGTTAACAATGGCATGTAGATGGGAATGAGTCATTTTGGGGTCATTCGGATGAAAACATGGCTGCCAGTGGCCATCTTTGATTTCAAAATTCAATCCATTAGCACGGGCTACAGGTCGTACTGTTCGTCTGATCATCATGAAATTTGTCCTGGATGTTAATATTGACATGTAGATGGGAACGATTAATTTTGGGGTCATTCGGCCAAAAAACATGGCCGCAGCAGCCATCTTGTGTTTTACTCTTTGTATGACTAAATCCTTTAGCACGGGCTACAGGTCGTACCTTTAGTCTGATCATCATAAAATTTGTCATGGATGTTAACAATGACATGTAGATGGGAACGAGTCATTTTGGGGTCATTCGGCCAAAAAACATGGCCGCCAGCAGCCATCTTGAATTTTACTCTTTGTATGACTGAATCCTTTAGTACGGACTACAGGTCGTACCTTTAGTCTGATCATCATAAAATTTATCATTAATGTTAATAATGACATGTAGATGGGAACGAGTCATTTTGGGGTCATTCGGCCAAAAAACATGGCAGCCATCTTGGATTTACTCTTTGTATGACTAAATCCTTTAGCACGGGCTACAGGTCGTACCTTTAGTTTGATCATCATAAAATTTGTCATGTATGTTAACAATGGCATGTAGATGGGAATGAGTCATTTTGGGGTCATTCGGATGAAAACATGGCTGCCAGTGGCCATCTTTGATTTCAAAATTCAATCCATTAGCACGGGCTACAGGTCGTACTGTTCGTCTGATCATCATGAAATTTGTCTTGGATGTTAATATTGACATGTAGATGGGAACGATTAATTTTGGGGTCATTCGGCCAAAAAACATGGCCGCAGCAGCCATCTTGTGTTTTACTCTTTGTATGACTAAATCCTTTAGCACGGGCTACAGGTCGTACCTTTAGTCTGATCATCATAAAATTTGTCATGGATGATAACAATGACATGTAGATGGGAACGAGTCATTTTGAGGTCATTTGGCCAAAAAACATGGCCGCCAGCAGCCATCTTGGATTTTACTGTTTGTATGACTAAACACTTACAGGTCGTACTTTTAGTCTGATCATCATAAAATGGATGTTAACAGTATGTAGATGGGAACGAGTCATTTTGGGGTCATTCGGTCAAAAAACATGGCAGCCATCTTGGATTTACTCTTTGTATGACTAAATTCTTTAGCACGGGCTACAGGTCGTACCTTTAGTGTGATCATCATAAAATTTGTCAGGGATGTTAATATTGACATGTAGATGGGAACGAGTCATTTTGGGGTCATTCGGCCATAAAACATGGCCACCAGCAGCCATCTTGGATTTTACTCTTTGTATGACTAAATCCTTTAGCACGGGCTACAGGTCGTACCTTTAGTCTGATCATCATGAAATTTTTCATGGCTGTTGAAATTGGAATATAGATGGGAAAGAGTCAGCTGCCATCTTGGATTTTACTCTGTGTATGACTAATCCTTTACTGCTCATTTTTTACACTCCTTTTTAATCTCTCTATTCATTGCCAATCACACAAAAATTACCTTCTTTACAAAGTTGAGCTACAGTGTCATTGACACTTTCATATTTTAATTAGCATAAAAATAAAGTTCCGGCATTGACATCTACATCATTGCGCCAAGCCCTTACGTCACTGCGTGTGGCGATATTACAGGTGTGTCTTACTAATAAATATAAGGCCGGTTTTTGGGGCTAATTATGGGATAAAAGGTGATTCTAAACAATTTTAATGCATTGAAATGAGAAAATCTGGCGACCTTAAACGATTAATGGGAGTGAAGATTCTTTAGTATATCAACATGTCTTCATGGTGCGGCTTTAATAAAACTCAAGGTTAGCTCAATGTTTTTCTTAATTGAGGGGAAAAGACTTGTTATAAGCAGCAATGGCACTTTCTTGGGAAACTATAAATCATCATTAATTTGCGAATGCAAGCTGCCTTTGGCTTACTGAGATAAATACTTGAGCAAATGTATTCACCCATGATGACTTTGTCATGTTATTTTTCTGTAGCTTAAACATTATGGAACATACTGCGACATAGGACTGAGATGTTTTACAGTATTTGGGTGTGTTATGAAAATAAATTCTGGAAGATACTGTTATCTCCGTCAAAGGTATCTTGCCCACTGAACTATATGGTATATTATCCCAAGTAGGAGGGGTTAACTCTCCGAGTTGAAAAAAACGTACGGAAATTCTATGGTACATATCTTCTGTCATGTTCATGACCCGTGTAATCACGTTGTTTCTGACCCGTAGTGAAAGAATCGCCATATTTTTTATCCCTCCTCATAGGACGTGTGCAAAAAAGAATCTCTCACAAAGAATACGAAGCTAAGTTGCAGTTTGTATAGCAAAAACAGTTTTGTTTTATACAAACAACATTATTTCTTTGCTTATAGTTGAAAATTATGTAACGATTCACATAAAGATTACGACGGTTTGTTCCGAATATAATAATTTCGGAATCGGATGACTCGTTTCGTTTTAACCGACTTTGTCTTCCATAATTTTAATCGGTCAATGATTTAATATCCGTTTTCTGTGCAGAATGCAACGTTTCTGGCCTATTAAAGGCAGAACATTCGCGGCACCATTGGATATGACTAAAGACGCTGGTCGTTTTCTTTATAACAAATCTATGGCATACAGGTGACGTGTTATTTAAGTTACCACGTGCGTTGACGGTTGTTAAAGGTATCACGAAATTAGGTGACTTATTTTCGAGTTAATTTTTTCGTTTGACGGCTTTCTTTATACGTTGACAATCATCGTCTGGTGTACAACTGACGGAAAAAGCAGTGTTTAAACGCTTGTGAAATAGGCTGATAGGATTGTAAAATCCTGAATGTCACTTTGAACCTTTTTCACCCTGGATGATTAACAATGGGGCCGTTACTGCCTTGGTTGCCACATGGTAACATAACACAACAGGTGTATTTGTGATTGTTCGCAATCACATTAATTACTTTCACAGGACTGCTAATCGAGGTAAGACCAGGTTCATGAATCGCCTTCCCCGTAGCTCCCCTTGAAGTCGCTTCCCTCGTTTCGAGGTCCCAAGAGTTGAGAACGAAAGTCGATATATAGGGTTCCTCTAATTGGCGTAATTAGCACTCGGAGCGATAGTCACACCACACAGGACGCGGGTTGGGGCTACCCATCGAACCCGTAGCTCACACGAGTTGCTTCCCCTAGAACACGGACAAACTCGCGGGGAAGGATCCAGAGAATTTTTGTTTGGGGACACCTGTTCTGTATTTGAGTATGTGCCCATATAAATTTGGATGTTAAAATATTCAGTACTGATTGTGCAAATAAAGGCTCCATATTATAGACTATATATCATCTGCGGGCTGCTGATTTGCATTACGAGGACATTTTGTTGAATTGTAGAAAAATTCCTTGAAAATATGGAAGATCCAACTGGAATAAATACTATCTACATGGAATTTGGGGACATTTGGGTCTCTATAGTTTGGGCACCCAAACCTGTAACAGGTATCAAAACATCCCTGTATCCTTCTCTGACTTGCCGATATATCGTGTTCCTCTAATTGGTGTAATTAGGACTCGGGGCGATAGTCACACCAAACAGGCGCGGGTTGGGGCTACCCATTGAACCCATGAGTCACATTGGTGCGCTCCCTGGACTATCGAATGGGACGTCAATCTGCTTCTGCGGGTCGACCGTTGGCTGTTGACGTGCCCGGACGGCTGTGACCACTGAGCTCTACTAAAACACTCGACACACGCCGTCCATTGCTACAAGTCGTCATCTCGGGGTCAGCGCGGCTGGGGGATACACCCTCGGTGATCCCTGACCATGCTCTCCGGTGCCTTATGATCATAGTGTGTGGAGATTTGGGCTAAAATTACTAGTCGAATGGCCATTTTACTATTGTCTCAATTCAAATTAGGAGATTTTTTTTCTCAAATTGTTACATTTACGCAATTATTTGGCACCTGAAAGTTTATCCTCCTTGCCTTCTGCCCCAGCTAGGCTTGGAATGGGATCACAGTTCACAGGCTTGTTTCCTCCTTATTATAAGTCCCCACTTCCGGGGGCTTGGCTGACAGGTTACTGGCCGCATTCTGGCCAACAGCTGCCAGTAACTTCGGGTTTGATTTTAAATGAAAACAAAAGATCTTATTCCCTGACGCCATTATAGCAGGAAGCTTGCTTGGGAACTGGTACCTACTAACCTCCCATCGCCAGTTCGGTCGGTTGGATATCGGGATCGGTCCTGCTGCTGCTCCACCCCGAGATGTACAGGCTCTGGACATTCCTCCGGGGTCCCCAATGACCAGACCTCACATGCAATTAGAAATGAAGCTTGTCGTGGTGTATTGTGCTGTTAACACTCCCATCGACGGATGGAGATCAGGATCAGATCGAGCAGTCGCTCCAGCACGAGGTGAAAGGGCTTTCGACATTCCTTTCGGGTCACCTTTACATGCGCTTACGAGGGAGCTCAGTTAGTTGTTCAGGGTTCTCTGATGCAGCCAAGCGCAGGAAGAAAATTAATGTCGAATTTTGTTTAGCAAATAACCTCCGATTGACATGATTTGATAGCATTGTTCTACAATCATTTACAATTTAACAGAACATCAGAGTGCTTTCCCTTGTTTCGAGGGTCCCAAGGAAGCGATAGAAACCTTTACGACCAGAACACTGTCACTTGTCGATGTATAGTGTTCCCTTCATTGGCGTAATTAGCACTCAGGATGATAGTCCCACCAAACAGGTCGCGGGTTGGGGCTACCCATCGAACCCATTGGCCGCATTTGGTGGGCTTTCTGGACTATTGACAGGGACTCCAAGTCGGTTACTACGGGACGACTGTTGGCATACCCTGGGACAGTCAAATGAGAAAATAGGATACAAGTTGCATGGCTTTTGTTAGCATTTGGGTAGCAACTTGCCCTGTGATGCCGGTCAGTTTGTACCCTGCTTAACGTCGTCAGAGATGGGTGGTTATGCCATCGGACTGCACACTTGGCGACCTGGGTTCGACCATCCTGAGAGGTATTCCACCATTTTACTGTTCTCGGGTTGGGATGTGTTCAACTTCTTGCTTTATAAGTGGTTGCTTCTTTCCATGTTCCATCCAGCTCTTTCATGGTCACGGGCTTTGCTGGAGAATGTCTATAGTCATTCATATCACTAGATTAGTATATGACTCTCGCCTTTTCATTTTCCTGACTTTTTAAAACGTGTTCTGGACTGGGTCGGGTGCTCGATAGGGTAAATATTTACATATCGATTTGGGACGCAAGAATCAGAGATAAACAAGCATACATGCTTTATCTCCGACCTCGCTGTGTTTCCGTAATAGATACGAATGACATATATTTTTTCTTCAGGTTGCTTACAGTGCTAACTCAACATGGATTTCACTTTTGTTGTCCAGTCATACATCTATGAGTCCATTATCCATGGTTTGACATATGCTCATTTTCAGAACACTGTTGACATGAGGTCTCGTTCAGCACCCCACTCGGTCCTTTGCTGACCTCAGCGATTGCCAATGCAGGATAATGTTGCACCTGTGGGGCAGCATATGAATCGTGTTGGGCACAATTCATAAAGTTTCATTACATACCTGCCGTTGGTTTCTGCTGGTTTTGGGCTTGTGCCACAATCCTGATGCCTCGTTAGTCCAATTTTTGTTTTTGTGGATTTCCACCTTAACGATATTGGAATTTCGGTTCCTGGCTGCCTTTCTGTCATGGATTCAGTAGCCTGTTATTGGTCAGTTGGGTTTCACTGTGTGGGTGGGCATTTCCATATTTGGGAACGTCATCGGGGAAAAAAATGTCATGGCTTATTACATCTTAGTCGGTCATATCTCGAACTCCAGGCTTCAAACTAAGTTTTCTGCTGTGAAACTCCAATTCTGAGCCCTGTTCTTCATCCGGCCTGAGCCTTGCAACGTATGTCTGTGTAATACCCATTCGCTTCCCGGTCAGGCTATTGGTCAATGATACCTCCTCCTTATCGACAATGGCATGTCTCCAAGTAGTTGGTGTCGGGCCCTTTCTTGGGAGCTGGCAGCTGGTTTTTCATCGGGCTCTCATCGTGTACTGGGACACGGCCCAACCCACTCAAGATTTGGGTCGGGGGTGGGTTCTATTGTTTTCAAGGGGGGTCTTCGTTATTACTTGCGGCTTTTGCTGCCTGGGTTAGCCTGTTAGGTGCGGTATTAGTATTTAGCCATCCCTGGGTTTATAATACCCGGCTGGGGATTTCTTGTCAACAGGTATTTTTCTATTTCCATTTCCTTAGAACATGGATGCTTCTTCCCTTTCGGGGGGGGGGGGGGGGGGGGGGAGGGGGTGTCAACCGTACCTTTCCCGGCAAGTACTCGGCTGATACATTATTCGCCCTAAGTTCCGATGCGAATGTCGTATCCGACTATCCATCTCCAGGTCTTCTGAAGCTATTTACTTTACTTGCAGGGGTCTTAAACTCTTAAGTGGCCACTTTTTGTTCGTTTGTGAGTGCTGACAGGTATTAGTTTAGGATGGAATATTACATTGGCTTATGGTCCTATTGTGCATGTGTGTATATATATATATATGTATATACATATATATCTATATGTATGTGTATGTATATATTGTAGGTTCTCAGGTCAATCCAGTTCTTTGATTCAGATGCATAGCGGTGTTTTTGTTTCCTCGTGGCCTCCACCTGTTAGAAAATTCTATGTTTTACCATATAGTTCAGTGGGCAAGATACCTTTGACGGAGATACAATATTTTCCTTAAAAAGTAAAATATATATCTCCTAGAAGTATCTTGCCCACTGAACGCTGAGCTCCCTCCCAGGGTTTCGCACCCACCCCGCTCACGAGGAATGTCCTACTGGGGATAAAAAATATGGCGATTCTTTCACTACGGGTCAGAAACCACGTGATTACACGGGTCATGAACATGACAGAAGATATGTACCATAGAATTTCCGTACGTTTTTTTCAACTCGGAGAGTTAACCCCTCCTACTTGGGATAATATACCATATAGTTCAGTGGGCAAGATACTTCTAGGAGATATATATTTTACTTTTTAAGGAAAATATTGTTTCCATGCCAAAATCATATAAGTCATTGGGTATATAGGTAAGATGTAATTTAAGTTAAGTTTGGGATCAATTGATGAAATTTTTTGGTTGTAGGGTATGTTGAGGTATTTAGTCATGCAAAGAATAATGTTTTCCATTGATTTGAAATTGAAATTGAAATTCTCCCATCTGCAGGTGATCCTAAACTTGCCCCTGTAAATTTTCAAAACAATTCTCCAATAAATGCGTGCCGATGGATTCAAATGTGAAATCCTTAACAAATTTCGGAAAAAATGGTAAACTTCATCAAGTTGAGCCAAAAATGATGGGTGAATTAAATGAATGCGTTTACTCCACAACAAAAATCAACAATGGGTGAAAGAAAATATAATAACCATTTTTAGCTAAACTTGTCAAGTCAAGTTTGAGCTTTTTCCATAGGTTATGGTCTGTCTGTCAACAATTTCTTTGGCACATCCTACAAGCTATATCACTCATAGGATAATCACTAAACTTCATAGGGATCTTTGGGGTGACCTCGAGATTGAATTTTTCCAAAATTCATTAAAAAACATGACTGCCAGCAGCCATCTTGGATTTCAAATTGAATCCATTGGCACACCGTGCAGCCTGCATTTATAGGAAAAATGTTTTAAAAATTGTTTAAAGTGGTGTGAAACACTCCGGTAGGGTGATCAAAATGATATGGAGAATAATCTTGCTCAAAGTAGTTATTTCTTACGAATATTAATCCAAATTGACAACACACACCATCATTCTTATATATTAATTAAATACAATGACTCTAGATGGCGAAATCGTTTGCGTTAGTTTATTGCCGATTGTTGCGTCCCGAATTGAGGTGTAAATATTTACAATTGAGCATAGTTCAGACAATGTTTTCTATGGAGTGGTATGGTTGATTCATTTGAAATTTTCGGTGATCTTAGAATGATACATACCCCAGGTTGGCATAGCGCCTGAGTACTAACTTATAAGTTTATCGCACTTGAACAAGTCCATAATATGTCTTTAAGATCACCTCTCGATGGGAGGTATCAAATTTTTCCAAATTGTGTTAAAACCATGGTCGCCAGTGGCCGTCTTGGATTTTACTCTTGGCATGAATAAATACTTCGGCACACCCTACAGGCCACATCTCTCATCCGATCTTTACCAAACTTCATATGGATCTTCGGGTGTCCTCTAGATGGGAGCCATCAATTATTTTCGAAATTTATTGAAAAACATGGTTGCTAGCAGCCATTTCGGATTTCAAATTTGAATCCATCGACGCACCGTGTTTATTGGAAAAATGTTTTGAAGATGTACAGGCATGTTTAGGATCACCTATCAGCTATCAAATTTAAACTATTTTCAATGAAAAAAATGGCAGACGGCAGCTATCTTGTATTTTACACTTTGCATGACTAAATCCTTTAATTGGCACACCCTACAGACCACATCCCTCGTCCAATCATCATATTGATTTAAAAACAACATGGCTGCCAGAGGCTATCTTGGATTTTACTCTTTGCATGACTAAATCCTTCGGCACACCCTACAGGCCACATCCCTAATCCGATCATCACCAAACTTCATAAGGATCTTCAGGTGACCTCTAAATGGGAGCCATCAATTATTCCCAAAATTCATTAAAAGACATGGCTTCCAACAGCCATTTTGGGTTTCAAATTTGAATCCATCGGCACACCATGCATTTATCGGAGAAATGTTTTGAAAATTTACAGACATGTTTTGCCTTAGGATCATCTCTAGATGGGAGCTATCAAATTTTTCCTAATTTCGTTCAAAAACTTGGCCTGGCAGCCATTTTAGGTTTTACTCTTTGCATGACTATATCATTTGGCACACCCTACAAATCACATCCTTCATCCGTTTATCACCAAACTTTATGGGTTTTATATGGGTTTTCTGGGTGACCACTAGATGGAAGCCATCAAATTTTATTGAATTTCATTGAAAAACTTGGTCACCAGTAGCCATTTTGGATTTTACTCTTTCCATGACTACATCCTTCGGCTCATCCTACATGCCACATCCCTCATCCAATCATTACCAAACTTCATATGGTTCTTAAGGGGTGACCTCTAGATGGAAGCTATCCAATATTTCCTAATTTTGTTAAAAAACATGGCCGCCAGCAGCTATCTTGGATTTCACATTGGAATGCAGCCCACATTTATTGGAGAAATGTTTGAAATGAAAATAATTTCATCTATACAATACAATCCCTTCGCTGAAACTTTTTGACTTCCTTCTTCTTTATCATTCTATTGACTGCTCAGCATAAAATTAACACTGCCTCAAGTTGAGCTACAGTGTCATGGACATTTTCATTTAAATTAAGGCTGGGATGAGGATATCCAAATTTATGACATGGATTGCAACCCATAATTACACTGGTCCTTCATAAAAAAACATGCAAATAATTGCAGGTACATGCCTGACAAACAGCTGGAACAAGACTTCATAAAATCAAAGAATGATATAGAAGTATTGCCCCAGCGCAGTGCAATAAATGTGTGGCACCCAAAGTGGGTTTATGGTTCAAGGTGAGTGAGCTTGACTGACAATAATTTGAATTCAAAGTAAATTAACCCTTCCATGACTGGAGCTTCCTGAAATTTTGTGAAAACCCAGTGCCAATACATTCTCTTATATATGTGAGTCTCCCTACATATATAAAGAGAATACATTGGCCTAACAATATTTACATTGACCCTGTAAGCCAGTGCATTCTCTTATATATGCGAGCATGCAAGGCTCCCTATGGTCGACTCACATATATAAGAGAATGCAATGGCATAGGATTTTAAATACTGCACCATTGCAGTTCCTGCCATGAAAGGGTTAACAGTTTCTGATATCATATACTGTTAGATGATTTGTGTCTATATTATAAGAGTCTGTAACCTGCTGATTTTTTGTAATCAGATGTCTAAGTAGGTACCGCCTGTAGGTGCAATGCAATTGTATGCTGTCTTTCAGTAACATATACACTAATCTAGGTTAACAGGTAAGTGCTTTTCACTCTGTGTGTATATCATGAACAGCAGGAGCACTGTTGGTTTATTTAAAATTCCATTTAGGAAGGATATCAACTGGAAACCAGATCGTTTCAGGGAAAAATGCAAATAATTATTTGGCAAAAAATCATTAGATTCAAGCTTGAACTGTATTTTGAGCCAGTTTAGTCACAAACTAAGTTTGTAAGTGATGAATCAATCCAACCTGGACTCGGGTTATCATCCAGATATAAAATGTTAAGTTGAAAAAGGCCCATAATTCTGACAAAACTCTAATAGGAACTTAGCCTTTCATTCCTGGACTCGGAGTTATCATCCGGATATCCAGAGAACTAAAATGTTCAAGTTGAAAAAGTGCCATAATTCTGACAAAACTCTAATAGGAACTCAGCCTTTCAATTTAGACATTTAATTCAGTCAAATTCTAAGCTTAGTGCTTTTCTAACAACTCTAGCAGGTACTAAAATTTCTAAGTTATCTCCTGACAATATCATTGGATCGAACCACTGATCAAACTCAGCTTTTTTCAGCTAATAGAAGCATGCAGAATAATTTCTTTATATTTAATACTTCATGGTCATGGACTTTAATATTTTGTCTATGTTTTCCAGAACGAACACGGTTATTCTCATTGATGCCGATTGGAACTGTGACTACACAGAAAGGACTGTAGTAGATTATAGTGACTTTAACAACCCTCGCTGGGAAACAAGGAACTTCAGATTCAAAATGACTCCTCCAGAAGATACAAGCTGCTAAAACAGAAACATTTTGGAGATCCTGGTACCAAGTTAACATTTTCAGATACTGGGTACCTTTATCAACGAAAACAATTCAGCAATATTAATATCTTTAAGAAGGCACACCAAAATCAATAGAGGAGTTATTCACCAGCTTTCACTGCCCTAGTTACCAGTAGTGTTATGAAGAGCTAGAAGAAACCTTTTAAAAGGATGGACCCAGTTTAAATGTCTTAGATATTAAATGAACAGCCTCGTAGAGGTGAAATATAATAGGGTCCAAATTGTGCAATAAATGTAAGCGTTCTTTTAATTGTAAAAGTTTTCATCATCTAGTCATGGCGTAAGTCAAATAAGCAAATATTGCAAACTGTATACACTCTTCTATCTCAGTACTTTGATGCTACATTATGATAGAAATTTTTAAGATCAATGAGTAATATAAGTTATGTTATAGATGAATAGATGCTCAGGTTTAATGTTTTTTAGCACAAACAAAACATATGTACCCCTTCCATTACAGGAGCTTCCTGAAATTTTGTGAAAAACCCTGTGCCAATGCATTCTCTTATATATGCGAGTCTCCCATAGGGAGCCTCGCATATATAACAGAATACATTGGCCTAACAATATTTACATTGACCTTGTAAGCCAGGTAAATTCTCTTATATATGAGAGGACTCTCATATTTAAGAGAATGCACTGGCACAGAATCTTTAATGCTGCACCAGCGTGGCTCCCATCATGAAAGGGTGAATATAAACACCTAAAAAATGTAAGTTCCCCCTGATATTTTCGAGAATATCTTTAAATGTGGTAGCTGCTTACCATGTCATTAGTTATAAGAAATGTTGTAACATATGATATAAGAAATTATATTCCCGAAGTTTCATTGCATTCTGACTACACACTTGAATGAACACCAATTGAATGGGAAGAGTCGACTTTCAAAAAAATCACTGGGTTCATATTGAGGTAACATGTCCGTGTATGCTGGATATTTGGTCATGTTCAATTGTAAGAATTCTCAGCTTAACGATAGGTAAACCTCTCCTCTGTGCCAGAATTGGTAGTAACATGTCCTTGGAAATTCCAATGGGGATGGCACTTTCAAATGGTATAACAGTAAATAGACACTCTTTGAAGAGAAAAGCAGTGTCAACTCCTAATGTGTTATGTGGAGATAAATGTTTGACATGTCCCAAAATATTTAAGGGAAATATATAAAGTTTGGACAGTTCACAAGAGTTATCCCAAAATATTTAAGGGAAATATATAAAGTTTGGACAGTTCACAAGAGTTATCAAGTGCTGAATAATGTTAACTGTCAGCATATTGTGCATAAATCCAAACGGTACAAAACAGCCAAGACTTGTGCGAGAGGATCGGTGGATTATGTGTCTCGGCACAACCTACCCAAAAGGCGCGAATTCTCGGGTGAATGCACCTGGGGTCGCCTAGCAGGCCTATGTTTTGATGACGTCGATGTATATCTCAACTTCCACCAACAGTACTTCCATTATGTAAATATTGGTATGAATGCCGACATGTAGAAATTTATAATAAATCATCGCTGAGGAAGGCCAGGCGGCTGAAAGTCTTCGACAAAGAGTGTCTATTTACTATTATACCACTCTCCTTGGTAGTTTGGCACCTGGGACCAAAGGGGCAAGTTGAGCAATCTACAAAAGAGCGGATAATGACAAACGTTTTAACAATGCTCAGCTACTGCACCAAGACTGAGTTTGGTGTCCAAGACTGAGTTTGGTGTCCAAGACTGAGTTTGGTGTGCCTGTCATTTGCAGAATGAGGTCCCCAGAGGTTGAATTTAGTGACGCTATCCCACATAGTGGGCTAGCATCACCAAACTGACCTTCTGGAGACCTCATTCTGCATGGCCTCATCTGCTATGGGAGAGATAGACTCAGATTGAAGTTCCCAAATGGTGAATATTGTGATGAACACCCATTGGGAACCTCAATTATGCAATGTGTCGTCTGCCAGTTTGAGGATAAAGAGAAGCTAAACTTAAAAAGAAATAGAATCTGTGTGAAGAAGTTTCTATAGAAATTTGATAATAAAGAAACTTTCCATTGTGCGGGATAGCGTCACTAAATTCACCATCTGGGGACCTCATTCTGCAAATGACAGACATGCTATAATCAAGCATGACTGCACGGGGAATTGGCAGCCATATGTCAATTCATTATGAGGGCATTAGGTCATGCATAAAACTTTCACCCCCTGCAATGGCATGCGGTTATATTCAGAGTTCATTTGGCATGACATGGTGTTACATGCAGCACTGTTCTCCTTCAAATGCATATTTAAATGAGTTTCGCACCCTCCTAACAGTTTTGTGACTTTTGAACTGAGCGCTACCACTCCATACAAATGTTCCTCACTCAAACATGCAAGCACTCAGGGAAGTCAACATTATCTCATATCATTCTTATGACATTGATCATACATGTAAAATTTCCCGACAATCAGTCTTAGGATTATTGAGATATAATGCAATATGTCAGGGGGGGGGGGGGGGGGGGACTTACTTATTTTGTGGTGTTTATATTAAGATTCCCATTTTAATTTGATCACACATCATCAGTTCCCAATTCATATTTCATTATAAATTCAGGATTATCACATGGATAAGTCTGTCCAAAATGTTGAAATCAAGACACCTGAAGAAATATATATATATACATATATTTAGTATATTTTCATAGTATTTTTCCGATCCTGATTTTGTCTGCAGCTGGGTTAAAAATTGGGGCTGGAAGCTATCATATAACCAGAAAAAGCCCTGGATTAAACATTGGTTGTGAATGATCAGGCTAAATTAAAGGTGTACTGTACACTATATCCGGCCATTTATAGGACCATATCCTATTTTATTACACGCTTGTTCCTAGACGTACAGCGTTATTGCTGTTCCATATTTACAAATCCGTATGGAACGTACGTTCCATACGCATCTCGTTGACGTAAAATGACGTACATGACGTTCTCCTCAACCCTGAAACTGGAACTATTTAAATAAAAGAATCATCACACATGACAAACACGCCCTGTATGAGCCTAAATAAACCTTCTAATCCTGTATTTTTAATGCACGGATTCTAGGATGCGAAGCGTGTAATAAACACAGAATGACACGATGTGTAAATGAGTTTGTCGATACGGCACTCGTGCTGTCGCGGAAGGATAGAACTCGAGGCGCGAGCGCCTCTCATTCTATCCTTCCGCGACAGCACGAGTGCCGTATCGACAAACTCATTTACACATCGTGTCGTTCTGTGTATATACTCAACAGAATATATGCAACAAATTAATAAATTTGAGCCATGGATGAGTGCAAATTACACTCATATGCTTTATGAGCAATACAGCAATGTTAACAATATGGTAGTTATAATGAAAATAAGTTTATGGCTCGAGTCATTTATTCATTTTCATTATAATTATCAGGTTATGTATATGAGTTTATTTAACTGTCATTCTTGATTCAAATTCAATAGTAATTCTTTTATTGGATATATTCTGCTGAGTATAATTGGAGATGGTTGCATAAATGGCCAGAATTAGTGTATAGTTCCCCTTTCATTCAAGTTGTTTTATTGATTCCCTATTGGAAGTAAATGATACATACTTTGTTCAATTGTTTTATTAATTATGCAGACCCTGTTACTTTAGAATTTCTTATATTTATTTTATGTCTTTAATGTGTTTAATGGTTGTATATTTCTACTTATATATTTAAATGTTATGATTTTTAAAAACTTTGAAATCACAAACTAATATGGATGATAGAAATAAAAATATATATAAATGCAGTGTTGTGTTTGTCTATAAAGTGTACAAGAAATAGTTGAAATTTTATCTCAGCAAAATTTATATGGTTATAAAGGTACTCAATCCGATCAGACATTCTCCCATATCTTCAAGTTACAACAACATTTCTTCAAAATATGCTTTAGTTATCAGAATCGATTAATTGCAACAAAATATTGCTAACCGCTGTCAACTATGGTATAAAATATCCCAAAACATGTTATTTATCAACATTTTGTTCAACGAAATAATACCGTATTATCACTTGAGTATCAAGAAATTTGGCTGTATTAATTACTACTTGTTGTCAGAGACCGTCAGTTGACAACTTTTTTTCTGGGCCACAAATAAGTGCACATCTCAAGAAATAAGAAACTTCAAAAATCGATATCTGATCACTCTGAGCTTTGATGGGTGGGTTCCTCGACTAGATTCAAATATTTTTAACCCCAAAGCCAAAGTAATAGTAATTTGGGAGCGTTAATTCGGATTATGCATCTTTAACATTAGCAGATACCCATTATATTTTACAGATGAGACCCTGATGAGACAACAAAAACCAGCATATACTCCTTGTTTCAAAGCCGAAAGAAAGGTGAATAAAAATTCTACACATGGTGATAGAAACAAAATAGCATATGCTGTCACCATAGATTTGTATTATCAGCTGCATGTTTATTTGCTACACTATTGCTAACACCTCAGTGTGGTTGCAAATGAGATGTGTGATCGAATTGCAAAAATAGGTAAATGATGGCTTTGGTACTGTCAAATTCAACTATAATAGCTTAATTAGGATGCGCCAGACCTTCCAATAACAACCGGTTTATCCTTCTGACTTTAATTGACACCATTCAAAATAAAAGGAAATTTATATGAATTTGCAAATGCCATCTTTTCAGCATGATTTCAATACAACAACAAATATGGGCAATCGTAACTTTTATTTCGTTCAAACAGACTCGCTATAATTCAATACACATACATTGTTGCTCTCATCACTTGACAGTTCATCAGATTATCCAGGTTATACCAGAGACAGTCCATTACAAGTTTTGACTCAAACTCGGCCATTCTAATTGATCTGAAGATGTGAACTCATTTCAGATGTACATCTATCTTGTCCAACATCTTCTCCACAATTGAGTCTATCAACTAATAAGAACAAGTCTCAATGTGCCTTATGACCGAAAGAGTTCAATAGACACAGAAGACAAGCAACCTGTTCCATGCTAATAACAGTACATTCTGTAACCCATAAGGTTAAGGTTTGAGATAAGCGTCTGCATCTGAGAAATTCTGTTCTTTGGTCCATTCACGTTCATTCCTTTGTTTATCATGAATTGCCTTGTCAAAACTCTGTCTGTAATACCATCCCTTATAATCCTGTCGTTCCTTCATCAATCTGCGCACCTTGGCCTCCAAATCCCTGCAAAACAAATATCAATCTAATTATAAATGCCACTAAGTGCAACTTGACATTGACAAGGTATTTTAACATGAAGAAACTATGCCACTTTTTGAGGACTGGGTAAAGAGTTTTTAAGTTTGGTTTCTCTAGATCTCCAAATTGGTAGACAACACATTGCATAATCAAGGTTCCCAATTGGGGTAGATCACAATAATCACCATTTGGAAACTTTAATCTGAGTATGTCTCCCATAGCAGATGAGGTCATGCAGAATGAGGTTCCCAGAGGGTGAATTTAGTGATGCTCGCCCACTATGCGGGATAGCATCACTAAATTCACCCTCTGGGGACCTCATTCTGCAAATGACAGGCACACTAAACTCAGACTTGAATGACAATCGAGATAAACGTACCCAGTTTTGTTTGTTATTCAGATATCCAAATACGTTGTATCTCCTAAATAAACTAGTTTTACTAAATGAAATTTGTTATATATGTTGGCCTTTAATACAGAATTCTACTATGACACCTTTGGTACATAAGCAGGAAAAATGATTTTAGGCCAAACAACTACCATAAAGATGGTCTATCTCTTTCCAGCAAGTTTTATATAGTTTCCTGGGTATAAAATAACAGATACGAATCGAAGACACCTGTCCAGAAAAGCTTCTATCAATTAATTTTATATAAAATCTCTTGTGACATTAGAGGGGCAATTTTATGGGCTTTTTTTCACGCAAAAATTGTCGGGGCTTACCAAGAGACCGAGAGAACACCCTCAATCACGTAAAATTACTGATCAGCTAAGAAAATTACCGTGAATTACGATCGAAATAAACACATTATTATGCCTTTAGGCCTTAACAATTTAATTAGTTGGTTTACGAACATGGGACCCAAAAAAATGTTGATGGAGGGGAAAAAAAAAACAAAAAAACAACTCCCTTCGGGCTTATTCTATCCGGTATGAATTTTCACACGACATCACCACAGGAATTTTGTAACTTAAAATGGACATGTTATTTACCCTGAACACTTTATTCAACTTAAACTTTCAAATATATTAATATTTAATATATTAAATAAACAATATAAAACAACTAACTGGATACCTTCCAATGTCAAGTAACATAAAAATAATAGTTTTAAAACAAAAATAATTATAAAGATGGTCTATCTGCAAGTGGAAAATATGGGTATTTATAAAATAAACCACTATCAGGTCAGGCACATCCTGAATTCTACTATGATAGTGGTATTTGACCATTACCGTTTTGTTAATTTGATAAAAGAGGAATAATCCAAAATCATATTTCCCACAAATATTATTCAAAATCAGATCGCACTAACTCGATACCATGCATATAGTTTGCCCAGGAGAATTATTAATCATGACGGCACACGATGAATGTCAGCTAACTGGGACCTTGGCTAACTGGGACCTTGGGCTAACTGGGACCTTGGCTAACTGGGACCTTGGTTAAATTTATTAAATATATTAGTAGAATAGAACATTGATAATAGAATATTGTTTGTTTTATTTATGTTATTGCTTCAAAAATGTTTTAGATTTGTTTCAACCTGACTTAATAACAAAAAAATGAAAAAAAATATATTGTCAATCTATAAAACTGAAGGTCACTATTTTAATTTCTTATTTGTATCTTATTTGTATCTTATATATTTCTATGAATATTTATTGTTAATAAAGTCAATAAAGTGATGGTTATTATGGGCATTCACAGTTAAGATGCAATAAAGTGATTGTTACTCATGGCATTCACAGTGAAGAGCCAAGGTCCCAGTTAGCCTGACTTGAGGTCCCAGTTAGCCAAGGTCCCAGTTTGCCAAGGTCCCAGTTAGCTGGATATCCACACGATAAGCAACTCAATTAGCATGTAATTAGTTGAAATATTGTTATGAAGGAGCGATTGAGTCATCCTACTATTGTCATTTAGAATGGGATATATTAGTAATAGTATTATATTATTGAATATCAAAGCTGGCGCAAAAGATTGCACAACAAATTTTGTCGGAAGACTGTTCATTCGCTGTGATATTGTTACGAGTGACATTTGGCTGTGCACTGGTATGTGCGGTCTTCTATTCCCGACGCAAATAAAGGAAACATGAATATGTTATAGTCAAATATCACTATAATAGTGGCATATCGCTATAATAGTGGAATTCAAGATGTGCCTGACCTGACTTAGCTTGTTAATCAACAGGAACAATAACAAATAAGATGACACCTGTACACGTAAAATTACTTCTTTTCTTTGCTTTTCAATAGTTAATTTTCTGTGTTTATTTTATAAATATATAGACCTAAATAAAATGGTAATGAATGTCCTGTTGGTTGTTGTAATAGAAGCAGAAACGTCGTTTAAAATAAGTAAAAACGAACCCGATTTACAAAGGTAACAACCGGACATGAATGGGTGAAAACGAAAGTACAAAATGACCGTCTTGCAACGTACACGTTCCGTTCACAATGCGTACCTCTAATCCGTTACAAAGAACAGTTACTGTTCATCAATGAGGGCCAACAATAGGCCTACAGCTGCACACTTCTCAGACCAGCAACATTTAGAAAGACACTTTTAAAATACGTAAAAATACGTAGAATTCCACTAGATACGACCGGATATGCACGAAACCGAAAGTACAAAATGGACTCGTTTATACAGTTTTTCACGCAATCGAAATGGACACATCCGTTCGCATTGTTTGTGACTTAGTAATTATTTAAGTCGCATTATTAAATCTATTGTTTATACTTTTACGACAGCTACCGAGGGTTAATTAGTCCGGAATCGGAATGAAACTAATAAAATTGCTAACGCCTTATAGTCAAATAATATACCCCATCTTCAGTTCTATCTGTATTTTATTCACAAATTAGCTATTTGAAATCTTGAAATCATGATTAATAAAATCTATGTTGTTGTAATTGTGGCCCGGAACAGATGGACCATCTTTAAATAGTTCAATGTGCAATTAATTAACACACATAATGCAACCTCTAATGCGAGGCTTACAATCTGATTGGTCAATTTTAAGGCTGATATACATGTAATAGATGGGAGGCAATCAACATCGTTCATAATTTTATACATAAATTACCATAGTTTCCTCTCTTGTGTCAAGCTTTCCAGTTTGTGCAGTGTTTTCTCATAAGTTTTCTGTGGTGAATCATATATATATCTGGCAAAGAATCTTTTTATTGGGTGCTGCAAGTAGAAAAGTGTAACATTTGTTAAAGGGACTCAAAGCCTTCGAAGAATGTTCATGCAATATAACAATAAGTCTGTAAAACAACTATCATCGACAAGTACATGTAATGAAGGTGTCAATGACACTTAGTGATAGTGATGTAACGATACGGGGGTTATCGGTAAAAGCCGATAGCCGATATTTTCAGTAGAATTATCGGCCGATCCGATACAGATACCGATAAGTCTTGTACGTGAACAAATCTCCATATCAATTTGTCTTTCAAATTGCAAAGTATTGTCGGGAAAGAACCGATAACCTGGTCGCAAAAAAGTTTAGTTTACGTCCCCCAAAAACACTGGCAAAACGATTTAATATTTCGTTGCATTCAAAAGATTTCCTCAATATTTGTTTGATTCCGATACTTACGGAATCAGTCCATAATCCATTTGAGTCAATGACTCAATTTCAATGTCAATTTGCCAAACTCAAATCTTTTTCAGAAGTTGAACTTGCATTTAATAACACCTGCAATGTTGCAATTGTTGACATTTTCTCTGTCCATGACAGCAGATACAAATCCCGCCCATAGAGCACTCTGATTGGTTCGGATGGTTCCATCAAACAAGTTAGTCACCTCCCACATCTTCAGTCATCGTGTACCAAATCAAATCAAATACTTTATTGGACTAGACGAGAACTATACCAGAACGTCAATCAATTTGAATTAAAAGCACTTTAAACACACGTTAACACGTGATGTTTCTATATATTGAGGAATAGCGAGTCACAACTGCGGCGACTTTAATGCAAACTGGTCAAGTGTAACTCGTCTATTTATAAACACTGTGATTTTTAGTTTACTGTGTCATCTGTCAACACGTGGCATATTAGTGATTCCTACTCTAAGACATCAAATGCATGCAAATAATCGTTTGATCTTGCCGCCCGGTACCCGCCTTGGGAAAATAATAACAATGTGAGTTTATGTGACAACTTACTGTCGCACGTGGCATGGAATTAATTCCACAGCCCCATGAATACATCACTAAATGATACCGTTACATTAGTCTGATTCAGTGATAGGAAGATTCCATTCTCACGCTAATGCAAGGGGTGTCATTTATTCGCTTTCAACATGTGCTAGTCGGCACTCGCAAGTAATTTTAATATATGTTTTAACTTTAATTATCAAGCGTACGGAACTACGGTACCTTTTGAAATGTTTATTTGGGTTATGAGTGTACCAGCAGTCTCCTGTCGATGTTGTCATCATCGTATATCACCGTGTGTGATGGAGGGCTGACCCGTGGGTAAAATAGTCGCTATTTCTTCTGGAAATTCTCGTCATTTATTTAATATTAAAAGACGGAATTGGTGTAACAACGTTCACAAAGGACGCGACATGTATCGGTTGTCGATATCAGTCGGGAGACTAAATTTTGCCGATACCGATATCTTGCCGATACCACATATATCGGCCCGATCCGATAGCCGATACCGATAATCGGTACATCACTACTTAGTGACCTGCAAATATTTCGAGAATCGATTCAATGTCGGGCACCCGATTCGAGATCGACACCAAAACGGTCCGCTGATTCGGGTATTTTCAAATTGGTGTTACTTTGGTGTAATCTCGTTTTTTGCGTCTAAATAACACATGCCAAATCACCTGAACTAACAAAAATTGAAGCACAAGGTTGCCAAGTTAGCCAACATAGGTAATTTTGAATGTATGCCGTTCAGAATAGACGTGCATTATGCAAATTATATGCTTCGATCGCAACCTTGACGGTGATCAATCGCCGCATGTTTGTAATGTATGGCCACTATTTAGAACTTCAGCTGATTCAATTCGAGATTCGATTCGATGTCGATATCAGTAAGGAGATTCAATATCGAGATTCGATGCAAAATCCCCGATTCGCAGATCCCTAATGACACTGTATATAGCTCAACTTGGGACGGAGATAATTTTTTCCTGAGCAATGAATAGAATGAAGAAGGAAAGTAAACTAGAGGTCACCCCGAAAATCCATATGATGTTTGGTGATTATTGGATGAGGGATCTGTGGTCTGTAGGGTGCGCCAAAGGATCTAGTAATATAAAAAGTAAATTCCAAGATGGATGCTGGTGGCATTTTGGTCAAAATAGGAGGCTCCCATCTAGAGGTCACCTTGAAGATCCATATGAAGTTTGGTGATGTTCAGATGAGGGATGTGGTCTGTAGGGTGCACCAAAGGATTTAGTCATACAAAGAGTAAATTCCAAGATGGCCATTGGCGGCCATGTTTTTCGCCGAATTTCGGTCAAAATAGGAGGCTCCCATCTAGAGGTCACCACGAAGATCCATATGAAGTTTGATGATCCCCAGATGAGGAATGTGGTCTGTAGGGTGTGCAAAGTATTTAGTGATGCAAAGAGTAAAATCCAAGATGGCTGCCAGTGGCCATGTTTTTCATAGAAAATTGTTCAACTTAGATAGCTCCCGTCTAGAGGTAAATTCTAAACATGCCTGTAAATTTTCAAATCAATTCGCCAATAAATGCAGGCTGCGGGGTGTGCCGATGGATTCAAATTTGAAATCCACGATGGCTGCTGGCGGCCATTTTTTTTAACACAATTCAGTCACAAAAAATAGGAGGCTCCCATCTAGAGGTCATTCCGAAGATCCATATTAAGTTTGGAGAAAATCAGATGAGACATGTTTTCTGTAGGGTGTGCCAAAGGATTTAGTCATACAAAAAGTAAATTCCAAGATTAATCCCAAACTGTTTAAAACGGGCGTACAAATAGAGTCTTTGTTCAAAATGACATTCATATGCAATCGCAAAATTAGCACAAGTCGGAAATATGGCTTGTTGCCATTCATTGGAAAGCTCTCACTGAAAGCTTCATTATTTAGGGCATTACTGTAGAATCATGTGATCTGCGACGTTAGACTTAGAATCTAGAAGCAGAATCTCTCTAATAATAGAAATCCTTCTCCACCAGTATTATCTGTTTTGTCTGTCATCTGCTCATATATCCTGAGCTTCTCTGCTGATGAATTATAGGTCATTACAAGGTATAGTTTTATAACTGAGTGGGGAAAATCCATTCAGTAAATGAAAGTGTCAATGACACTGTAGCTCAACTTAGGTAGGGGAATAATTTAATGGTTGACAGTAAATGGAGGAATAGGAAAGGTGCTACAATTGAAATGTCTAAGTAAGACAAGATGTACATATCAATATCAACATTCATGACAGGTTTCATAATGATCGAATCAGGGATGTGGTGATTATGGTGTGCCAAAGGATTTAGTGAAGCAAAGAGTAAATTATAAAATGGCCACCGGCAGCCATGTTTTTTTTCCGAATTACCCCCAAAATGACTTGTTCCCATCTACAGCCTTTACAAATCTCATAATGATCTGACCAAAGGTACGACCTGTAGCATGTGCCAAAGGATTTAGTCATGCAAAGAGTGAAATCCAATATGGCTGCTGGCGGCCATGTTTCTTAGCCAAACGACCCCAAAATGACTCGTTCCCCATCTACATGTCAATGTCAACAGCCTTTACAAATCCCATCTACATGTCATTGTTAACATCCATGACAAATTTCATGAAGATCCGATCAACGCTACGACCTGTAGCCCGCGCCAAAGGATTTAGTCATGTATAGAGTAAAATCCAAGATGCCTGCTGGTGGCCATGTTTTTTGTCTGAACAACCCCAAAATGACTCGTTCCCATCTACATGTCAATATTAACATCCAGGACAAATTTCATGATGATCAGACGAATAGTACGACCTGTATTCCGCACCAATGGATTTAATTTTGAAATCCAAGATGGCCACCAGCAGTCATGTTTTTGGGCCGAATGACCCCAAAATGACTCGTTCCCTTCTACATGTCATTGTTAACATCTATGACTAATTTCATGAAGATCTGACCAAAGCTACGACCTGTAGCCCGCGCCAAGGATTTAGTCATGCAAAGAGTAAAATCCAAGATGGCTGCTGGCGGCCATGATTTTTGGACGAATGACCGCAAAGTGACTCGTTCCCATCTACATGTCAATATTAACATCCATGACAAATTTCATGAAGATTAGACCAAAGGTACGACCTGTAGCCCGCACCAAAGGATTTAATCATGCAAAGAGTAAAATCCAAGATGACTGCTGGCGGCCATGTTTTTTGGCCGAAAGACCCCAAAATGATTCGTTCCCATCTACATGTCACTGTTAACATCCATGACAAATTTCATGATGATCAGACGAACAGTACGACCTGTAGCCCGCGCCAATGGATTGAATTTTGAAATCCAAGATGGCCGCCAGTGGCCATGTTTTTTGGCCGATTGACCCCAAAATGACTCGTTCCCATCTACATGTCAATGTCAACATTCTTGACAAATTTCATAAAGATCAGACCAAAGGTACGACCTGTAACCCGCACCAAAGGATTTAGTCATGCAAAGAGTAAAATCCAAGATGGCTGCTGGCGGCCATGTTTTTGGCCGAACAACCCCAAAATGAATCGTTTCCATCTACATGTCATTGTTAACATCCATGACAAATTTCATGAAGTTCCGACTAAAGCTACAACCTGTAGCCCGCGCCAAAGGATTTAGTCATGCAAAAAAGAGTAAAATCCAAGATGGCTGCTGACGGCCATGTTTTTTGGCCGAACAACCCCAAAATCACTTGTTCCCATCTACATGTCAATATTAAAATTTCATGATGATCAGACGAACAGTACGACCTGTAGCCCGCGCCAATGGATTGAATTTTGACATCCAAGATGGCTGCCAGCGGCCATGTTTTTTGGCCAAATGACTCGTTCCCATCTACATGTCAATGTCAACATTCATGACAAATTTCATAAAGATTAGACCAAAGGTACGACCTGTAGCCTGCGCCAAAGGAAATTGTTGACGGACACATGCGCACACGGACGACGGACGCCAAACCAAAGTAAGTTGAGCTAATAATGGGTAACAGTAATAATTGTTAAACAAACCGAATGATATTCCCAGTGTTTTGGCTCGAAATCCTCTGGTATTTCTGTTAATTCTGCTTGACCTGAAAGGAGATTTATACAGGTAAATAAATTGTCACCTTGTGTACGCCCAGAGGTTTTCTTCCTTTTTTTTTGATCAGCTCACCGTCAGATTACTGACAATTATGAGCCGGTCCAGGTGCTACCATGGCTGAGTAAGTTTATAACCCTGTTGTGACTCAAGTAGCGTTCTTTAGCGTGTACACACTGAGGCGTGTACAAGGGTCAGCCATTAATGTCCGCACCCGATCGAACAGCGTACTGCACCCACGACAACATACCTGGACAAATGTTGTGAGGACAGCACTCTCAGTTGCCTACTATCATGTGCCAAATAGAAGTGCAGCAGGAGGAAACTTATGACAAAATTAATAACAGTGCAGGGTGGAATAGAAATACAGGGTGGAAGCATGTTATCAATTCTCACAAAAAAAGGCAATAATTATTCAAATGCCTGGAAATGCAACAACGTAATAACAACAATTTCACATGTTCTTATAAGAATACCAAGATGTTTGTCTTGCGACTGCTACTTTAGAACTGATTTTCTGGAATTGTATTTGCACCGGCAGCCATTATGGGCTTCCACTATCGAGCCAACAATTTGCCAAAAAAACGGGCAGACCCGCCGTATGCATCATGCAGGGTGGATTTTTTTCATAAAGTTAATAAACTTACATGTATGTTTATTTGACACACAAGAGTATTAGTGTCAGCACGATTATTAATTTTGGAGAAAATTCCCAATGATCACTATTATTTGACATTGAAACATAAGAGTGAAATTGACATCACTATTATTAATTTCAGCCTAAATACCCACCCATCACTATTATTCCAAGCGTAAACTTTTCTGTGAGAGTATAGTTCACAGAAAAGTTTGCACTTGAAATAATTTATGAATATGTACACAGCAAAAAGTTATTGTTTTACATATTACAAAATCCTTCTGACCTCAGTTACGTGGGATAATCTCTTATTCTAACCTCAGTTACCTGGGATTCCTCTTTTTATTACATGCCTATTCCTAGAATCACATTGTTCATGCCGTATTATATTTTGATTCTGATTCCACACAATGCGGAATCGGCCGATGTTGTCATAACATGACGTAAATGATATTTGCCTCAACCATGAGACCAGAACTATAAAATAAAAGTATCATAAAACATGACAAGACAAGCCCTATCTGTTTCTGAATAAACTAATACAATATTTATTTTCAATTAATGTATTCAAGGTCAGATGGCATGTAATAAACACAGAACAACACATGTGTGAATGGGTTTGTTGATATGACACTTGTGCCATCGCGAAGGATGGAACTCCTGTAGAATTTGTTTGCCAAACCTGTGACTTCTTTGCCATGGCAGAGATCTTTATTGTGCAAACATTGTTGCACACTGGACAGCCAGTAGCATCAGCTCCCGATCCGATGGTGTGTCTAGCATAGTGTCATCCAATGTCAATGCAAGCAACTTACAATGTTCACGCTGCCAGAATCTCGGCAACTTGTGTAAATACATGTATAAGGAATATATAGCCCCATTAAATAGCAGTAATTTGCCTAGGTTAAAAAGATTTTTCCTCGTCTAAAGAGCCTAGGATCTGTACACATGTCCTCTGGTGTCTTATCACCACTGCGAGTATGTATTAGTATATATACTCATAGTGGTGGTATCAAACCAGGGAACCTGTGGATCTGCATAGTTGCACGCTCTACACATATGACTTCAGTTTACAGTTGGAACTTGGGCGCATCTTCGATTCACAAAATTGAAAGACTGAAAGTATTCAAAAGGTGTATTGTAATGTCTGCACGCAGTGCACAGAAAGTTTTACATATAGGGTACTCTGTACTCACCAATGAAAACATTATTGTACGTAACAACCAATCCAACTGGTATGATGCCAAGTAGAAAGTAGAAATGCTGAAATAAAAACATGAGGAAATTACAGAGACAATCAAATTAGCATTGTGAAAATATACCAACCGGGTATTAGTAATTACTAGTAATGATGTATAATTTTACAACTTTAATTTCAATAGTAAATTCATTTTCTTCCCCATTACAGTACAAGTTTATAATTGGTCACAATGTGTTTATACAGTGCAGAATACAGTAATGCCCAAAGTATATGATCCTTTAACCACAGCAGAATTATTGGAAATTTTTCAGGATTTAGTCGGAAATATGGCTTGATGCCAGTGAGAGCTTTCCAATGAATGGCAACAAGCCATATTTCCAACTAAATCCTGAAAAGTTACCCATAATTCTGCTGTGGTTAAGGAGTCAATTATTTAGGGCATTACTGTGTATATCATTCCTTAAATCAATTTCCAAAATATTGCTTTTGGGTTTATTCTTATTTATAACAGATTTATCATTGATTAGGCACAAATTCAAACAAACAAAATTCCATACTCGATTGTAATAGTATCATAAATCGTATTCATATTCATATTTACAGAACACTAGGGGTTAACACTTTTATTTAATGATTTCTATATTTGGGCACGATAACACCTCACTAATCTAACAGCATATGTGTGATATCATCAGAAGCCAATCACAGTGAAGCATTATTATTTTTCTAGCTACAAAATGTCGAAAGCGAAACTGGATTGTATTGATTGCAGCCTGTGACTGTCATTCAATGAAAATTTGAAATTTAGATTGCATTGCACCACACCTTATTGCTTGTTTATATTCCAGTGCTAGATATACCGATAGCATACTGAATAGTGTGAAATAAAACCAAATGCAACAGGCATAATAAGTGAGCCACTATTACTACATGGCGCTAAATATTGTATCATTTATAATCTATTAACCATTTCATGATGGGCACTGCACTGGTGAAACATTAAAGATCCTGTGCCAGTGCATTCTCTTATATATGCGAGTCTCCCATAGGGAGCATCGCATATATCAGAGAATGCACTGGCTTACAAGGTCAAGGTAAATATTGTTAGGCCAATGTAAATTGGCAGGGGCTGACCCAGGGTTTATTTGGGGACACCCCTATACCATCATTTGGGGGGGTCCCAGCATGACATACGCCTGAGTTGGGGAGGTGTCCCCCCTCACATGGAGCAGGGATTCCTGGGTACTGCCTCCGGAAATATTTTGAAAATTCAATGACCTGAGAGTGATTCTGGAGCTATCTGATGCCCTAATTCCCTTTGTTTAAGCTCTATATTTGGTCAGTTTTCCCAGATTAATTTATGAATTTGATCCCAGTGAGACCAGTGATTCAACAATCGGTCCACAGTCTGAAAAATTAATGAGTCAGTGATGACACCCAATAAGTTAACTGTTCACCATTTTGCGGTGTGGAAAATGGTGTACATGTAAAGGGCCATAAGCAGCGATCCAATTAACTTGCTTCGTCATAATTATTCCCATGGTGGTGCGTGAGATAGAGTTCCCCGCTTTACCTGATCCATCGGAATGTAATAAGAGAAAATAGCATCTTCCTGCATTTGGTCTTTCCGCATCGAGGGGCAAAGTTGCAAACTCAGATATAATACGAGGGAAACAAATTGGTGATGTTCGTTTAGTTATTATTAGAATAATAATTAATTATTCCCCAATCCGCGATCGCACTTCGTTCCGGTACCCGGTATCGAACAAATATCCGGAAATTATACTAATTCATATCGACCGGAACTGTGACCTGTCACCTTTGAACTTAGCGCCAATTTGGAATTATTTGACAATTTTTGACAGGTGGTTGTTTAATTTGTTGACAAAGTGTTTGAAAATACTATGGGGCTAAATTCTCTACAAAAAAGGATGCCTCATCGATGAATGCGGTGGTCTGTATTGGCACCAAAATGAACGTTCGGCGCAATGGTTTGAAGAAGTGCATAGAAACTTGACATTTTCGACAATTTTGTGCGTAGTGACTTGTGCCTTGAAGTTAGAACCAGACCTGTTCAGTGTTATTTTCCGTTGTTGACCATCATGAAACCTGATGTTACATTGCTGTCGTCAATGTCGGTTGGCTCGGATTATGAAAGCTATGGCGAGGACGTGCCTGATTTAGATTCAAGTCCCAATGAATTTGACGAAATATACAGTCTTAAAAATGGTATACACGAGTTGGAACATATGATTACTCAACAAAAACAAATATACATTCAGAAATTAAAACAGCTAAAACATAAGAAGACATTAGAACTGAGAGAGCTGCAACAAAAATGCCTCAATATAGATAAATGTCTGATAATCTCCAAGAGTAAAACAAAGTCCACAACTGATGTGTCTATATCAACAAGAGGTGTCACCTTTGACCCTATAAAACCAGAGATTGTTAATTTAGTAGAGAAAGGGGGTTCGAGTACCGGTAGGCATTCTGCCAAACCGAGAAAAAGGAAAACAAAGAAGACGAGAAGGCTAAATGTAGTACATCCTGGAGACAGTGATTGTGGTCCCGAGATACCGGTAGCAGTTGTAGATAAACTTTTAACACAGAAAAAGACTAAGAGTAAGATGCATAAAGTTCCAAAATATACGAACAATGACACATATGTGGATGAAAACGTTACCAGCATCTCGTTGACTGACTGTGAAGCGATTGAATCAAACATGACATTTGAGCAACTTATTTCCTGCGAGATTGACAATATGAAGTTTGACAAGATAAGTGCCAAAGAAATAAAAATTAGGATGGATATGTTGAACATTATGGTACCTTTCCATTAAGAACTGGGATGGCCCATTTTAATCATATTTTACAGAGAAAAGCTGAAACAGATTGTTTTCGGCACAAATTACTAGTAGTCATGTTCGAGTATGATCCCTGTTTACTGAATTTACATTATTTTACCATATACAGGTATATTGTGTTCTTTAATTGATAAACTCAGACCACCTCCATACTTTTTTCGGTCGGTCTGTTATTTTGAAAATTTTCATTTAGGTGCTTTCGAGGAAAATTTATGTAGTAGTTGTATCACTGAATTTAAGTTAATGGAAGGTAACATGGTGATGGTTTATATAATATAAATGTAACACCGCTTCAGACCACCTGTAAACTGCTAGTAATAACTTACACATTATAAGCATTCAACTTTAGTTTGTATGTGTTTGAATAACAGTCAATAATAAGTGATTACAAGTCTATTAAATTGACACAACTCATTTTACAGAACCAGTAAAGATAATTTTGGTAAATTTAAGTAATGATTTACATTTCAACAATCATATAGTAGGGCATTTAGTCATTTTAGATGACACATACTAGTCTTTATACCTATATTTAATGTTGGGGGTTATAAAAATACTGGTACATTAGGCAATGAATTCTGACTTTAATGTATTTTTCAATATTTTCAGCATGAAATACTATTAATTTCAGGAGTCAAATCAAATTGATTAGTTAACTTAAAGCAGTACTTGTATACTTCATAACTACATGGATTATTTTCAGAATATAGTTTTAACATTAAATTTTATGATGTTTTAATTATATCTAATTCATTTAGATGGAGAGAAGTTATGACCAACCAAATTGATAGCATTTAGTTCCTTATACCCTGCTCTGACATTTTCATGTACTGTTATTTGACAAGTAAAAGTATTTTTATTTTAACACTTAAGTTGAAAAAGAAATGTTTTTAAAACTTTATGAATGATACATGTATCACAATCTGACAGCAAGGATGCTCGTACATAAGAGTGGTAACTTTATTTAACCCAGTGTATAGTCCTTTCAACATTGTCTTGCTCTATATTTCATTAGTACTATGACATTGATCTATTGAATCGTTTAACCTTTAAATAGTCTCCTGTGAAGCTGAACCTTTTGCTAGGAGCAGCTAGATGATACTTTAATACAATGATTAAATTAGACTGACGGTATTTAGCAGAGCCTTAATCTACATGTACAAGACAAGATACTTAGTTGTCATGTTGGGTGCTTCGTGTATTAAATGACCTACATGTACTTTGATTATACATGTATAACATGGATTTCTCGTAGAGGTTAATTTGATAAAGTGATTCGAGGATAATGTTTGTTTTATGCAATCATGCAACGGGTAGTTACAGGATGCATGTAACTAAATTGATGAAAGATTTGGAAATTGATGCATATATTACCATTAGCAATGAGATTCACATGATTCAATAATATTTTTAACAGTGACTCAGTCATCATGGACCCTATATATCTGTTTCACAATCCTATTGTGAAACTCCATATCACTATCTCAGTATTTGACATGATAGTGTGCAACTTGACATGTCAAGAGTTAGTTTTGGATAAAAGTAAAGTGAGATACCGTATTTTAAAGAATTTGTTCATACATGTACATGTAGGTGTTATCAACATCTGAACAATTTCAACCAGCACCCATGTCAGTAGTGAGTAATATATCATTTATAATAATCTTCATTCACATGTACTACCTATTTTAAATTATAAGGACAAAATGCATGTGTACACATGTGAATGTCTACACATGTATAAGGCCACTTCTGTGTCAAGTATAAGTATATTTATTACGCGAACAGTGGTAGGGAGCTAGAATTTAACATTTATTTTTGGAGCCATGTCTGCTGCGCTGCCCATACTATACATTTAATCAGAATCAGTGCATGTACATTAGATGCATATATTGTATCTCACGTGACTTTGTTATTGAAATCAAGCTTTCCGATTGGTTGGCTACTCGACTCTATTAGTCGTAGTTGTATACTACGCCTTCAAGTCTCTCCCATCGTGCACTATGCATATGTAGTTTTGACTACTAAAAATAGTAACGAACACTACATCAAACTTTGTTCTGAAACTACTTGTTATTTCGCCGCTGATCCAAATTAAAGCTTCAGTAAGGCGAACATCAATTGTCTGAACTTAGTAAAAGTTGAAAGCAGTAGTTTAATTTCTGCATTTGTTCGATACAATATAATAATTAGAGCATGACTTGTCGTGAAATACGCCGATATAGTGCATAGTGCGGTTGTGTAGTTCACTCCGCTTCGCGTCGTGAACTACACAACCTCACTATGCACTATATCGGCGTATTTCACTCCAAGCCATGCTCTATTTATTAAGTAGTACAAAACATACGAGCAATATCAATTTATTAAAACTGCACCTTTTGCTGAGATCATATAATGTGTTGACTCAGTGAGAACTAATATCAATGGAGTTGTGCTAGTAGATAGTTCTTACAGCGAAACATCACTAGTATTCGTAAGATACTCTTAAAGATACTTAATCCGAATTAACGCTCCCAAATTACTAATCCTTGACTTCGGGGGTAAAAATTATTGAAGAAAATTTGTTGTTGTAACTTGATAATATGGAGATCGGATTGAATACCTTCAATATTTTATGATGGTTATTTGCACGAACATGGTTATCTGCTGGTTATTATATGGACAACCTAACTATACATGTATTTGGACACGACTACTCTTTCGTGCGAGATGTTGTGTCTTTCACTAGTAAGATAACAACGTTACAGAGTTTAGATCAATGTCATGAAAATAATTATCTTTGCATCAACAAATGTACAAAATACACTTTCAAAGAACAAAATTTTTACACTATCTGAGATAAGTTGGTTATTATTATCGGAACTGCCTCGAACGATGAGGTTCTTTCCAGTCTATTTGTACTTGTATACTCTTCGATCAACAGTTTCTTAGCAGTGAACAAACCCATAACTCACATTATTCGAAGAACAAGGTTTTTGCACAAGAGAAAAGTTAGTTTAGGTCCCCGTAAACCTATATACTGTTCGTAATCAACACACATTTTAACATGGTGGCACTTGAATAATTTTACAAAGCAGGACCCAGGCAGTGGGCTCTGATATTAGTTTGACTATGGCACCTTGCTAGATGTTAATGGATATATTGTCCAAAATATATTTATATATATATAGGATCAATTTGGCCACCGCGAAAGACGACACTTTGATGTTGAATACGATAATCCTGATAGATATTATGAGTGTTGATTAATTTGACCATGGTCAACTTATGTATTAGGCGAAAATTCAGGGTTGGCTGATTTAAATCAAGCGATTTAAATCATTGATTTAAATCAAGATTTAAATCAATGATTTTTTTCAAAAAAATCATTGATTTAAATCAATTTAAAAAAAATGATTGCATAATGTCAAGAACTTGCAATATCTAACAAGGTTTTTTGTTAACTATAACATGATTATGATTAAAGACATATTATGGACTTGTTCGTGTGGGTGAACAGTTAGTATTCAGGCGCTATGCCAACTGGAGGAATGTAGCATTCTGCTAACATCGCCGAAAATCTCAAGCAAATAGACCAAACCACTCCATATAAAACATCGTCCAAACTACGCCCAATTGTAAATATTTACTTCTCAATTCGGGACGCAACTATTGGTGATAAACTAACAAAAATGATTTCGACATCAAGAGTCACTGCATTTAATTAATATATAAGAATGACGGTCTGTGTTGTTAATTTGGATATAATATGGTTGTAAAAATAACAACTTTGAGCAAGGTATTCTACATTTCTATTTGATCACCCTACCGGAGTGTTTCACTTCACTTTAAACAATATACAAAATTGGATAATAGATATGAACATGTGCAGTAATTGTCAACCCTATGGTACCATGATTACTGCTCCAGCAATGGCCTGTTCCGCTTATTTGTAACTACAATCAGATTCAGCACTCCTCATTACACTATTAAATTTCCTTTCCTTTTCTGATTGCCATACATGTAAATGCCAACCGAGTTATTCTACCATATACTCTGCCATTTAAACTACTCTAGTTGTCTAATGTCCATACTTGATACATGTATATGGTGTGATTACATGTATGTCCTCAAGTCACAGAGGAGCAAAGGTGATTGAAAATATATTCAGTTCTCAGCTAAAATTTACTAAATTTAGTAGTAAATCTTTAAGCACAGGTCTACCTATCGAGATATCACAACATTGGAACTCACATGGACCTAGTGTATGCACAATTAAAGTACATGGTTGCTATATCTGTACTGCCATGATATTTGTGCTTCATACATGTACATGTAGTTATACAAAAAATAATAAATAATAATAGAATTTTGATTAATCCAGCCTTGGATATAATAAGCAACACCTGTTAGAACCTTCATTTATCAAAGACATTGCACAATTGATTATTTTCATAACAATTAGAAACAAAATCAAAAAAATCGATTTAAATCAAATAAATCTGATTTAAATCAAATAAATCGATTTTTTTGATTTATTTAAAAAAATCAAAAAAATCACCAACCCTGGGCGAAATAACTTGACAACTTGTGAACTGAGTATGGTATCTTGGAAGACATAGACCTTGGTTAAATTGATGTTAGCATGGTTACCAAGGCTACAAGTTCTGGTATTAGACGAAAATATTTGATTTACCGGGCGATACTGATACATTCTCATGGTCTGGATGACCATGAGAATGTATGGTACATGGTATGACCTTTGACTACCTTGACGATAATCACATTAATTTGATTGATGGTAGCAACTTGCAATCATGGATCAGTAATACTGTAATTGTCAGTCTGAATGAATACGATCATATATGATAATAGAAGAGAAAAATGTATCTACATGTAATGGGACATTATCATACCGGTTGTAGCCTACTAATTTCGAGAAACAATAGTCCTCTATATTCTTATATTAATCGGTTGCGACATGAGTTTTGACCATATGTACATTGCAATTGCATGTGATGATACATGTATTGGGTATATTGTTGTCTTGAATTATTCTGATGTCACATGAGCATGCTCATCTTATTGGTTGACACGACAGCGACTATAGGATATTGTGCATGTAGCATTATCTTGATAGACGTTGGCCCTTGATTGTTTTTAGGTGAACGTGGGCAATTTTATTCAAGTCTTTTTGACAGATAATTTGACCTTTTAATAGGTTTATATATATATATATATCTGATACACCCCTAACATTTAAAGTTATATATATCTGATACACCCCTCACATTTAAAGTTTTGTGAGCATGGAGAATGTTAATTCATGTTAGATCTTCTCCTATAAGACCCATATATAGCATAGTTTTCCAGAACTGGCAGCCCTGGTGGTTTTTTCTTGCTCCTTTCCAGGGTGTTATTGCTACACCTTAGGGGAGATGGTCCTTTGCTGGAATTTGATATGATTTCTAATTCCCTAGGATCCTTGTCTGGTTTTGGATATTATTGTTATATTCTTCCAGACTGTTTTTTCTTCCTTGGCTGCTGGTTCTGGTTATCTTTGAATGGGCAATGTCCGCCTTTTTTTTGCTAGCATACTAGTAGTTAGAAACAATACTACAGGTAGGCTTCTTTATATGTGACAGGTGCTTTATGCATCAGGATTCTTAACAACAAATATTGGATAAACCTTCAGCGTGATATCCAACCGGCATTAGACGAGTTAAGATAATTGAGGTACTGGTATATGTACTGCATTAAGCATACCAAGCATGAATTACAAGTATTGAAGTCTTTTTTATTTTTGGCGGGCCTACGGCTTGGCGGTATACTTCAATACTCAGATTTTGACTTGTGTATTTGAGATATGTTATTTGAAATGATAATAGCGAATGTGATTTCCTTAGTGTTTGACAAATTTATCAAACTGATATATGTTATTGTGTAATGATATTCATTTATATTTGTATATGTCGGGAAAATGATATGATTGTTGTCGAACTGAGTGAATGTGTGGTGAAGATGATGGATGCATCTTATGTACATGTATAATATTCACTGTGTAACAATGCTGAGCTTGGCTCACTCTTGCCCTAATAAATTGTGTAATCAATATTACACTTCGTTTTCATCTGAATTCCTGTAACATACTAGTATTGGAATATCAGCGTTATCTCACGATAGATCTCCATAGCTTTCCAGAGTAGGGAGCAAGAGGAGTAATTTAGTTATTATTAGAATAATAATTAATTATTCCCCAATCGGCGATCGCACTTCGTTCCGGTGCCCGGTATCGAACAAATATATCCGGAAATTATACTAATTCATATCGACCGGAACTGTGACCTGTTACCTTTGAACTTAGCGCCAATTTGGAATTATTTGACAATTTATTGACAGGTGGTTGTTTAACCCACCCTCCCTCCCTTAGAGATTATTTATCATATTTATTTTCTATCTCGGCGGTATACTTCAATACTCAGATTTTGACTTGTGTATTTGAGATATGTTATTTGAAATGATAATAGCGAATGTGATTTCCTTAGTGTTTGACAAATTTATCAAACTGATATATGTTATTGTGTAATGATATTCATTTATATTTGTATATGTCGGGAAAATGATATGATTGTTGTCGAACTGAGTGAATGTGTGGTAAAGATGATGGATGCATCTTATGTACATGTATAATATTCACTGTGTAACAATGCTGAGCTTGGCTCACTCTTGCCCTAATAAATTGTGTAATCAATATTACACTTCGTTTTCATCTGAATTCCTGTAACATACTGGTATTGGAATATCAGCGTTATCTCACGATAGATCACCATAGTTTTCCAGAGTAGGGAGCAAGGGGAGTAATTGCTTAATAACTTGATTATGCGAAGAATTGTTAAAAGTTTACTATCGGAGGAGATTAACATGTGAAACAAGGTGATGAAGATCGTATATCGGAAAACTCTTGGCATGTTTTGTGCAACTCATGTTTGTGGGTATCCTCGATCTCGGAAAGATTATTACATATAAGGTGGCTTTTTTTTAGTTTGAACTCTCATCTGGTCTGCATTTACCAGCTAGAAAACATGAAGAAGATTAGGCCGAGGTGAAACCCATCTATAGATGCGCGATACAAGTATACAGTTCCATTCCGAAATGAATTACATGTACCAAGATATGGGTCGCGAAATGATTATATCATCATTTGGATGAAAATTTAAATGAAAAAATATATGAAATTCACTCTTGTGCATGTTTTTTTCTCAAACTTATTTGGCTGAGGAACTGAAGATAAAAGTTTGCCAGTATAGCTTACAAGGTCATCCTTGAATGTAGTGTATTCAAATTTTGTTGGGGTTTTTAACATCTTTCTTACTCCTCCTCCGCCCATATGTCGAACAACTGAAAAATAAAAAAAGAATTATATAATTTTAAAAATAAAAATTAGTTTTTCCTCAAGGGAAGCCCGAAACTGAACTATATGGATTATTATCCTCAGCCTTGTGTTATCAGGAGGGTTAAAATTTATTGTCCGTTTATTAGCCTACTCCGGTCAATCAGCGACTCCGGTCAATCAGTGCTCGGATTAGCTCACGCATGAATGCGTCCCGTGCAAATCTCGTGCTCTTAACAATTCATCTAGCCAGTTTTATTTCTGACTTTTAATAATAAGATTTGCGAGTCGCGGGGTTGGGAATGGCACCGCCATGGGAGGGCTCTATGATAGTTCAGTTTCGGGCTTCCCTTGAGGAAAAACTAATTTTTATTTTTAAAATTATATTTTTCCGCCAAGGAGAAGCCCTTCAACTGAACTATATGGATTAGAATGCAAGCCCAGGAGGAGGCAACGAGCAATAAATTTAATATTCCAGTTTGACGGGAATGTACTCTTCCAAACAGATTTCATGTAAATGTGATTTCGTCATGAATCAGCTTTGATATGTTATGTGAAAGAGCTCATAAATTCAGATTCCAGCATTGCTCAAGCTTGTACCCCCCCCCCCCCCCTTGTCTTTTGGAATAAACATCCCAGGCAGTGCCATACCATACGTGCCAGCTACTTGTAGAACCCGAGCAGTAGAGACTTCTTCTGCTGCTTTTTTCTCGTGTCCTGCGATGAGAGTGATGGCGGTATTTACTATTTATATTTCCCAAATAGAAAGCGCTATTGACGGTACGCGACAGCGAGTCATCCTCACACAGAACAGCCTCCAAAGGCTCGGGTGCTATTGTCCCGGAGGATTGGTTGCCCGAATCTCAGAGAAAGGCACTCTGCCTGCCAAGGTCTGCTGATGCAGGACCAGGGGGCGCGAACTGGTACAGCCCGAGGACTGGTACAGTTGTGCAAAGTTTGTGTAATTCATTGTAACAAGATTTGACACATATCCTGTGATGAAGTTTTTACAAGAGATCGACCCGTGTCGTGTCCGTACGCAAAGCGAGTTCCCTAGGAACGACAGAATCCTTGACCGACAGTGGGAACCACCGTCGGCCCGAGATCCTTGCTCATCGTCGTCAAAGCCATCAGACGCCAGGAGAATTATAGAAACTAGAAAGCATGTCAGGATCGACGCCAGCAACAGAACAGCCTGCATCAGGTTGAGGTAAGGTACTAGAGGGAAGCCCACGCTGGGAATGGCTTGAACGAGGAACAATTGCGCTCGCAGTTAGATTTTAAGGTGTTATTTCCCACCCCAAGGCCAAAATGGCGGAAAAAAAGGGAAATTGAAAGGATCCATTTGACCAGGGAAAGCCTCCCACCGAATCTCCCAAATGCAGGTGGTCCTGACACGCTGACATAAACGTCGATGACTTACCACTAGGATCCCCTGACGGCAGAGGAGCAGGCCTGGACGTATCACTTGGGATGACGTTTCCAGGGGGACAAGACCGACCCTCGTAATGGAGTGGGCCACGGCGGGTGCTTGTGTCCTGGAGGATTGGTTGCACGAATCTCCGGAGGACGGTACCCTGCCTCCCACGGTCTGCAGAAGACGGGGCTTGCAGCATGACCAGGGGGACCGAATGGTTCCTGCCCGAGTTAAGACTGGTACGTTTGCTCAAAATGTAAAACCATGGACCAATGGACCCGCAACCAACTATGACAATATCGCGTATATTCATGAGCAACCCGTACGGCCATCAAAGTCGAATCTCGTTCGACTATAAGCAAGACAAGACATTCTGTTAGTTATTAGCAAGCATAATATACAAAACATTTGTTAGTTATTGCAAAACAAGGTTAATAAGGTAAATTCCGTTATTTACTATGGCCACGTGATCTTACCTGCTAGAAATTAAACCGCAGGTAAGATACTGTCTTTTCTCGGCGAAGAGGACGATGAGATCCGATTTCTCCTGTGCAAGAACATAGCGGTGTCCTTGCTTACTTAGTACGGTGAGGAGAACGTTTTATACACTTACGGAAAGTCCGCAGATGGTGGAGCAGGCCTGGAATATCCCGAGGGAGTATGATTCCAGGGGGACAAGACCCACTCTCGTAATGGAGTGGGCCACGGACCGTGGGGAAGAGTCAGAAGTCTCAGTCCTTCCCAGGAGACAGGAGCAAATGTTCACGCAGCCGTATGCAATTGTAATTTTCTAATTCACAAATATTAAACTGTGCACTGTTCCCTCTTGACAAAATGTGCATGGTCATAGTAATCATTGATTCAATATTAAACTATTGGAAGGTATATATAAAATCGTTCCCATCGCAGTTAAATTATGGGAATGTGAAAGTGCCATGGAACATGCATGTTTTGAGGTTTATCCCACAATGACATTGAATTTGAGAAAAACACAACTGATGATTATACAGGCGCAAGTACATCCGTCTTCTGAATTGCGAGAGCAAATGAGAGCTCGAGCTGCAGTTACATCTGGGAAGAACTGAAGTCTGGTTGGCTGGTGCGCTGTTAGTGGCACATGATGAGTCTTCCCCACCCTAAGGCTCAGGAGCTGTGGCATTCACCCTTGAAGATTTGTTTTCCAAATCAACGATGGTAGCACCCCGCCAGTCACTGGTACTGGGCAGTGGTCATGCACAATATAAAGGCTTCTTGTGGAACGGCGCTTTATATGTGTGATGATACAAATGGTTTCATTTGTGTTATTCATTTAGGTTTCTATTTACCAGATAATCATATGGATATGTAGTAATAGAAGGAGAAGAGCCATGTTTTGGACTCTTTTGAAATTGGCACTGGCGGGCCTGCCGAATGCAAAATAAATCGTAAGCCGTAACGTATTTGTCGGTTGTCTGGTTGTGCTTAGGTACCCATAGGTTACACAAACTGTTATATTCAGTATCACGAGAGCCACATACAACTTTGACGCGACCTAGATTTCACAACCTCCAGGTGAACCGAACCGTCGTTCGCCTCCAATACGCAGGCCTGCAGTGGTCGTGCGCAATATAAATAGAAACGCTGTTCATGTAACTGCACTTTATATGTGTGACAATACAAATGCTGTCCTTTCTGTTATTTGCCCGATAATCAATTGGATATGAGGCAATAGAAGGAAAAGAGCCATGTGTTGGTCTCTGATGGAAATTATAGTGGCAGTGGCCCTGCGCAATATAAATGCATTTCCTGTAACTGTGCTTAATACGTGAGTGAAGGCTATTTGACATTTGATCTTTTCTATATGTGGAAATAGAAGGTAGAGAGCCAAGTGATGGACTCTGATGGAAAGGCTATTGGCAGTGCATCGGGGGCACATGACAATATAAATGCATAGTAGTTCACCTTGACTATTCACCGATTGAAAGCGCAGAAGTATGTCGGTATCAGTGAAAATTTACGCCATATTGATATAGTCAGTTCGTATGTCATTGAGCCTTTGAGGCACTGATACCCTTGTACTAGTATGGAACAATTATGGCTGGCCATACATGTTTTTAAGCTCACCATTTTGTATCATTTAAATTCGTAATTTGAATGTATCTACAAACACTAATATCTGAGGATAACAGTTCAGATTGTTGTCTATTTGTTACAGTGAACACATGGAAATGTCAAACATCAAAATCATCAAAAGTATAAACATTGATTGACTGAAAATTTATTGAGACACTGGCTAGCCAATGAATCATTTCGACACTGCGACCATGCTAGGTCACACGGATATGGTGACTTGCCACAAGTAGGCCAGCCAAAGGCTCGCATCCAAAATTTCTCCAAAGAGATCTGACCACGGACGGAAGTATCCTTGGATATTTAAGCAAACTATAGCTGAAGATTCAGGCTACTGCATTTGCATATCTGTGCAGTCATGGAACAGGGAAGCCCATTCTGCAAAATACATTGAGTGATTGCAAAGAAACAGACACAATTGTCGCCGAAATAACGACAGAGTACCGATATGAATTGATGGAGAACGCCATTCGACAATGGGAACTCAGGCTTCAAGATTCGATGAGAATCACCGAATCGATTCCCGTAATGATTCTCACAAAACTTTACAATTTTCAGTGCCTTATGACTGACATGATTCAGCATTTGATTCTCGTAAAATGAAATGTATTTTGAGCCCTGGAACTTGAAATGAAAATCCTTGGTGCCCAATCTTGTGTCAGATAATCCTAGTCCCCAATCAAACCAGTTGCACGATTCGTAGCAAGCGGACACTGTCAGTAATACTGGACAGACATGTAAAGAAAGAGACTATTCAAGAGACACAGCATTATTTGAACACAGGTCATATAATACTATATGTTATAACAAACATAATCTCATTGTTTCTAACGATTGTTCCGATAATACAATGAGGGAAAGGAAATGGAATCGCAAGAACAGAGTCAGAATTTCAAATAAATATCTTGAAGTCGATGTAACGTTTGCGACGTTCCAAGTATCCAAATACGAGCCCTCATGTTAATAGTAATACATTCGGGCTAGCTAAGATTTGCAAATATTAATCAGTAAGCACAATTAATTATAACGACATGTTGTATTATATGTTAGGGGTGGGAAGATACGCTAGTGCCACGATACGATACGTATCTCGATACACCGTTCGCGATACGAGTGCGTATCTAGATACATATATACATACTACATAGATACACTCCAGACATTGTTTCAGAATTTAATCAAATCAAACATGACAACTCAAACACAAGCTTATTAGGGCAAATAGCATTACTGTGCCTACTTGCAACTGAAACAACTTTCAAACAAGTCAATAGTTATTATGAGTCTGATCTACTCTAAACAGTAAATACAAGATCGACTATTTATTGGTAAGTTAATGGTAACGCAGGTTCTTTCTCAAAAAAATTAAAGTGTCAACATTTTCTGAGTTCAGCATTGAGCGCTGAGCATTTATAATATTGCCAGCAGTCGAAAACACTCTTTATCCCATTTACTAGGGTAGCTAACAAACCGAAGTGCTGCCAAACTTTAGACTTGTATTTGTCTGCGGGTTTGGGTTTTATAATGAATTTTTCATGCGATTGCTGAGGAATCTCAACTGCTGGCTCCGTAGACGCCATTACATTTACAAAGCTTATTTAAAAAAAACGGATGTTGAAACTCAAGAGTTCAAGGACGATGACCACAAAATCGGGTAATCAAGACTTGCACAAAGAAAGTCCGTAAGTGATCATGCTTGAAATCACTTGTTAATAAATCACAAAACGCGGAGCTGCCAATGTAAGAGGAGTAACTCTAAATACAATGTACTAGATTCAGACCACTGGACTCGTAACTATACGAATTGAGTTCGAGTGACACGCGATTACGCGGTCAAAATGAAGGGTACCGCGGAAAGTACCGGTATATTTAGAAGGCAGTTGTGCGTCAGCTGCGAGCGCACGTGACATGTGCTTCCGAAAACGAAACGGGAAGTTATATATCAATTGTGCCAAGTGGCGTAAATATGCACCGGCTCTAATCAAACACACGGACACATTATAGTACGTTTCATCACTTTCGCGCGAAGCTATATATGCACATGCGAAGTCTTGTTTTAACTTTGTTTTAGGACTGAAACTCTCGATATATCTTAATAGCCGATCAAGTGACTATGCTTTTCGAAGTTTTCGTACAGTAAACATTTATTATGAATTATACGTGTATCGCAATACGACGATATTTAAGGATTTGTATCGGTGCATGCATCGTATGTTACCGTATCGCGATACACTGGTGCATCGGTGTATCTTCCCACCCCTAGTATATGTACAATGATGTTCTGTGATAATCATTTACCAAATGTCGGTTAAGTTCCAGTCGCTCAACTTCAACTTACAATTAGTTGAGGCAAAAGAAATTTCATTGAATTACAAGTTCCATCTTGTTTATTAATACATATAAATTATCGACAAAGGAGACATTTCTGTCCTGGCCAACTTTCTGCGCACTAACAGAGCTGTTGCATATACGATTAGGTAGTGTACATGAAATGAACGTAGCGACAAGTCGGCGTCATGAAATATAGTTAGCACGAAATTAGGAGACTTCGCATACCGTACCACGTGGACTCAGAAATCGGACGATTCATGCCACCGTATATGTTGCACAATAAAGCAATATAGGTTCACTACAAGTAAACGATGTGCGTCTGTAGTCATTGTCAAAATGGCCATCAATGGCGAAGTTCTCAACGTGTTGTTGTTGTTGTTGGCATCATAATCATCTGTAGCTGATTAATGTCACTGGTGCATTAACTGCTGGTGCTGTATTCACTAGGTGCTATACTCTGTATGTGTGACGTCTTCTATCTGGTAAGGGAGAGTTATATACATATATAATATCATTGTTTAGACACTGATGCCTGAAGATCTGACAAAGTTGTGAACAAGTTTATGTCGAAGAAGTTCTGTATCTGCTGACAGTCCTTCGCATTGTCCGAGGAGAAGTTTTATTGTTATGCCGCTGTCATTTATAGAATCCTGGAGTTGCGGACTTTCGGTGAGATCAGAAAACAGAATGTCCCTGTACCCTTGGTTTAAGCTGCAGTTGAGAATGTAGTGTTGTATAGTTCCTTGTTTACCACAAGAGCATTTTGGTGTGGCTACAAGATTCATTTTGAACATATGCTCATTTAGGAGAGTGTGACCTAACTTGAGTCGGTTAACTTTCACCTCCGTGGCTCTGTCAGAGAATGAGAATTTGGTAGGCTTCATACCAGTTATTGGAAACAATTCTTGAGTGTGCTGGGAAGTTTTACAAAGGTCCCACGAGGTTTGCCACTTACATTTAACAGAGTCCTTTATTGCATTTTTGTGTTCTTTGAAAGAGTTCAGATTAGAGTGGTCTGTGAAAGAAGCTTGCGGGACAGTAGAAGCTGCTTCTTTTGCTGCAATGTCTGCCAAATCATTACCTGTAATGTTAGTATGACCTCTCATCCATTTCAGAATAACCCTGGATCCCGTTTCATTGAAAATATCATTTATTAGAGAGTTACATGCACGAGTGTGATCTATGTGACCTTTATAATAGTCTCAACGTGATTTTGTCGATTCCAATCCCAAATTTTTCGAGATAAAATGGGTCGATAAAAACACGGAATTTTTATAAATAGCGTTGCGCATACTATGAAACGAAGAGTTTCTGCGCGAACTTAAAATATTAAACGACCGGGTAAGCAACGGATAAATTGCAAGTTTGTTATCAACAATAAATATTGAGTTGATAAACTCGCAATAGAGAAATAATTCCTTTAGTTAAAACCACGTCTGATAGGTCCAAGGAGAGAAATAAAACTGGCTAGATGAATTGTTAAGAGCGCGAGATTTGCACGGGACGCATTCATGTGTGAGCTAATCCGAGCACTGATTGACCGGAGTCGCTGATTGACCGGAGTAGGCTAATAAACGGACAATAAATTTTAACCCTCCTGATAACACAAGGCCGAGGATAATAATCCATATAGTTCAGTTGAAGGGCTTCTCCTTGGCGGAAAAATATGATAGTTGACTTGTTTGATGTGATGGTATGGGTATCAACTTTGATAAATGTATCCGAATAATGCTGTTGACTCTGGGGCAGAATTTAAGAATTCAGCTGTCAAATCATAGCGAAATGTGTAGGCCTACTATATATTCATGTTATGATTTGAAGATTTCGCCCTCAATACACACCCATGGGCATTTATTGTGACCATTCTATCTTTCGTCACATTACATACAATATTTCAGATATGATGAACAAATTCATTTCACATAGAAGACTAGCTGCCATCTTGCATCATCATCAATGTTACAAACCAGCGAACATTATCACAAGAAGAAAACAGCAAGCGATCTACGGTATTTGTCAACTGTAAGTGACTACTGGAGTACTGCTGTACTGGAAGTTCTGGAACATTCAATTTTAACAACAAAGTGTACACATATTCTCAAAATAAGCATCCCTTTTAATGTGGTACGTCCTCATGCAGCCATTTACAATGCGGTCAGAATGTCAACATAACACAGTCAATGCATTTACAATGTGTTGGATTTATGTTGGGATTATATGGCTGCGATATTGTCTTGAGCATGGTCAGGGGATGTTCCACCTGCTATTTTCCCCACTTAGTGAACGTTGGACAGTGGACTGCACATGCGCACATAAAAAAATAATATCAAGAACTTTTTTATTTAAGATTTGAAATTGTGGCGTATCCTTGGATCACAGGCCTTCTAAACAGTGACTGAGATCTTAATAAATAGAAATTTAATGCATCAAATACTAAGAAAGAGACAGGAGTGCATAAGAAAGGTTTTAAATTTACAAATTTCGACCCAATATTTTTCAAAGTGTTCAAATCTTTTCAAATATTATATTTTACCACTATATTATACTCCAACATGTGCTTCTAATTACGATAAACACGAATCCGCTGTCCAAATTGTTGTAGGATGCCCTCTTCTCGAATTATCCGTCATTTTAGATTTTATATTTCGGCCACTGTGTTCACCAGCATGTCCGCGATAGTGGCGAATATTTGAGTACACGACGTCATCAATAATATCGGTTGACTTATTCCCGTTTCATTTGGGTCACACAAAAGTGTGTGCCCGTGTGTTTCAATTTTTTAAAACGGTTCATTAACACAGGCTGGTCGCCATATTGCTACGTCATCATCATATCAGGAAATTGTAATAGGTAGCTGAGAACGATTTATGACGTTGACCGGTCCTAATTCTGGCCGATGCGCCATGTAAAATGTCTGAAAGAAACAAGTCATATTTGTTGAATAATAGACATGATACAGGTGAGATACATTGATTCTGCCAACGGCATACGTTTCTTCAAAAATAGAGGCGCCAGTTGCTGTAAAAACATCGCAGTTTAATGGTAAATTGGATGAAAAAATAGACTTTAACCTATTTTATTTATCGACAATGACGACATGACCAAATTTCGATCCAAGTGCTTGATGCACACCTGGTGCTTCTATACAAGGTAAGTGGTCTAATTACTTCAAAATCCAAAATATCACTCAATTATCACTGTTTAGAAGGCCTGTGCCTTGGATACCTCCACTTGCGACATAATCGCAGTCGTGTGTACGTAAAAATTGTAGCTGGAAAGATCATAGGGTAGTCAATCACATGCTTACGTAAGTTACGAACAACCCACGATTACGACATATTGCAATCGTGTGAATACCTAGGTCAACATGACCGCTTTCGCAGATTGCTGCTTCCAGCTACGCACTACGTTCATGACTGAACTAGTGTCGTAGTGAATACCGTACTGTGATTGTGAATGTGATTCTGTGAACAAACTATCCACGATTTTGTCGGGGCCCGATTCCCTCATTGCACGATTGAATCATTGTTGTCTGAACATTCACTTACGATTTTAATCGCAGCTTCTGCTGTGGCTCGTTATTACGTGCAAATCGGACTCGATATCTGCATGCCCCCCCCCCCCCCCCCCCCCGGTACCTTTCTGCAAATTCTGGATTCCATATTCAATAAGAATTTATTAATTAAGTTAATTACGTTGTGTACATGATGGTGGTCCTGTTTCCTTTTTCATCAATCTTATTCCTGCCCTCATTTGTGCCCGGGCACTGCTTTGCAGAGCAGACCCGAACAGACTCAACACCACCATGATTTTACGACAGCTTCTGTGAAGGTCATTCGAATAGTGACAACATTATCGGCGTAGAGCAAGTACTAAAGAAGTCGATTAGTTAAGTGGATCAAACTAGACAGTGTCATCTTGTACATGACACCGGACAGGAGAGGATTAACGCTAAACGTCCAAAAGTAACGACACATCAGCGAGGCATGTATTATTATTATATGACTATCGTTTTTCTTTCCCCAATACCGCTATTGTATAGCGATCATTTCCTGGCCATCGGATCAGCTGCAGTTTGATCCGATAACTGAAGCATACAATGAAAGCAAATAAGACTTAAATGAGACATTAATATTAGAAACCCTGGATGCTGAAAAAGCATTTGACGTTGTATGGCATAAAAGCCTACTGAAAAAACTTTTCATTGATGGGATCCACAGCGACCTATGGCTACTTGTAAATTCATTACATCATGAGGCGAATACAAAGGTAAAATGGGGTGGATCATACTCCTCAGATATACTACTTCACCAAGGAATAAGACAAGGGGCTAAATTATCAGCAATGCTCTATAAAAGATTTAACAACGACATGCTAAATCAGCTAAGTAATAATGCAGCTGGGTTTAAAATTGGCACAATTGATATAACAGCCCCCACCTGTGCAGATGATGTAGCCATCTTAGCAAAAACAACATCTGATTTACAAACTCTCACAAGTATTGTATACAACAACTCATGTAAAGATCGATTCGCAATGAACGCAACTAAATGCGAAATTGTCCAAATGAAAACATCTACACAAAAAATGAATGGTGAAATAAAAACTGTCCTAGGTGGAACTCCTGTTAATATCGTAGGCTCCACCAAACACCTAGGTGTAGAGCGTAATCCAACAAATACCCCAGATATCCCAAAACGAATAACAATGGGCAGACGAACCCTATACTCCTTGATGCATGGGTACAGGGCTACATGGAACAAACGGTATATCACCAGTAATAGCATACCAAATGTGGAACACTTTTGTCATTCCTAGAATGCTGCATGGTATAGAAATCCTACATATGAAGAAAAAAAGACATAGATGAACTCGAACGTTTCCAACGAAAAACCATGAGACAACTGCAGAGTTTATCAACACGCACAGCAAATGCTGCTACAAATGCACTTATTGGAGCTATTCCCATCCAAGGCACTATAGATCTCAAAATTACAACATTCTATATTAATATAGCCAAAACACACAACTCTGCAGAGCGAGATCTTGCAATAAGGCAACTTATCATGAAAAATGACAACAGCCATAGCTGGTTTATACATGTCAGAGACATACTTTCCAAATATACCCTTCCTGACCCACTGCATATCATAAACACCATCCACAGTAAGGAAGATGCCAACAAATGGAAAACAATATGTAAAAAAGCTATATACCAATATTGGCATGATATTAATGACAGAGAGTTCTCCAGTAAAACAACATTAGCAATGATCAAACTGCAAAAAAAATCCAGCAGCAAATGTCATCTTGTATGGGATTCATCAAAATACTCGCCCGCTGCCACAAAAAAGGCTATTATAAAAACATGGTTGATGACAGACACTTATTTACTACAAATAAATAGAAAAAGATTCAGACAAAACCTGACCTCTGCCATATGTCCACTATGCAAACTAGCTGATGAGGACAGAATACACTTCATTTCACAATGTACGAACACTAGTAACCAACGACATCGTTACGTCATACAAAAACTCAAATTATGTCTCTCAAAAACCACCACTGACAAATACATTATTGATCAACCAGAACTCTTAACTCAATTAACCTTAGACTGCACAAAACTAGAAACCTGGAACCTCATCGATATAGAAAAAGAACAAATTGAAAAACTGGCAAGAAATTTCTTATACTCAATCCATGTGCATAGAGTAAACACTTTGAAAACAGAAGCAGACAAGCACATATAAAATGACAAACTAGCCGAGCTGTACAGGCAAAACAACTACTTGTAAATATTCTTGTCAACACGACAATTTTAACTATACCAATCTTAAAAACAAAACAAAAATATACATGTACATATGTACATATGAAAGCTCAACTTAAAAGTTTTTAAGTGCAACTTACGCACACACAAATCTTTTAACTCACTAGTACCACAATTTTACCAACTATTTTATCATTACTGTAGTTTTACCTGGTCTTATTTGACTTTTTTTTACTTCCATTATTTTTATACCCATTATAATGGGGTGCTCCTCACTTAAAGGAGGGAAATCCACAACAAGCAAGCATACCACCCTTCCTCATCTCGCATACTGCGCATGACCGAAAACAGCAGGACAGTTCTTTCTTTATTTTTGATACTAGCGAGCGTGTGCAATTGGTTTCATTTCATAATTAATGAGAGAAATTGTGCTTTTTAAATAAAAAGCATAACATGTGCTTTTTAAATAAAAAGCATGTCATAGGGTAATGTGGGGCATAATGAGACACATATAAGCACATTAGACCCCACCATGCCACTAAAAACGATGGAAGGGCACAAATTATTAAACTAAAAGTTAGATAAATAATTCTAGTATACATGTTATTACTCACACTTGCCTGGGAAGCACCAATTTCTGAACAACATTACTCCCCGTCGACCTACCCAAATCGTCGCATTATGCCCCATACATGGGGTACAATGAGACACATTTGACATTACAACAACAGCATATACCGAACTTAATAAATACAAGACCATCTGCAGTATCTTTTCTTTTGTGGATTGAAAGAATGTATAAGCTTTATTTAAAGTCATAGCAGCAGACCAATGGGACATTTTATTGATTTATTTGGCGGGTAAAAATAGCACCATAAAGTTTGATTTCAGGAAAATGGCCGGGGCAGGGTTAACAATAAATATTTATCTATATCATGTTTAACTATTTGGGAATGATCGAATATGTTTTTTTATTTATTTTCTTTTGAACTAAGGTTACGATAAGATTTATTTTCCCAGGTTTGATTTGCAATATGCCTAATCAGTTTTTTTCTCGTACTGGTTGTACCCGAGTGTCGCATTATGCCCCACGACCAGACAACCTGCCTCTCCCCCCAACATGAGTGAATGTGAATAACCGGTGTACATATAACTGATCAAATTACTATAGAACTTGTCTTACTTTATCAAAATACGCATGTAGCTTTGGTGGTAGTGGTAAGATGTTTTCGTTTTTATATGTACAATACCTACCGAAAGTTAAAACTATTCAAAAATGGGGGTCACCAAATGTGGGTGCCCCTACACCGGCGTTTCGCATTTGAGATTAAACAGTCATAATGATGTTGGTCCAATTGGGATGTCCACTTCTATGATTGGTCTTACTAAAAATAATAAATATGCGATTCAACTTCAGTCATGGAAAAACATAATATGGCCTGTTAAAGACATTAGCTTCACTCCCGGTGGGCATATATTTGATGTCAGACAGAACTGTGCCCGATATACCACAAGAAAGGTCATAAAAAACTAGAAAGAAAACCCCAATGTGGCATATTATTAGTGCGGTACTCGCCCTGTATTAAATTGTTGAAAACTGTGATCAGAGTAAGAAATCTTCTCAGATACCAACACATTTTCGGAGCGAATCAGCGCGCGGAGTCTCATGGAATTATATTCGGAGGAAATCGGAACCACCCGAATAACGACGATCTTCTTCTTCTAGCTATCGATCCGTCCGTTTAGGACAACCTCGTGTTGCGAGTAAAGTCCGCACTTAACTGTGGTCTATACATATGTACAGCCTAAAATAATACTTAGATAAAACAAAGATTTGGTGGAGACGTGCAGATTCAGCATTCGCAGATGTATTAATTTATGAAAGTTACTTTTTTGCAGACAGTGTTCTGTATCGCGCACAATGAAGGTAGTAACAGAGGTCAGATGAATGATGATGCAGGTCCTCAATAGTGTGGATATCAGCAGTCTCTATGCCAGGTAGTGATGAAGGATCAGTCAGGAATTGTACTTTTATTTCATCCGTACACAGTTTGAATTCTGAAGTGAATATACTCTGATAACATTCAGCTACTAGAGGGAGTGTCCGATCTCTGACAGGTTGTAAATATGTACAGTGCAGTAGAAAGTGTTGCATGGTTTCAGATTCCTCATTACATAGCAAGCATATATCAGAAGTTGAATTTTTATTGTATCGCTGTTGGCGTATACCAAGTGAGTATGTATTTGTCACGAGTCGAAGTTTGGTTGATAGTTTGTAACAGGATCGATGTTGCTCATTGCGGGTCTTCAGAAGCTGGTTGACTATCCCAGGATTATACGAATATGAATTAAGACGTGCTAAAGTACTGTAGAAAGCAGCTTCAGCGACAATCCGATCTTTCCAGTACAATTTAACTGCTTTCTTCACTAGATGTTTCCATTCCTCTTTGCTGTGTGGTGATGTTAGTTCCTCATAGATGCACAATAAATCATATTTTAGAAATAGCTTTCTGACCTCTGAGAACCAACTATTGCTGTTGATATCTTTAAGTAAAAGTTGACGATGGGCGAGCGTTTTTTCAATGGCAGAATCAGGTTGTCTACAAACATTGTTGAATAAAACAAGTACTTTTTTGTCGATTTGTCCCTGAATAGGTAAAAGTCCCGATAAAATAAATACAGCCGGGTCTGCAACTGCATTTGATAGTGATAAAATCTGTTTGATGAATTTCTTTTGGAAGCACTCCAATAATTTCACATGCTTCGGAGATGGAATTAAAACTTCACATCCATAAGTTAAAACAGGAGCTACATAAATGTTAAATAGATGTATACATGTTTGATGATCCAGGCCATTCTCACCATGGAATCCAAGAGGCATAAGAACATAAGCAGTCCGACGAGCCTTTTTGATATTGTTGTTTATTGTTTCCAGAATAGTTTTATTGATAGATGTTGCCCGAATAATTCCTAAATGTGAGGAGGAGTCAACATTGGGCATATTTATGTTGTCAATGGTGAAGGATTCAACTGGATGCTTCTTCTTTCCACATTGGGATACTTTGATAATGACACTCTTCTTAGGTTGGAGCAAATACCGGTGTTCTCTGCTATACTGGTATGCCACATTAATGAGAGTTTGTAAATCAGTGACGTTTGAGCTCACAAGGGCAATATCATCAGCGCAGGCAGTTGCCGATACATTTGTATTTCCAATCGTAATCCCAAGGTGTTGATCAGATAAACGTTGTAGGAGATCATTAATATAAAGTTTGTAAAGATCGGCACTCAAAATTCCGCCTTGTCGCACTCCTTGTAATATTTGGAAACTTGCAGATTTCTTGGATGCCCATTTGACGACAGAAGAACAGTCAGAATGAAGATCATCAATAATAGACCATGTGTTGTAGTCAGTTGATGTGATAAAAGTTTTTCGAAGAAGAATTTCTTTACAGACAACGTCAAAAGCTGACTTGGCATCGAGTAAGGCAATATATACATCTGTTTTGTTGTCATATTGCTCCCTGATTGCTTCCTCTAACAAGAGTGCACTATTTAAAGGAGAAGCATTTGCCGTGAAACCTCTTTGTAAAGGTGATTGTTCAGGTAGAGTGTATTTCCTTAGCTCGTCACGAATGATAACTTCAATAATTTTAAGTAGAACAGGTAGAACAGTTATTCCTCTGTAATTTCCAGAATTATTTTTTTCACCTTTGTTCTTGTAGATAGGGTTGAGAAGACCAGTTTTCAATGAAGTCGGAATAGTGTTATGCTGAAGTATCACGTTGATTAATTCAGTTAATATGAACATAAAATTGTCACTAGCATATCGAAAGTGTTCTGCAGAAAGTCCAAAAATATCCTCGGCTTTCCCTTTATTTAGCGTTGAAATTGAATGCTTCACTTTCTGAACATCAACCACTAATGCTGTCTTCTCAGTCCTAGAAGCTTTGATTGCAGCATAGTCATCAAGTGCTTGATGGTAAAAAGAGAAGTCATATGAGGTATTGTCACTTGGAGATGCAAGTTTACTAAAGTGTTCATGCCATCCATCAATTACATCATCGTTGCTGTACTTGGTGTCATTCACATATAAATCACTAATAAAGGTGTTACCATTACATTTTTGTCGTTTGATCAACCTGTAGAAAAGGTCCTTATCTGCTTCTCTAGCCTGCATGATGGAACTCTTTAGGTTCATATTCTTCTGTAATACAGCTTTGCGCACAAGCAACCTATATTCCTTCCGAGAATCTTTTCTGTTGATACACAACTCATTTGTTGGGTCACTTGGTTTACCAGCTGTTATCCAATCTGAGTGTGCCTTCCGGTTCTTATGCAGTGCGCTGGCGATAAATTGGTTCCAAACATCTAGTTTAGGTTTATTTTTGTTAAGTCTTCTTTTCGGAGTACATTCACCAGCAGAGCTTGTGAGGATATTAAATAATGAATTGATGGATATCATCACATCAGTATCCTTAACATAGGAATCACACATGAATTTGGAAATTTTCATGGCTGTAAGTTCAGAATATTGTTGAATATCAACTTTTTTCCATAATGTCCTCTTGTTTTGATTTGTATCATCAGGCGGTTCCTCTGTTCTAAGAATTTGATAAGGTATTTCAAGATATACAGGTACATGGTCAGAAGTATTGTTAACTAGATCAAAATGTGTTGACTTAACGCTCAGGATGTCAGGATGGAAAATGTAATCAAGTTCAGACACAAAGACATCTTTCACATTGAGAAATGTTTTTCCTTTCGATTCTGTATTGAAATTAAATTCATTCATTAGTGCAAGAAGGTCTTTGGTGCGATTAGAATCCGGATACTTATAGAGATCAATATTGAAATCTCCACCAATAATGATTGTGTGTGTCAGTTTATATTTGGTGATGATAGCATATAATTGGTCGAGAATGTTCTGGAATTCACTACTATTGTCACTAGATGATGTTGGCATATAAACAGATACAAGAAGAATCCTTGGTTGTGTTATCACTTCCACACATTGAATACGTACACAGCCATCACTAACGGTCTTCACTACCTTATCCCAAGATCGTTTCCAAAGAACAGCAACTCCACCATATCCTCGGGGCATGTGCGACGGAGAAATAGGATCACTATCATCAACTGCTTTTCCACATCCGGTAATGTCACCATTTAGTTCGTTTATGAGGTTCATTTCACAATTAAAAAGCCAGTGTTCCTGAATTAAAATAAAGTCCACTTTATCAAACAAATATTTGAAGGTATTAGCACAAGTCTTGATGTTTTTACAGTTGTATGTTAAGATTCGGAGAACCTGTGTCATAGTTTTGTGTTGAATGTCTGATCCTGTAACAAAAAAGACTGCTTATCGTTTAAATCACTCAGTGCAGCATTAGACCTGTCCTGAGGTGTTGTCATTTCGTTGACCTTTCTTGGTGTTGTCATTTTCACTCCTTGGGAAGCACAGTCTTTAGAAGATAGAATAGTTACATTGGTTTTGGACGAATCATCATTAGATTTGTTGATACCTTTTATGTTTCCATGTCCTTGAATTTGACTTGACGAAATTACACAAGAGTTATTACTAGTACTAAATTCACTCTGCGAATGCACACTGACTGGTAGTGGTGGAGGAGGAATGTCTGTTCTGAAGAGAGGGGCCTTTATCACAGGTCGCTGGTAAATCAGGTTATCGCCGCACAAGTCGCTAACATGTGTTTTTAAGCAATGTCCATTCGTCTGATTGGTGCCAGTGCTAATGTTGATTATATCAGTTGAATCTTGTAGCGCTGTTTTGAATTTTTCTATAATATTGTCCACATGATTGTTTATCACCTTTGCCAATTTGCTTTGGATGCTGTTATCATCTAAATCCTGTTTAGAAGAGGGTAAGTTTGTAGATCTCATGTTAAGCTGTTTCTTCAGAATATCATTTGAATGTTCAAGTTCGTTCACACGGCTCTCCAGCTTAGCGATATAAGTTCTAAACCAAACACGTTCTTTTTCAAATTCTTCAAATATTTTCTCTTTAACTTTCAGCTCCTCTTCCCTTTTTCTTAATTTATTTTCTCGGATTCTGAGGTCTTTACTAGAATTGTCCTTGGATTTTTTCACAAGAGGATCGATACTGACATTGTTATTACGCCACCTAGTGTGGTGTTACTTGCATTTGGTTTTTTTATATCGCATGGAGTACAGGGCGAATGTATTCTTGGAGATTGTTTGTACCTTACTCAATCGTACCGATATAATCACGTAGATGCCGAAATTGTAAAGTTAACGCCAGCGGTGTATAATACGTTTATGAAAATATGATAAATCCTATCGATAGAGTCAGGACAGGCTCAAATTGTAAACTTAAAGTCACCGGTGTAATAATATGTTGTTGAAAATATAAATAATCTGATAGCCTGAAAATATTGTATAACCTATTGGGAGCCCATAATAAATGGGAATAACCTATTGGGAGCCCCTTCTGTATTTTATGGAGATTGTTTGTACCTTACTGAATCGTACCGATATAATCACGTAGATGCCGAAGTTGTAAAGTTAACGCCACTGGTGTATAATATGTTTATGATAAATCGTATCGATAGAGTGAGGACAGGCTCAAATTGTAAACTTAAAGTCGAAAATATAAATAATCTGATAGCCTGAAAACATTGTATAACCTGTTGGGAGCCCCCTGGTGTAGTGAACTGAATTATGGGTAATTTTAATTGGAGTGCGCATGTCTGTTTTTTTTGTAGTAACGGCCATCTTTTATTTTCTGCATGCGCAGTCTATATGCGTTCTTTTGGGGAAATTCGCTATTTTGGTTAAGTGAAACAATGGTATGAGTTCAATGTTTGTTTGTATATAAGAAAGTATATTGAATTTTGGAGGCCGACAATTGTATCTATTTGAAGATTAAAAGTTGCTTGTGTGTATTTAGCTGTGCATGGTTCGTTAATTAGGCCAGCCTATTGTCATATTAGAACGTCTCCAATAACATACAACCTCTCTGCAGTTAACATTGTGAATTTGGCAACAGTCCAAGCAGGCCCTCTAATGGAGCACTGTGAATTTGGCAACAGTCCAAGACACGTGGGGTATATATAGAATACACACGTAGTGTTTCTGAATACCAAATTTACACCACGAGTGGGATTGATGGTTTACCACACGAGCTTTAGCGAGTGTGGTAAATCATCAATCCCACGAGTGGTGTAAATTTGGTATTCAGAAACACTACGTGTGTATTTTGTTTATACCATGACCGGTACAGGAGCAACAACTGCTATGAAATCGAAATAAACCCACTTAAATTAAGATGATTCTGTCGCACCATTCACAATCATCCCCGTTGTGTTCCCCACACTTGGCCGTACATCGACGTACACTATCACAGCTGATCAGGCGTATTGATACATTGAATTAGGTCAACATTCAATTGTACGAATATGGTATCATTGTAGCCAATTCACAATAAACTGTAATCATGATGAAACCGCCATAAATAAACAACATGAATATATATATGGGAATACGAATTTAATGAATATAAATATAACACATTGCGGGAACTTTTTTTTCTCCGCCGTACAGTGAACAGGAAACCACGAAAGTCATTTTGAAATCCACCGTTTGTTGTTCGAGTTTTTTACGTCTATTTCTTGAAATATATGTTCAATTTGTTGATCTGGATGTGATTTCCACGGAAATAACTGTTCGTTTTTATCGCATTAGTGAGTATAATATTCAATTGAATCGAAAGTATCAAATTGTTTTCATCGCGAGGCGCTACATTTTAAAAATAGAGTGATTTTGATCGAGGTCATGGAAGGTTAATGAAAGGTCAACTCGGATGTAGTTCTACTATGGGTATAAACTTTAACCATTGAAATGCCATTAAAACGTGTTACCCACAGTAGAAACGTGTTACCCACGGTCGGACTCCTGTTCACACACAGTAGGGTGTACAGCACAAATATATTATATAGCATGTTTGTACACAGTACAATAGGGAGTCATGGTATAAAATAACTGAACACCTGTGGCCAACTTGATCTCCAGAATGTTTTTAAGTGGAAGGGACAGTGTAGTGGGGTGGGGGTGGAAGTTAGATTTTGAGTGTGTATGATTCACAACTTTTGTAAAAAAAAGTTAATGCACATGTAGTTGGAAATTTCATACATTATTACACTACAACATAAAGGTTAAAATACATGGTTACCATTGCCTGGTATCCCAACTAGTAATTATTGTCCCCATTATGATGGGGACGGGGATCGAATGATGGAGGTATTTTGAGGGGGTGGGAGTCACAACTGTTATAAAGAATTTTAACAGTTGGAAATTTCATACATGATTACACTAACTTTTTGTCCCCATTTATTTTACTGCTGTCTTGTTTGTTACTGTATTCCTGATATGGAAATAATAAAGAGCATTTATTACGCCACCTGTGGTGTATCTAGCTGCTGAGATTTTGATATTGCGTGGTGGACAGGGCGAATGCATTGTGGGGCTTTTATTTATAGAGTTGGAAATTCCGTTTATTTAAAAGTCGGAACTACGCGACCAGTAGCCCAAGTCCAGTAAAACGGTTCGTTATAGGTGCTGGTTGTTATTGTTATTTTAACGGAATTCTGAGTTGGTCATTCGCGAAACCAATATATTTTATATTCTATAATTAAAACCGTGGGTATATAATATATGATCCTCTTTATGGATATTGTAGGAAGGTAAATTTAGCTAAAGCGGTGGGATATCTTGCAAGACAACACATTTCGGTTTGCGCTATAACTGCTCAATGTTTTAAGGTGTTACACAACGTCTGATAAAAAGAGTTCTATCGGGAATATTCACACTATTTTTTCAGAGAACATGCATAGAGTAAACATAGTCCTATCGGACTATCGTAAAGTAGTTCCGTTTAATTCGGGATTAATTAACCCTCAGACTGCCGAAACTGCCGACAATAAATTCGCTTGTTCGTGTCCGCCGAAAATCAAACTTGCCTGTTTAGAGGTCCCATTTTCGTGGCTAATGGTGATAGAATCACAATTTTTCAGTCAAATTCATGGATAAATTACATTACACTTAATCGGCTTATGTCCGCGGCCATAAACCTGCGTTTTGATAACAATTTATTTGAGACAAACTGTTGCGCGGGTATCAGTCGGCGCTTATCGGTTGAAGTTATTATGATCGTGCAGCCTGCGCGTGCAACAAGTGTTCAAATACAACAGAAGAAAAAAATACTATGTCAAATAAATAACGTCATCAATGGACAGACAAGTTTCATTTCCGCGGGACACGAAAAAGCGAATTTAATGTCGTCAGTTTCGGCAGTCTGAGGGGTTTAATTAATCTCCTTTACGATATCCCGATAGGACTATATTTACACTATGTTCTCTGAAAAAAAATGGTGTGAATATTCCCGATAGAACTATTTTTATCAGACGTTTTGTAACACATTAAAACATTGAGCAGTTAGCGCAATTTTCTGGAATTTCGGACTATTTCGTCTATAAAAATACGATGAGCAACTGAAAATGTTTTTCAACATTCTGGAAGGGGTAGATGTCCAGGTATATATGTTTAAAATTTCACGCATAAACTATGACAGATAACAAAGTTATAATTAGTTTTATAGGCCCACCATAAATCCCCTATAATAAACGCATGCCCCCGTAAGCACATGGCTTTGCTGTGGATGCTTTCGTTCCCAGCATGCATCATTCTCGCTATCTGTAAAATGTCTATGAACAATGGCTGTGCCACGCACTCTTAGCTTTGATCCGCATTTAGAAGCATTCTGGTGTGGCGAATGAGAAACCTGCAGTAATTTATAAGCCGTAGTTCATTGTAATAATTTGAAGAATTACTTATCTTAACGGAATTCTGAGGCGGTCCATTCATGTAACCAATATATTTTATATTATGATTTATATTTATGGCTAATAATACGATCTTGGTGGCGTTACCATTTCTGACTATGGTTTTCTTGTCATATACGATGATAGGTTCGACATCCTGATTCACAGTGACGCTGTCATTGTTGATAGGAAAACACTGTTTTATTTTATCGGCTGGCACGCACGACTGGGAGAACAGCCAAAACAAAGGCCGGCATGTCGATAACGAAAGTAGATTCAACAAAAAGAGAAAAAAACAAACAAAATAATAGGGGGCCTATCATAGTTTTTGCATTCAAGTTTTCTAAGTAAAATGTCGACAATTATTTGGCAACTAACAACGTTTTCACACTCTGTATATATATTTATATATATATGGATTTTTGCAAATTTAGGAGAGAATGAGTACGTATTCACAGTGTGCAAAAGACGATTGACACACCTCCGAAATTATCCAGGTTCACCAATAATAAACAAATCTGGGAATTCTGCCTTCTAATCTAACGTCAACATATTTGGCCGAATACAAGGTGAAGTTATCTGCATGCGAATTATTGACTTCTGTAAATGAAAATTATAAGCAATATTTCAATAATATTTGACATCACAATAGACCAATCGTGCTGAGCTAGATCGATTGGTCTTCCTGACACTGTTGTAAGAGATTTCTTGAATATTGAAATTTTGTTTGCTTGAAGATTTGTTCAAATTTATGATGAATATACCAGCAAAAAATTATACATTGTCTTTCATTAGTTTCAAAATTGTCTTTCATTAGTTTCAAAATGAATCAGAATAATTTTTTTACAAAAAAATGTTGTAACTTGAAAGAACAATTTAGAGTAGGCCTACTCCCTTTATCCAAGATTTATGCTGGCTGTGAAAGACCGATGGGATTATTTTAGCCCGATCGGTATATTTTAGCCCGATCGGGCTATTATTGATTGATCGGTGGTTCACCCAGACCTGTAGGATATGCGCACTATAGGATATAGATAAGGCGTTTTATGTATGGGAGGCCTATTTCACTTGAAAGAACAATTTATAGTAGGCCTACTCCCTTTATCCAAGATTCAGGCTGGCTGTGAAAGACCGATCGGTCTATTTTAGCCCGATCGGGCTATTATTGATTGATCAGTGGTTCACCCAGACCTGTAGGGTATGCGCGCTATAGTATATAGATAAGGCGTTTCATGTGTGGGAGGCCTATTTCACTTGAAAGAACAATTTAGAGTAGGCCTACTCCCTTTATCCAAGATTCAAGCTGGCTGTGAAAGAACGATCAGTCTAGTTTAGCCCGATCGGTCTACTTTAGCCCGATCAGGCTGTTATTGATTGATCGGTGGTTCACCCAGACCTGTAGGGTATGCGCGCTATAGTATATAGATAAGGCGTTTCATGTATGGGAGGCCTATTTCACTTGAAAGAACAATTTAGAGTAGGCCTACTCCCTTTATCCAAGATTCAAGCTGGCTGTGAAAGAACGATCAGTCTAGTTTAGCCCGATCGGTCTACTTTAGCCCGATCGGGCTGTTATTGATTGATCGGTGGTTCACCCAGACCTGTAGGGTATGCGCGCTATAGTATATAGATAAGGCGTTTCATGTATGGGAGGCCTATTTCACTTGAAAGAACAATTTAGAGTAGGCCTACTCCCTTTATCCAAGATTCAAGCTGGCTGTGAAAGAACGATCGGTCTATTTTAGCCTGATCGGTCTACTTTAGCCCGATCGGGCTGTTATTGATTGATCGGTGGTTCACCCAGACCTGTATGATATACGCGCTATAGCATATAGATACGGCATTTCATGTATGGGATACCCATTTCACATTTATTATTCATTTACGATCAAGCGCAAATATTTCGCAAAATAACATCTATCATTTGCGCTTCAGTGTAAATCATTTGCGCAAATAAAAATTAATATGCATTGATATCACCCCCCTGAATTAATTTTAAATGGCACAGACCCACCATATGAGGGAAGCACCCCCCCCCCCCCCCAGTAACCCCAATATCTCTTTTATGACCATGGAAATGGTAGAGATATGTGCAGGATATATCTCCTTTATAAAATATACTAGATCTCTGGGATGGAGACACAAATTCTTGGGGACAGGGATGCTGATAATATGAAAATTGGGGTTTTCCCCAATTTCAAGTCAATAAGTACACCATATGAGGGAAGCGAGTCCCCAGTAACCCCGAATTCCATATTCATGGCCATGGAAATGGTATATATCTGTGTAGGAGATGTCCCTTTAATAAAATATACTAGAGCTCTGGGAGTGAGGCACCAATTCTTGGGACACCAGGGACAGAGATGCTGATATATGCATATGGAAATATTTTTTCTTCAATGTTTCAGTATTATATGGGGCTACTACTATGGGTCCATGATGATATACTATGAGATGGACTCTATCATTCACAATCAGAGGGAAGTAAGTGAGTGTTAGGTATTTGCGCTTAAGCGCAAATATATTGATAGACATATACTTGCGCTTAAGCGCAAATGATTCATTTTCACATTTTATATTAACTAATTGCATTTAAGCGTAAATAATTTACGCTTAAGCATAAATCAGTTCTCTTAATGTAATCATTTACGCTTAAGCATAATTGACTTATGTGTTATCATAATACATTGGAATTATATTAAGAGCAATAATTTCATCGGCTGTCTTACCTTATATGTATATTTGTATAATCTGATGTATGTTAACTTACTGGCATTAGTAATGTGGTTGCATCCATTTCAGCTTGAGTATGTGGAGTTCAATGGGAGTGTATATGAATTACGGTTAAGCGCAACTCATTTACGCTTAAGTGGATTTCATTTACACTTAAGCTTAGTTAAGCGTAATTGAAATGAATTATGCTTAAGCAAATACATGTACCTATCTCCAACTGGTTTCCTCAGTCTGAATATCCATCTTAGTATGGGATCTGGGTGGAGTCCTCACCTATGTTTGAGTAATGTTTTATGGCCTGAGTTAATTTGAGTTTAGAGCAAATCACATGGGAGTCTTTTTTACATTTATTATTTATTTGCATACAAATATTTGCGCTTAAGCATAAAGCAATTGCGCTTACTTAGTGCAAATACACAACACTTCTTTACTTCCATCCAATTTTAACTGTCAATGATTGAGTCCATCTTATGGTATATTTATTTGGGCCTATATAAACTCAAAAATTGAAGAAAACATAATTCCATATGGATATCTATATCACCATCGCTGTCCCAAACAAATACGGTCTGTACTAGAATAGTGAATAGCAATATGGCACACATGTAGCATTGCACAGGTAATTAAACAGTTTGAAATACACATGTAAGACATCTCTTTCTGCACGAGACTGTATCTGCTGTATATCGATCATAAAATCGGTCAACGATCTGCAACGATTACAAATTTCTATAAATAGTAACATTTTCAACTGTTACCGTTGTTCATTGCTCGATCATGACCACTTTGATTATAATTCTTTCATAACTCGGTCAATGTTCTTCCGTTGGTGATTTCAGCCAATAATTCCTTTTATATCCCTCCCATTCGAATTGACTATACCGCTTGTTTTTCGTTTTATTAAGCTGATGTTACGCTATTCCAGCAAACGGCCTCCCTCCACGGAAGCTATTTTCTGAGAACGAAAGCCGACTCAATCCCGACCAAGTCGGAAGTGTTCGGGTGTTTCCGCGACTGCACACGACAACTCGTTAGTGTATTTATTTCGCGTTTACAGTGGAATTATTCGTCCCGATTGAGGGAAAGTAAATAGTTAGTTACGTGGCCGTATAATTAGTACAAACTGATATCTGGTTGGGGCATTTCGTGTATGGGGGTTATTTTATTCAGTCTTTCCACAGAATAACGCAGGGAACTCAATTGTGAGGTTAAATTTACGTTTCACATCACTTTAACGACCGTCTGTCGCATTATGCCCCGCGTCGCATTATATATGCCCCACATTACCCTATAATAAACCTGTTATCGCTGCTGGGGCGAAGTATCACGTCGAGTTGAAGAGGTCAGATCGCTGGATCAAACGAGCCGCCGCAGGCGTCGAGTTTGATCCAGGGATCTGACCTCTTCAACTTTATTTCATATATTTTCCTTATATATACGCCTTATTTGGACTTGTGTTCGGTATTCATAGAGTTAGCCGCCATCACGCCGGACTCTGACTCGGCGTGAAATTACCTAAAACTTTCATTAACGTAACTTTTAATCGGCCAAATTGCATCAAACTTCACATATATCACTAGCTTACATACTTGCTTGTTGTGGATTTCCCTCCTTTAAGTGAGGAGCACCCCATTATATTGGGTATATAAAATAATGGAAGTAAAAATAAGTCAAATAAAACCAGGTAAAACTGCAATAATGATAAAATAGTTGGTAAAATTGTGGTACTAATGAGTTAAAAGAATCACACAACACTCTCATGTCTGGATACAGTCACGTTCACGTGTGGACCCAGGCGTATGAATCACATTACACGCATATGTATATGTACATACGCTCTTTATTATATGACTACCACTAATCCCTTACAATTACCACTATTGTTTGGCGATAAATTCCGAGCAAATTCCGAGAAAACGATCGTCTGGTCGTGAGCCGTAGGCCTATCGGTAAGTTCTATGAATTCCGTATCAGTATCCTTTGAATTCCGTATCAGTAGGCCTATCCCGTTAAATTAGGTCACCGGAAGTTGGTAACTATTTATCAAGTGAAATGTTTTTGTTCGAAAATTAAACTGTTAAGACTTAAATTACGAAAGATTTGTTTTGTATTATTATGCGTTTGTGCGAATCAACCCAAAATTCAACAAAAAATAGTACCTAGACCGTGGTGATGACATGGGATGGTGTAATGAAGTAGTTTTGCCCTTTGTGACATGGGATGAACCAAAAATGTGTCATATAATAAACGCTTTAAATATCGGTATACAGTGAAGTGATATGGGCTGCAGTATCACGTCTCGTTGACGATGTCAGATCGCCGCATCAACAGCGATCTGACATCGTCAACTCGGCGTGATACTGCAGTCCATATCACTTCACTGTACCGATAATGTGTATTTATCCACGACACTGCGGATACGAACGTTCTTAACTATCAACGTCATTAACCCCACAGTGCCAATGACGGTCATTTTTGTGACTGGGGTGGAGAATGGGTGCTCTGAGCTTCTCCAAAACGGCGGTAAACACTGCTCGTGGTTTTTTTTAACCTTAGATTGGAAGTTTGAGCTCAATCGGTCCAGCCGTTTTCCCGGCCATAGCTAACAGACAGACAAATTTACAGAAGTCCCAAAATATATATTAGACTAGCCGATGAGCCCGACGTTATCCGGGCTATTCAAAAACCAAATTTCAAGTCGATAGCTCTACCCGTTTCCGAGATCTGGTCTGCGCATGCGCGAAGCTGGCGTCGCACGGGCTCGGCGACCCGATAAAATTCGTATCCGGGGCAAGATACATTCACATAGCAAATTTCAAGTCGATAGCTCCACCCGTTTCCGAGATCTCGTCTGCGCATGCGCGAAGTGGGCGCCGCACGGGCTCGCCAATACGACAACGTTGACCGCCTGGTCAAACTACACACACGTACCAAAAAATTCGTATCCGGGGCAAGATACATTCACATAGCAAATTTCAAGTCGATAGCTTCACCCGTTTCCGAGATCTCGTCTGCGCATGCGCGAAGCGGGCGCCGCACGGGCTCGCCAATACGACAACGTCGACCGCCTGGTCAAACTACACACACGCACCAAGTTTCGTCCCGATCGGTCGAGAATCGTAGATTTGTATAAATGACAGACATACAGACAAACATACAGAGGTCTTCAAAATATATATGAGACTAGCCGATGAGCCCGACGTTGTCCGGGCTATTCAAAAACCAAATTTCAAGTCGATAGCTCTACCCGTTTCCGAGATCTGGTCTGCGCATGCGCGAAGCTGGCGTCGCACGGGCTCGGCGACCCGATAAAATTCGTATCCGTGGCAAGATACATTCACATAGCAAATTTCAAGTCGATAGCTCCACCCGTTTCCGAGATCTCGTCTGCGCATGCGCGAAGCTGGTGTCGCACGGGCTCGGCGACCCGATAAAATTCGTATCCGGGGCAAGATACATTCACATAGCAAATTTCAAGTCGATAGCTCCACCCGTTTCCGATATCTCGTCTGCGCATGCGCGAAGCGGGCGCCGCACGGGCTAGTCCCGTCGCTGGCTCAGTCCACGCCGCTTACTACTCCGTAACGTTACTGCTGTCATGCTGGGAACGTTACGCCTTAGCGTAGTGAAGGCATAGAGCTAGCGTCTGGTCTACGCACGGGCTCGCCAATACGACAACGTTCACCGCCTGGTCAAACTACACACACGTACCAAGTTTCGTCCCGATCGGTCGAGAATCGTAGATTTGTATAAATGACAGACAGACAGACAGACAAACAAACAAACAGAGGTCTTCAAAATATATATGAGACTAGCCGATGAGCCCGACGTTGTCCGGGCTATTCAAAAACCAAATTTCAAGTCGATAGCTCCACCCGTTTCCGAGATCTGGTCTGCGCATTCGCGAAGCTGGCGTCGCACGGGCTCGGCGACCCGATAAAATTCGTATCCGGGGCAAGATACATTCACATAGCAAATTTCAAGGCAAGATACATTCACATACCGAATTTCAAGTCGATAGCTCCACCCGTTTCCGAGATCTCTTCTGCGCATGCGCTGCACGGGCGTCGCACGGGCTCGCCAATACGACAACGACGACCGCCTGGTCAAACTACATACACGTACCAAGTTTCGTCCCGATCGGTCGAGAATCGTAGATTTGTATAAATGACAGACATACAGACAAACAAACAGACAGAGGTCTTCAAAATATATATGAGATATGTTATTGGTATATTAAGGGAACGATATATTATATTGAGCGAACGATATATTAGTGGCGTTTCTATCAATTATATTCAGGGACTCACTTAATTAATTAGCTCAAATAAATAAGATGATAAACATTCGTGTTCTCCTCCTATGGGGCAGTGTACACCATAAATTTGTGAAAGAGTATATTTTGGTATCTAATTGGATGCGCGATACGGAAATCTTTGTTTGGATTAACTTCCGGCCAGCTGCAAGGTCATGAAAATATTTTCGCCATAAAAACAACAAATATCGACAAAATGGGAGGTGGTCAGCAAAGTTGGAAGGAAATGTTGCCTGACTGGAGATCGCAAAAAACCGAAGGAATTCCCGAAATAGAGGCCCACCAGCGAAAACTGGCTTTGAAAGGACTCAAAGACCCATGGATTCGGTGGGTCTACAAACAAACAGTTGCAAACAAAATTGAAAATACTGAAATTATACACATATTGTCAAAATAAGTAAATACCATCAACGTGGTTCTTGTGTTAAGTTAACACAACATGGTCGTAACATTACTCCAATGCGACATAACGTGGTCGGCATGACCGTCAACGCAACAAACATGGTCGAGGTACTAGTAACCGTTAACGCAACAAACGCGGTCGAGATAACTCAATTAACTGTACCGGTATTTTCAATGATTAAACTTAAACTAAGTTAAAGCCTTAATTCTAGCATATTTTTAATACTGACCTGTTTAATCCTCATTATTCCTAATTATTTTGGGCTTTAAGACTCAAAAACTTCGTAAAAATGATCAGCGTAATTCAGGTAGATCTAGTCGTTTACGGTAACTTTACCGGTGAACGGATGAACCTAGCGACGCGTGACGTCATTTTTAAACATCCGGTGCACGATTATCGGAAACTTGAAGCTATCGAAAACAGGACGTCCAACCATATACAAATTTAAATGGAACATTGCAGACAAAATATAATGTTTTTTTGGCGTGGTGGCAGACAGCCACTGGTGCTAATGGGGTCGTTGTCGTAACGTTTTATACATAAATGCACACCGTGTGCATTTATGTACATAAATGCACACCAGTCTCTAGTGATGGGCGGTTAACCGAGAAAACAACTCGGTTTCGGTTTTTGACAATAAACTGAAAACCGACCGACGCGATTCTGCTCAAACCGACATTACGGTTTTATTATATATATGTTTATTTTTCTCTTAAATCTACTTATTATACCTCCCCAGGTACTTATTAGTTGATATTGTTATCAAATTATCGGCCTCTCTGATCAATATTATATCGGAATGTGTCCATTTCGTCTCAGATATGTGTTGTTATAATATCGTAGGCGACTGTTTTTGTTCTTTTTCAAAACATGGCCGAACAAAATAACGAACAGGGTTCAACAAAAAGCCCTGTTTGGAGTTATTTTATGCGTCTAACTGGAGACGACTCCAAAAAATGTCGCTGCTTAATATGTCATAAAAACGTAGTATCAGAGCATGCAAATACCAGCAACCTGGCCAGACAGTCGAAAACTAAACCAAGTAAATGGTATGAACACTTTGATCGTCTGGACATTCCGATGTGACGTAATCTGGGCAAACCATGTGCAGCTTGTAAACTATGTCGCAACATCAAAGCGATCACACCGCAGTCATTGAATGTGGGTCAATCATGCACGTGTCAAGAATTGTTACACAGTCAGGTCAAGGACGCCCACTGTTTGTGAATTTGCTGTTTGCGGTTGAATTCTCAGATACCGTACTATAATGCATATAATATGATAAATATGTTTTAAACATGTCAGAAAGGGATGAACATTGAACAGTGAAGATGGGGGTGTTTATTTTTTTAAATACCGAATTGTATCATCTTTATGATCTTATCGCATTGGATTAATTTTGCATTTTTTCTTCCGAAGTTCTGATAAAGGCATTCTTTTATCACAATTATAGAAACTGCAATAAGATTGGTCATCGGTCGCATATTTTTCTTAGTATTAAACAGGGACGGAAAGAACTGCATGGTTGTTTGGTCGATGAACGGAATAAAATAAACTTACCAAAAATAAAAAAATGTGTGCATTTATGTAGAAAACACTACGACAGTGACCCCTGTCACATGACACTACGCGAGACTGGTGTGCATTTATGTATACATAAATGCACACAGTGTGCATCTATGTATAAAACATTACGACAACGACCCCATTAGCAGCACTGGTATTGTATGATTGATTGATGTTAAATGTTTCACATATACATGTACATTTAGAATTTTTCCACAAAAAAAAATGAACAAATGTAGATCACATTGATCGCGCTGCACAAATTAATAGAGATGCAATTGAGATTTCTAACAAACAAAAAACTTTGAGTTCACGTCGCAATGTACTTACATGTGCATGTATTCTTTGAACATTTAATATTCAGCATCACATCCAATTAAAGATTGATTACCTGTACGCAAAGGGTCCGATGTCATTTGAAATCTTCGTGATGATATGATAACACATACATGGGGGGGTAACAAGTCTCTTTCTTATCAGAAAACGACATGAATATATATCTCTTAAGTTGATCGTATCGATTTAGGGATGTATTGGTTGTAAGAGTGCAACGTTCCAGGGGTGTACGCACATACACACACGTTGGACGAATGCAATAATGTAAATAAAAGTGATTTTTTTACGTTTTGAGGGGTGACCCGATGACCCCCTTCTTATCTTAAAACCCCAGGAAAAGTTACTTCTTAAGTTGTGTTTTTATAATTAGTATATATCAAAGTACTTTGAGACCAAAAATTATGGATGTACGCGAAAGTATAAAAAAAAGTGAAAAATCACGTTTTGGGGTTCAGCATGGGATCCCCTTTCTTATCTGAAAACCCCAGGAAAATCCCTTTCTTAAGTTGTGTTTTCTTAATCAGTACACTTAGGAGTATCATCAAACCAAAATTCATTGATGTACGCGGAAGTGTAAATAGAAGTGATTTTTGGCACTTTTTGGGGTTCAGCGGCCCCTAAACCCCAGGAATGCGCAACTTAAGAAATCGGTTTTTCAGAATGTTCCATTATTGGTACCAACTTTAGGGGGTCAAACCTTTTGTACGCAAAACTGTAAATAGAACATATGCGGGCTCCCTAACTAATATGTTAACTTAAGGACAACTGCACTGCGAATCGCAAATAACTAAACCGCATTGCCTAATATTGGCATACTCGTATGGACACGGCATGGTTGTTACACTATCAGAACACCCGGGGCCTCCCATTGTGGAATAGACTATTCCAATGCATGCTTTCATATAACGGAGTGGGAGCATCCATTCATTATTGACAGGGTTTAAAGTATAAATTGTTTATTTCGACACGACTCAGTCTCAGACATCGCTGACATTTGTCAATATATGCATAATACCTGCATATAGAAGAGAATAGAAAATAGTTTGAAATATTATATATCAATACTATCGGATTCAGCATTCAATGATGTATACATGTATGTCGCAAGATGCCAGTGATGATAGCCGTCTGTAGTCGACAGAAGTCCCAATGTAACTTATACCGATTTTATAGATGGGAAACTACATATATAGTACATCCCTGCCAGTCATTTACTGAGTCCTTAATTCGTGTATTTCGCCATAATAGAAAATTCCCAACACCAAAAGAATACGCGTGGTCTGGAATTATACGCGTTCATACAAACGCCAATTAAAACAAGCGGGTGTCTATGACCGGGGATTAGGAAAATTTCGGAAACGAAATACGCTGAATAAAGCCTGAATTATAACGTCTCAGCCGGCTGAGCCGCCATATTTCGTCAGACACGAACGTCGCGACTGAGCCGGCTTAGCTAGATATAACCAGCCACGAAAATTGGTTCAGCCAGCCGTGAAAACTAGTTGTCGTGGCTTCGGGGTCTAGCATGTATAAAAGCATGCCAATTTTATAATACATGTTAAAAGGGTGTACTACACTATTTTATCACTTTCAAATGGGCTGTAAAAAAAAAAAACCCTGCATGCCTACCTGGAAAATTTCCCCATGTTATCGGAAACAGACATGTGTTTTTTTTGGCCTAATCAACACATGCAGATCTACCGGTTCACTGATGCAAATAATTAAAAACATTAATTGTCCATGTGTTCAAGCAGCGCTCTGACATGTTAACCAATGATTTGTCACTTTTACTGAGAGACCGCCGATCAAAAGCCTGCCGTGAATGATTGACAACGGTGTGAATGAACTCAAATACAATATGGGGCATGTCTTCGGTGAATCCCGAAGCTTCCAAACATAATGAATGTTTAACAGGAAAGAATTTATTCAACTACTAGTATGATGGAAAGGCTAAATCACGAAAAATCATCCTGAGATGATGGCATGTAGCCAAATATGTGTACATGTACATGTACCTATCTACCTGGAGTTTTTAGATCAACAAATTGGAAACACATGCATGCTATTTAGTTTGCCCTATCTTATTTTATTTTATATTATCTATGAATAAAAAAGTGTATATATGTAACATATTATAACATAATGTGTCCTACTCCTATCCTGACATCGTTTTCATTCTGTATTGTACACGTTACAAGAAACATCCCATCGAGAGCCCCTGGCCCTTTTATATGATCAAGCGACAAGCACGTGTTCAATATCACGGAGTCGAAGGCTGATTGAAATATGCGGAAAGGAAGATTTTATACAACGTTGAAACCGATAATTGTCAATAGTTTTCACCCACGCAAAAATACATGTCATTTAAAATAGTACACATCAGGCTACTTTCTTCTTAATGTATTAACTAACATTATGGGGGTGGTGGGGGTAGAATACGCCAACCGATGAACAGAGCTGCATTTGTCTCAGATTAGTGTTTTCGCGGATTGAAACACATAAATGTACAGAACAGCACGTGGATACAACTATCTTGTCAGTTTTGCATGTTCGGTCATGTAAAGTACAAATTGAGTAATTGTCTCCTTTTATCGTGTCAGTTTCTGTGTCGGTCGAAACTGTATTCTATAGCATGTAACAATAAAGAGCTATCATATACTTTACGAACAAACGCCATGTAAAAAAAACACAGAAATTTTCCGGTTGTTCTAAAATTTTCACACGCTCGTTATTCATACCACCATACCATGTATTATATAAACCAACAATAATTATAAAATAAACACGATTTGTGGTTTATGCTGTAGAATACCAGGAGTCCAGGACTTGACTATTCAGACTTTAATTAGCCTTTCGTCGGCATAATTATATGCAAAGTCAACAGGCACCAATCTCTGAATAATATTTTGTGAACTTATGCATGCATAAGTTCGTAAAATATTATTCAGAGATTGGTGCCTGTTGACTTTGCATGAAAAACCATAACTTCCCTATCGTAAACCTCTATTTGACCACGCGCTCGCGTTGCGACATCGTCTCGTCTTTTGAAGTTATTATTAAATTTAGGTCAAAGGCCGTTTTGCATCCTCAGCTTTCTGGGGCAAGACATTATATTACCGTGTAGCAATTTGATGCAGATGACTCCTCCTACCAGCTTACATTCTGTATTGACTGACAGGACGACAAATTTGGAGTGTTGGTTTGAAATATTCAATTTCTGTTGCATACATGGCACACGTGGTCGTCTCTCAAATTGATTGACATTTTGAATTTCTTCCTACTATTAACAATGCACAGGTGTGTCTTCCTTTGATAGTGTGTCAGACATTTAATTAGGGCGGTGGTGCTAATATTTTGTTGATTCTCTGTATGTCTGGGCATTCCAATGCTTCCTCATAAGTATTTATTTCATCAACCGACGTCTTTGATATTTTTCCCAACATCAATTTGAATGGCGTCTGAACGGAGACCATGAGTTGGAAAATATCACGGAATTATTCAATTTAGCGCGGACATCACGCGATCTCGTTCACTCCAGAGCAACGCGTTAAACTTCAACGCGGTCCTAACGTACACTTAACACGTTATCAACATGGCGACCGCGTTGCGTTGACGTTACGACCGCATTGTTAACGGCTGAGGACCGCGTTAAAATGGGACACATATTTTGAGAATATGTGTAGTGAAATAATTAACTTAAATTAAATCATTCTGACTCTGACTCAGTGACTGTGAGTCCCATTTCATATGTCATGCCAAACACGGGAAAATAATGAAATAGTTAAATTAAATGCTTCTGACTCGAGTGTGACTGTGACTGTGAGGCCCGTTTTACAGTATATGTCACGCCAGACATGGGTCGGCTTTCTATGCTTGGCTAGACAGTGTTACCTTTGTTTGATTTATAAATTATATGTCGACTCGTCAAGCCAGCTGGCACATTCTGTAATTGTATATTTTGAAATTTTTTAGCATTTCTGATAAAAAATGCCATCTGCTATTATTATTTCCCTTGGGGAATTCACAGACAGACCCGTTTAATCTCTTGCTTTGTACATGAGTCTGCTGATTTGATCCGCGACACCTGCCTATACCCCACAACCATCACCTCATCTAACGGTTTGGGCAAATACATGTACATGTACCATGAAATGGGGTGACTTTGGACAGCGAGGTGACTTCAGACAGTATAAAGAATCTCTAGGGGTACAAAACAAACATTTCACTTAATATTATGACACATGCTTTTTAGCTCACCTGAGACGAAGTCTCCGGTGGAGCTATAGTCATCACTCCTCGTCCGTCTTCCATCCATCCATCCGTCCATCTATCCGTCCGTCTGGGACGGTTTGTCAACAATTCTTTAAACATCTCCAAAACCATAAGACCGAACGGGTTCATATCTGGTGTGGATGTTCCCCAGGTGACTCACATTCAGATTTGTTAAAATGAGGTCACCAAGTCAAATAGTTGCGAAGACAGGGCCATAACTCTTTCCCTCCATAGTAATTCTTAAAACAGCTTCTTCTCAAATACCATCTGGCCGAATGTGTTCATATTTGGTATGAAGGGTCCTTGGGTGACTGGGGTTCAGATTTGTTCAAATGAGGTCACTGGGTCAAATGTGGGTGGAGCCAGGGACATGACTAAAAAAAAAAAATGTTTTTTAGATTGAAGCTGCTTGCTCAATTTAACCAAAAAGACAACAATGAAAATCCTTCTTTCTTTTTTTTTCAAATTAAATTAAAAAAAACTATCATGATAATAACATCCACTGGGGCACCCCAAATCACCGCACCAAATTTGGTCGAAATCAGTCCAGGGTCTGGTAGAAAAATCAGGAATAGACAGATTACCCTTGCCATTTGAAGGGTTAAACACCCATATTACCTTGTTATTTTACATTCCCAATGAAACTAAATTTGTTTGACAAGTCATAACTTTCACCATCAACAATAAGCTTAATATCAACAATATGCTTAATAAGTCAATACATGCCACACTAGCATGTGCTATGTGATGGTAATTACAGATCTATGGTGTTATCTTAGAATGGTTATCTTTGTCATTCATTTCAATTTAAATGAGCCATGTGGTTGTTCTTTGCAGTTGTATACTGAACAGATGTCACAATATTATTTTTATAGGGTATTAACTCATTTTCATCTATGCTAATGATATGATATTTTGAAATTATAAGATCAATGGGCCTCATAGATTGGGTTTTACATTTGGTTCAAATTTGGGGGCAGATATAGGAAATTTACCCCATATATTTGGATTATTAACTTTATAAGCTAACCACTTAATTGGGGGGGGGGGGGGGGGGGGTTCTGGTTTTGTCTCAAAAGCTTTGGTATTCACTGGAAAATATGTTGTAATTAGACCAACAAATTGCCACATTTAGAATATTTCTAACTTTATGAGGGATGTCATTTTGGAAATTTCCAACAGTTGGAGATCTTGAAAGTACCAGTTGTAAAATGTACCATATAGTTTGGTTCATTTGGGAGTCGACTGGCAATAAGTCAGGGGTTTGCAGTTGGAAATTGCAAGTTGCCCCCTGCCTGTCAAAGAAGACCCTCTAGTTATGTCCCTGTTTATAACTACTTGTTTTAAAGTGATTTGACAAGTACTGACTATTGTAGTCACCAAGTCCCAGTCTTCTCAGTCTTTAAAGTCAGGTGAGTACTCCACAGTCATTGACTGTCTTGTTAAAATCCACTTCTATTCTAGTTATCAGCCGACCCTGACATTCATTTTAAATGTTGTTTGAGCTCGAATATTTCGAGATATTACCAGGAACGCCCATTAATACAGATGAAAGTTCCTTAGTTTTTAATGTACGTCAAAACTTTATATGCCCTGATAATTGCATTGAATTACATATTTAAACCGAATCATGACCGATAAACACATGCATGTTTAATTATGTGGTTTAAAAAGAGATAAAAACCAAAACTCAAATTTTTTTATTTGTCACATCAGAAACACCCTTCTGTGAGGCCTTCAAATTCCTTTGGGGTGATTTCGGACACTTGCCCATGGTAGGCATCTTCCGCCATGACCCGCCAATATAGCCTGTATATTCTAGCTCACTATAAATGAAATGTGTCCAGGCTTGTAATTAGGTCTATAGAAATTATAATTTTTATTGTTCTTAAACCCATCATAGCAACATTGTGATATTTGTTTTGATAGTACCCCTTGGGTGGTGTCCGAAATCACCCTGTCAACAATGTGAATAAGAAGTTCATGGGGTACATGGTGGCTCTCTTTGAATCTAATGTCATATAACAAAATACATATAGGCACTACAATTGTGAACAATTGTAGGTCTAAATATTTCCCATCAATATACTGCATGATTTCCACACCATTATTCACATATAACTGACCCAAGCATGTGATATATCACCATGTCAGCATCTACCTACATCCTTGTTAGCTCAACTTACTTTGTAAGTTTGAGCTATTGCCATGGTTTGGCGTCCGTCGTCCGTCTGTGTGTGCGAGTGTCCGTCAACAATTTCCTTTGGCACAGGCTACAGGTCGTACCTTTGGTCTGATCTTTATGAGATTTGTCATGAATGTTGACATTGACATGTAGATGGAACGAGTCATTTTGGTGTCATTCGGCCAAAAAACATGGCCGCTGGTGGCCATCTTCGATTTCAAAATTCAATCCATTGGCGCGGGCTACAGGTCGTACTGTTCGTCTGATCATCATGAAATTTGTCATGGATGTTAATATTGACATGTAGATGGGAACGAGTGATTTTGGGGTCGTTCGGCCAAAATACATGGCCGCCAGCAGCCATCTTGGATTTTACTCTTTGCATGACTAAATCCTTTGGCACGGGCTACAGGTTGTAGCTTTGGTCGGAACTTCATGAAATTTGTCATGGATGTTAACAATGACATGTAGATGGGAACGAGTCATTTTGGGGTCATTCGGCTGAAAAACATGGCTGCCAGCAGCCATCTTGGATTTTACTCTTTGCATGACTAATCCTTTGGCGCGGGCTACAGGTCGTAGCTTTGGTAAGATCTTCATGAAATTTGTCATGGATGTTAACAATGACACGTAGATGGGAACGAGTCCTTTTGGGATCAATTGGCCAAAAAAAGATGGCCGCCAGCAGCCATCTTGGATTTTACTCTTTGCATGACTAAATCCTTTGGCACAGGTTAGACATTTCAATTTGCACCTTTCCTATTCCTCCATTTACTGTCAACCATTAAATTATTCCCCTACCTAAGTTGAGCTACAGTGTCATTGACACTTTCATATTCCTGTTATTTTCAATGTATTCGCAATTAGGCCTTCTAGATTATGACATACTTAATTCTGCATACACTGATTGTAGATGATTTTTCACATGCTGCTCAACTTTTTTAACTGCAGCAAAAATTGTGTTATAGAATTGTGCGTTGGTGCATCTCAGTGGCAGGTTAGGCCTATAATTATAGCTATAATAGCTCTAGATATTCTAATGGCATGCTGTATCAATTAAACATTTTGATTTAAAAAATTATTAAATTAGTTTTGTTCCTCTGTATAATTTGGAGATCTATTTGGAGTTCAATATAAGTGTCCGAATTCACGCCAAACCCATGGGGTGACTTCAGTCGAGTTTTGGGCTGCTGCCATGGATACATATAAATTAACGATGTCTGGCAGGATCTTTGGACCTATTTCTTACCATCCACTATTCAATTAAAAGCATACAATAATATATCTGCCCATTTCATTCATTTTATTATTCAAAATCCAATAAAATTGTCCAAAATCCTTCCATTTTACGGTACACGTAAAGACAAACATTTATTTCATAAATTTGCCATTGGGAACATTTTGTTTTCGTCACGGCCGAGATTTCGTCGATGTCAATGTGATCGATTGTCTATCCTGATTGGGCGCCTCAATATAATGTGTCTTAAACCCTCTGTAGGTGAAAACTATTTAAAAAAAAAATGTTGTATTATGTATTAAATCGTCCGTCTGTCTAGCCATCCGTCCGTCCGTTAACATTTTTATGTTTACCCATACCATAGTATGGTAAACATAGTGTCGTTGCCCGGATTGACCACTCGTCGTTAGTCCGTCCGTCTGTCTGTCTGTCTGTAGACACTTTACGCATGGTGCGATAACTGAAATATTTTCTATCTGATCGGAACCAAATTTTTTATATGAATTTCTCAGCACCAAATACAGATCGAGTTCGAATATGGGTTCGATCCGATTTTTTTTTACGGAGTTATGGCCCTTTTTCAACTTAGAATTTATGCATGCTGCCATAACTAAAAAAAAATTATCTGACCATAACCAAATTTGGTATGTCAGCCCAAAATACATATCGAATTCGAATATGGGTTTGATCCGATATTTTTTAATGGAGTTATGGGCCTTTGACATAGAATTTCTGCATATTTTGATAAATCAACCATTTTTCAACTGATAAGAACCAAATTTGGTATGCGAGTTTCTCAACTCAAAATACAAATCGAGATTGAATATGGGTTAGATCCAACATTTTATACCAGAGTTATGGCCCTTGTTCAACTAAGAATTGAACAGATAACCATAGCAGTCAACAACTAATTGATTACCAGCAGTATCACTTTAGCTCTGGTAGAGACAAACAGTAAATCTAAGTTATTGATAATTCGAGTTATTTTTAGACATTAGTGTGAGGTGTAACCAGATATATGTTTTTGAGCGACAGGATTCTGGCTTACAGGCTGTAGCTCTATCTAATTAATTTGCACTCTTACTCTGGGTTTCTGAGAAGGTCTCTATGCCAGGAAAGATGGGAATAAATTGTGTTTTATCACATATTTTGTCATGTTTGTCCAGTGTTTCACAGACAAAAAAATCAAATGCATGCCCATGCTGGTGGAGATGGGAAAATTTATACTTTAATACCCACAAAAGACTAATTTTTATGTTTACCCATATCATAGTATGGAAGTGTCAACATACTGATTGACCAACTGTCATTAGTCCATCCATCTGTTTGTCTGTAGACACTTTACGCATGGTGCGATAACTCAAACATTTTTTATCTGATCGGAACCAAATTTTGTATATGAATTTCTCAGCACAAAAGACAGATCGAGTTCGAATATGTGTTTGATCAGACAATTTTTAACTGATGGCTCTTTTTCGAAAGAAAAAAAATATTCACTCTTAAAAAAATAAATTTAGTTTGAATTCCTTGCCCTATTTAACATAAGCATGTGATTTATTGACAGCTCTGCTGTATAACAGATATTAATCGGTCAGCAGTGAGATGTTTATCTTGATTGCTGTTGCGGGTAGAATTTGATACATTATCATTATATTGGAATCTCTTGATCAAGTATTGCATGTCCAGGTCACCTTTTCACATTTAACCCAAGGCTGTGGTGGTTCAGCATTACAGATCCTGTTCCAGTGCATTCTTTTATATAAATGTGAGTGACACATAAATTCCAGTAATTTGTGTTATGTGCATTGTCTATAATAGTACCTAACAGTATACTCTATAATTCAACATCAAAACTCTCATTTATAATTCCAATCAGAGTAATTTACTATCGCCAAGGGATGGGTTAACATCTGCCGATCGTGATCGGCCTCTCGTTTATTTCCAACCAGTAACTCCAGTTTTTATTATTTGATCTGAACCAATGCTGGTATGTGTATTTACCAGCTAAAACTATGGGCCAAGTTCGAAACTAGGTTCTGTCTAATTATTTTCACATGAGTTACGGCTATTTTTTACTTAAAATTTGACCGCATTTTGGCATTGAAATTAGAGGTATATCAGATATTCTTCAAATGTAAGCTCAAATTATTATTTTATTTTGCGGTAGTACAATTCAAAATGGCTATAGGGCATATTTTGCCATATTTTGCCATGCCCTAGCGATGCTCTTGTTTTTACCTTTGATTCTTGCACCTACATGTATGATAAGCTTATGCTTGTTGTGGCCAATTGCAATTTCAATAATGAAATTGAAGACCTTATTGCATAACTGTTCATTGTCAATCTTTTCCAGGAATGAGGTTTGGCGCTATCAACCAAAGAATTTCCAACCGTTATATACATCAATAAGAAAGAGTATTTTTAAAGGATTTCCTGTGGCGTTCGTGCTTGTCGGAATAACTGTGGTGATTGAAAAATTCATCATAAATCCAGGAGAAGATTCGAGCCATCACTAACGAAAGACACCGCTAGGAATATCTCATTTGTTGTTTTCGTATATAGGAGTGTGTGATCTGGATTTACTGAATCAGTTTAACCTCTTCAATGTACAAACAGTTGTTTGAATCCAGCTAATGTCTGCAGCTATGTTTGGGAGATAGAGAATTCACCTGGAATGTTAGTTGAATACATTTAGAGATCACTTCTATTACTCCCTTTGACAAGGAAGTTAATGGAAATTAGTTGAATATTAAAAATATGAAAATGTCACAAATATTCTTTGAATTTATTGGGTTACATACTGGTAATCATTTCTGTATTAAATGGATTCTCCTGTCAGTTAAAAAAAGTATACATTGGAACATTCTATTATTCATCTGGAGGGGTGTTCAGGAAATTTAAGCTGACACAAAACAAAAATATCTGTGGGTTTTAATTGATTGTTTGGAAATGTTCAGATAATAAGTTTGACAAATGACCTACCTGGCGGTATGACTGTTTGTTGAACTTATTATCTGAACATTTTCTAAAGTAAATACTCAGCATTTAGTAAAGAAAGGGTTAACCCTTTCATGACGGGAGCTGCACTGGTGCAGCATTAAAGATCCTGTTCCAGTGCATTCTCTTATATATTTGAGTCTCACATAGGGAGCATCACATATTTAAGAGAATGTACTGGCTTACAAGGCCAATGTAAATATTGTTAGGCCAATGCATTCTCTCATATATGCGAGGCTCCCTTTTGGAGACAAATTTTTCAATGATACTAGTTTGGCCCGGTAAACAAAATAGTTTAGAGAATATTTTTTTTCAGAGTGATGACGGAGGCAGATATTTTTATTAGATGCATTTATTTAAAATTATTTTTGTGAGGAGGCAGGTATTAAAGGTACTCAACCCGATAAAACTCCTCTCAATTACTATTTCAATGGCTTCGGGGGTCAAAAATATTTGATTCGAGTCGAGGAAGTCACCCATCAAAGCTCAGATTTGTTAGATATCGATTTTAGAAATCTATTATTTTTCATTATCGGGAATACTATCTGGCCCAGAACTCCGTCAAAATTGCGTTAAAATTACCACTTGATTTTAGAGTTATTCATCCTTGTCTGTTTGAATATATTTGGAGTACACATCCAGAGCAGATTACGGCAGTTATTAGTACAGATCTCGAGAACATAAAAAATTTGAAAAATCAATATCTAATAACTCTGAGCTTTGTTTGATGGGTTCCTCGACTCGAATCAAATATTTTTTACCCCCAAAGCCAAAGAAATAGTAATATAGGACCCTCTGATCGGATTGTTGTTGTTGGAATCTGTTGAGATGGGGACCCTCTTTACGGGTTGAGTACCTTTAATATATAAAATATTTATTTTAGATCCATATTTATGGCCCAATTCGGAATCATTTGTCCAAGTCAATTCGATTAGAAATCAGCTGACCTGATTCAAATTTTAACGATTATGTTCTCGCAGGTACATTGACTGCATTCGCATGGTTTCGATATACTACAGAGTACTTACACCGTTACTCTTGTGCTAAGAAACTTCACGGTACTATTGAATGCATGCACATACACACAATACTGCCTCAAATGATCTATTAATGGACCACCCAATTATTTAAATTAATTCATTATAATCTCAGTAAGAATGATGTAAACCCAACATGATTCCAGGAGTTGAATGTCACAAGAAAATTACAGCCATAGTCATTTGGCAAATCTCACAAGTCTCCATTCCATATACTGCCATGTGATGGCAAGGATTTCAGATTGATACAATTTAAATGGCAGATTTCAGTAAATATGGAGATCGTCAAAGTTTGTCGACAACAAATCTTCGAAAGCACATTATAAAGAGTTACTCCCCATCCACCACTCAACACATTCAATGAGTCGCACCCATAAGTATTAATGAGGAAAATGAGATGCATGCATATTGCGCAAAAGATGTATTATCATCGTTATACATGTAGGTAATTCAAAATCCATTAGTAATAAGTTATTAAGATGTTTTCGGTTCATTACAGCTACCAATTAAAGTTTATCTCCGAATTGTTCAATCTCTTCATTTTTGTTACACTCAATATAACGATTCGATTCAAGATTTGATGCGATTTCGAATCTCTTACCCAAAGCGATTCGAGATTCGATTCAAAATGAAAACCCACAATTCGCAGGGCCCTCCCATATTCATCAAAGACACTAAACATGGGAAACGTACTGAATCAGGAAGCTCCAGTCATGGAAAGGTTAACAATATCATCTTTTCTTTCAATAATATAAAAGCATCAAAATGTTATGATAATAATTACCACCTCCTCACAATAGTATCAATTGTGTTATATATGGCAAGAAATTCGGAAATTCAGAAAAGAGACGTCTGTACAAAAAACAAAGAAAACAAACAAATGGGACCAGTACAGATCATACCAAAAAGAATGCAAGAAACAACTTAGAAAAGCTGAATGGGATTACACCAACACAATGATACAAGATTCGTTAGACAAGAGGGACACCAAACCATTCTGGCGCTGTATTAAATCCAAGAAGAACGACTCAATTGGAGTAGCGCCCCTTCTCTCTAAGGGAAAACTGGTAAACGAAAGTCAGGAGAAAGCGGAACATTTGGTGAACCAATTTCAATCTGTTCACCAAGGACAAGACTGGCCCAAGGACCACAACAAACAAGCACATCCCAAATACCATCAAATCATTGACAATCATTTGGGATGGGGTGACTAAGCTACTGAAGGAGATAAACCCCGGAAAGGCATCCGGTCCTGACGATCTACCCAACCGTGTTTTGAAAGAATGTGCCGAGGAGATGAGTCCTGGACTAACAGCTAGCCAACTTCCAGCTCTCCTTCGATACTGGAATGCTGCCAAATGACTGGAGAAACGCCAACATCTCTTCTATCTTCAAAAAAGGGGACAAACATCAACCAGAGAACTACAGGCCAATATATAACATCAGTAACACAGAAGATTCTACTGAGACAGATTTAGAAGAGAAATAAAAATCTCTTACAAGCTTCCGTATCTTTGTCACGGTATGTACCAAGAGTTTCTACTGGGATTCAGATATAGACAAGAAATAGAAATTTCTGCCCACGCTTCTTGCCATATCTACATGTGTAAATTGTGTTTTCTTAACAATAGACAATGCCCGTGATTCCATGAACTTTTGAGAGGCTACCCCTCTGTTCAGATGGTATGGAAATCTTTGTATTTATTCATGATAATCTTGGAAAAAGAAGTCACTTCTCCATCGTTAAGTCTATCACTCAAGAGATAAAAGTTTGTCCATCGATCAGTTTATTAGCTTGAAGACAGAAGAGCAGGTGAGAAGAAAATGTGCTGCGCAAAAATAATACCGGGCATGATTAATTTAGACACTTTTAATCCCCTGCAAATGAAGTTTGGCAGAGGATATAGAAATAGGTTCTGTCCGTCCGTAACAATTTGGGAGCTCTCTATCTCAGTCATCATAGATTGGATTTGAATGATCTTTGGTATGCTCATGAACCACCCATTTCTATATCCTCTGCCAATCTTCATTTACAGGGTATTAAACATGTCTAATCATGCCTGGTATATATTTTCGCTCGGGACATTTTCTTCTGTACAGTAAACCTTTGTCTTGAAATTTAGATTTATTCATTCATTTGTTGCAGAGTTATTCCCCTGAGAATGAAATTGCATCTACAGTAATGCCCTAAGTAATCGACTTATGGGTAACTTTTCAGGATTTAGTCGGAAATATGGCTTGTTGCCATTCATCGGAAAGCTCTCGGGGAGAGCTTTCCGATGAATGGCAACAAGCCATATTTCCGACTAAATCCTGATAAGTTACCCATAATTCTGCTGTGTTTAAGGAGTCAATTACTTAGGGCATTACTGTATGCCAACTTTGGATCTCTCTTATTTCATCATTGTGGGTCATGTTTGAATAAAGATTATTATAACAGGTTTTGCCAATTAATTTCTTCTGAAATTCTGTCCCTTAGAGTGTGAAATACATCCATCCCTGTACCCCCATCATCTTAGATTGGATGTGAATGATCGTTGGTGTAATCATGAACCACAATGGGAATGGAGGATACAGGCTGTGTTCGTCACATTAAGGCATCTTTCAAATTAATCCACCTCAGAAAATTAATGAACCTCAGTGGAAAGCCACATATATAGGAGATACTCTATGTGGTGGTTGTTGGTATTAAAAGGGGCCTTGCCTACTGAAGTTGGCAGCTATATCACAGATGGAGCTATTCAAAAAAAGCTGACAAGATCAGCTGACCAGATTGAACACATGTCCACATATTAGGAATTCAATTTAGAGTTATCACTCCTGTTATATGATTTTAAATATGTAGTAGTCGATCTTTGCCCCTGAGTTCACTGTCAATCACTTTGAACCTTTCCCTGTTATAACACATGGAAATTCAGAGTTGAAATTTGGCTGACACACATAGGGAGGAAGCAGATAGAAATATGTAGGTTCACCCCCCCCCCCCCAAACCAACACCCTTCTCTATGTCCCTACATATGGGATCAAAGTCTCAAACCTGATAGCTGTTTATACACAGGTCCCCAAAAATTTTTTTTACCCCCATCTCTAACAATACAAGGATGATATATTGTTGGAGGTGGGGTAAATTCTTGTTTTGGTGACCTGTTGTTTTATTTTGGAGGAAAACTGAAACGACAGTTAATTCTATCCATTTATTGAACAGATTAAAATATACAGTATAAAATAAACAACCTAACACCAAATCAACAGTGCCTGACTACAGATATATCTTAACATCCCAACCATATTTGGAGTTTAAGACATCCTTAAGATAAATGATAAGTGTGCGGTGTACCTATCAGTCCTACAGTAATGCCCTAAATAATCGACTCCTTAACCACAGCAGAATTGTGGGTAACTTTTCAGGATTTAGTCGGAAATATGGCTTGTTGCCATTCATCAGAAAGACATATTTCCGACTAAATCCTGAAAAGTTACCCATAATTCTGCTGTCGTTAAGGAGTCAATTATTTAGGGCATTACTGTATCTGTTCCTTGAACTCTGGTGGATGAAATAGATACAAATAAAATAGAAGGTCTAAACAAGAGGTGTGTTTCTTTCCCCCCCCCCCCCCAACACGAATGATCTCTCTCTCTGACAGCCCCCCCCCCCCCCCACTTTGACTAGGAAAATTTTATCAGGTGACAACTGAGCAAGCGAAATGTTTCTTGCCATATTTTAGCAATTATATTAACCCTTTCATGATGGGAGCTGTGCCAGTGCAGCATTAAATATCCTGTGCCAGTGCATTCTCTTATATATTCGAGTCTCCCATAGGGAGTCTCGCATATATAAGAGAATGCACTAGCTTACAAGGTCAAGGTAAATATTGTTAGGCCAATGTATTCTCTTATATATGCGAGGCTCCCTATGGGAAACACGAATATATAAGAGAATTCATTGACACAGGGTTTTCGGAAAATTTCAGGAAGCTCCAGTCATGGAAGGGTTGGTCAAACTAAGCTATAGTTTTGAAAGGGGAAAATTTTTCACATCCATGGAAGATAAAACTGTTTTGATAGTCGATTATGCCTTTCTATCCAGTAGTTTCAATATATGTAAAAACAATAACTGATTGAATTTTCTGCATAAACTGAAATAATCTTTTGATAATAAAGTGTCCCAACTATCTCTCATATTTCTCGATCATCTTTGTTTTGTCGTCATGCTCTAATGAGTTAAGGATTGCTGACAGTGATTTCTTCAGTCGGAGCATCGTGAGTCGGCCATTTGGATTTTCCGTCCAGCATTCTCTTATAAGACGTATGTACTGCAACATAACCTGCAAAAATTCCCACATATCTTATTAGATACTGCAAATATTGCCATACATGTATATCAGATGCATTGATTATTCACATACATGTATATGAGATGCGTTGGTTAAATCCATACATGTATATAAGAAGTGGTAAATAAGATGCAGTAAATAAACCCATACATTTAAACAAGCAGTAAATAAACCCATACATGTAAATAAGATGCAGTAAATAAACCCATACATGTATATCAGATATGGTCAATAAAGACACAAGAGATGAAATAGCATTCAATATCTGTAAAGTCCAAGAAATTACTATTCAGATATGAACAGAAGTAATGACCATATTCAATCTAAATTTTAACCACCTTTGTGGTTAACATTCAATGAATTCAGGCACCGTGTGCAACTTTTCACATCAGTTTGCACATTAATAAGAAATCAGTGATTTATTATCACTTCCATGAACATCACAGATAGTAAAAATGGTCATATAGCACTTTTGCACTCAATTTAACCCGTTCTATAATGAATACTTTTGTTACATAATTAGAATATATATATATCTCTCACAGTGAGTGTAAATAGGTGTTGTTATAGTACTATACATACATTGGTTATAATTGATAATGAGTTTTTACTCCACATTGATGGTCTGAAATTGATATTTTTTTATAATTCATGAATGGGGCACCTCCTTAAAGGTTGTTTCTCTTTGAAATGATCTTTGAACCATCATTGGGGATGCAACAAGGCCAAAACTATTCGGTGTCAATTTTCCTGTTTTTCAGGCCTGAAAGCATGGTCCCATGTCCCACCCCCCCATGCAACCTTTTTATTCCAATTCAATCTGTCGGGGAATGTTTTAATCAGTATGACATAAAATAATTGTGTTAAACTTTTATATAAATATGCACCAAATTGAGATCAAACACACCAGTTCAGGTTTCAAATTTATTACTGTAACTGGTAACTGTGTTCAAACATTTGTTATGCATGTGAAATTGAGATTCTTAAACCACTAACTGATAACAAGTGACCCATCTAAGAGAACTACTTACTTTATCTGCCAACCACCTGGTGGGGATTATTGGACGCTGCCCATCAGTCGCTACAACTTTCTTCATGTGGTCATAGCTTGGATCACTAGGAACGACATTCCAGAATGGCGGCCTGTACTCATCAATCATACCTAAAATCAAAGAATTATAACATGTAATTATGTTGACAAGATATGTGACCCGCCATATCAAATCCCGTCGTAAGTCGGGATTTTTTTACCCTGTGCCAATGCATTCTCTTATATATGCGAGTCGACCATAGGTCGCCTCGCATATATAAGAGAATGCATTGGCCTAACAATTTTAATAATTTTTTCTTGTATTCTTTAACAATTTTATAATTTCACCCATATAGAGCCCCAGACAAACATGGGCAGACGACACTCTTCTATATGCTTCTATATATGTGTGGGGCTCCCTGCAGGGTAATGGATGTTTTTTATTTTATGTCCTAAAAATTGTAAGAAACATTTATTTAAAACAAATGATAAAAAATTGTTAGGCCAATGCATTCTCTTATATATGCGAGGCGACCTATGGTCGACTCGCATATATAAGAGAATGCATTGGCACAGGGTAAAAAAAAAACTTAATTACGACTGGATTTGATATGGCGGGTCACATATTTGATCTCACTTGACTTTGTAACATTCTGCATTGGCTGCATACAGATAAGTTATATTTTGAGAGAGAATCCCACTGCCCTACTATCGAAGACAGTCCTGAATATAGTGTGTCTGTCATTTGCAGAATGAGTTCCCCAGATAATGAATTTTGTGATGCTACCCCGATCAGTGGGCTAGAATCACCATATTCACCCTCTGGGGACCTCATACTGCTTAGGTCTCATCTTCTGGGAAGTATCGATAGTCTCAGATTAACATTGTTTTTAGTTACTTTTCCCTTTCTGTTCAGTTTCTATATCCCCGAGTTTGCAGAAGATAAAATGGATAATCGAGGTGACTAATGGGTGAACATCACCAATGTCAGCTGGGGAATTCAATCTGATTCTAGGTCTCTTATGGTAATTGAGAGGCCTAAGCACAATGAGGTGAGGAGATGGTATTTATCTATTAAAGATAATTATTGGAGTCTGTCCCTCATTCAGCTAAGTCACAACATATAGGCAATATACTGTATCAGGACTGCTGCCTGCTGGAGATCATATTCACAGATTTGAAAAAAAAGTTGTGTTAACCCTTTCTATACTAAATACTTGTTAATGAGTAGTTCCCTTAGGAAATATTTAGATAATAAGTTCAACAAATGACCATAGGTCATCTCAGACTCGTCTGTTGAACTTATTATCTGAACATTTCCCACAAAAGAGTATGAATTGTTCCGCACTTGTATTATTATTTCATTTGTTTGTCTCCTTCTGTCATTTATTATCTGAACATCCCTTCAAATGGACAATAGACTGTTCCAGTGTATACTTATATAACCGAATGGGAAAATCAGTTTAGCATAGAAAGGGTTAATGCCGTCTTACTCATGGAAAAACCATCTGTAAAATTTTATCTAACCTCGGCCTTTAACCCTTTACCCAACAGAATGGCCCTGTGCCAATGCATTCTCTTATATATGCGAGTCGACCATAGGTCGCCTCGCATATATAAGAGAATGCATTGGCTTAACACATTAAAAATTATAAAATTGTTAAAGAATGTAAGAAAAAATGGTAAAAAGTGTTTAAAAAAGATTTTTTTAGGCCAATGCATTCTCTTATATATGCGAGGCGACCTATGGTCGACTCGCATATATAAGAGAATGCATTGGCACAGGGCATAACTGTAACCATCACAATGTGGTCAAGGAGCCGGTTCCAATGATATCCATATTTGTATGGTTCTATTGAGACAGACCGAAGATATTTTAGGCTGTTGAAGCTTTATTTGGCCGGTTTTGGCCGGTTTGTTGGGTAAATGAGCACTGGCCATCAAGCTTTACTCACTCATGTTTTTGAGGAAGAGGCATTTTCTGAGAAACGAATTATTTTGTTTATCTGGATACATATATGTTTAGTCACTAATTATATTAACATGAGTAGACATATATCCTCACCTGCAGTGCAGCACCGACGGCCAATCTCCCACATCACCAAACTGAACGCATAAATGTCCACAGATTTGAATGACTCAAATCTGTTCACTTTTAATGTCTCGTTAAGAACTTCTGGTGCCATATAACGTTTTGTTCCCACTCGATGATTGTTACCAAGGTCGAGAATATTACCGTCTTGTTTGTGTGTAACAGCGAGTCCTAAGTCACCAATGCAACACAACCCATTACTTTTCACTAGAATATTCCGTGACTTAATGTCTCTGTGAGCTATGGCTGGTTTGCCATATTTTCCGATTATTTCTGTATGTAAATGAGTTAAACCAGTTGCAGCAGAGAGCGCCAATGAAAGCATGGCCTCGTAGTCGAGGGAACACATTTGAAGATAGTCGTACAGTGAGCCGTGAGGATGGTAATGCATGATTAACCACAGTTGTGTACAAGAGTTTCGACTTGTCATGTCCGAAGCATAATAACCAAGCACATTGTCATGCCGTAACAAGCATGTGTTGTATATCTCCGTCTCTCGCATCCAGCTGGCCTCATCGCGGGAACTGAATATTTTTACAGCAACGTTTTCATCATGGTAGTTGCCTTTCCAAACTTCACCATAGCGACCTTTCCCTGAAATAAAAATTGAAGAGCTGACTTAAATATTCAGGTTCTACATGAACACCAAATGTCCTGATTAAGCCTGAGTGACAATAGCCCAGTTAACCCTTTACCCAACAAACCGGCCAAATAAAGCTTCAACAGCCTAAAATACCCTGTGCCAATGCATTCTCTTATATATGCGAGTCGACCATAGGTCGCCTCGCATATATAAGAGAATGCATTGGCCTAACAATTTTTATCATTTTTTTTAAATAAATGTTTCTTACAATTTTTAGGACATAAAATAAAAAACATCCATTATACCCTGCAGGGAGCCCCACACATATATAGAAGCATATAGAAGAGTGTCGTCTGCTCATGTTTGTCTGGGGCTCTGTATGGGTGAAATTATAAAATTGTTAAAGAATACAAGAAAAAATTATTAAAATTGTAAAAAATTGTTAGGCCAATGCATTCTCTTATATATGCGAGCCGACCTATGGTCGACTCGCATATATAAGAGAATGCATTGGCACAGGGCCGTTCTGTTGGGTAAAGGGTTAAAGAACATATGCAACAAATGAATGAATTTGAGCCATGGATAAGTGCAAAATTTGGTGTACAGTCCCCCTTTAAGATATGTTACTATATATATGGTATTGCTATGTAGATACACTTGGCAGGGAAAGTCACATGCTTTTATGGCACCGACCCTACATGTTTATAGATAGCAGCCCAACATGTAGCTAGCAAAATAGCTGAGTGGGGAGAACAAGCTGTCCACACTGCAACCACCAATATGCTTAATTGGCTAAAATCAATATAAGATCTTCCCATGAAGGCAATGCCCTTTCTCCCATTGCCTGCAATGTGCTGGCTCATTCTTACTCATAATAGTCATTTTTTATAAAAGGGCTATTATACTGCATGATACTTATTGGATCATAGAAGGGTGGTGTTAGGGGTGTAAATTGAACGTTGACCATTATGACTTCTCCCTGGTAACAGTCTCTTTCTCCCTAATAATAGAATAGGGAGAAGTGACTTCTCCCAATTTGAAATCTCTTGGCTGATACCGGGCAGTATATGAATATCTAACAGATGTATTTTATAAAAAGAAATATTCCCAGGTGGCCTCAAAAAGTATCAAGAATATTGAAAGATAAAGCTGTTTACTCAGCTTTGGCTACAGGGTTGAGTTTAACGATTGCATCCATAATACAAGAACAGCAAGACCATAAAGCACTTATAGAACAGGATACTGATAACATCAGTTTCCTTCTGTCTGGCCGTATTTCCTGTTTCAAGTGAAGCCCTTTGACAAATAAATAATCTGATCATCAATGTCTGACTCCACAGTTTCAGCCACAGCCACCTGTATCTATTTTTGTATTTTCGGTTTAGTCTGAAAATCATGGTGTATATCTGCAAGGAGCACAGAGAGCCACATGCACTGAACATCAATGTTTTAGTGTTAATCCTTTTTAACCTTTTCTATACTGAATGGATTCTGCCATTCAGTTATACAAGTATAAACTGGAATGGTCTATTATTTATTTTGAGGGATGCTCAGGTAATAAGCATGAGACAGGCAATAAGATAATACAAGGGCAGAACAATTTCTATTAATTGGTGGGAAATGTTCAAATAATAAGTTCAACAAACGACTGTTGAACTTATTATCTGAATAGTTCCTAAGGGAACTACTCATCAATGAGTATTTACTATAGAAAGGGTTAATGTTTGAAACAAAAAGAAACAAAAAACAAAACTTCCAAAATGATTAATATTTAGCTGACATCGATCTCACACTGCCTTTAAAAATATTTCATGAGACTTACTTGCATGGTGACAGTAAATGACTAACTTAAGACTACACCTGAAATACTTTTGCGGATGCTTTAATTTCACATTGATTTGGAATGGTTATTAGAAGTAAAGGTGAATAAGATTGAACCATACATAGGTAGGAGAGTTGGACCAAGAGGAATACCCCCCCCCCCCCCCCCCCCCCCCTCAAACACACTGTAGGTGCAAAGAGTCTGTATATAGAGGGTTATGCCCTCCCTAATTTACACATAACACATTACTGACGATCAAACATATATTAACTATCATTAACTTAGGTGTGGCTGCGAGTCAGTACAAAAAGGTTTAATTATAAGCCAGCCCTCAGGAACACATAATCACACATCACTGAGGGTCAAACTTATATTAACCAACATTAACTTATGTGTGGCTGGTAGACTGTACAGACAGGGTTAATCCCTCCCTCGTGTACACATAATCACACATTACTGAAGGTCAAAGATATATAAGCTAACATTAACTGGTTCAGTGCTGAAAGCCCATATTTGGACCCTATGTAAGAGTGCTGGAAGCCCAGATATGGGCTTTGGCAATGACACTGTCTTGTTTAGTCAACTCTTGTTTAGTTTAATCATTTAAATAGCGTTTGTCAGGTAATATTTTAGAAATATTGTTACATATATAATTAAATTGGGACATTGTGAAGTTTGAATGGATGCCGACCAATAAAATTGTCAGAAAAGGTACTTTATATCGCGAAAAGTTTGAGAAAAATTACAAATGTTTTGCCGACAACCACAACCTAATCAGACATCCAGGCTCATATCGATAACCTACTTTGACAAATAGACAACCAGGCTCATAACCATAGCCTAATGAGACATCCAGGCCCATAACCATTGCCTAATGAGACATCTAGACTCATAATCATTGCCTAATGAGACATCGAGACCCATAACCATAGTCTTAATGAGACATCAAGGCTCATAACCATAGCCTAATGAGACATCCAGTCCCATAGGCATAGCCATAGCCTAATGAGACATCCAGACTCATAACCATAGCCTATTGAGACATCCAAGCTCATAACCATAGCCTAGTGAGACATCCAGGCTCATATCATAATCACAAATGTATATATATGGGGGTCAAATTTGATAAAATAGAGCAAATTATCAACTACGAGGATAAAATTCAATAATTTTCTGTTTGTTGAAATATATATACGCATTTTAATAAGTGTATGTAGGATATTTAGCAGCGAACCAGTTAATCAGATGTGGCTGGGACTCGTGACAGAAAGTGTTAATTAATCCCTCCCTCATGTAGGCTACACATAATCACACATTAGTGAAGGTCAAATTTATATCAACTAATATTAACTTAGGTGTGGCTGGGAGTCGGGACAGAGAGGGTTAATTAATCCCTCCCTCATGTACACAAATCCCTCCCTCATGTACACATAATCACACATCACTGAAGATCAAACTTATATTAACTAATATTAACTTAGGTGTGGCTGGGAGTCTGTACAGAGAGGGTTCATTAATCCCTCCCTCATGTACACATATATCACACATCACTGAAGATCAAACTTATATTAACTAACATTAGACTCAGATCAATAGCACTCAAACGAAATTCAGAGCACACTTGGAGAAAATACAAGGATATTAGAAATAAAGTTAACAACATGAAAAAGTATGCAAAATCGCAATTCGAAACTAAACTTGAGGAGAAAATAAATGAAACCCCCACTCCCCGCGATTTCTGGCATATTATGAATTATCTACTTAACAAAAAGAAATCTACGAATACCCCACCTCTGTATAGCCCCAATGGCAACGTATCAATGGAAGGGAAATCATATGCAACCGATGATTATGAAAAAGCTAGGTGTCTCAACGCAAGATTCATTTCTAATGCCACTATACAAGACGATGCCAAAAATCTCCCTTATTTCCCTCGTAGATCCAATAACATACTATCCGAAATCCCAATCACATATCAAAGTATCGTGTGCGCTATAAAATCATTAAATTTAAATAAGGCGTATGGTCACGATAGCATCAGCCCAAAAATGTTGCATAGTACTGCCGAAAATATCGCAATCCCCCTATTAATAATTTATAAAAAATCATTGGATCTTGGTAAGTTTCCAATGACCTGGAAAAAGGCAAACGTCATCCCTATCTTCAAAAAAGGCGACCCAGCCGATTCCGCAAATTACCGTCCAATATCTCTCCTTCCGACATTAGGCAAAATCTTCGAAAAAGTGGTCATACAACATATTATGACATACTTCACGGAAAATAATTTGTTATATAATCACCAGTCTGGCTTCCTCCCTGGCCATAGTACAACATACCAGTTAATAGAACTATATCACAACCTGTGCCATAGTCTCGACAACAGCCTCTATACAAGTGCAGTATTTTTTGATATATCAAAGGCATTCGAGAGAGTATGGCACAGGGGGCTGCTATATAAATTGGAACAATATGGAGTCTCTGGAAATCTCTTAGAATGGCTAAAAGATTATCTGTTCAATCGCAAACAAAGGGTCTTAGTGAACAACTCCTTCTCAAATTTTGAAGTTATCCCAGCGGGTGTCCCTCAAGGCTCAATTATTGGCCCTTTCCTATTTTTAGTTTACATAAACGACCTCCCTGATCACATTAATGCAACCACAAGAATGTACGCGGACGATACTTGCCTTATGGCTACCCATTATGACATCGATATCCTAACCAAGAACATGAACGATGACCTTGAAAGAGTCGCAGACTGGGCAAATAAATGGCTAGTTAAATTTAACCCAACGAAAACTAGGGCAATTTCCTTTTCCCTTACAAATAACAACGTGACCCCGAATTTAAAATTCGAACAAGAAAATGTATTATTTACAAACTCACACAAACATCTTGGACTTGAAATACAATCGAATCTAAACTGGAACACTCATATAAATACAATAGCAAACAAAGCAACATCTCGTCTCTCACAATTAAGAAGACTGAAGTACGACCTAGACCGAAAGTCGCTTGAAAAAATATACACAGCATATATATTACCAATTATAGACTATGCCGATGTAGTGTGGGGCACAGCAACAGATTACTTATTAAAAAAGTTCGATGACATACACAAGGATGCTGCAAGAATAGTAACAGGATTAACGCGTTCCGTAGATATAAATCGCTTGTTTGACGAAGTAGGATGGTCAAGGCTTGAAATTCGACGAGAACTCCACGAGTTGCACACCATGTTTAAAATAATAAACAACCAAGTCCCCAATTACCTCACCCTCATGTTGCCACCCCGATCAAGACAAGTTGCCAGTAATCGATATGATATGCGCGAACCTGACAAATTCTATTCATACCGTTCGCATACAGAACATTTCAGAAACTCTTATTTACCTAAAAGTACGTTATCCTGGAATAAACTACCAAAGCCTATTACAAATGTAAGTACTCTTCCTGAATTTAAGATGAATTTGAAATTAATTGACCCGCCCACGAAACCTCCCCAATTCTTTATTAATGGCCCAAGAAAACTAAGCATTTTACACTGCAGAATTCGCAACTATTGTAGTGAATTAAAATCAGATATGTGCAACAATTTTATCTCTGATACCTCTAAATGCACATGTGGATACGAAGTCGAAGATGCCTTTCATTATTTCTTTGAGTGCCCCCTGTATGCTACCGAAAGATGCGAACTCTTCAATAAGATTGCAGCCCACCAATTTATAATATCTAACATTTCCTCCTTACTCACAGGGATATCATCAGAATCGAATCGACGCAATGAAATTCTTTTCCATTTTGTTTATTCATACATTTCATCAACGAAACGTTTTAATTAGGCCCCTCCGCTAACAAATATAGGCGAGACCCTCCTTTGCGTTACAAATGTTGACTACCTCAGATGAAATTTCAAAAGCAGGATAGGACTGACAGCAATCACAACCACACCGTACATCACCCTGTATATATGTTATGTTCGTCATCTACTTTGTATTTGTTAAAATGTATATGGGAGAGGGGCGGATTTAAGTTGTTAAAACTTGTGCCCCGATCCCTTGTGTAATATTATATTACAATAAAATATGTTTAAACAAAAAAAAAAAAAACTTATGTGTGGCTGGGAGTCGCGACAGAGAGGGTTAATTAGTCCCTCCCTCATGTACACATAATCACACATCACTGAAGATCAAACTTATATTAACTAACATTAACTTATGTGTGGCTGGGAGTCGCGACAGAGAGGGTTAATTAATCCCTCCCTCATGTACACATAATCACACATCACTGAAGATCAAACATATTAACTAATATTAACTTAGGTGTGGCTGGGAGTCGTGACAGAGAGGGTTAATTAATCCCTCCCTCCTGTACACATAATCACACATCACTGAAGATCAAACTTACATTAACTAATATTAACTTAGGTGTGGCTGGGAGTCATGACAGAGAGGGTTAATTAATCCCTCCCTCATGTACACATAATCACACATCACTGAAGGTCAAACTTATATTAACTAATATTAACTTAGGTGTGGCTGGTAGTCTGTATAGACAGGGTTAAACCCTCCCTCGTGTACAAATAATCACACATTACTGAAGGTCAAACTTATATAACTAGTAATATTAACTTAGGTGTGGCTGGAAGTCGCGACAGAGAGGGTTAATTAATCCCTCCCTCATGTACACATAATCACACATCACTGAAGGTCAAACTTATATTAATTTCCTCACTATGCAGCACATGCGCAGCTGAAATAAATTCTTTAAGAAAAAATATGATCTGCATACCTTGTGTATACAACGATACTTCTGACAGAACAATGTTTATTCAGCTTTAGCTTGAGGATTAACTTCATGCAGCAGGTCGCAACATCAATAATCTTAGAAAAACACGACAATGTTTATTTAACTCCCGCTCTGAAGTTACAGCAAAACTATTACATATCCACCCAATATATCAAGATTGTTACACAAATGTTACCCCGACTTTGAGTTCTATAAGGGTAATGAACTGAAGTGTTACATACCTATGCATTCTATTAGTGTTATCTGTTTAGCCACAGTTTGTTGCACCAGAAGGGGTAAACCTGATCCGCTGCCTGAGGAGCAGTCATCGTCAAAAATCTCCTGAAACAGCAATTTCTCAGGTTACTTAATAATAGTTTTATATGGTGTGAGCAAAAGATATTCTACACGAACAGTCACAACTCGTATTCATAATGAAAGTCAGCGGTGATAAATTTTCAAATTTTAACCATTTCTATACTTAATACTCATTGATGAGTAGTTCTCATAAGAAATGTTCAGATAATAGGTTGTTTGTTAAAAATGTATTATCTGAACATCTCCCTCCAATGAATATGAATCCTTCAGCCCTTGTATTATCTTTTCATCTGATAGTTGTCTGCTAAAATATCCTGAACAACCCCTCCAATTGAATAATAGACCATATCGATATACTCTGTACACCCATCAATAGTCCCATCCTGGAGGATAAGCTGTTTTGCTCCCAAAAAAATAATGGGGGTGGTCCCCATTTTTAGAACTAAGAGGGCACCGGTGAGTATACGCTGATGTCATTATGTCAGGTTAACTCTGAAAGAAGATGACAAATTTTTTTCACAAAAATAGCATTACTCGAGCTAATTTCCAATGCAAATTCATTAATACTACTTGCCCCATTGTGTTTCACAAAATTCTGTATTAAATATATAAGATGATCTTTGTGTCTTATTTTAAATATTTACTTAGCATAATAAAACGCACAAAATTAGATTATCACTATGAATACAGACTGATATTAAGGTAAGCCCAGTCGCATAATTTTGTGTCAAAAAATGCATGGCCCCCGTGCTTACTGATGGGTGTGTATATATAGTAGTTTAGAAAGGGTCAAGGGACCAACTTTGTTTAAAGATGCTGTATCACTTCCATGAACTTTCTGATTGATTTCAAGGAATACAATAATAATTTTGAGTCACAGAGACCAAGCTTCTGTCACTTGGGAATAATTTTTTCTCCAATTATTTTCCATGAATTGGGACAGAAAATGTGGCTATTTTTAGAACATTAAAAATTTTTTAAATGAAAATCTATCTCTTGAAATAGTATTGAGTGAAATTTTGCTAACGATAACTAGAAAGTACATTGAAAGGAATTGTCATAGAAATTTTGTTGTTGGTTGGGAATGCTGCCAGGAATGATAGAGCATCTTTAATGATGTGATTTTAAGTGAGATTTTTATATCTTATTTCTCAGCACAACAGAGAATCGCCAAGATACTCGGAATGATTCATCGAGATAATATAACCTTTTCATGAGGTTCATGACAGGAGCAGCGCTGGTGCAGCATTAAAGAACCTGTGCCAGTGCATTCTCTAATATATGCGAGTCCCCCATGGGGAGCCTCACATAAATAAGATAATGCACTCGCTTACAAGGTCAAGTTAATATTGTTAGGCCAATGCATTCTCTTATATATGTGAGGCTCCCTATGGGAGACTCACATATATAAGAGAATGCATTGACAGGAAGTTCCAGTCATGGAAGGGTTACAGAAAAGTGTTAACTACCAATAGATGCCAATTCTTATCTTCTGTAACATGCGTAAAAAAAATTTAAGAAACTGTCCTTTTTCTTATTTAACATATGAGACAGGAAAATGGATTCACAGGTAGTATATTGGGTTTCGATTAAAGCAAATCTTCTTTTGGAGAGATTAATATATATAGTCAGTTAGCAAGCCTCATTTTCAGTTCAAATATCTTAAAGTGAGATTCTCCATTTGTTGCCTTCATAAACTGACTGAAGACTGAGAAAACTTTTAACGATTAATGAATTAACTCACTCCAAGTGTACTTTCACCGACTTGGGTCGCTCGTATCCCATCATACTCCAGTAGGCCTCTCTCTTTATCCGAATGATCATATCTGTCGATGTTCTTCTTGTTGATGTGACGATATAACAAGATCATGATGGGGATAATACACAGGAGAAGGGTGGCAGGAACAGCGACGGCCAAAACTAAACCGATTGATACTTCAGTACCCTCGGAATATGTCACTACAAATGAGATATAAACATGGTGATAAAATACAATTTTAACCCTTTCAGTGCCAAGTCCGATTTTTGTATCAACCCATATTAGAGCTCTTTCCATCAATGTATCACATTATTATAATCAATAAATTTGAAAAATTATCAAGGCAATATGGGTTGATACAAAAATCGGACATGATAAATGCCATACAGTGTTTTGTAACATGATTTTTAAATGCTAAAGTCACCCAGAAAGAAACCTAAATATTACTATTTTACACCAAAGTGCACTTCATTGAAATGGATAATCATTGAATTTCTAATTTCATGAGGTTTGTTATGACAATTAGCAAGGTATTTAGAATAATAAAATGAAAAAAAACAAGGAGTGGCAAAATATGCCTGTGGTAATTCCAACAAAGGGTGGGCAGAACCCCAATTTGAACTTGAACTGTATTTCGGGCTAGTAAACTCACATACCAAGTTTCATTCTATTCTGTTCAGACTTACTAAAGTTATCATCTGGAAACAAAAGTTGAGTGCATATTCCAACAATAAGGTCCGTATCTCTAGTTGAAATTTGCGGGCGGAACCCAAATTCGAAATTGACCACAAGTATTTTGGGCTAGTAAAATCACATACCAAATTTCATCATTCCATTCAGTTCAGACTTACTAAAGTTATCATCCAGAAAAAAAAAGAACTGACAGACAGACGGAGATGTCTGGACGGAGACATGAACAGCTAGACCAATAACATAATATGTCCCATTTTTTTTAAACGGGCATATAGATAAAAAAATCTGCCTAACCCGTTTTGAACCTTTTCCCAGACACTTGGATTCATTGTTTTCTTGGCCTTAATTTGTAAGAATATTTTGAGTTTTTGGAGTAGCACATTTTAGAATGACATTTACAATGTGCCAGATAATCTGTAGATGAGTAACGAAAAGAAACTAAATATATAATGTGTTTTATAATTCTATTTACCAGGTGTTTCCGCTGATCGTGTGACTAGTTCTGGTAGAATTTCTCTGTTACAGAAATCTCCATCACAACATTCCAGTGATAGAGTATTGTCTGATTTTATTTTACATAACATCCGAGACTGCTCGGCATTCGTAAGGCAGCCCCGCTGAACACCGTCATAGTCCATCGACAGGGATGCATAACACTGAAAATATAGAAAGGATCATTCAGGATCATTGAGATAAAAGTCTAACTTGCTTCAATATATAAATATTTTCCAATCAACTCCAGGCAACTAAGTCAGAATACTCCACAATTACAAACTAAATACAATTTCTGGTTGTTAGTTCATATCTTCCGCTTGTCATAAAGAAAAAATATTGAAAAAATCCATTACTCTCTATTATTTAACTTCCTCAATGAAAAATTCCATTTAAACCATTAACAAATTAGAACACTTCTGCTGGCTGACGAATTCTTAATTGCAGATAAATTATAAGTATTTACGTTACTAGCTCTGGTTTTCGTGGAGTTAGCACCAACTCTAAATTTGGTCATGATGACAGGTATGGAAAGATTTCAGATGATTTTTAGATGTCCCAGCCTGTCAATGAACATAACAAATATGTCCCCGTTTGTATTTACCGGGACTTTGTATCACCCCTGATACATAAATCATGTAAACGGAAATGTGTAATAAAATATCTGAATAATATGTATTACAGTAATGCCCTAAATAATCGACTCCTTAACCACAGCAGAATAATGGGTAACATTTCAGGATTTAGTTGGAAATATGGCTTGTTGTCATTCATCACACTGAGAGCTTTCCGATGAATGGCAACAAGCCATATTTCCGACTAAATCCTGAAAAGTTACCCATAATTTGGTTGTGGCTAAGGAGTCGATTATTTAGGGCTTTAATACTTCAATGGAAGTAAAAAAAAAAGAAGGAATCTCTTGCTCTTCTCTAATTTGAGTCTCTGAGCAGGTTTTATCATGGCATATATCAAAGCGATTTGCACTCCAAAATACACCTAATATTTGTTTTTGAAATTTTCCCGGTATCGTAATAGGTTGATAGATACCTAATATACCTTTCTACAACCATTATATGTCCCAGAAAGAGGCATTGAAGTCATAATAACTTTGAACATGATGTTTGAGTCCGAACACTTGATATCCCATTTGTATTTATCGAAGTTCCGGAATCGGGAGCGGAATAATGTCTGACTGTCCAGAAAACGTATAATGCATTATCTTTATAACTGGAAACTATATTAACTTTGCGCAAATGCTTTCTCTTCATTTTAATCACGAAACTTATGTAGTACCATAAAAGTTGCAGAGTGACAACAGCTCTGGATGTTCCTCCCATGGTTTATAGGTGCAATTTTTAAGTGACAGCTGTTAAAAAAATTAACAAGCACAAAACAAAACAAAATTTATCAAAAAATATATAAAAAACAGAATTTTTTTTCAGTTCTATATCAATGAGTTTGTTCGGAAATGTTTCACATATACACGTTTTGAGATACCTATTACCAAATTATGTATGCATATAATTTTGAGATTCGAAAGAGCCATGTCCTTTTAAGATAGGATTATATTCTGTAGCTGTGACCCATAATTCATCACATCACAATATTTCATTGACAAACAGGAATGGAAAAACTAAACTAGTTAGAATAAAAACAACTTTCCCTAATTGCTTTGCATCAAGTCCGATTTTAGAAGTTTAGAAGTTTTCATTTACACCCCCTGCATGGAAATGTGAATGTTAACACATGTGTGGTTAGAGACGTGATGCCAGTGGTTTTCAAATTAGAAGGGATTTAACCCAATTCACAGTTTCATTAAACTACTATTGAAGTATGAATATCCAATTTGTTTTTATGGTAGCAGGATTAATGAAGCAAACAACATATGTTTATTCATGCTATCATGCATTAAACACAGCCATATATTTAAACTAAGGCTGTGTGTCATAATGTGGTCCTAGAATAATAACTAGAATGGACTATAATTGCATATTTCTCTAAATGCCCCATTCAGCAATTGAAGCCAATTTTAAGAATAGTTGATAAGTTAGTTAATGGGGTCATTTTATTGTCGTTTTCAGCAGCTGTGGTTAAATCACAACACTTTAGTTTTAGAAGAGTAACACTCTAAATAATCAACTCCTTAAACACAGCAGAATTATGTGTAACTTTTCAGGATTTAGTCGGAAATATGGCTTGTTGCCGTTCATCGGAAAGCTCACTGAGAGCTTTCCGATGAACGGCAACAAGCCATATTTCCGACTAAATCCTGAAAAGTTACCCATAATTCTGCTGTGGTTAAGGAGTCGATTATTTAGAGCATTACTGTACATGTAGTAGCTCAAAGCCTGCTAAGAGGTTTAATTTAAACTTATATTTCATAGGAAAATCAGGCCAGTGAAGGTATAAACCTTCTAAAACTCCACAAAGCTTATAACAAAGTGTCCAAATATATGTCTATGTTTCTACAAAATACAAATCCAATGTCACTCTGGATTCAAACCTTACTAGCTGAGCTTTCATAACAGTCCCATGAGCGACTGGTAGTTACATAGGGGGGGGGGGGTAATAAATTTGCAGGCACTAATACAAGTACAGGCTATTCTCAAAAACAAATGCCTTAAATAGTCAACATCTTAACTACAGGAGAATTATGGGTAATTTTTCAGGATTTAGTCGGAAATATGGCTTGTTGCCATTCATCGGAAAGCTCTCAATGAGAGCTTTCCGATGAATGCGAACAAGCCATATTTCCGACTAAATCCTGAAAAATTACCCATAATTCTGTTGTGGTTAAGATGTCGACTATTTAGGGCATTACTGTATCATGATAAAATAATGTTAGTGGCATAGCACTATAGCAGTAACATCTATACAAATAACTACATTAAAGGGACTATTAAAAGGCCTTTGAAGTGGGTTAACCCTTTACCCAATAGAAGGGCCCTGTGCCAATGCATTCTCTTATATATGCGAGTCAACCATAGGTCGCCTCGCATATATAAGAGAATGCATTGGCTTAACACATTAAAAATTATAAAATTGTTAAAGAATGTAAGAAAACATGGTAAAAAGTGTTAAAAAAAAGATTTGTTTAGGCCAATGCATTCTCTTATATATGCGAGGCGACCTATGGTCGACTCGCATATATAAGAGAATGCATTGGCACAGGGCATAACTGTAACCATCACAATGTGGTCAATGAGCCGGTTCCAATGATATCCATATTTGTATGGTTTTATTGAGACAGACCCAAGATAATTTAGGCTGTTGCAGCTTTATTTGGCCGTTTTTGGCCGGTTTGTTGGGTAAAGGGTTAATGCAAAATAACATAGAAGTCTGTAAAACTACTATCATCAACAAGTACATTCTTCATTATTAATAACTCTCCAATAATTAGATTTTGTGTGTCAAAACTATTATTTAAACATTACTGTTACAGTGGCATCACCGATAAAAATCAAATAAGATGCCAAAATTTAATCAAAACTTAATGGTAACATTGGAAAATATTCTGAAAATCATATGCACACTAAAGTATTTGAACTTACTACATCGATTAGAGATGTTTGTTGACAAATCACTGTAACTGTTTTGTTTACATAACAATAAATGGTTTCAAAACGCATAATTTTTTTATTAGATAGCTGTCAAGTTTATATATTTCCGCATGTTCTTCATGTTTTACATACTTTTATATTTTTTGCACATTTACCGACAATGAGTGCCTTGGATCCCTTTAAATATTTTAGTGCCAATGTATACAAGATTGTCCATAAAAAGGATAAAACACAAAAGTATGGATTTTCAATCTGAACATTAGGCCAAGTTTCGGGAAAATTATTATTTAATAATTTCTAAACATTTAGCAGTTATATGAACTTATATCAGCTTTGGTTGGATTAAAATTATTGGCAGTATATATATATAAGCCTCTGGATGAAATATTATGATAAGGAGCAATTTAGTTGGGCTGAAAGATTTAGTCTAGAAAATGTATGTATGATAGGGCACCAACTCCTCTGGAGACAATGGTGCCTAGACCAAACATTTAAATTGTTGTATCTGATATTTTGGCATGAAAGCATTTTTTTAATACAAATTTATAATCTACGCTTCTATTCCATAAGATCCTTAGGTCCTTAGATAACTTGTCAATTTTTCAAGTATAAATTCCATTTTTGGAAAAAAATTGTGAAAATAATAGTGTTCTAAAATGTCCTATCAGGTTTCACGCTAAATTTTATCATCAATTCTAAACATGTAAATGTTGAATGTCCTATTTTCAAAACCGTTCCTATTAGGATACGGATTGGATTGTTTTGAAGACGCATCGTTGGAGGATGTTTCTTCCTAAGACTAATCCAACACATGGAAATCGTCAAAACTAAAATAATGTATCACACAAATTAGTAATTTTTACGTTTTACCATAAAATCATGTTTTCTAATCAACCAGGAGAGATAAGAATATGAATGTTTATCTTTTATAACAACTGTGTTATAAAGGACTATCATGCAAAGGCATAGTAATGTCCTAAATAATCGACTCCTTAACCACAGCAGAATTATGGGTAATTTTCCAGGATTTAGTAGGAAATATGGCTTGTTGCGAGCTTTCCGATGAATGGTAACAAGCCATATTTCCAACTAAATCCTGAAAAATTACCCATAATACTGCTGTGGGTAAGGAGTCGATTATTTAGGTCATTACTCACTGAGAGCTTTCCGATGAATGGCAACAAGCCATATTTCCGACTAAATCCTGAAAAATTACCCATAATACTGCTGTGGTTAAGAAGTTGATTAATTGGGGCATTACTGTATATAGTCTCAAAATAACATTGCTTTTTATTACTTCTGTTTAGTTTCTAGATCCCCTAATTTGCAGAAGATAAAAAGCATAATCAAGGTGACTAATGGATGAACGTCAAATTCAACTGTGGAAATTCAATCTGATGCTAGGTCTGCAATAGCAGTTGAGGCCTAAGCAGTATGAGGTTAAGGAGTCGATTATTTAGGTCATTACTCACTGAGAGCTTTCTGATGAATGGCAACAAGCCATACTTCCGACTAAATCCTGAAAAATTACCCATAATACTGCTGTGGGTAAGGAGTCGATTATTTAGGGCATTACTGTAGATACCAAACGCTATTTTCAGAGATAAATATTTGTTTGAGTCGCCTGTGAACTTTTTGGAGGATATAACATTTTAGAAGTCAGCCGACATCATTATTGAGGAGTTCCTCTAGAAGATTAATTTAAGAATTTTAGGGGCAATTAAATCATTAAATCATTTTGAGTGCACATGATTAAAATTTCACCTGTTGTTTACTAGCATATAAAGAAAACTAAATTATATAAAGAACATTCAACTATATAAAAAAAAGTTGCAGTATCCTTTGATCTTAGCATGAACCCTTGTAGGCCAGTTCCCTGGAGCCCTTTGCTGCCTAACTACAGTGTTTAGCCCACATCTTATGGCATAGTGCGAAAACATATTTGCCGAGGGCTGAAGAGCTTTACGAGGTATTTTATTTGACATGTCCCATGAGGTGCCCCACCGTGATGAGGTATCGTAGTACACCAGGCAGACAGTAAACTGATGCAAATAACTTATGTCCGAGAACGTAGTTTTTTTTTTAATGAATGTTGTTCAACAGAAGGGAGAAATTTGTTTAGTCCAAGTGCACAGTACATGTTTTATGTCTGATAAACTGTGTTTGAGTAGAACAAGATACAGTAATGCCCTAATTAATCGACTTCTTAACCACAGCAGAATTATGGGTAACTTTTCAGGATTTAGTCGGAAATATGGCTTGTTGCCATTCATCGGAAAGCTCTTGCCGAGAGCTTTCCGATGAATGGCAACAAGCCATGTTTCCGACTAAATCCTGAAAATTTATCCATAATTCTGCTGTGATTAAGAAGTCGATTAATTAGAGCATAACTGTAGAGTTCATTTGTCTTGAGCACGCATATACCTGCTGTTCAAACTTGAAGCTTGAAACTTGAAGAATTTTTTTAGGTTGTTTTTCTAAATGTTTATTGTCTACATAACTAATGCTGTTGTGATCTGCCTCAGGAATCAGCCTAGATCATGCCATGAATCTCTACTCTGGCCAACCCTGTAGAGATCATATTCCACCAATAGAATAATAGAACAAAACCTTGGAACTTTTTGAAGTTTTGACAGGGAACCTTATAAAGTGAAAAGGGGAATATATTTCTTAGTTATTATATGTTCCTTAATAATGTACTTCACAGTAGATGGATGTCCCAATTCAAAATTGCATGCTTTTCCGTGGTATTTGTGAGCCGATATCGCAATAAACAATGAAATAATTAACCAGGAGAAATTCCACAATTGTAAGCGACACAAAGCAAAATCGCTCACAAATTTATTTAAATCGTGAAAGTTTTGAGTTGGGACCTAGCTTCACCAACAGTGAATTACATTATTAAGGAACACATAATAACTAAGAAATATATTCCCTGCATTATTTTTTTGACTTTATAAGGTTCCCTGTCAAAACTTTAAAAAGTTCCAAGATTTTGTTCTGGTGGAATATGATCTCTACGGGCGTTAGCCAGAGTAGAGATTCATGGCATGATCTAGGATCAGCCTAGAGGTTTGAATAGAGAGTTGTCACTTCTTCCCTGGTTTCAATCCTTGAAATAGTGTGTTTGTCATTTGCAGAATGAGGTCCCCAGAGGGTTATTTAGTAATGATACCCTGCACAGCGGGCTAGTGCACCAAATTCACCTTCTGGGGACATCATTCTGCTTAGGACTCATCTTCTGGGAAGTATTTTTTCCATTTGTTCAGTTTCTATATCTCTAAATTTGCAGAAAATAAAATGCATAACGAGGTGACTAATGGGTGAACATCACCAATTTCAACTGGGGTACGAAACATCATCTTTCTTTTTAAATATTTGTTTGTTTAAATAATTGTTTTCGTTCAGAGATTTTTACCTGAGGTGCCTCCAACATAATACATTTGCAGCTTTTCTCAGAATATTAACAACAGTTTATTGTATTAGTGATTTGCTTTGGTAAGTTATTTAATTCTGCATAGAATATGATATTAATGTATGTGCAATATTGTCAGAGTGGATTCCAAAGAAAACATTTAGCTCCCTTCAAGTGAAATGAAATACTCCACTGGGGAGATCGAATTGGAATGGTTTATAAAGTAGTTAATTTCATAAATTGAATATCAACATTGGCAACATACGTCATTCTTATAATTATGGGCAGCAACTCTTGTTATTGCTGTTCATTTACCGAATAATGGACTGTATCGTCGGTGGGCCTCTAAATGGTCGTACATCAGGAAAATAAAATTATTCAGGAGACACAAAAAACTAAGTGGTATCTGTCAATAACTTTGCACAATAACACTTTATATACAGTAATGCCCTAAGTAATCGACTCCTTAAACAAAGCAGAATTATGGGTAACGTTTCAGGATTTAGACGGAAATATGGCTTGTTGCCATTCATCGGAAAGCTCTCCCCGAGAGCTTTCCGATGAATGGCAACAAGCCATATTTCCGACTAAATCCTGAAAAGTTACCCATAATTCTGCTGTGTTTAAGGAGTCGATTACTTACGGCATTACTGTAACAGTTGTTATAATAGATACACTTTCATATTCAATTATCTTCTAGTTGATGAGAAAATATTATTTGATTGTGCTATACGACACATTAGAAGGTAAAAACTGAAATCTTGTCTATCCAACATTTTAGTTTTGACAATTCCCACGGCTTCGTTAGTATCTGACTCAGGATAAGGTGGATATTGTTTCTTCAAAACAATCTAATCAGAATGATCCTATCAGGAATGGTTTCGAAAATAAATATTAAAACATTTTAGAATTAAAAAAAAAATTGCGGGGAATACAGATACAACATTTTAGAACACCAATTTTCCTGATACACATCGAAAAATGGCATTTATATGGTACTTGAAATATTGACAAGTTGTCTGAGGAACTTTAATACATAATCGAACCCGTAGATTCCGAAAATGCAATAAAAAGTTTCGTGCTGTCATGGCAGGTACACCCTTTCTGAAATGGTTTGATCGGTCTGATTGTAATTATCGGGAATATTAGTTGTCTGCATTTTACAATCTTTCAGTTGGTAAAGTGCCTGGGTACTCACTCACTTATTGCTTTAATTCATCAAAATAAGTGCACACTATGTCTTTAACTCACCCCATATCTGGTGATACAGCTCGGTCTGCCCTCACACTGCTCAGGTGAGCAGTAGCACGTGAATTCCAAGAACACATTCTTATCCAGCCGCCTCAGGAGAGAAGAACCTAAAAATAAATACAAAATCATTTGACACCATGTCCTTTGTTGTACACACCTATTGTTAACCATTCTATGACTGGAGCTTCCTGGAATTCTGGGAAAACCCTGTGCCAATGCGTTCTCTTATATATGTGAGTCTCCCATAGGGATCATCGCATATACAATGTATAAGAGAATATATTGGCCTAACAATTTTTATCTTCACCTTGTAAGCCAGTGCATTCTCTTATATATGGGAGGCTCCCCATGGGAGACTCGCATATTTAAGAGAATGCACTGGCACAGGATCTTTAATGCTGGACAAGCTCAGCTCCCATCATGAAAGGGTTAAAGTGCCTACAACTCCATTGGTAATGCATTCTAACATTCTTATATGCATTTCTACTAGAGCATGGGGGTATCAGCTGGGAGTGCACCCTAATTTCAGTAATTACAGTAATATAGGTACAGGGGGTGTGAGTGGTACATGTCTCGACATTCAATGGCTACAGAAATTTGAGGATCTAAACCACAAAACTTTGAATTTCATGATATTGGAAATTTGTTGGATTTGTAATAGAAATAAATTTGTATTGATGCTTTTTTTATTATTTCAAAGTAAGATTTATGATAAGTAACAGAATTTTAGTTTAAATATCTGATTTGGGAGACAAAAAATGGAATTTTAATTATCAATGGGATGGTTGTGATTCTAAGTAATTTTCTAAAGTTTACAATCTTGGAGTTAAATAATGTCAGTAGAAAATTTATTTGGTGCACTTCATTCATTCCATCTTCAGCTCTTAAGTAAAATGTCATTTTTTCCAAGTCAAATTTCAACTCTTAACCTTATTGATTTAGGTTTCTTGAGTTAATCCCTTTATATAGAGATAAAATCATAAACTTAGGATAACTTATTGACTATAATCACATAGACAGTGATGGAGATAGAGAGAGATAGGAATAGAGAGATGAAATTAATGGAGGGAAAAAAAGGAGGCACTGCCTGGGACTTAATTGACTTGAAACATAATTTATTTGCATAATATATACAAAAGGGATTGCGACACAAGTATTTGTAACTTATGAACTTATGAAGCCCAATATAATGGAATGAAAAGATGACGGTATAAACATATATTTTAAAATACATGTATATAATTTGTAGTGTTGTATAGAGGTTATCAGTCAAGAAATTGTTTCTCAGCTGACAGAGCTTAGAGTGAATTTGTGATAAAGATTGGGACTATATGATGAATATTTGGTATGGTTGACAAGTGCTATAATGTATAACAATTATTATTTGTATTTTAGAGTGAAAATTTTATGATAGACATGGATTCGGTATAGGTTTTCATTGTGGTCTGGAAGACAATACAGATAATTAATCAGAATGATATGCTTGCATGGTAGGTTTATCATCCATATTTGGAGGTCACTGCACATTGAAATTTTGGAGGCAGAGAGTATTCAAATGTATACTACATGTAATCAGTTAGGGATCGAAAAACTTTACAGCAATATAATGTTGTGTGATTTACAATAGTTTTATAATTTGTTGGGGCGAGATATAAGGTATACCACACATGGAATATTGCTTATTTGGGGATCTAGCAATAAGATTCAGACAGGGAGTAGAGTGAGCACACAAAAACGGTCTATTTTATATCCTAAAAAGTGAACATGTTTTCTAAAATTCACAACCAAACCAGCTATAAATTCTAATGCCAATGACTGACTTCAGCAATTCATGACAAAGATGTGAAATAACAAAGTCCTTCATAATATAATAGTATGCTTCTATAATCTACAACTTATAGAAAAGTAAGTTTAATAATAAATAGGAAAGCAAATGCATTAGATGCAGTATATTAAAAGGAATTTTGAGTTTAATACTTAAAATCAATGTGAAAAAAGAACAAAAGCTAAACTGCACATAATATATTTCAAAATATTCTGTAACAAGTACTTTACTTTACAATATCTCTACTAAAAACAACAAACCTTTAGAATTCAATAAATTCCTCTTAAACTTCACCATCTTAATGGAATTTCTGTAGTCCAAAGTCAAACAACTTTATCCACAAATATTTCTTAAGTTCAGTTTCGATTAAATCTAATCTCCCAGAGAAGCAATGATAAATCCTTTTAATAGTGAGAGCCAGCGATGGTATCCTCGCGAGCATATAGCATACACTGTGAGGCGACACTCTTAACCGCGCTATAAAACCTTATTGTGCTAACTGGCTGGCTTTAACACCTCCTTACAATTCGGGTGCTCCATGTTAGTATTGTGGGGTATAATAAGCCTGGGGCCGGAACAATGATATCTATAAAACGATTTTACGGTTGATGGAGCTAACAAGTGATTTGTTCTGCTCTAAACTAATCGGAAACAGAAGCAGGAAACCGCTTGAATCGCGAACAATGCTTGGACCAGCAGTAAAACCTCATCCATTGACACCCGATGGCTAATTTATGGGAAAAGCTTTTACATTCTTTACCTGGACAGTAGATTTCTAAAAAAAAAAATATTTACCACCAACATCTCATAGCTACATATAGAGAATTTTTAAGAAACATGATTAGGACAATATTTGCCACCACTGATGATAAATCTTGTCCCCAAACAGAATTGGAGGTAAATCTTGTCTCAAAGGTGGCCACAAGACATCACTCTTTAAAACTTAGATTTGGCTTTGACGAGGACTACGGGAGTGATGCACACCTAAATAATTTAATGTTTGCAATTGTTTGCATCCCTGAGTATCCATCCATAATTTAATTTTTTTGGAAATTAGTAAATCCCAGTATTAGGGCTCACCAATAAATATAACTTTTAATTAATTATTTAACCTTTAGCTCTTCAAATGAATAAATTTTGATATCATAACAGATTTATCTATATCTACCCTACCCTTAAACTAAAATATGCTTTTTCTCGCAGACATCATGATTTCAGATAGTAGACAGATTGTAGAGTTTTTTTTTTTAAACCACTTTTTTTTTACATATTAATATATAACATATTTCTCAAACTGTGAGGGTAAACTGGTGTTGTTATAAAGTACTATAGCATACATTGGTTATAAAGGATAATGATGTTTTCCTTCAAATTGATAGTTTGAAATTGAGATTTTTTTTCAATTCACGAATGTGGCACCTTCTTAACCCTTTTGATACTAAATACTCATTGATGAGTAGTTACATTAATTATTAAGCCTTTTTATACTAAATACTCATTGATGAGTAGATATTCCCTCCAATAAACAGGACTCCTGTACTTGTATTATCTGTCATCTGCTCATATTACCTGTAACTTAATGCCCTAAATAATCAACTCCTTAACCCTTTACCCAACAAACCGGCCAAAACCGGCCAAATAAAGCTTCAACAGCCTAAAATATCTTCGGTCTGTCTCAATAGAACCATACAAATATGGATATCATTGGAACCGGCTCCTTGACCACATTGTGATAGTTACAGTTATGCCCTGTGCCAATGCATTCTCTTATATATGCGAGTCGACCATAGGTCGCCTCGCATATATAAGAGAATGCATTGGCCTAAAAAAAATCTTTTTTTAACACTTTTTACCATTTTTTCTTACATTCTTTAACAATTTTATAATTTTTAATGTGTTAAGCCAATGCATTCTCTTATATATGCGAGGCGACCTATGGTCGACTCGCATATATAAGAGAATGCATTGGCACAGGGCCCTTCTGTTGGGTAAAGGGTTAACCACAGCAGAATTATGGGTAACTTTTCAGGATTGAGAGCTTTCCAATGAATGGCAACAAGCCATATTTCCGACGAAAAGTTACCCATAATTCTGCTGTGGTTAAGGAGTCGATTATTTAGGGCATTACTGTACATCCCTTCAAATCATCCTTTCTAATGTAAACTTTTTTAAAACTTGGTGGGAGAATCAATTTAAAAGGGTTAACATTGAATTTAGTTTAATTTATGTCCTGACACTCTTTACCAAAATTTAGAACCAAATGAATTACCTTTGACTTCAGCCTGGGTATAAAACCCTAAATCCCAATTTTTATAGGAAATATTGATGTACAGTTAATTTAAAAATAAATTTCAATTTATTATGTGGTAATGACCTCACAAATGGACATCCCTACTGTCCAAATATAAATTTCTGATTAATTTTCTGTATTGTCTTCCAGAGCACAATGAAAATCAATAAGGAGTATAGGCGTATCATGTGACTGACTGCATGGACTAAGGGGGGGGGTGCCTCACAGACCTAACTCCACCTATACTGGTAAAAATGACTGTAGCTCAACTTAGGTAGGGGAATAATGGTTGACAGTAGATGGAGGGATGTGGTCTGTAGGGTGTGCCAAAGGATTTAGTGATGCAAAGAGTAAATTATAAATGGCCACTGGTGGCCATGTTTTTTTGCCGAATGACCCCAAAATGACTCGTTCCCATCTACATGTCAATGTCAACATCCATGACAAATTTAATGAAGATCAAACAAACAGATCGGTCTATAACCCATGCTAATGGATTTTGTAGAAATATTTAGTCATACAAAGAGTAAAATCCAAAATGGCCATTGGTGGCCATATTGTTTTGCCGAATTACCCCAAAATGACTCATTCCCATCAAGAGGTCACCCCGATGATCCATATGAAGTTTGGTGATGATCAGATCAGGGATGTGGTATGTAGGGTGTGTCAAAGTATTTAGTGATGCTAAGAGTAAAATCCAAGATGGCCGCCAGTGGCCATGTTTTTTGGCCGATTGATCCTAAAATGACTCGTTCCCATCTACATGTAAATGTCAACATTCATGACAAATTTAATGATGATCAGACAAACAGTACGGCCTGTAGCCCGCGCCAATGGATTCAATTTTGAAATCCAAGATGGCCACCAACGGCCATGTTTTTTGGACGAATTACCCCAAAATGATTCGTGCCCAACTAGGGGCAACCCCAATGATGAATATGAAGTTTGGTGATGATCGGATCAGGTTTGTGGTCTGTAGGGTGTGTGAAAGTATTTAGTGATGCAAAGAGTAAAATCCAAGATGGCTGACGGCGGCCATGTTTTTTGGCCAAATGACCCCAAAATGACTCGTTCCAAACTAGAGGTCACCACGATGATCCATATGAAGGTTGGTGATGATCGGATCAGAGATGTGGTCTGTAGAATGTGTTTTTTGGCCAAATGACCCCAAAATGACTCGTTCCAATCTACATGTCAATGTCAACATTCATGACAAATTTTATAAAGATCAGACCAAAGACACGACCTGTAGCCCATGCCAAAGGAAATTGTTGACAGACACACAGACGACAGATGCCAACCCATGGCAATAGCTCAAACTTACAAAGTAAGTTGAGCTAAAAACTCAAAAGTTTCAAAATTCAAAAGTACATGTGTGAACCAACAGCAGGTGGAATAGGTCATTATTTTATTTTAAATTTCCAAACACTATTTAGTATAAAACTGTGTTGTTGTTAGAAAAAGAGTCAATTTAAAGGGACCCAGGCCACTCTTGTTGGATAAATGTGCCCAAAAAATGGATAATCTAGAAACATAACCACCAAGAACATAGTTATGTAAGCAAAACTGTTACAGTGATTTGTCAACAAACATCGCTAAATTTGTAATAAGTTATTTTAGTATGAACATAATTTTCTGAATATTTTTCAATGCTTTGACCTTTTCCAATGTTTATCGTCAAGTTTTTATTAAACTTTGGCATTTCATTAGACTAATTGGACTTATATTGGTAATTCAGCTTTAACAGTAATGCTTACACAACAATGTATTATCCATCAAATTATTGGAGAGAATTAATAAAGAAAATGAGAACAAAATCAAATTATTTTTTTTTAAATGTTGATGATAGTTGTTTTTCAGACATTTATGTTATTTCACATGAACCCACTTCAAAGGCCTTTAGTCCCTTTAAATATTTTTATACTTTCAGACAAACTTCAGATTGAAATCGCTTCAGGTGGAAAATTTCCTACAATATGGGGTATTAGGTTGGAATTTCCCAAACAGTTGGAAAACTGTGTTATTAGCTGTAAAATTACACCTCAGATAAAGACCCCTCTAGCGGCCCATAGGGTGACTTGGGAGATATCTCCCTAAAATGTGCCATTTCTAGCTATTTTGTCCCAGGGAGGAGTGACTTATCTCTCATACTAGTATGCACATGTCCTAACAATGTAAACTTACAGATTATAACAGATTATAATGGTGTTGTTACTCACTATAATGGTTTTACGAATGGGCACTTGTGTGTAGAAGGGTGATGCTGGGGTGCAATTGAACTTCAGCTATTATTACTTCTCCATGATCACAGTCCAATTCTCCCAAATAACCAAACAGGGAGAAGTGAATTCACCCAATTTGAAACCTCTAGGCTGGTCCCTGCTCTAACCACATCCCTGTCCATAGGACAATGAAAAACAGAGCTATAACCAGCCTAACAAGATACCCATACAAAACATCCACCCTCTTATGTGACAGTCCTCGCTACCGTGACTCGGTTCATTCGGTTAAGTTCTGGATTAGGACGTATAAATGAGGTTTTTGAAAATCACACCTGGGGTGCCAGGGATCTCAATAGATCTATTATAAACCAGGTGTGCACGGCACTAATCACCATGAAACGAGGATCTCCTTGTCGACAATCATTCGACCCAACAATAAGTAAGACCTGTAAATTATCGTAAATTTATGGTGATAGATTCAGACTGGAGTGTGTCTTTATAAATGTCCTGAGCCATGTTTTTAACACACTAAATAAAAGAAAACAATGGTAGCTGAGAAATGTAAAGTGGGGGCTGCCAATGTGTCGGAATTTCTATACGGCAACCATTCTCGTGAGATCAATGGCGCAGATTTGAGGTATTCAATCACAATATGGTATCAATATAATGAGGTAATTTATATTAACGACAGATCTAATTAATCAAGAGGTATTTGGTTGTGATTTACATTTTAATTTGGTGGCAGATTAAGACGTTGTTTGTGTATGAAGTGCATGCCACAACACTTGAGCACATATTGGTTTGATCCCTCTAAGACGACCTTATAGTTGGACCATAAAAGCTGAACGAGATTTCCAAACTTAGCTTTATATGCTATCAATTAAGTGTCATATTTCAACTTCAAATGATTTGGAATGCAAGTCTTTTATTCTGACAATGAGTCAGATTTAATGGCATATGAATTATTATAGGAATAGGCTGAATACATTGCTTCACTTATAAAATCTTAAACGCCATATCAAATCCAGTCGTAAGTCGGGATTTTTTACCCTGTGCCAATGCATTCTCTTATATATGTGAGTCGACCATAGGTCGCCTCGCATATATAAGAGAATGCATTGGCCTAACAATTTTTTACAATTTTAATAATTTTTTCTTGTATTCTTTAACAATTTTATAATTTCACCCATACAGAGCCCCAGACAAACATGAGCAGACAACACTCTTCTATATGCTTATAAATATGTGTGGGGCTCCCTGCAAGGTAATGGATGTTTTTTATTTTATGTCCTAAAAATTGTAAGAAACATTTATTTAAAAAAAATGATAAAAAATTGTTAGGCCAATGCATTCTCTTATATATGCGAGGCGACCTATGGGGGGGGGGGGGGGGGGGATCTAGAGCTGTCATCACTATGCAACTATCATGGTTCTACATAATTTTGATGACTAAAATGAAGAAAAAGAAGTGCGTGTTAAAGTTAAAATATTTTCCAGTTTTTAGATAAAGAAATATACATTTTCCAAACAGTCGTGTATTATACTATTATTCTGTTTCTAAAATCCGGAACTTCACTGAATACAACACACATTGTGTTCAAAGAGGTATTTTTTATGACTTCAATGTCCCTTTTGGAGACTCGCATATATAAGAGAATGCGCTGGCACAGTATCTTTAATGCTGCACCAGCGCAGCACCTGTAATAAAAGGGTTAAATGTTTTGAAAGTACTTCATCCATAAAGATTCCTGCTTATCATATTGTGTGGTATTAAAGCAGTGGTCCCACATTGACGATCTGTCATGACAGCCATCCCCCTTAAAGGTACTCAATCCGATTAAGCACCCCTAAATTACTATTTCTTTGGCTTCGGGGGTAAAATATATTTGATCCGAGTTGAGGAACCCACCCTTCAAAGTTCAGAGTGATCAGATATCGATTTTGAAATTTGTTAATTTTTGAAGATGTGGTCAACTTCCACGTGCACAAACGGACAAATTACGGGTGTAAGATGGATAACTCTAAAATCCATCTTATACCAGTGCTTATACCCGCAATTTGTCCGTAATTTGTCCGTTTGAGCACTTGGAAGTGGACCACATCTCCAAAAATTAACAAATTTCAAAATCGATATCTGATCACTCTGAGCTTTGAAGGGTGGGTTCCTCGACTCGAATCAAATATTTTTTACCCCCGAAGCCAAAGAAATAGTAATTTAGGGGTGTTTAATCGGATTGAGTACCTTTAAACAATTAAGCTAAATACTGACTCATATCATTATGAATTACATTTAGAAGATGTGAAGTGTAAGTAAGCATATTAAGCAATCATTTCTCAATTTAATAGGTAATTAAGGGATATTCAAAGCAAGAACAAATATTTTATGGTGGTGATAAGAAACAGGAAACTATATATCACAAAGTCAGTTGTTCTCAGATTATACTTGTATCAAGTGTTTTTGACACTATGTTGTTATTCATACACAGTACACCATATCTGGGCTTACCATCTTTCTTTATATAGCATGGCAGTAGGAACAACACTATACATGTAAGAGTTATATTTTGATGGTGACTCAAGAAGAATAAGCAGAGATGTTTGAGTCCTACTAATTAAAACAAATCTGAAGGAATTTGTTATAAAGTATATACAAATATGTCGAAGTTGGGTATACTTTAGAATATTTCAAAAGAATTCCAGCCAATAATCTTTTAAAAGACTTGAAGCAGCCAAGAACAGGAGACAAGCAAACTGTATGTAGAGAAAATCGCCGCTGCATTTTCATATCCAAATGACATGGCGGGAAAAATTTACAGAAACAATTAATAGATAAACTCAGAGAAACAGCCTATGGTTAACCAATTTTTGTATCAACCCATATACCCTGTGCCAATGAATTCTCTTATATATGCAAGTCGACCATAGGTCGCCTCGCATATATAAGAGAATGCATTGGCTTAACATTTTTTTTTTTTTTTACAGTTTTTTACAATTTTAATATATTTTATTATATTCTTTAACAGACTTATTGTGTAGGTTTAGGGCCGATAATATCGGCCCCTAGCACTCAAAGGGTAAAACTTATTGTGTAGGTTTAGGGCCGATAATATCGGCCCCTGGCACTCAAAGGGTTAACCCTTTGAGTGCCAGGGGCCGATATTATCGGCCCTAAACCTACACAATAAGTCTGTTAAAGAATATAATAAAATATATTAAAATTGTAAAAAACTGTAAAAAAAATGTTAAGCCAATGCATTCTCTTATATATGCGAGGCAACCTATGGTCGACTCGCATATATAAGAGAATGCATTGGCACAGGGTATATGGGTTGATACAAAAATCGGACCTGGCACTCAAAGGGTTAAAAGTGACATTTTTGCATTCTTTGATATACCTCGGTTAAAAATGGACCATTTTAAAGCTGTAAACTTAAAATTCTGGACAGACATAGGCAATAATTTATGGTGTTTAAACATTATTAATTCACCTAAAGTGCTTTTAAATGGTAGAAACATGAAAGAATAAAACATGATTTATTTGAGGTAGATGATTCAAAAGTACCTAGCAAGAAACAACTTGATGCTCTTCTTAAGCTATTTTCTTAATTTATGATGTCATATCTTCTAGAATAGTTTACACTAGGAAATTATGATGACAGACTCATTTAACACATGAACACAACAATGTTAATTTATTTTACAATTAGACAATTTTAATTTTTCATGGAATTTTCATCAGCTCTGGTATGCCAGTGCAGGACTGCTATCTCTATGATTAGTGGCCGAAGTCTTCATGCAGGGAAATGCCCGGATGTTTCAAAGAAAAGGATGGTAAATTTTATCCACTGCTCACCAACAAAGGTTTATTAGGTCAACATAGCTTTATTTGGTTAGGACTACTTTCATGATGTAATTATTTATGCAAATTGCGCGGGGTAACTAGGGATAACGTCAACCAGCTCAACTGAGGTCATTTTGATTTTGAACGTTTTTCATCACTAATTCGCTGCAACTTACACAAAAATGGGAAAACAGTAATGATTTTTTGTAATGGAACATCTGTGATACCTTCATTGTATCAATGCTACTAGAGGTCAAACCAATCTGATAATTATAGATGTACCTACGAGATGTATAATACATGGGATGATTCAGATGGTGATGAGGGAAAGTAGTCTGCTACTGAGTGGCCATCAGTAGAATCACAAACACCCCTGATCAAGCCTGAGTTAATATGCCTGTCATTTGCAGAATGAGGACCCCACAGGGTGAATTTAGTGATGCTATCCTGCATAGCAGGCTAGCATCACTAAATTCACCCTCTGTGGACCTCATTGTGCTTAGGCCTCATCTTCTATAGAAACTTCTTCACATAGATTATATTCTTTTTTTTAGTTTAGTTTCTCTATATGATATATCCCCAAATTGGCAGACGACACATTGCATAATCAAGGTTCCCAATGGATGTACATCACAATATTCACCATTTGGAAACTTCAAACTGAGTCTATGTCTCTATGAGGCCATGCAGATTCAGGTCCCCAGAGTGTGAATTTGTTGATGCTAGCCCACTATGCGGGATATCATCACTAAATTCACCCTCCGGGGACCTCATTCTGCAAATGACAGGCACACTAAACTCAGACTTGATCCATGATCTACAATGTCACACCAATCAACTGCAGGAAATTTCAAACCAACAAGATGATAAATATTGGCTGTAAGGTGAACTAATGTACCTTCTTAAACCATTGTAAGCATCTCTGCAAAAATCGAAAGCAAGAATTATGAATGCAGGGCTGTTTGTGCAAGCTTTTGTTTTTGCTTGCATAGTAACTTTAATATATAGAGTTATATATAACGAGTTATGTTGGAATATAAGATTATATGAAATCAGTTTGATAAATTTGATTCACAATATCTTATTTCCCAACAACGAGTTGAAGATCTTGTATATCACATGAAAAAAACTAGAGTTTTATGCCTTTTTAACAAATCAAAATACTTAAAAGAACTACAGACAGACAGATGGACAAACAGGCAGACAGATGGATGGACAAGCTGATTCCTATACACTCCCATAACTTGTTAGAGGGGGTATAAATAATACATAAAATATGTATCCTTTTTAACAAATGAAAATCCTTAAAAGAACCTGCAAAATGCATACATTTACAGTGTTGGCTGTGATCGCTTCACAACCGTATATGACAGTATTGCGTTCCGAGGCTGGCGACGGAAAATAGTCGCCCAATTTTCCACTTTGATTTTGTGTCTATTTTCATTAGTGCAAAGTTGGACAGGAATTCAACTTTAATGAACAAAGCAAACATTTTGCATTGTCTGGTGTTGGTGTCATGCATGTCTTTTCAAAATAGTATTAATCCACCTGAATCAATGTAAAGACATGTTGCGGTCATTTTATTGGTGCGATGCCAAGTAATATGTAGCACGCGCCTATTCATAACTAGCGAGAGATAAGGAAATATGTAATGGCGTTTTTAATGATATAATAGGGGTTTCTTGTCATATAAGTATATAATCAACTGATGCAAAGCCATGTCAAGTTGGGCCTATAACCATGTTTAAAAGACTGTTTCTGTCCAAAAATAAAGTCCCAAAATTGTATGATTAAGCCTTTAATGGACAGTTTAAATACTTGATTCCCATTGATTCATTTGTAGGCGAATGCAAGGATGCCTCAGAATGTTTGCTAAACATAGTATCTGGAAATCACTACAAATAGATTTTATGGCAATTCACTGGTTGTTGTTTTTTCATGCTGTCTGATCATATTATCTGAAGATCCCCATTCCAACAGATTCCAATGTATAATTTTTGAACTGATGTGAGAACCTATCGAGGAGTCAAAGGGTATAGAGCCCAAATCAATAACATGCAAGTTCGTGAAATCCACCATTTACACTGGCTGATATGTATCTGAGTCCACCACACCTGTATACAGGTGTGATGAAGAATTAAAGTGAGAAGACAAGATTAATGGTATCATCCTCAAAGGACAATAGCTCTTGATGAAAGAAAGCACTCACCCTGGTTTCGAAAGCAACCTCATCAAGAACTTTGAACTGGATGTGAATACAAAGTAAATCGAGAAGCAAAGAAATTAGACAGTATCATGACAGCCGAACAATCCGTTGCTGACAATGTATGATGCCCATGCATGTCTCCGCATTATCCCTGTGACACTATCGCCCATCATAAAGTGCTTCATAAACATAAAGAAAACATGAAAAATAATATTAATTGGGATCCATGTCTTAAAAGAAGATAACATTTCTTGATGAACACAGTGCTTTAAGGTTATTGAGGACTTTTACTCATAGTGCACTCTTATTGTGTTGTATACAATGTGGCCTTCGACAAACAACAGCGATTATCAGTAGACCAGAACATTTCATGACCATTGTTCTCCTCAAATGTAGTGAATGCCTTAATTTTTTTGGGAATACTTATGGTATCTTAATGCAAATTTTCAGACAAAGATATACTAATGGGTAAACAAACACTCACTCTTTAATAGTGCAATAGAACCTAAGACCTAGAAATACAGCCATGTTTCCTAACCAAAGAATTCCAACAACAGCTTTAGGTATGAACACCGGCTAAACCCAATGAAGTAATGGTAGATGGTATAGTTTGAATAATTTGTGCCTCAAAGATTAGAGTACACATGTATCAGTGAAAAGAAGCATACATAATATTTCAGAAAGATTCAAGTTACAACAAATCAGGTGTCTGGTTCGATTGGGACAAGGACCAGTCGAATGTGTGAAAATTGGCAACAATTTTAACTGTCTAAGTTTCTACTTCATGGAAGTAAAATATCATTTTAAGAACATATTTTGATCTCAAAGTTAACTGCTTAGTGAATGAAAATTTCATCTAGCTGTCATCTAAGTTGAGTAACTTGTGCTCCCATCTGATTTGATTACCTCTGATCACCTTTCAGATTCTAATTGTTAAAGGGACTGGCGGCCTTCGTTGTGGGTTATAATTTAGAAATAACATCAAGTTATGATAATTTCCTCGAGATTATACTAATTGTATAGCATAATGATGATATGAATGTGATATTATTCACAAAACATGTTTTGTGTCCAAGAAAATACATGCTTGTTTAGTATCAAAAAGTGCAGTGGATTAATTGTTTATAAGTTGAGGGCACGATATTGCGCCATTTCCTTATTTAGATTCACGCGCTTTACATCGATTATAAAACTCCTAATATGGAGCGCTTACAACTGACAATACGATTCATTGTAATATTCCTTATTTGGTATGTATTACCATATATAAGATAGGAGAAAATACTAACTGGATTGAAAAATATTCATCTCTTTGCAAGAACAATTATATTATGTACATGTTTTCTGTCTGATCATTTCTCAATCATGAAGTAACTTGGATTAGCTTCATTTTGAACTTAATCAGAGAATAACATTTCGATTAAAATAAAATTTGATGTAATTTGAATGCGTTTATTGATTGCGCCAATAATTTTATCTATGCATCCCACAGGGCAACGGAACATTTTCATTGGACGATACGGTAGTTCAGAGTGTTTATAAACAATCGTAACGTAACTTTTTTTTATGTCTGTTTACATAACCAAGGGTACAAATTTGACAATAAACATGCAATCTACGCGATATTTATTATTTGTATAAGAACAACATCTGCCTATTATATAATATTTTTTCTATTTAGGGCGGTTTTAGTGGATGTGACTATTTTAACCCTTTACCCAACAAACCGGCCAAATCCTGCCAAATAAAGCTTCAACAGCCTAAAATAACTTCGGTCTGTCTCAATAGAACCATACAAATATGGATATCATTGGAACCGGCTCCTTGACCACATTGTGATAGTTACAGTTATGCCCTGTGCCAATGCATTCTCTTATATATGCGAGTCAACCATAGGTCGCCTCGCATATATAAGAGAATGCATTGACCATTTTTTCTTACATTCTTTAACAATTTTATAATTTTTAATGTGTTAAGCCAATGCATTCTCTTATATATGCGAGTCGACCTATGGTCGACTCGCATATATAAGAGAATGCATTGGCACAGGGCCGTTCTGTTGGGTAAAGGGTTAAAACCTATATCCACAGGAAGACCGCCTTATCTTTAAAGTATAAAATGTATTCAAATATGGGTTCAAATAATATATGTTCAATCAGGCTGATGGGTTCAAATAATATATGTTCAATCAGGCTGATGGGTTCAAATAATATATGTTCAATCAGGCTGATGGGTTCAAATAATATATGGATTGCAAATTTTCAGACAAAGATATACTAATGGGTAAACAAACACTCACTCTTTAATAGTGCAATAGAACCTAAGACCTAGAAATACAGCCATGTTTCCTAACCAAAGAATTCCAACAACAGCTTTAGGTATGAACACCGGCTAAACCCAATGAAGTAATGGTAGATGGTATAGTTTGAATAATTTGTGCCTCAAAGATTAGAGTACACATGTATCAGTGAAAAGAAGCATACATAATATTTCAGAAAGATTCAAGTTACAACAAATCAGGTGTCTGGTTCGATTGGGACAAGGACCAGTCGAATGTGTGAAAATTGGCAACAATTTTAACTGTCTAAGTTTCTACTTCATGGAAGTAAAATATCATTTTAAGAACATATTTTGATCTCAAAGTTAACTGCTTAGTGAATGAAAATTTCATCTAGCTGTCATCTAAGTTGAGTAACTTGTGCTCCCATCTGATTTGATTACCTCTGATCACCTTTCAGATTCTAATTGTTAAAGGGACTGGCGGCCTTCGTTGTGGGTTATAATTTAGAAATAACATCAAGTTATGATAATTTCCTCGAGATTATACTAATTGTATAGCATAATGATGATATGAATGTGATATTATTCACAAAACATGTTTTGTGTCCAAGAAAATACATGCTTGTTTAGTATCAAAAAGTGCAGTGGATTAATTGTTTATAAGTTGAGGCACGATATTGCGCCATTTCCTTATTTAGATTCACGCGCTTTACATCGATTATAAAACTCCTAATATGGAGCGCTTACAACTGACAATACGATTCATTGTAATATTCCTTATTTGGTATGTATTACCATATATAAGATAGGAGAAAATACTAACTGGATTGAAAAATATTCATCTCTTTGCAAGAACAATTATATTATGTACATGTTTTCTGTCTGATCATTTCTCAATCATGAAGTAACTTGGATTAGCTTCATTTTGAACTTAATCAGAGAATAACATTTTGATTAAAATAAAATTTGATGTAATTTGAATGCGTTTATTGATTGCGCCAATAATTTTATCTATGCATCCCACAGGGCAACGGAACATTTTCATTGGACGATACGGTAGTTCAGAGTGTTTATAAACAATCGTAACGTAACTTTTTTGTATGTCTGTTTACATAACCAAGGGTACAAATTTGACAATAAACATGCAATCTACGCGATATTTATTATTTGTATAAGAACAACATCTGCCTATTATATAATATTTTTTCTATTTAGGGCGGTTTTAGTGGATGTGACTATTTTAACCCTTTACCCAACAAACCGGCCAAATCCTGCCAAATAAAGCTTCAACAGCCTAAAATAACTTCGGTCTGTCTCAATAGAACCATACAAATATGGATATCATTGGAACCGGCTCCTTGACCACATTGTGATAGTTACAGTTATGCCCTGTGCCAATGCATTCTCTTATATATGCGAGTCAACCATAGGTCGCCTCGCATATATAAGAGAATGCATTGACCATTTTTTCTTACATTCTTTAACAATTTTATAATTTTTAATGTGTTAAGCCAATGCATTCTCTTATATATGCGAGTCGACCTATGGTCGACTCGCATATATAAGAGAATGCATTGGCACAGGGCCGTTCTGTTGGGTAAAGGGTTAAAACCTATATCCACAGGAAGACCGCCTTATCTTTAAAGTATAAAATGTATTCAAATATGGGTTCAAATAATATATGTTCAATCAGGCTGATGGGTTCAAATAATATATGTTCAATCAGGCTGATGGGTTCAAATAATATATGTTCAATCAGGCTGATGGGTTCAAATAATATATGGATTGCAAATTTTCAGACAAAGATATACTAATGGGTAAACAAACACTCACTCTTTAATAGTGCAATAGAACCTAAGACCTAGAAATACAGCCATGTTTCCTAACCAAAGAATTCCAACAACAGCTTTAGGTATGAACACCGGCTAAACCCAATGAAGTAATGGTAGATGGTATAGTTTGAATAATTTGTGCCTCAAAGATTAGAGTACACATGTATCAGTGAAAAGAAGCATACATAATATTTCAGAAAGATTCAAGTTACAACAAATCAGGTGTCTGGTTCGATTGGGACAAGGACCAGTCGAATGTGTGAAAATTGGCAACAATTTTAACTGTCTAAGTTTCTACTTCATGGAAGTAAAATATCATTTTAAGAACATATTTTGATCTCAAAGTTAACTGCTTAGTGAATGAAAATTTCATCTAGCTGTCATCTAAGTTGAGTAACTTGTGCTCCCATCTGATTTGATTACCTCTGATCACCTTTCAGATTCTAATTGTTAAAGGGACTGGCGGCCTTCGTTGTGGGTTATAATTTAGAAATAACATCAAGTTATGATAATTTCCTCGAGATTATACTAATTGTATAGCATAATGATGATATGAATGTGATATTATTCACAAAACATGTTTTGTGTCCAAGAAAATACATGCTTGTTTAGTATCAAAAAGTGCAGTGGATTAATTGTTTATAAGTTGAGGCACGATATTGCGCCATTTCCTTATTTAGATTCACGCGCTTTACATCGATTATAAAACTCCTAATATGGAGCGCTTACAACTGACAATACGATTCATTGTAATATTCCTTATTTGGTATGTATTACCATATATAAGATAGGAGAAAATACTAACTGGATTGAAAAATATTCATCTCTTTGCAAGAACAATTATATTATGTACATGTTTTCTGTCTGATCATTTCTCAATCATGAAGTAACTTGGATTAGCTTCATTTTGAACTTAATCAGAGAATAACATTTCGATTAAAATAAAATTTGATGTAATTTGAATGCGTTTATTGATTGCGCCAATAATTTTATCTATGCATCCCACAGGGCAACGGAACATTTTCATTGGACGATACGGTAGTTCAGAGTGTTTATAAACAATCGTAACGTAACTTTTTTTTATGTCTGTTTACATAACCAAGGGTACAAATTTGACAATAAACATGCAATCTACGTGATATTTATTATTTGTATAAGAACAACATCTGCCTATTATATAATATTTTTTCTATTTAGGGCGGTTTTAGTGGATGTGACTATTTTAACCCTTTACCCAACAAACCGGCCAAATCCTGCCAAATAAAGCTTCAACAGCCTAAAATAACTTCGGTCTGTCTCAATAGAACCATACAAATATGGATATCATTGGAACCGGCTCCTTGACCACATTGTGATAGTTACAGTTATGCCCTGTGCCAATGCATTCTCTTATATATGCGAGTCAACCATAGGTCGCCTCGCATATATAAGAGAATGCATTGACCATTTTTTCTTACATTCTTTAACAATTTTATAATTTTTAATGTGTTAAGCCAATGCATTCTCTTATATATGCGAGTCGACCTATGGTCGACTCGCATATATAAGAGAATGCATTGGCACAGGGCCGTTCTGTTGGGTAAAGGGTTAAAACCTATATCCACAGGAAGACCGCCTTATCTTTAAAGTATAAAATGTATTCAAATATGGGTTCAAATAATATATGTTCAATCAGGCTGATGGGTTCAAATAATATATGTTCAATCAGGCTGATGGGTTCAAATAATATATGTTCAATCAGGCTGATGGGTTCAAATAATATATGTTCAATCAGGCTGATGGGTTCAAACAATATATGTTCAATCAGGCTGATGGGTTCAAATAATATATGTTCAATCAGGCTGATGGGTTCAAATAATATATGTTCAATCAGGCTGATGGGTTCAAATAATATATGTTCAATCAGGCTGATGGGTTCAAATAATATATGTTCAATCAGGCTGATGGGTTCAAATAATATATGTTCAATCAGGCTGATGGGTTCAAATAATATATGTTCAATCAGGCTGATGGGTTCAAATAATATATGTTCAATCAGGCTGATGGGTTCAAATAATATATGTTCAATCAGGCTGATGGGTTCAAATAATATATGTTCAATCAGGCTGATGGGTTCAAATAATATATGTTCAATCAGGCTGATGGGTTCAAATAATATATGTTCAATCAGGCTGATGGGTTCAAATAATATATGTTCAATCAGGAAATATGATTATCTCTTAGCTGAACTTTCTGCATCGTTTCAGGTGTATAAACAAGCCTGGGAACCTCATTCTGCTTAGGCCTCAAAATTATCGAAAAAGGGGGATAACTTCAAGCAAAAAAGACGGAGGGACCTGATAATCGCAGGTTCCCATGGTACTAAATATCTGTGCTAAGTTTAAAAAAAAATTACTGAAAAATGTAGGAATAAAAGCTCGGACAGACAGATGGACAAACAGGTAGACAGACGGATGGACAAGCTGAATCCTATATACCCCCCATAACTTGTTACAGGGGGTATAAATTATACAGAAAATATGTGTCCCTTTAAGTCTTATTTTTTCAAACTACAATAAAAGTTTTTGACCACACCTATATATTTGTTTTTCATCAAACATACCAGGTGTAGGTCATTGGGTGTGCCACAGTTATAAATGGATATATATTTATTACCGAGTTATGACCATTTCATGACTACACGACTTAGGGCATAATTACACCTTCATTAATTACAGGTTGAAACGTCATTAAGAAAAATTTACAATCCAATCACTGATCCAATGTTTTTAATTTCCAGAAAGGGATGAGTGTACAGTAATGCCCTAAATAATCGACTCCTTAACCACAGCAGAACTATGGGTAATTTTTTGGGGTTTAGTCACTGAGAGCTTTCCAATGAATGGCAGCAAGCCATATTTACGACTAAATCCTGTAACATTACCCATAATTCTGCTGTGGTTAAGAAGTCGATTATTTAGGGTATTACTGTACTATACAGAAGCTATAAATTCTTTAACCCTTCCATGATTGGAGCATCCTGAAATTTTGTGAAAACCCTGTGCCAATGCATTCTCCTATATATGCGAGTCTCCCATAGGAAGCCTAGCATATATAAGAGAATACATTGGCCTAACAATATATACCTTGACCTTGTAAGCCAGTGCATTCTCTTATATATGTGAGGCTCCCTATGGGAGACTGGCATATACAAGAGAATACACTGGCACAGGATCTTTAATGCTGCACCAGAGCAATTCCAGTCATGAAAGGGTTTTTCTTTCTTTACTAAATGGATTCTCCCACTTGGTTATGACAGTATACATGGAATAGTCCATTACAGATCTGGAGCAGGGACCAGCCCAATAGGAGACTTGGGAGACATATCTTTTTCCTAAAATGTGCCACTGCTCCCTATTTTTGTCTCGGGGGGGGGGGGGGGGGGGGGGAGTGACTTCTCTCTGATATACCAGTAAGCACATGTGCCAACAGCATATATAAAGTAAATTTACTGATTATAATAGTGTTGTTACTCACTATAATGGTTTGATAAATGGGCTCTTATTCCACTCGAGTTTGGTATGGAGGCCTACTTTGAATAATATGGGCGGGTCCAATTTCACGTGCGACTGTGTCCTTGACCTCGCTCATATAGGCATGCATATTAAGAACTTAAAATATAACCTCTCCAAATTAAATATTAGAAAATAATAAACATGCAGACCCTTATAAGGTGCATGCAGGGGGTAATTTGGGCTGAAAATTAATAAATGTGCCTGCACTATTAATTGGTTCGAGCCTCAGAGTACTTATGTTAATTTATTAAAGAAGTAAGAAGCAAATATTCATGTACACTCTCTTCAGATGAACTCTGGCAATTAACACTGGGTGTTTCTGGACCACGACCGATCCAACTCAAATTTGATACGTAGGCTACTTTGATCCCGGGAACAATATGGGCAGGTCCAATTTCATGTGTGACTGTGACCTTGACCTCGCTTATATACGCTCATATAGGCATATTTCTGGACTGATCGAACATCAGTTCCCAGACGTAGGTGATCACAAAGAAGTCCCTAAATAGCCCGGACGAAGTCTGGACATCAGCTAATTATTCCCTGATTGCAGACCAATTCTATGGCCTGCAGATAACCAAACAGGGAGAAGTGACTTGTCATTTGAAAGGCTCTAGGCTGGTCCCTGATCTGGAGAGATGCAGAAGGATTCCATTAATTCTGGAGAAACTGTTCAGATAATAAGTACGGCTGTTTGTTGAGCTTTAATATTATCTTACCGTGTCCTAAGGGAACTACTCTTTATTGGGTATTTAGAAAGTCCACGGTCCTGCATAATTGCAGAATGAGGTCACCAGAGGGTGAATTTAGTGACACTACCCTCAACAGTGGGCTAGCATCACTAATTTCATCCTCATGGGACATCAATCTTTTTAGGCCTCATCTTCTGTGGAAAGTATCTTTATTGTATCAAATTAACAAGTTTTTTTAGTTTCTTTAGAAAGTTTCTTTTTCAGTTTAGTTTCTCTATATCCCCCAAAATGGCAGATGGCACGTGGCATAATCAAGGTGCTCAATCGGTGCATATCACAGTATTCTCCATCTGGGAACTTAAATCTGAGTTTAGGTCTCCCATAGCAGATGACGCCAAGCAGAATGAGGTCCCCAGAAGTTGAATTTAGTGATGCTAACCCACTGTGTAGGGTAGCATAAGAAAATTCACCCTCTGGGGACCTCATTTTGCACCGGCACCATATTCTCTGGCCTGGTCCTGCAACTGTAAAAATATTTAAATAGTTTAATGAACTAGAGTTATGTGATTCAGTTTAGACATTCACACTTTGTAGCAGTTGTTTTATTGATGTAGTAAAAAAGAGCCTCTTTTCTCAAAATAGCATCATTGCAACACAGGTTCATCAACAACAAGACCAGGTGTGTGACATGATAGCATGTGATAGCAATAATTTCCTCTTTGAGGTCATAAGAAACTCAAACACTCCTGTTTTTTTATAATAGTAGGTCATCATCTTTATCACCTTTCTACATCATTTGTAGCAAGTTTTAAATGGAAACGGAGACAGTAAATTTATTTTCTCCAAATGAATTTGAGAATAATTAAAACTCCAAATTTCTGATCGACTCAAAGCATATAATTCAGTCTCTTATATTTTCGGCACATCAATTCCATCTCTGAATAATATTTTAAAGGTACACAATCTGATTCGATGGTCCCCATTTCACTAGATTCCAACAACAATATTTCTTGAAATGCCGATTCAGTTATCAGAATCAATTAATTGCCAAAAAATAATGCTATAAACCACTGTCAACTATAGTATAAAATTGCCCAAAAAGTGTTATATATCAACATTTTGTTCAATGCAGTTTGGTATCGAGAGTATTATAGGATATGTCGGTTGGCATTCATCGAATATTTGTCAGGCCACCAAAAATTCAAGGTGGTGACAAATAACAAATTTCAAAACACGAAATAAATCTGATAACTCTGGGCTTTGATGTTCACCCATTAGTCACCTTGATTATGCATTTTATCTTCTGCAAATTAGTTAATATAGAAACTGAAACTCTAGGAAAGAGTAACTAAAACAATGTTAATTATTATTAAGACTATAGATACAGAATGAGGTCCCCAGAGGGTGAACTTGGTGATGCTAGTCTGCTGTGCTGTGTAGCATCACTCATTCTCCGGGGACCTCATTCTGCAAATGTAAGACGCATTATATCCATTCTTGAATGATACGCAACATCAAATGTCTCTTTAGGGTTTTGTTTACACTCCCTCTCAACAACCAATATTGGTCAAAATAAAACATTTAATGCCTGATAGTAGTTGAAATATTCCCTGGGAAGTTGGGTGGTAATTGAGATGTTATAATGCAATAGCAATACACAACACAATTAAGAGGGGGGGGGGGGGTAAAGTGGAAACATTTAAATGGGGAACTCAGTGTTAATTTTCAAGACAGGATTACTCAATATTTACAAACAGTAGAATAATGCTTCATGTCTTGTTGCAAATTGTTTGAGCATATATATAGTGACAACGCAAAGCAGTTTTTCATTTTATGCTTTGTTTTGTGACATTTGATGGAGATATTTTAAACAATGATAAACAATGGTGATCTACTTTTTAATAATGTCCAATAATATCCAACCTGGGATAAAAATCAAAATTGCACTCCGCGTTGTCACTAGATAAGTATTCAAACTTTCCAAAAAGGTATGATATGATCACCTGCACTTTATAAGGTTTGATCAATCTGTTCCCACAAAAATAACACTGAATTCCCCATTCGAATGTTGTCACTTTACCTCCCTTTTACAAAACTCCTGAAAATGAGTAAATAATATTAGAGAGCAGGAGTCGTTGGTTTGTTGATGTCTAGACATAGAAGTATAGATACAGTAATGTCCTAAATAATCGACTCATTAACCACAGCAGAATTATGGGTCATTTTTTAGGATTTAGTCGGAAATATATATGGCTTGTTGCCATTCATCGGAAAGCTCACACTGAGAGCTTACCGATGAATGGCAACAAGCCATATTTCCGACTAAATCCTGAAAAATTACCCATAATTCTGATGTGGTTAAGGAGTCGATTATTTAGGGCATTACTGTACCAACAAAGCCAATGACCCCTGCTTTCTATTTTTTCATTTCTGGACAAATTAATTATTTTCAAAGATGACTTGCTCTTGTTTTTGACATTTATAAGATTTATAATTTAATTTACAATGTCATAATAACAGGTACAGAATATTTATAATTTAATTTACAATGTCATAATGACAGGGACATAATATTTATAATTTAATTTACAATGTCATAATGACAGGTACAGAATATTTATAATTTAATTTACAATGTCATAATGACAGGTACAGAATATTCATAATTTAATTTACAATGTCATAATGACAGTTACAGAATATTTTATTCCGACATAATGTGGTTCAGGAATGTTATTTTAGCTAACCACCAAAGAGACAGAGACAAGCACCCAATCCCACTCTCTTTGCTATGTCTCTCTATTCCCATCAATTCACAAGGTTTCTGGATTTAGAAATTTTGTGACACCTGATTTAAAAATTATTGAACCAGCAACTGTCAGGCATAAACTCTTGACATCATTCATGTCAGCAGGTTTTTTCTCTGCTGTTTAATTGGACTGACAAGTATTTGTAATTCCAAACACTTGGAGAATCTCAATGAGCAGTATTAAGACAGGTGAGAAGGAATAAACGATAAATAAATAGTCCGTCTTACATACTTATCAAACTCCTGATGACTTGACTATAGAAAACAAATTGGCCTTAGGATCTACCTGTCTCGGACAAACAAAAGCCTGTATGATGATATTGTGAAGCTGGTCATGTCTCTTGTGTACATATGTCAGAAGGGCATCCAACAAACAATAGCCTGTATCACAGTATTGTGATATGTTGAGCCGACCATTTTGTTTGTGTTCACATAGTGGAAGGGTCTCAGATGGATAAAAACCCGACCCTTTGATATTGTGACGCATTAAGCTGACCATATTGTTAGTGTTCATTTATTGTAAAAAATTAGTTTCTTAGATCTCAGTTCTCACAAAAGGTTGGTTGGGATCAGTATCCTCCTTGACAAACCAATCAAATGGGGATCTGGCCCGAGGGCATTAGTCACATGATGTAATCTTCATCCTGAAAGTGATACAACCAACCATTAATGAGGATCGTTTAAAAATCTCAAGTTCTTTTTTATGGCAACCGGGGCATTTGAATCTTTGTTCTGAATTTATTATAAAAGGTGTCTTTTGATGAAACCGAATGAATATCTAATGGTTACATTTCAATCAGGGATGTGGCAAAACAATTTCTGTTGGGGGGGTGTCTACTTTGGACTTTCCGGCTGCACCCCCCCCAAAATATTCATGTTCCTTATGAAAATTATGTATGTACTGTAAGTATGCTTGAACAGCCTTGTCTTGTTCAAGTATAATGCTGAGGTGATAGTTAAGAATATAGAATTAGAAAGTTCTAACTTTTTTACAGTTGAACTGAATATATAGCTATATATCCAGGAGAAAAAAGAAGTTGTACCTCGGGTGCTGGGATATCCCCATGGTGCCAATTGAAACATATGGGAAAGACGGAAACCAAAGTTAAGTAGATATATGAGCGGACGGACAAAAATTCAACATTTTCAGATGAACAAAGAGGGATAACACTTAAGCAATTAGGTGCTTCCAAGAGACTTCCATTAACAACTGGAATAAACTACCAATGGACATCCGGAAATGTGCTACTTTCCCCAAATTCAAGTCAAAACTTAAAACCCACTTGTTCGAGATATGTTTCAATCTGCCAAAAAAGGGTGTCATTCAAACTTAGCTGTTTACCAGCACGTTAGCGAGTAGCCTTGGTCAGCTAGAGTGTTCCAGGCTATACCAGGTGAATGCTAATGTCAGGCGCATTCTTATTCCAAGAAGCATTCAATGACCTGGAATTTATCTACTGGAATTACAACCGAAGAAGAAGTCCCATAAGCACGTTAGCGAGTAGCCTTGGTCAGCTAGGGTGTTCCAGGCTATACCAGGTGAAAGCTAACATCACGCGCATCAACCAAGAAAAACACGAGCTGAACTTAACTCGTGTATATATGTGTTTGATAACTGTTTTTATTTTTATCTTAAAATACCAAAAACAAAAGTAAAAAAAACAAAATACTGATGCAAATACTCTTTGTTGATAATATTCTATCTTTAATATTGTTTGGATCACTAATTAAGCACCTTAGTCTCATCAATATTTTTCGTTTCGATTTTACTCGTTCCCGATCTTTCCCCATTTTACCCCCTTTTCATGTTAGTTTTAGCTTGTTACCCGTTCGCCATTTTGCCCCCTTTTTTCGCTGTTAGCATTTTTTAGCATGTTACCACCCCCAATTTACCAGTAACTTTTTAATATTTTTTCAATTTGTAATTGTATGCGCTTTTGTATTTCTTAGTAACGTCTCACTTATAGTTTTACATTTTTTGTTGATGTCCAAAATTATGTCTTATATTTGCAATTGTATTTTATGTTTAACATGTCAAGCGTTTTAGAGCACTTCGGTGGATTTTATGCTTTACAAAACTGTTATTTATTTATTTATTTATTTATATTGCCTTTACTGCAGTTGAGAATTAGGTTAAGTTTGCGTATTTTCTAGTTAGGTTCTTTGTATATAAAATTAACCATTCGCTATTTACTATTATTTAAGGATGTGTGCCATGTCTGTATTGTAAGCGCATTGAAACTAATTTATTGTATAATGCGCTCCAAATGTATCTATAATAATAATAATAATAAAAAAAGCAGAAAATAACTGAACCCTCTTTCAACAGCCCTGCTGATGCCAAACCTGCATACAAAATTTCATCGAGATCCGATAAACCATGCTTGAGAAATATGAGCGGACGAACGAACAGACAGATGCAAGTAAACCAGAATACCCCCTTTTTGGATGGGGGTATAAATATTGCTAGTATTATATGAGGTGCTAGGACTGTATGAGGCGCTAGGACAGTATGAGGCGCTAGAACTGTATGAGGCACTAGGACAGTATGAGGTAGGGAATCAGGCTAGAGGAAATAGCCTGGAAATAGTTTGTCTGATATTTGCAGAATGATGTCCCCAGAGGGTGAATTTAGTAACGCGATCCTGAAAGGTGGGCTAGCATCACCAAATTCACACTCTGGGCGACTCATTCTGCTTAGGCCTCAACTACTATGTTAGACCAATGATCAGAATTAAGTTCCCCAGTTGAAGTTGGTGATGTTCACACATTAGTCACCTTGATTATGCATTTTATCTTCTGCAAATTAGGGGATATTGAAACTGAACAAACTTAAACGGAAAAAGTAACTAAAAACAATGTTAATTTGAGACTGCATATACTTCCCAGATTTTTCTTGATTGATCTTTTATTTTTACAATAACAACAGTGAACAAGATGAGGCCTAGGCAGAAAGAGGTCTCCAGAGGGTGAATTCGGTGATGCTAGCCCACCGTGCGTGATATATAGCACCACTAAACTCACACTCTGGGGACCTTATTTTGCAAATGTCAGACACACACTATCCAGTCTTGGGTGAATTGTCTTCCACTAGACCGTCCCCGAAATGAGAGCTATAATATAGCGTTCCTCACATTTCCAGCCATGTGAGATGCACTTACACTGTCCTATAGAGGTAAAGGTTCAACTTTTCTGATGTATCGTAAACAAGGAACAAAGTAATAAATGAAGCGGGTAGATTGCTCTGTGTTGCAATAAGCGCATCCTATTGAATAAAGAGGAGAGGATTACGAGGATCTAATCAAACAAAAAGGCAACAAATGCTGAGCTACGAGGCATAGCTGCACCTGTGGAGAGTCGAGTAAAATATCTGACATTTCAACATAGCGGGAGCTGCAGGTGTGTAACAGTCGTGTTTTATTATGATTTCATACGATTTTTATGAGGAGAATACCCTGCCTGATGAAATGGGTCGTTTTACCAATCTGTCAACCACACCACATGTGAAAAAAATAAAACTGAACTGAGTCTCCCTTTCAAGATGGTCTCATACATCACTCAGTGTTCTTTGATTGAATGATCAGCAGCTGTGAGGAGATAAAAAAACCTACGATGAGGAGCACTTTCATGTAGAGCCTGTGTGTTTTGGTGAATACTGATATGTCACTCCAACGCTAATGAGACCAAATGCACCTTGCCCAAATCCCATAGAAAGAAAGACAAGAAATTTGAAGTGTGTAACACTGCATTACAATGTCCGTTAACCTTAAATTGCAAACAGTGAGCCCGAGAGGCAAATGTGAGCCACTTATAAATGTAGAATCAGGGGTCGACTCAAACATCAATGAATCAATGAATATATTATTACAGTAGATCGGTTAGCAATCAATGTGTATATTATTACAATAGATCGGCTAGCAATCAATGTATAAATTATTACAGTAGGTAAGCTAGGGATCAATGAATATATAATTACAGTAGGTCGGCTGGGGATCAATATATATGTTATTACAGTAGATCGGCTAGCGATCAATGATTATATTACTATAGTAGGTAAGCTAGCGATCAATGAATATATTATTACAGTAGGTAAGCTAGCGATTAATGAATATATATATGTTATTACAGTAGGTCGGCTGGGGTTCAATGTATATATTATTACAGTAGGTAGGCGAGGGATCAATGAATTTATTATTAAAGTTGGTCGGCTGGGGATCAATGTATATATTATTACAGTAGGTCAGCTAGCAATCAATGTATATATTATTACAGTAGGTTGGCTGGCGATCAATGTATATATGATTACAGTAGGTAGGCGAGGGATCAATGAATTTATTATTAAAGTTGGTCGGCTGGGGATCAGTGTATATATTATTACAGTAGGTCGGCTAGCAATCAATGAATATATTATCACAGTAGGTAAGTGAGGGATCAATGTATAAATTATTACAGTATGTCGGCTAGCGATCAATGAATATATTATTACAGTAGGTAAGCTAGGAATCAATGAATATATTATTACAGTAGATCGGCTAGCGATCAATGTATATATTATTACAGTAGGTTGACTAGCGATCAATGTATATATTATTACAGTAGGTCGGCTGAGGATCAATGTATATATTATTACAGTAGGTCAGCTAGGGGTCAGTAAATATATTATTACAGTAGGTCGGCTGGGGCTCAATGTATATATTATTGCAGGATGTCAGCTAGCGATCAATGAATATATTATTACAGTAGGTCAGCTAGGGGTCAGTAAATATATTATTACAGTAGGTAAGCTAGGGATCAATGAATATATTATTACAGAAGGTCGGCTAGTGATCAATGAATATATTATTACAGTAGATCAGCTAGGAATCAATAAATATATTATTACAGCAGGACGGCTGGTGCTCAATGTATATATTATTACAGTAGGTCAGCTAGGGATCAATAAACATATTATTACAGTAGGTTGGCTGGGTCTTAATGTATATATTCTTAAAGGGTGTGTTCTGCCTGATGAAATGGGCATTTGTTTTTAAACAACAGCCAAATTAAAATAAATAAGTTTTTTTGTCTCGCCTGAAAAATGATCAATATCAAACTTATGTCCTTTTGACTGTAAGGCGACCTCATATATTTATGGACCTATTTTTATCCTCAGAACTTGGTGAAAATGAGTAAGCAAGAATCACTAGGTATAAAGTGAGGCTCCAAACTGTTTTGCAAAAGCAAGTATCACTTGGTATAAATTGAGGGTCTAAACTGTCTTTAAATGCTACCAAAAAACATTGGCTTTAGTATTGATTCAAATTATAATTTGAGGCTCCAATATTTAACCCTTTCTTTACTGACTGGATTCTCCCACCAAGTATAAAAGTATACATTGGAATAGTCTATTATTAATTTGGAGGGATGTTCAGGAATATATAAGCAGACGACATAATACAAGTGCGGAAGGATTTCTTTTCATTAGTTGGAAATGTTTAGATAATAAGTTCAGATAAGATGAACCTATTAATCTGAACATTTCCGAATTGAACTACTCATCAATGATTATTTGGTGAAAAAAGGGTTTAAATGCTAAAAAAAAAACATGGCTTTAATATAGATTCGGTTTCTAGTAATGCAAAATCTGTTCCTGGCTCATTTAGTTGACTCACCTTGTAACCAAGAAATCGACTTGGCCTGACCTTTCATCTGCATATTAATCTGTTTATTACCCGCTTTTCTACATCACACAGAACAGGTGGGAGCCCAGGTTTAGAAAATGTTTAATAGGAACTTTTGAGAAAATTTGAGCAGATCTGTTTTCTCAGGTGTCCGTGTAACCACAGTCACAGCGGTCCCCACTAATTGATTGTTTTGTATCGCAGAATCAGGGGACAATTTATCACAAACAAAGATGTGTACATAAGGCTTAGATAAACCAAAAAGGGTGGAAAAGCAAACTCCAGCTTTTATGCGCCAATCCCGACCTAAAACCTCTCGATGAGGTATATGTATAAACAGCTATACAAAGGCACTGAAACACACACTGATTGCCCAATTAAAGCGACACAAGTGCGCGCGACCACTCCATTCAAAACGCAGGTGTGAAATGACAAAGTTTTCAAGGAGTATTTATTTCTGATACTGTCAACATAACCCTGCCAAGTGTAAATAAGATTTCTGTTCACTTGACATTGGAGCTTAAGTCGCCATAGACAAACATGAAACATTAGAAACTTATTCTGAAGCAGACCAGCAGGCCAGAGAATTTATAAAGCACCAGGATGTCTTTAGTTGAGGGACATCAGTGTGCCATTCCAATCGATGCATGGCCATTTCGATATGAAATGAGAATTTGTTCACACGCATTGAAGCAATGAACATTGATAAAGAGTCAGTGTGTCCATAAATCAGATATATGTAAGTCTGGATATAGTGTGTCTGACAATTGCAGAATGAGGTCCACAGAGGGTGAATTTAGTGATGATATTCCACACAGCAGGCTAGCATCACCAAATTCTACTTAGGCCTCATCTTCTGGAAATTATCTTTTTGTCTCAAATTAGCATTGTTCTTAGTTACATTTTCCGTTCTGTTCAGTTTCTATATCCCTTAATTTTCAGACGATAAATAGCATAATCGAGGTGACTCGGTATCCAGAGGGTGAATTTGGTGATGCCAGCCCATTGTGCAGGATAGCATCACTAAATTCACCCTCTAGGGACCTCATATCTGCAAATGTCAGACATACTATTTCCAGGCTTGGATATATGTATACAGTAATGCCCTAAATAATTGACTTCTTAAACACAGCAGAATTATGGGTAACTTTTCAGGATTTGGTCGGAAATAAGGCTTGTTGCCATTCATCGGAAAGCTCTCAGTGAGAGCTTTCCGATGAATGGCAACCAGCCATATTTCCGACTAAATCCTGAAAAGTTACCCATAATTCTGCTGTGGTTAAGAAGTCGATTATTTAGGGCATTACTGTATATTGGTTGGGCACTGCTTTGGTGAAATGCTATTTATAATTATATCGGATGATTATGTGGACATTCTGTAGTAAATAGGCACTAATGCACTTCAATTAGGGGATGGGGTTTATATATCACCCAAAAATCAAATGTTTAAAGTAAGATTTCAGTATATCCCCCCCCCCCATTTCAGGCATCAATTCACAATTACCTCCACATGTATTCAACTAGCTGAGATGGCAGTTGTTTAAGCCAACATTTCAACTGTACAAACTCTTGCAGTGACTTGAGAATTGTGTGCATTATTTTTTGAAAATATTGAGCATCAGTCTTAGAAGAGTGTAACTAAACGAGATTTGGTCTATTGGGTTTTATCATATGTTAGCCATTAACCCTCTCATGACTGGAGCTTCCTGAAATTTTACGAAAACTCTATGCTAATGCATTCTCTTACATATGCGAGTCTCCCATATATAAGAGAATACATTGGCCTAACAATATTTACCTTGACCATGTAATCCAGTGCATTCTCTTATATATGCGAGGCACCCTATGGGAGACCCGCATGTATAAGAGAATGCACTGGCACAGGATCTTTAATGCTGCAACAGCGCACGTCATGTCATTGTCAGTTATACAGGAGAAGAAACGACAGTGAAGAGGGTTAACTTCACCGGGAAATCACTCACTGCGCATAGAAACCACCATCACACCAGGAAGCAACTAACAAACTTGCCCAGATTCAAGAACCAGATTAACCCTTTACCCAACAGAAGGGCCCTGTGCCAATGCATTCTCTTATATATGCGAGTCGACCATAGGTCGCCTCGCATATATAAGAGAATGCATTGGCTTAACACATTAAAAATTATAAAATTGTTAAAGAATGTAAGAAAAAATGGTAAAACATGTTAAAAAAAGATTTTTTTAGGCCAATGCATTCTCTTATATATGCGAGGCGACCTATGGTCGACTCGCATATATAAGAGAATGCATTGGCACAGGGCATAACTGTAACTATCACAATGTGGTCAAGGAGCCGATTCCAATGATATCCATATTTGTATGGTTCTATTGAGACAGACCGAAGATATTTTAGGCTGTTGAAGCTTTATTTGGCGGGTTTTGGCCGGTTTGTTGGGTAAAGGGTTAACCTCCCTGTGCATGAATCACAAATCCATGCTTATAAGGTTTAGAACCAGCTTTACAATCACTGTATGGCTAACGTTGGCCTAATGTGCCATGTACCTCACCAACTGAGCCACTGGGTGATGCAAGTAGGTATGGAGCAGGAGATGCGTAGTTAATTGAAATGAATGTAATTCACAAATACCATTTATAAAGCAATTACAAATACCCTGTGTATATAACTCACAATCCACTCGACATATCAACTTATATAAGGTGATTTTTTTCACATCTTAATAATTTTGTGATTTTCATTCAAAATGACTTAGTCCAGGAGATATTGGTCGACCTCTGCACCCCCCCCCCCCCCCAGGACTCAACTTCACCCCACTAATTTTCTTTCTTAATGTCTCCTCTAATTTTTTTCACTTGTTAACAAGAAAAAAAAGTGGCCGCAGAGACTCCAGACAAGATGGCATCCATCAGGCGGCCATTTTTTTTTATATGCACCAGGTCTCTTTGATCGCCATTATAGTAAAGATGATAGCACATGAGGTCTTGTTTTCCGCTCGATTCGTTATGCTAATATACAACCCTTACAAACTAGCCAAAAATCCGACACCAGAATCCAATATGGCGGCCAAGATGGCCGCCGAAATGTGAAAATATGCTATTATTCTTACATGTTACCACCTTTCGTTTGTCTCTGTGGGAAAATGTTGGAATCTTTGCGTCATGTTATACATTTATCGTATAGAGGAGTCATTGGCGAATACATGGGGACCATAATATACATTCATTGCGGGATATTTTTGTCCGATATCACGTTTTCCCAAATGCCGGTATAATAGGTCACAGCCGAATCTACGTTAATAACGCGATGTAATGTTTCGAATCAATGAATGTTATTGCTATTATAACAACACCCATGCATATATATGTGCAGGAGATACTCAAGCTAGGATTCCTCTTGTACCTGAGTTGAGGAATATTTACCCAAATCCAAGATGGCGGCCAAAATGGCCACCAGAAATAAAAAATCGCCGAAAATCGCCGATTTTAACATAAGTGAGCATTATTGTCATGAAAACTCCACACCTGCTTACTATTGTGAGTTGGGAACATTTAGGCGAAGAACTTTCCTTGTACCACATCCAAATAAAAGTCCGCCAAATCCAAAATGGCGCCCACAATGGCGGACAGATTTTGAAAAATCACAGAAATTCCCTCATATTCACATCATTGGGCATTATTGTCGAGACAACTCCACCCATGCTAACAGTTGAGTTGAAATACTGAGGTGAAGTAATTACCTTACATCTCATGCAAGAAATTGTTTTCCAAATCGAAGATGGCGGCCAAAATGGCGACCGAAATTTGAAAACAAGTCTTCATTCCTTTACTTTCTTACGAAGGGCGTTATTGTTTCGCGATTTCTATTGACCATTACATGTTGATATGGAATATTGACATGATGTATTCATTAGGGATTTGACAATTGATACTCACAGCCAAGATCGCTGCTAAATTGGCGGCTAGAAATTGAAAAGAAATCGATATTTTCACATATTAATTTCAACTTTTTGTCATAATATCGGTATGTATGGACGAAACTGTACATAAACCATCTACTAGTTCAACTTAAATGTATCAAAACGCATAACATAGCTCGTATCCTTCTGGAAAGATGAAAAACCACAATTAATATCGCGATGTGGCATTTCAAAATCCATTCTCCACTTAGCGCCGATAATGGCCGTAAGTGTAGGTGTGCCGAATAGTTATATCAGAACAATTACCTGATAACAAATTCTGATTTGCCACGTCACGTCCATAATTATCTGGACCAGCTTCCATTTCTTTATCTGATAAATCTAGGTCGCTCATACCGACAAAGTATTCACCACTTCCTGGGAGTAGGGTCCCTCTAATCATAACGTTTCAAACAATTCATTTTCCGGTGTCTAGCTTACGATTTTAAATATTTGCTAAATATGATATTTGTGCGTCATCTTGAACTAGGAAGGCATATGACCGATGAATATACAAGCTTACAGAAGGTCATCTGTATGTGTCTCATACCCGGGACCCCATGGGGATAACGACATGTACACCTGGCAAACCAGTTAGCTAGTCACTTCTCAATAGATGGTTCGTCAATTCACAAATTCAGCGAACGAATTGGCATATGTGGACAACTTCGACAGTGTTTCGAAGGCTGTTGGCTGTCTCATTCCCTTGGACAGATGTATATCTGCTAAGGAGAAGACCATAATGTACAGACTACCCACACTTCTTGACCATGATCCGAAGCAAACTGTGTGACGCCCCGCAGTTGTCTCGTCGAATATCTCCCAGCAGAGAAGAACAATGCTCGTGGTGCTAGTTTGTGGACATGCGCCATGATAGTGGGAATGAAATGGTCCACGGTATACACCACCGCTACACCTGGTGCATGTTTAAGATATAGAATGTCATGCGTGTCGGTTTTAATTGGTGTGGTAAGATTGTATTTCCACATCCGTTTCGAAGCCTTTCTGATTCAACTACGTACATGTTTGTCTTGGTAATACTATGCTAGCCTCCCTCAAAACAGTCCGATGGACTAAAGGATAATGTCTTTATAGCATGAATGTATGCGTGTTTTGTTATCCTATCTCAGGGTTAGTGACAGTATGTGGGTGGTATTATTCAAGAAAATGCCAGGAACTGTAGTGCATTTATTTCACTATGTATTTAAAGAACAATTTATAGTCTCGATGGCAATGGCTGTGGACGTTGGGGAACGCGACCTTTATGATCATATAGGTTTATATATATAACTTTAGAATATAGTAGTTAATGTCTCATGCAGGAAAATGGTCGCAATGGTGAAATCACTTGGTGTACCAACGTTTGTTGAAATGAATGCAAGATCTCATCAACGTAACATTCCTCTGGATGTTCTTCGCGTTGAACATTTCACCCTTTTGTTGATGGCATTTGTACTTTCTTGAACCATACCACCCAGCGTGAGTATGACATATCAACCAACTATCAAAGGTATCGCCTTTAAGACTACACCACAGTCTTGGTGGGGCTTATACAGCAGTAGCCAATGGCACACGCCTGGTCCAGTTGTTTAAGAACGGCTTCCAAAACGGATGGGAACATACAATCTTAGCATACAAGGAAAGCAAAGCCACACACGAGATCCTGTCTGAATCTAAAACATAACAAAATAAGGGGCGGTGCAGTCATGGTCCAATTTCATTTCGACTATCATGACACATACCCACAAACTAGCACCGTGTGTATTGTTATCATCTGCTTGGATCTGTTCGGTGAGACGATTGCTTGACGCCAACAAGCTTATTCTTATGATCATGTTCAAGGAGTTTGGGTATATTATGCATTATTGTCTTTTACGCCTTAGCATAAATACATCCGTCAAATGTCGGGCTTTCAACATTCGAAGCCATATACAGAAGTTGTCCGGGTACGTCAGTGCATTAGATGAGTATGTGAATTGATTAACCATATATTGAGAAGTGGCTGTTTGGGAAGATCACCAGGTGTACACGTTGTTATCCCCATTAGGTCACCAAAGCTGACAATACGCAGATAGATAGGTCCGTCTGAAAGCTAGTATACGCATCGACGAATACCTTTCTAGTGTATTACACAAGATGACGACTATACCCCATATGTAGCATCTCAATTATACCATAAGCTATACCACGAATGAAGCTCGCTAAGAATTCCAAGCTTTCGATAAAAACACGTGAGCTGCACACCGGCATATGTATTGTTTGAAACATTCCGATTAGTGGCACCCTTCTACAAAGAAGTGTAGTAAACTGTTGTTGTGAGTGAGATAGATTAATCTGACGAAGAGACGGAAACGGGTCTAGATAATGCTAAATGTGGTAATTCAGAATAAGCTCAGGTACTGTTGTTTTGATTCTTGGAAGTCATAATATAACTATTCGGCGCACCTATATAAGGTTACGGCCAGTATGAGCCCTCAGTGGAGAATGGATTTTGAAATGCCACATCGCGATTGTGGGTTTTCATCCTTCCAAAAGGCTACGACTTACATTGGAACTAATAGATGGCTTATATTATGTACCGTTTCGTCTATACAAATCGATATTATGACAAAAAGTTGAAATTAGTAAGTGATAATATCGGCTTCTTTTCAATTTCTGGCCGCCAGTTTGGCCGCCATATTGACTGTGAGTATCACTTGCCAAACCCTAATGAATAATTCATACATATAAACATGTAATGGTGGGTATAGAAATCGCGAAACAATAACGCCCATCCTAAGAAAGTAAAGGAATGTAGCCGTGTTTTCAAATTTCGGTCGCCATTTTGGCCGCCATCTTCGATTTGGAAAACCATTTCTTACATGAGATGTAAGGTAATTACTTCACCTCAGTATTTCCAACTCAACTGTACGCATGGATGGAGTTGTCTCGACAATAATGCCCAATGATGTAAATATGAGGGAATTTCGGTGATTTTTCAAAATCTGTCCGCCATTGTGGGCGCCATTTTGGATTTGGCGGACTTTTATTTGGATATGGTACAAGGAAAGTTCTTCGCCTAAATGTTCCCAACTCACAATAGTAAGCAGGTGTGGAGTTTTCATGACAATAATGCTCACTTATGTAAAAATCGGCAATTTTCGGCGATTTTTTATTTCTGGTGGCCATTTTGGCCGCCATCTTGGATTTGGGTAAATATTCCTCAACTCAGGTATAAGAGGAATCCTAGCTTGAGTATTTCCTGCACATATATATGCATGGGTGTTGTTATAATAGCAATACCATGCATTGATTCGAAACATTACATCGCGTTATTAACGTAGATTCGGCTTTGACCTATTATACCGGAATTTGGGAAAACGTGATATCGGACAAAAATATCCCACAATGAATGTATATTATGGTCCCCATGTGGTCGCCAATGACTCCTCTATGTGATACGTACATGTATAACATGACGCAAAGATTCCAACATTTTCCCACAGAGACAAACGAAAGGTGATAAAATGTCAGAAAAATAGCATATTTTCACATTTCGGCGGCCATCTTGGCCGCCATATTGGATACTGGTGTCGGATTTTTGGCTAACTTGTAAGGGTTGTATATTAGCATAACGAATCGAGCGGAAAACAAGACCGCATGTGATATCATCTTTACTATAACGGCGATCAAAGAGACCTGGTGCATTTTTTTTAAATGGCCGCCATGATGGACGCCATCTTGTCTGGAGTCTCTGCGGCCACTTTGTTTTCTTGTTAACAAGTGAAAAAAATTAGAGGAGACCTTAAGAAAGAAAATTAGTGGGGTGAAGTTAAGTCCTGGGGGGGGGGGTGCAGAGGTCGACCAATATCTCCTGGACTAACTCTTCTTAGTTTTCAAGAGAAAAATAAAATTTAAACAAAATAATAAACCATGCAATGAGTGTATTAATTCAGAATATTATATTCCAGCTTTTGTGATTTTCATAAGATTCATCTACAAATAAATCCAATTAAGTCCTTATAAATATATAAAATTACGATAGAAATATGCCAATATATTTCCCTTTGAAAACTATGAGTACCTGTACTTCAGAAAAGATGTCTGCAAGTTTACTTTGAACGCAAATCAACAGCACCAATTTTTTTGAATTTCCAGCTATGAGAAAATGGTCATGCTAGCATTTATAACCTATAGGCTTCATAAATGATATAACCCCACTTACCTCGTTTCATATCTGATACACGGGAAGTTCTTAGAATGATGTATGTCCTTCTAAACGACTGACTGCAGTCTAATGTGGGTGTTACCTATGTTCCCCAGCTTTATAAAGAAATCATAGGGGAGAATTTCCGCTGAAGCATCCCTAGTAATTCACCATGTGGTCAGATTAAAAGGGCGATTCAAAAGAAATCATCTTTAAAAGTTATCCGATGAGGTTAACACATGCTTTCACCACTTTTGCACTGAACTGAAAACTTGGTATGACGGCCATCAAAACCATAATCTGTTTAGTGGTAAACTCATTAAGAGTCTCACCCAGCTTATCACCTAACACATTTAACAGGTCTCTGAATATCTCCTTGATTCTGACCACTGTGAATATTAACCAAAGGGTTAAAGATCCTGTGCCAGTGCATTCTATTATATATTTGAGTAATCAAGAACCTCACCCTGCTTATCACCTAACACATTTAACAGGTCTCTGGAATATCTCTGTCATTCTGACCACTGTGAATATTATGGTATTATTCCATGGAACCTAGTTGAATTTCCCTTCCATGACTGGAGCTTCCTGAAATTTCATGAAAACCCTGTGCCAATGCATTTTCTTATATGTGAGAGTCCCAATGAGAGCCTCACATATATAAGAGAATACATTGGCCTAACAATATTTACTTTGAACTTGTAAGCCAGTGAATTGATGGAGATATTCCAGAGACCTGTTAAACATGTTAAGTGATAAGCAGGGTGAGGTTCTTGATAACAGAATGCACTGGCACAGGATCTTTAACCTTTTGGTGAGTGAGTACGTCATATTCACTCATATCCATGGGTAAAAATATTTTTGCAAATCCACTGAGTAATATTGTAACAATCACTTAAATAATGCACAAATCATATAATCAATATTATTAACCCTTTCATGACTGGAGCTTCCAGAATTTTTTTGAAAACCCTGTGCCAATGCATTCTCTTATAAATGCGAGTCGCCCATAGAGCGCCTCGCATATATAAGAGAATGCATTGGCCTAACAATATTTACCTTGACCTTGTAAATCAGTGGATTCTTTTATATATGCGAGGCTCCCTATGGGAAATTTGCATATATAAGAGAATGCACAGCAGCCATCATGAAAGGGTTAAAACCATGAATCAATGTAAATAATTAATATAATATCCATCCTTATTATATCCACGAAAAGTTTCATTTTAGGAGATGATTTTTCGAAGTTATGTACATACAGTAATGTCCTAAATAATCGACCCCTAAACCACAGCAGAATTATGGGAAATATTTCAGGATTTAGTTGGAAATATGGCTTGTTGCCATTTATCGGAAAGCTCTTGGTGAGAGCTTTCCGGTGAATGGCAACAAGCCATATTTCCGACTAAATCCTGAAAAATTTCCCATAATTCTGCTGTGGTTAAAGAGTCATATACTTTGGGCATTACTGTAGTAACATAATATAACCCTAAAACTACTGTAACTGACATAAATGTCGTTCCACCTACCAACCATATGTATACATATATGTTGTTCTACCCGTCAAAGGGTTAATGCTGCACCAGGGCAGCTCCCGTCATGACAGGGCTCGGGGACTGGATTGCCGTTTTAAACCTTTCAGAATTGGATACTCGCTGAACAGTAGATATTTTATTCCCCATTCGAAGCCATTTTATACTTATCAATTGGAGCTCACCTCAAAGGGGATGGCAGGAAGACAGATTTATTGTACTAAGCAGCCCCCTCTCAATATATAATACACAAATGTGTAATTGTTTGTCTTGTTGGGTCTGTTTTATGTATGTATGATATCCGTGTATTTTGGAAATAAATTATCCTATATGATTTTAAATTTCAAAATGGTATGGTTGGGGTTACATGTCCGAACAAAATAGGGACGGTATGTAGGCTTAAAATTTTATTTATTTAAATTATTTTTTATTGAGATATTTTTATGGTATTCTTTTCTGCCTTTAAATTTAATGATATTATTGGGCTGACAAAAGTTTTCATTGCTTTTTGTATAAGCCAAATACATTAACTAAGAAATTAAGAGATTTTTGGCTGTTGGAATGAGTTTTTCCCCATTTATTATTAGTTGACTATATAATGTAATGAAATTTCTATAGAATTTAGTTGTACCATAGGAAAAAATTTTGTTTTCCTTTGGCCTTATATTACCAGAACATTTCAGCAAGTGCAGAATAGATACTTTCAGAACTGAATGGAAGAATTAAAGGGTTAACTTTCACCCTCTCTAATACATCTAAAGCTATGCTCTAATTAATCAACCCCTTTAACAATAATGTATGGCATTAATGACATTGGTTGTACCGCCATTCAACCACAGTCAAGTGGTTGACATGATGCATCCACGGGTATTAAATCTTACTGTTGTACAAGTAATAATATTTTGGGACCACTGTACTCTGCATTAACTTTTCACATGGCTGCCTTTGTGAGCAACATGCACAATATTTCAATAAATAATTTTTTTACAGTTTAATCAACATTCGAAGTTGGTCACTGACCGACATTCACAATTGCATCATCAATGCAGCGTCATGCCATGCCAGAAATATACACTCTCTGTGGTGGTGATAATGTTGATTGCATCAACGCGGTCGAGTAACACAGTAATATCGGTGGTCAACGTCATTAAGGAGGGTTGATTAATTACAGCATAGCTGTAACTCACTATAAGTGCCATATACAGAAACTAATGTTTATTAGTTACAAGGAAAAAGTGGAATAAAATGATTAAAATGAGACAAAACAATCTCATAAACGTAGGTGCACAGGTTCCTATGGTGATAACTATCTGTGCCAATGTTGGAAAAATATTTACCAGAAACAAAATAAAATCATGCATGTTACAAAAAAGGCGAGAAAGGGGCAAGAACTCTAGTAAAAATATATCTAACTGATCTCATAATCTCAGGAGTACAGGTTCCAGTGGTGATAATATAATATGCCTGCTATAATAATATCGATCACAAAATGAAGGAAAACAAGATTGGTCAACAGATGGATGGACGGACATTATGATGGAGAGCCAAGCTGAGTTTAGTATGCCCCACAGCTTCGTTTGTGGGTCTATTTAGCGGTATAGATAGAACTGTTAAGAAACGGATTTCAATCTGATTATGGTCCCACAGTTGGTAAGTTTATATTACTCGTAAATATTGACAAAGCAATGCAACAAAGTCTCTGAATAAATTAACTTGTAAACTTTTGGCCCAGTCTAATATTCTCAAAAGAGTAACATTTGTTGTCTTAGTTCTTGTGCATAAAAAAATTGAGACAAAAATTTATTTCTGTTGACTGATGTTTTTGGCTCAGAATTATTATTTGTACCGCAGCTCGAGATCTATATAACAAGAATCGCACCAGAGACAAGGACAAGCTCAGAGGGCAACTTGGGAGATATCTTCTCCCTAAATGGTTTCACTCTCTATTTTGTCCTAAGGAAGAAGTGACTTCTTTCTCATAGCAGCATATTTAAAATATATTTACCGATTATAATGGTATTGTTACTCACTAAAATTGTTTTATAAATGGGCTCATGTGTTGCATAATACTTATTGGATCATAGAAGTGTGATGTGGGGGGGGGGGGGGGGTAAATTGAACTTCAGCCATTGTTACTTCTCCGTGACAACAGTCCACTTCTCCCAAATAACTTAACAGAGAGAAGTTACTTCTCCCAATTTTAAACTTGTAGGCTGGTCCATGATCAGAGAATAGGGTTGAGTTGTGGTAGCTACATGTATGCCCAACATAGACTTGGATAGAAACTGCATTAATTGTAACTGGCTATCACAAACAACAATGTTAAGGAAGTCTGACAAACAAAATATTCCATGAACCGTCCTCGCCAAAGTTATTGTGCTATCGAGATCAAATTCACAAAAATGAAATAATTAAGGGCTGTAACTATGCCCAAAATAGACTGACCTGGCCGCATTTTCAACTTGATGAATACTATGTTGAGCAAGTCTCATACACCGAATATCAACAAAATCAGTCGATATTTGTTCAAGTTATCGTGCTATTGCCATCTGTAGATGCCCGTCGCCTGCCCAAGAAATAACCTTGCCAAACATTAGGTTGAGTTTTCAAAAAAACTAAACTAAAAATACTGAGAAAAAAATCCCATCATTAATTTACAATTCTGGCTTGATCTCTCTTTTTAAAAATAGAGTAATGCCCTAAATAATCAACTCCTTAACCACAGCATAATTATGGGTAACTTTTCAGGATTTTGTCGGAAATATGGCTTGTTCTATTAAGTCTTTATTCTGACAAGAATGTCCACATAATCATCCGATATAATTATAAATAGCATTTCACCAAAGCAGTGCCCAACCAATATACAGTAATGCCCTAAATAATCGACTTCTTAACCACAGCAGAATTATGGGTAACTTTTCAGGATTTAGTCGGAAATATGGCTTGTTGCCATTCATCGGAAAGCTCTCCGGGAGAGCTTTCCGATGAATGGCAACAAGCCATATTTCCGACTAAATCCTGAAAAGTTACCCATAATTCTGCTGTGGTTAAAGTCATTAGCTTCACTCCCGGTGGGTATATATTTCATGTCAGACAGAACTGTATCCGATATACCATAAGAAAGGTCATAAAAAACTAGAAATAAAACCCCAAGGTTGCATATTATTGATGCGGTATTCGCCCCGTATTAAATTGTTGAAAACTGCGGTCAGAGTAAGAAATCTTCTCAGATACAACCACATTTTCGGCGCGAATCATCGCGTGGAGGTCATGGAATTATATTCGGAAGAAATCGGAACCGCCCGAAAAACGACGATCGGCTGGCACGCACGGTTAAGAGAACAGCCAAAACAATAGCCGACATGTCGATAACCGAAAGTAGATTCAACAAAACACAAACTAGATAATGTGATTATGTCTTGATTTTTGCATCGATATCTCATGTTTTCTAATTGAAATGTCGAGAATTAATTGGCAACTAACAAAGTGTACACCCTGTGTATATGTTATATATGGATTGTTTGCAAATTTAGGCGTGAATGGGTATTCGTGCACAGCATGCAAAATACGATTGGCACACCTCCGAACCGATCAGCTGATCCAGGTCGTCATGCTTCTCGTCGATTGAAAATAAACAAATCGGGGAATTCCTGCCCTTCTTATCAAACGTCAACACATTTGGTCGAATTTAAGATGAAGTTATCTGCAATGGCATTATTGACTTATGTAAATGGAAATTATTAGCAATATTTCAAACGCAGAGAGTGCATGAACCACCGATCGATCTATAAATTATAATAGCCCAATCGGGCTGAACTAGATCGATTGGTCTTCCTGGCATAGTGGTTGCTGCTTCATTAGTTTCAAAATAAATGAGAATTTTTTTTAATTGGTAGAAACAGCTGGTCGAAAGAACAATTTAGAGTACTCCCCTTATCCCAGATTCACTTTATAGTAGCTAATTACACTTAAGCATAAATTATTTATGCTTAAGCATAATTAACTTACGATCAGCGTAATACATTTGAATTACGCTTGAGTGTAATTGGGTTCATCAGCTATCTCACCTCTATGGGAGGAAGCCAAATTAACATTTAATAAATAATTGAGCTAAAGCCCCCCCCCACCCCCAATCAAGGAATCTCTAATTACACTTAAGTGCAATAAGAATATTTCTTATCGCGCTTAAGTGCAATAAGAAGATTCCTTATTGCGCTTAGAGATTCCTTATTGCGCTTAAGTGCAATACGATATTCCTTTTTGTGCTTAAGTGCAATAAGATATTCCTTATTGTGCTAAGCGCAATTAGATATTTCCTTATTGAACTTAATCGCAATTATATCTTCCCTTATTATATCGCTTAAGCTCAATTATATCGCTTAAGCTCTATTATTTATTAAATGTTAATTTGGCTCCCCATATACCTCATGTATATTGGTATAACCTGATGTAGGTTACTGGCATTAGTAATGCGGTTGCATCCATTTCAGCTTGAGGGGAGTTCAATGAGAGTGTATATGAATTACGTTTAAGCGTACTTCATTTACGCTTAAGCGCGGAACTCATTTACACTTAAGCATAATTAATATGAATAATGCTTAAGCAAATACCTAACTCCAACTGATTTCCTCTGTCTGAATAATTGAGTCCATCTCATAGTATATGGGGGAGTCTAAACCGATGTTTGATTGATGTCTTATTGCCAGAGTAAATTTGAGTTTAGAGGAAATCGCATGGGAGACAGCCTTTTCAAATATATTATTTATTAGTGTAAATCAATTGCGCTCAAGCGCAAAAAATATGTGTCTAATAATATATTTGCGCTTTAGCATAAAATTGCCATAAATGTGATCTATTATATGGGAGGCCCTTTTCACATTTATTATTTATTTACACTTAAGCGCAAATAACCTCTATCATTTGCAATTAAGCAAATAGATCATATTTGCGCTTAAGCGCAAATCATTTGCACTTAAGCGCAAATAAAAATCAATATGCAATGATCCCCCCTGAATTAATTTTACATGGCACAGGCCTAAACACATCACTAAAGTTGATATAGCCCCACCATATGAGGGAAACAATCCCCCAGAAACCCCAAGATCTGTTTTATGACCATGGAAATGATATAGATCTGTGTAGGATATGTCTCTTTTATAAAATATACTATATCTCTGGGATGGCGACACAAATTCTTGGGGACAGGGATGCTGATATTATGAAAATAGGGGTTTTTCCCCAACTTCAAGTCAATGAGTACACCATATGAGGGAAGCAAACCCCAGTAACCCCTAATTCCCTATTTATGGCCATGGAAATGGTATATATCTGTGCAGGAGATAATAAAATATACATGAGCTCTGGGAGTGAGGCACCAAATCTTGGGACACCAGGGACAGAGATGCTGATATGCATATGGAAATATGTTTTTTCTTCAACTTCGAGTCTGTATGGGGCTATTACTATGGGCCCATGCTAATATAATATGAGATGGACTCAATCATTCACATCAGAGGGATGTAATGGAGTGTTAGGTATTTGCGCTTAAGCGCAAATAAATTGATAGACACATATTTGTGCTTAAGCGCAAATGATTTACGCTTAAGCACAAATATTTGCGCTTAATGATTTATGCTTAAGCACAAATATTTGCGCTTATTTAAAGCGCAAATAAATAATAAATGTGAAAAGGGCCTCCCATACTATTTCCGCTAAAGCGCATATGATTTGTATTTAAGTATAAATGATTTGCTCTTAAGTGAAAATGATTTACACTTAAGCGTAAATGATTTGCGATTAAGCAGAATCAGAATAACTGTGAAAACGGCTTCTCGTATAATCGCTTAAGCATAATTCATTTATGATTAAGTGTAATTAATCTATCAATGAAAATAAATGACCAGTGAGCTTAAGCGTAAATCAATTACGCTTAAGCACACTTTAATCAATTACGCTTAAGCACACTAGTCATAATTCTATTACTCATAGGAGTAATGCTTTATCTACATCATACGGTTAAGCGTAAGTGAAGTACGCTTTATATGTGTTCATTACACCTGAGTGTAATACATTACGCTTAATTGTAATTCACTTACGCTAATGTGCAATTAGCTAATACATGTGAAAAAGGCTTTCCATTATAGTTATCATCCATCAGAATGAATAGTGCTTACTAAAGCTTGACAACAGAATTTGCCATTAAAAACATTTCATGGCCAATGAGCTAACAAATGTTCTGTACTGGCATATTGAATACCAATTATTTGTACTATAGTACAGGTATAATGTAATTAAACAGTTTTGAGTTACAAAAGTAAGACAACTCTTTCTGCACGGTACTGTGCTTGCGGCCAGTTTGATGTAAAAATTCGGTCAATGCGCTTACAATTTTCTATAAATAGTAACATTTTGGAATTATTACCTCTCGATCACTGTTCGATTATAATCTTTGCCACTAACTCGGCCAATGTTCTTCCGTTTGTGATTTCACGCAACAATTCCCTTTCTATTCCTTCCCTGTCGAATTGACTACCGATTGCGATGTCAATTTGTTTTTCGCTTTAATATTCTGATGTGCATGACGCTATTCCAGCGAACGGTCATCCTCCCTAGAAGCCATTTCTGAGAACGAAACCCGATTCAATCCCAATCGAGTCGGAAGTGCTCGGGCATTTCCGTGACTGCACAAGACAACGCATCGGTTTGTATTTTCGTGTTATTATGGTGAGATTAATCGGGACGATTGATGAATATAAATAGTTAGCCGAATGGCCGTATAATGTGTACAAACTGACTTCAGGATGGGGGATTTCGTGTATCTGAGTTATTTTATTCACTCTTCCCACAGAATGACGCAGGGAACTCAATTGTGAGGTTCAATTTACGTTTCACATCACTTTAAGGAGTCGATTATCTAGGGCATTACTGTACATATGATTGGCAAACTAACACCAAATAGCTATAGGCAGAACATAAAGAAACACTGGTGAAACCATGCACTTTGAAGTTTCATACAGTGACATCATTAATTGTTTCAATTACAAAGTTTTCACAAGGGCACCATGACACCTATTCAGAGAAACTTTCCCTGGATATTTTGTGGTGACTTTGAAGCGCTGAATGACATGATCCAATATTGAATAAGTTGAGGAGCCTCATGGTCTAGGTTTCTGATTTTTTATATAAACACGTATGAATAAGATCAACAATTCTCAGCGATTCGATGTTAAGATCAATAGTGGTGTGAATAACTAAGTCAATTATATCCCCTCATTCTCGACAAAAGCTAAATGGAACCTATTCAAATGTTTTACACTGATGAAAAGAAAACTGTGTGGGTCGAGTCTCGATTAAATTGGATTGTAAGAATTTCAGGTCAGGATTATATGCACTCATTCCTTTTTTTTCGTGATATTTGCTCTGGAAACACTGCTTTCTAAAGATTCTCTTCCTGCTTATATTTGATAGCAAAATAAAGTTTCTGAAGGGCGTCTTACTGAGTATATTTGACAGTGATTGAAATGGTAATAAATTTTGCAGCTGATATGACTAAAGCAGGTGACGTTTTAATTAAGCAGTATATTAAACGGACTTGGCTTGTTTGAACTACCTAATTAGGTCTACAGTAATGTCCAAAATAATCGACTCCTTAACCACAGCAGAATTATGGGCAACTTTTCAGGATTTAGTCAGAAATATGGCTTGTTGCCATTCATTGGAAAGCTCTCAGTGAGAGCTTTCCGATGAATGGCAACAAGCCATATTTCCGAATAAATCCTGTAATCTGGGTCGGGTTGTCCTGTGGTCGATCGGTTCGGGTTGATCCTTGGTCGGGTGGTCCTGTTCACTTCCCTAACGCCCCCCCTCCCCCCTAATTGTCTAAATTCATTCATCACTGAGAGCTGTCCACCACAGGCTATCAAATTTTATCGCCCCCATCCCCCAGAATATTGAACATTGGGGAGTCGGACATACTGTCCTTAACCACAAAACTATCCAAGTAACAATTTCTCATTAATTATAAGCCTTTCTTTACTAGTAAGTTCCCTCCAGATGAATAATACTATTAAAGTAGACCATTCTGATGTAGACTTTTATAACTGAATGGGAGAATCAATTCAGTAAAGAAATGCTTACAGAACTCACCATTAAAATTTTCTGTTGTGAAAAGTAGAGCAGAGGGTGTTCCTTTCATTATATGGTTTCATGTCAACTCAACTCATTTGGACGGAACATTTTGTTCTGCAATGAAAAAATTAGAATGAATTATGAAGTTTGGGAAAAAAAACAGATTAAGTGAGCTAAAGAATGAGAATTATAAACTGAAAATTGACTCATTTGGGTCTGCAGACTGTATACAGCGACACCAGGGTTAGTTTTTACCAGCTTATATAAAGTCCAGTTGGTTTATACTGGTTGATGCTCACAGCAAACATTTCTGTGATCATCAATCGGAGATAGACATGCCAAGGTACAGTAATGCTCTAAATATTCGACTCCTTAACCACATCATAATTATGGGTAATTTTTCAGGATTTAGTCGGAAATATGGCTTGTTGCCATTCATCGGAAAGCTCTCACTGAGAGCTTTCCGATGAATGGCAACAAGCCATATTTCAGACTAAATCCTGAAAAATTACCCATAATTCTGCTGTGGTTAAGGAGTTGATTATTTAGAGCATTACTGTATAGGAATATCCAATCAAGGCGATTTGATGGAGATGATCAATGATTGATGACTATTGTTGATTGCTGTTACATAAAAATCTGTGCACATTTAGCAGTACATTCTTGGTTCATTTAACCCTTTCATGACTGGAGCTTCCTGAATTTTTGCGAAAAACCTTGTGCCAATTAATGCATTCTGTTATATATGCGGGCTCCTCGCATATATAAGAGAATATATTGGCCTAACAATATTTACCTTGAACTTGTAAGCCAGTGCATTTTCTTATAATATATGCGAGGTTCCCTATACGAGACTTGCATATATAAGAGAATGCACTAGCACATGATATTTAATGCTGCAACAGCGCAGCTCCCATCATGAAAGGGTTAAATTGTAAGCAACCATGGGAAATGTCATGGAGTGAAATATATCACTGACGAACAGAGCGCTAATGTGTTAGTGCCAGAAAAATGAAGCTTGGAAAGCGTTTTAGATGTGAGGCGGTGTCTATTGAAAATGGCAAATCTGATAAATTGGATCAATCATATCAACAGCAATGTGCGTCAGTGTAAATGCTAGCCAAGCCTGAATTTAGTGTGTCTGACATTTGCAGAATGAGGTCCCCAGAGGGTGAATTTAGTGACGCTATCCCGCAAGGTGGGCTAACATCACCCAATTCACCCTCTGGGGACCTCATTCTGCTTATATATTAGGCCTCATCTTCTGGGAAGTATCTATAGTCTCAAATTAACATTGGTTTTAGATACTTTTTCCCTTCTGTTGAGTTTCTATATCCCCTAATTTGCCGAAGATAAAATGCATAATCGAGGTGAATAATGGGTGAGCATCAACACCTTCAACTGGGGAACTTCAATCTGATCCTAGGTCTCCCATAGAATTTGAGGCCTAAGCAGAATGAGGTTCCCAGAGTGTGAATTTGGTCATACTAGCCCACTATGCGGGATAGCGTCACTAATTCACTCTCTGGGGACTTCATTCTGCAAATGACAGACACACTATTTGCAGGTTTGATCACAAGCACCTTGTGCATTGAGCCTCAACTAAATAAACTACCAGTTTATAAAATAAACCCAGCTGGTGAAATGAGCCCAGAGGTCCTGGATGTTCCTTATTGGTAATAATTTCATAAAGTTCTTTGATCACACTGATCATAAAGATACATAATCCGACTAACGCCCCTAAATTACTATTTATTCGACTTCAGGGTAAAATAAAAAAAAATATTTTATTCGAGTCGAGGAACCCACGCATCAAAACTTTGATCAAAGCTCAGAGTTAACAAATTTTGATTTTTGAAATATGTTATTTATCACCACCTCGAATATTTGGCAGCTTGGCAAAAATTCCGCTGACTTTTTCCAGAAATAGTACAGATCGACATGCGTGGACGTTGTTACAAGAGCTAGGACACGCAAGGTGGTGACTTGCTGCATGTACTATCAGTGGCAATCTAAATTACATAATTCATTTCAGAATATGAGACGATGAAAAGTATCGCTATCAACAAGAATACAGTATGTTGTGATAGTAAATGACATGGAGATACATAAATATACTTATTTACGAATCGGTAGTCAGATTTTATTCATGCAAATAGACATATATGTGGCACCATGCTGGTTGCATGTGGGAATACTATATGTTTACATTTGTGATAACATGCGTTGGGGAATTCCAATTTGAACTAGGAATCACCATGTATGGAAGTTGTAAATCACACTCGCCCATCCACCAAACTGCCAAGAAACCCCGTTATTATAGGACTTTTCAGCAAATATTATAATGTGATTGTTATTGTTGTGAGTATTTATTGGTAGTAAACTAATTTTGATAACTAAATCGGCTTTGGTGAAATTCCATTGTTGTCGTAACTGATGATATGGAAACCATCGAATCAGGTTATCTATCTTTAATATAAACTATCTCAATACTGTTTCATTATTTAAATATAATTTTATCACAAGCTGTCAATCCATGGAATACTATAAAACAATTAGTTGCTACACATTTAGCCATTAGAGTTATTTATCAATAACCTGAATATCTCGATTACTTGCCGCTACAGAAATGACAGCAGCATCGAGTTATATGACCACGCCTATATACGGCATGCCTAAAATGTACATAAAAAGTATTCCGACACTTCCTTGAATTAAAAAGGAATTTTGATGTTGCATCAGGATTCCTTTGAGTAGGACCTTCCTGCCAATAACTGTACTGCAACATGTAACCCTCAGAACACAAATACATAGAGAAATCAACAAGTGCTAACATTTGCAAAGAAATTAAATTGAAACTAACAGCCCCGAAATTTCAGTACCAGCTAGGCACAGCCCACTGGCAAACAAGCCTGAGTTTAGTGTGCCTGTCATTTGCAGAATGAGGTCCCTAGAGGGTGAATTTAGTGATGCTATCCCATACAGCAGGCTAGCATAACAAATTCACCCTCTGGGGACCTCATTCTGGATGGCCTCATCTGCTATGGGAGACATAGACTCAGATTGAAGTTCCCAAATGGTGAATATTGTGATGTACACCCATTGGGAACCTCAATTATGCAATGTGTCATCTGCCAATTTGGGGATACAGAGAAACTAAACCAAAAAAAGAAATAGAATCTACGTGGAGAAGTTTATAAACTTTCCAGAGAATATGAGGCCTAAGCGGAATGAGGTCTCCAGAAGGTGAATTTACTGATGCTAGCCCACTATGCGGGATAGTGTCATTAATTCACCCTCTGGGGACCTCATTCTCCAAATGACAGGCACACTAAACTTAGACTTGCTGGCAATTGAGTGCCCCTTATTGATAATTAGAGGTACATGTATGAGTGACAACGTGATCAGATTCAACTTTATGTGTGGATTTCTTCAGCATTATCTCAGAGTTTTTTGCTTATTTTACTTCTACCTTCCACTTATGATGGTTCTCCTGTGAAATGACAGATCAAATTACAAAAAATAACTCTTGTTTCAATTAAAGACATATTATGGACTTGTTCAGGTATGTGAAACTGATCAGTTAGTATTCAGGAGCTATGCCAACTGCAGGAATGTAGCATTCTACTAACATCGCCGAAAATTTCAAGCAAATCGACCGTAACACTCCATAGAAAACATCGTCTGAACTGTGTGTGTTGTCAATTTGGATATGATAATTGTAAAAATAACTACTTTGAGCAAGATATTCTCCATTTCTATTTGATCACCCTACCGGAGTGTTTCACATCACTTTAAGGTTATGAGTTATAAACGATGCAAGTTATCAAATTTGTCTTCAAACTTTTTGGTTGTAACTGCATAACCTTAATCAAAACATAGTTATTTTTTAAAGACATGGCTTGTTTGAAACTTAGTTTAATGCATGTATATACAAAATACATGTAGGTAAATAGGAGATAGCAAATATCAAAACAAAATATATATGGCGATTATTTATGTTGAAATAATGGAATGGATTTATTTCAGTCAACATCCAAGGGTACCAGAACAAATCAATTTTGGCATGCTCTCTTTCTGTATACAGTGATGAAGTCATGCATTTTATCAGTGAATAGTTTTGCCTGACAATCTTTGAAGAGATTGTGAAGAGACTGCGATTCATTTCGTAACATCAAGGGGGCACCTACCCGCTGATAAATAGTTTTGATAAGGTGTTTCCTCTTAATGTTATAAGAAGTGAACAATGATCACTTCAAAACATTAAGATTGTAAAAACAATTCACTTATGCCTTTAAATAGACATATTCCCTACTAACAATGGCAAGAGGTTGAAATAAATTAGCATTTAGACTTGAGTTTGTTGAATATTTTGTTATTTTTATTTAATTTAATTTTTATATAAGTTTTATTTGAAACTGTGAAGTTTCAAAGTACTATGACAATAATGAAATTATAAGATACAAAAAGGACAAAAATGTCGCCGACCCTACATCGGCATGTCCCCTGAAAATAGGTGGCATGCGCATTATCGGATGTTGGCCTTTTTTAAGGACAAAGAAGTCGTATTCTGGCAAAAATTTGATTCTAACTTGATAAATTGACCTGTATGTTTTCAAAGGTGCAGCACACACCAAATATAAAGAGATTCTTTTGAAGATATATGGCTCAAGTTATCTTTTTGACAGCACAAAATTATGATTTCTAAGTGGAACAAAGGTGCAGCACAGCATAACTCCATAAAAAAATTGGACTGTGATCAAATTCGAACTTGACCTGTCTTTTCTGAACTGTAAGCCATTTACCAAATATCAAGCTTTTGTGTTGAACATTGTTCAAGTTATCATACAGACAACCCGAAAATGAAATATTTCTAAGTGAAAAATAAGTATAACTCATTGGGCCGTGGCCATTTTTGAACTTGACTTGAGTTTTCTCAAATGTGAAGCAAATATCAAGAAATTCTATTGAATATCGCTCATGTTACCATCTGGACAACCCAAAAAAATGTGATTTCTAAGTCGAAAAAGAGGCATAGCTCCATTAGAATTCAATGGACCATGACAAAATTTGAACTTGACCTGCACCATCTCAAGAAATATCAAATATCAAGAAATTCTGTTGAATATTGCTCAAGTTATCAACCGGGCAAATCAAAAATTCTACTTATAACAGCTTATAAGTTGAAAAAGGTGCATAACTCCATAAAATATCATCGGACAATCAAAAAAATTTATCTTGATCTGCACGTTCTCAAATATCAACTACATGTAAATACCAAATCACATGAAATTCTGATTAATATTGTCAAGTTATGACCCAGACAACCTGGCCACACTGACAGACAGTTGGACAGACAGACACGCTGATTATAATAGTCCTCCGAAAAAATTAGGTTGACAATAACAGTACATGTAATACATAATAATGAATATGTTGTATATGGTTGGGGTGGAATAGCCCTGTTGGGCTGTCTTCCTATTTCCCCCAAAATAAGAGAAGGATGTGTCAAAAGAATAACAGATATTAGGCTGGTGCACAAATTTGTTTTTTTAACGAAAGCCAACAAAATTTGTAAGCACACCCACCTAATAATCGTGGGCGAAGGAACTAAGGTATGTATAAACAGCAAATGCAAAGCCATGACAACAACGAAGCTTGACAAAATCAACTGAAGTTGAGAAAAAAATATACAAACAGTATAGTTCTTACCAGGTTTCTATGCTAATTATTGCCATATGTGATTTATGATCTAATCCAATGATTTATAGAGAAAAGCTATGTATTGTGTTGACAGTTTTATCTACCTGCAGGTGTCGCAGTGGATCTCATCTTTCAACAATATACTGTTTGCTTTTCATTTGAGACATGTATTGCTATCATTGGCTCCTCATTTGTCCCACTAAATAATGACAAACCAACCTGAGCCAGTGGGAGAAGTCACAAACATACCGTGAAGCGTCCAGAGATAGGGCACTTGCACCAATGTTAAAGCGATCCAAGGCACTCGCAGTGGATAATTGTACAAAAATTATATAAATCTGTAAAAATGTCATTGCTAAGAAGCAATTGGAGAAAAAACAAGGTGGCACCAGGGGCAAGGCTCAAAATAAGTGGCTGGTCACGGTCATTGTCCGACGAAAAATAGCTTATGTCCATTGCACTTCTGTATCTGTCGGACATTTTGTCCAATACAATTCTTTAAACAATCTGTATCTGTCCAAGGAGCCACTTCTGACCAAATAAGACATTGAAAGTAAAAAATAGTTCTTTTTTTATTTCAGATCAATTCATAGTGAATATAATTATGTTGAAATGCATGGGTATTTTCCTAGGTGGCAATTGGATGCTCACTAAAATGTGCGCATCATTGACAAATAATAAGTCGATTGGAAATTAAAATACTGTCTCATACAGTACATCTGAAAATTTTACAGGCACCATTTTGAAATGACCAACACCATCAATTTGGTGCCTGTCATTTTGACAGTCAGAAAAAAACCCATTATTTTGAGCCTTGACCAGGGGAGGGGTTGGGTGATGGCTACAGCCCCCCCCCCCTATCTGGAAGAGTTACCCTTCTCCCCCTCGTCAGGGACTTATGCAATGGTCAGCCTGGTAGCTATAGTCCCCTATTTGGGGATCATGCATAGCCCTTACATCAGGGAAATCCTGGCACCACTCCTGAGAAAAAGATAAACTTTTGTATCAACCCATATTTCCTTGATCATTTTTCAAATTCGCTATTAGATGTGATACATTGATGGAAAGAGCTCTTAGAGCTCTTTCCATCAATGTATCACATTATTATAATCAATAAATTGCTTAGAGCTCTTTCCATCAATGTATCACATTATTATAATCAATAAATTTGAAAAATGATCAAGGAAATATGGGTTGATACAAAAATCGGACTTGGCACTGAAAGGGTTAATGATAGTCAAGTCTGGAAATAGTGTGTTTGACATTTGAAAATTGAGGTCCCCAGAGGGTGAAGTTAGTGGCGCTAGCATCATCAAATTCACCCTCTTGGAACTTCATTCTGCTTAGGCCTCAATACTATGGGAGACCTAGGATCAGATTGAAGTTCCCGAGTTGAAGTTAGTGATGTTCATCCATTAGTCACCTCGATTATGCATTTTATCTTCTGCAAATTAGGGGATATAGAAACGGAACGGAAGGGAAAAAGTAACTAAAAACAATGTTAATTTAAGACTGTTAACACTTCTCACAAGATGAGGCCTAAGCAGAATTAGGTCCCCAGAGGGTTAATTTGGCAATGCTAGCCCGCAATGCAGGGTAGCATCACTAAATTCACCCTCTGGGAACCTCATTCTGCAAATGTCACACTATTTCCAGGCTTGATGATACCTCTTCACTATTTAAACGGACTTTCGTGTGTTGAAACCATTGTTATGTAAACAAAACTGTTAAAGGAATATGATCCTGAAAAAAAATATAGTATTTTCTTTCAATATATCGAAAATATATATATATAATGTCCATTAGGCGCATATAATCTAATATTCGGTCGTCAATCATTATTTTTATAACGATTAAACAAAATTCCAAAGTTAGCCAAAGATTTTGTGATGTAGACGAAGTCACGTGATCATCGGCCCGATCACATGATGGTCTTGTGTCAATTACGCATAACAATAGGATTATAAAATATATAAAGGTTCGCCGTGGTTTGTTTAAACATCCAAGTATATATAACACTTTTTGAAGGAGGGATAATAATCTGGTTCAATATGTAATCACATATACAAGCGCTCTTTATTCGCACCATATCGGGAATAGGCTTAACAGTGAACTCTCTTTAATGAGTCATGGTAAAGGAACATGGGGACTCGACTTACTCAACAGTTGTCATCGTGATTATTTACTGATTACACCAATACACGTAAATATATGTACACGAACTTGCGATATACATGCTTTATATATCCGTCAATGTCATAGCAATTTCCGGTTTATTAAACTCTTTTTATTCGCACCATATTAGGAATACTCTTAACATGGACCGCTCTTTATTGAGTCATGGTGAAGGAAAATGGGGACTCGACTTAGAATAGTTGTCATTGTGAATACTTTACTAAATTATTCATCAACATACTCCCCACTTTAACTGCAACTGTGATTTTTAAAACAAACATCGCTAATCGTGTAGTAAGTTCAAATATTTAAGTCTGAATATTATTTTCAGAATATATTTCAATGCTTTCAGTAGTTTTGACCTTTTCCAATGTTTATCATCAAGTTTTTATTAAACTTTGGTATCTTATTTGACTAATTGGATTTTGATTGGTAGATGTAATTCCACTGCAATAGTAATGTTTATATAACAATGGTTTTGACATGTGAAATCTCATTATTGGAGAGTTGTTAAAGGTACTCAATCCAATCAGACGCTCCTAAATTACTATTTCTTTGGCTTCGGGGGTAAAAAAATATTTGATTTGAGTCGAGGAACCCACCCATCAAAGCTCAGGGTGATTAGATATAAATTTTTGAAGTTTGCTATTTCTATTGTTTGTGGACCAGAAGCACGTGGTCAAACTGACGAAGATGCGGATGAAGATGGATAACTCTAAAATCAAGTGGATATCTAATCACCCTGAGCTTTGATGGGTGGGTTCCTCGACTCAAATCAAATATTTTTTACCCCCGAAGCCAAAGAAATAGTAATTTAGGAGCGTCTGATCGGATTGAGTACCTTTAATAATGAAAAAACAACAAAAATGTTTAATTGTACTTATAGCTTTTGGTGATAGTTGTTTTACAGACTTTTATAAAATTTATGTTATTTCGCATGAACCCACTTCAAAGGCCTTGGGTGCCTTTAAAGAAATGCTGCATGTTCTTCGAAATGAAAACAAAATGTCAACAACACTGTACATAGTTCAACTTGATATTGGTCAGCTACAAAGCCTGCCAACTTGAATTGAAGTCATGTCTGAGTTTAGTGTGCCTATCATTTGCAGAAAGAGGTCCCCAGAGGGTGAATTTGGTGACGCTATCCCACATAATGGAAACTCACAAAATTCTCCATTTGGGAACTTCAATCTGAGTCTATGTCTCCCATAGCAGATGAGACCATGCAGAATGAGGTCCCAGAGGGTGAATTTGTGATGTTAGCCTGCCGTGCGGGATAGCATCACTAAATTCACCATCTGGGGACCTCATTCTGCAAATGACAGGCATACTAAACTCAGGTTTGATTGAAGTATAAAGGAGCCACCTCTGAACTACTCATCCTCATGAGGTTGTCCTCCCCCTTACCCCACCAGAATCCAAAATATAAGTTAACAGAGAGGAGTAAATGCTGTGTACCAGTTATGAACATAATAATTTCACGATAAAATTATGGTTTTCAGACATTTGTTGATGTAATGACCATAGAGTTGAAACATAAAGAGGTTTGAGGCAGAATTACATTAAAAAATGTCACTTGATTGGACAAATGAATCCTGAGTACGTACCATAGTTCATGGGGCAATTCTCATAAAGCCTCTAGTTTAGAAGTTGAATGCACCCCCCTCCAACAAAGGTTTTTATATATCAAATTAAAGGTCATAATATGACGCATCCGATAAATATTTTAAAATTGCGAAAAATTACTTGGTTTCTGAAAAATGGTGTCACATATAATTGGCAATAACTTGTGAACCACATAGCTTATTGACCCGCAACATATTTAAACAATTGCCCCAAAGACAGAGTAAAACAATTTGGATGATGGAATGCCAATTATATTTTTGTGAAAATGCACTGTTGGCATAAACTTAACCCCACCCCCTAAAATATAATTTTCTAAGAAAAAATGCATTGTATATTTTACACTTAGAATGCCGCATATCAAGAAGGCTTCAGGGCCATAAAATGAAACACTGAGTAGCGATGAAGGAGAATTATAAACAACCTGGTCTGAACAAGTTATAAGTTGAAAATTTGGGGAAAATAGTGAAAAATTGTCATTTTTACTAATTTCTGAACATTTTACAACATTTTGAATATATGGTGATAGGGGTATGGAGAAACCACACGAGAATACTGGTAAAGAATTAGTAAATTCATAAAGTCTCACATGATCACCTTTTTGTCAACTATTTCACATTTTTTCAATTTTTATTTGATTTTTTGTGGAAAGATTATATATATAACATATATTTTAACTGAACACATATGGCTAACAAAGGCTGATGCGTGAGACTCACGTTTTACAGGGAGGTATTTTCTTATTTTTGTGGCACATGTTGTGGCGCATGTACTAGATACAACTGATGATATATATAACATCGGACACTTCACATTTGATATTTGTTTTAAGATGGCGTCCAAAACGGCCATCACAATCGAAGATTGTAAAGCTTATCGACACAAATTGAACTAGGTTCTTCATATGGGGATAACGGAATTGTTGATTCACTGGTGTCCGCCAAATAACTAAAAAACTCTAATGTCTTGTCTCAGTTTGTTTATTGTGATGGGTAATTGATTGCCGAAATGCCCAATAACTCTGCTCATGATGGTACAGCCAGTTAAGTAAAAATTGACACTAGCTACTTCGGGTTTTGCAGATATCCTCACATTTCATTCACCAGTACATCATGGCTTGGCTGCAGCCAAATAACAATCATTGCAACCTCAGTAGTTCCATAACTCACACAGTGACCATCCATGGCCGTCATGGAAAACCAATACCATATAATCCCATGCACACATATATCTCATGCACGATATCTATGCTTTCTATACTTCTTTTGCAGGATCATTTTAGCCAGACCAATTCATAAAACTTGCACAGGTTTTTTTAAATATAAATATTATACCTAAAATATATCACCAAGACAGTATGTTTGTCTCACCAAGATCTAGTCTCCAAAGAATCTTTGTCGAGAGTACTAAAGTCAATCTTGAGGAAGACAAGCAGAACTCACATGGCTTGATTATATATTAGTGCTGCGTGACGGCCCGGTGTGATCCGATACACTGTATCTCAAAATGTACAGTAATTCAGGATTTTCGGGAACATTTTAGACTATAATTATATAGCTGTTATGTTTCTGCCTATCTTGTGGTTATATATTCTGTGTCAACTGAATCATATGGATTTATTAACAATACAAAATTATAATATTATCATGGTGTTGATCTATTCTACAAACCCGACGGGCATGAAAGGAGCAATGAGAGTGGACTGGATGATCATGATTACGCCTCAATCTTGATTCATCATTGGTTATAGTTTCGTTCTTATTTTATGTGCATCTGGTGCTGACTATTCCCGCTCTGTCTCCTGGGGATAACGTCATTTAAATGACGCACGAAAGAACATATTGGTAATGGACCATACTTTAGGGTCAATGCATGTCACTATAACTAGTGTTGTAATCACATAACCCTATACATGTATTTCGTGCACTATAAACAGGGCTAGGGTTATATACATTGTATGTCGCACAATGTTTGGCTATATATGGAGCACAAACTGCATAGGGGTTTAAGGACATGACATTCCAGAATGGGTGTGGGTGTGAGTGTATTGTGCCAAGTAATTTCCTGAAGAACGAGTTGCTTACAGAGTTTGCGTTTGGTGTCATTCTTCTCCTTTTACAACAGAATCGTGTATCATAATTCATCGACTTTGTATCTATCGTCAGTCGTGTTCACTGTCCCAACATGTGCCACACAAATAAGAAAATACCATTCTGTAAAGCGTAAGTCTCACTAGTCAGCCTTTGGTAGCCAAATGTGTTCAGTTGAAATATATGTATATATAATCTTTCCAAAAATAATTTGAATAAAAATTGAAAAATATTTGAAATAGTTGACAGAATGGTGATCATATGATGTTTTCTGAATTTATTAATTCTATACCAGTGTTCTCGTGTGGTTTTACCATAGCGTATCAAAATTTAATCACAATGTTGTAAAATTTACAAAAAAATTGTCAAAATTAAAATTTTTCACTATTTTTTTTCTTCAAATTTTATTCTTATATAATGTTCAGACACTTGTATTTACCATTCCCTTCATCCCTCTCGACACTGTTTTAATTTATGCTTGTAAAGTTAGTTTGACAAGCAGCATTCTAAGTGTAAACAACCTAATATGTTTTTCTGCGAAAATGATATTTTAGGGGGTAGGGTTAAGTTTACGCCAACGTCACATTTACACAGAAATACTATAGGCATTCCATCACTAAAATAATTTTGTTAGGTTATTGGAGCAATCTTTGAGCCATGTTGCGGATCAATAGCCCATGTGGTTCACAAGTTATAGCCAATTATATGTGACACTTTTTTCAAAATCCAAGTAATTTTTCGCGATTTCAAAATATTTATCGCATTTTTTCTAACGAGTTCAAAATTGGTCCAGTGCTGTATCTCATGTCATTTTATTATCATTTCTTATTAATATAAACAATATATTGGTAAGTTTATAACCGCAATATTTTGTTTATGCTCTTAACACTTGTACTCGAGGAAAATGTTATTTTATTCTAGGGGTAAGAGTTGTCTTCCCTGAAAAATCTATTTTGGGACACTTTCTGAAACGGGCAACAAGCAAAATTGGATGCGTCATATGATGACCTTTAATTTGATATATAGAAACCTTTTCTGGCCCACGGACTACCAATTAACAGGGAGGTACGAATCCTCTGTACCACTTAAAAATCATACGAACCGTATGAACCAGAAAATGGGTGACAACCTCCTTAGAGTGTTTGCAGAGCTATCGTTTTCCTGGGTTCATTAGGTATATAATTATTTTCTTATTGTATATAATTAATTTCATTCTTAAAGTCTTAATTCAGCATTGAGAAAATATTCATTCCATTGAAGCCGGGGTGACAGGAAGACGGCTAATCCTGACTAGGCTACTCACTCACTTCTTATTGAATTATTATTGATGCTTTGTTGTAACTACTTTTATTGTGTGAATAAAACATCTACATTGTTTAAAAGAAGTGTTACAACATGCCATGAATCTCTAGTCTGGCTATATGCATGCAGAGATCATAGTCCACAAGTTCAAAGCCTGGAAACTTTTTGACATTCCTACCTGTTCTGACGGGGAATTTTTTACATTGAACAAACAACGCAGCGAATATACATAACATTGTTGATACTTGTTTCTTTATTATCCATTTCACAGTAGGTGGATACCAGCTCAAGATTGCATGATTTTTGTGAAAGTTGTGAGCCAACATCGTACTAAACACCTAATTTATAACCCGGGAAATTTCCATCATTGTAAGCGACGCAAAGCAAAATCGCTCACCAAAGTCACTTAAATCATGCAATCTCAAGCTGGCACCTTCAGATACAGTGACATACATTATTAAAGAACAGGTCGTCAGGTCATAACTTAGAATATATTATTGTTTTAGTGTTATAAATAGTAGAACTTCCCTGTAGCAACATCAAAATGTTCCAAGGTTTTGCACTGGTGGAGCATGATCTCTACGGGTGTAGCCAGAGTAGAGATTCATTACACAATCTAATGTAGTGTTAACTTCTGTGAAGAATGAACCAACGATACCGAATTTCAACAGGACCAAACCGGTGTCATGGGCAAAATAATTTGGGTCGGTAGGTAGGAAAATCTTGTTTTGATATTTATTTTGTTATCTGTGTATACTATTTTACAGTCAAAATTACCGAATTCGCTGGTATGATAATAGTAATAATTGATCTTTGGGTTCATGGAATGCGTATTTTGAATTATAAACAGTATGTACGCAATTAATTAGACCAAGTCTTCTCAGTCCACAACAGCTTGGGATACGGTTGAGTTGATGCTGTTTTGGAATGAGTCCCATCCCAGTACTCTTCTATAAGCTATAAGACTTTACACCCAGAATTGTGGGCGGGAGTTATTTTGCTTTTATGTCTTTGGATTAGGTCAGTTGGATGCTTTGTGTATATGAACATAGAGGGCAGCCTTTCTCAAGCTTGATGATATCAAACATATATCAATCATAATATCAAAGCAACGAGATTTATAAGTAAACAAAGCCTTGTTTTCCAGAGAATTTGGTTTGTCGAGTTATCAGAAAATGTTAACAATACGATCGTATTATCACTTTACCTTTTTCTATCATATTGAAGACAATCGCAGACATGTCAGATGATTAGTCAGATTCAGGGGTTCACATGAATGCTTGAGCTCCACATGTAAATGTAGTATGTCTTTTAACCCTTTCAGTGCCAGGGGCCGATCTCATCGGCCCTAATTTACGGTCTGTAAAATCAACCCTAAAAAATTTAGTTTTTATATTTTTTTGGGTTCAATTTTTTTGGTTATGTTTAAGCATGCTATAGCGAATTTAAAAACTGGATAAAACCTTCGGGGCATGTTATAACTCAAAACTATCACCAAGTATTCATAGTAATAATTTTGATGCCCATGAAAAACGTAAGATTTCCTGGCACTAAACCTACAAAATAAGTCTATTAAATTATTAAAATTGTAAAAATTTGTAAAAAATAATAACAAATGATGAAAAATTGTTAGGCCAATGCATTCTCTTATATATATGGCGACCTATGGTCGACTCGCATATATAATAGAATGCATTGGCACAGGGTATATGGGTTGATACAAAAATCGGACCTGGCACTGAAAGGGTTAAATGAAAGCATGTTATAGGAGAGTAATGGGCTGAAACTCGGCCCAAAACAGCATCAATCCAACCGACATCTCAAGCTGTTATGGACCGAGAAGAACTGGTCTAGTATGCAATCTATGGTAAAAATGTAGAATAAACATTATATCCCAGTGTCCTAGTGTCTGTTAAATGTGGGGTCAGTATTTGATATTTCAAAAGGACTATGTGCAGGATTGGGGCTGGGTCAAAACTAAAATGTGATAGATGCTTAACCCTTTACCCAACAGAACGGCCCTGTGCCAATGCATTCTCTTATATATGCGAGTCGACCATAGGTCGCCTCGCATATATAAGAGAATGCATTGGCTTAACACATTAAAAATTATAAAATTGTTAAAGAATGTAAGAAAAAATGGTAAAAAGTGTTAAAAAAAGATTTTTTTTAGGCCAATGCATTCTCTTATATATGCGAGTCGACCTATGGTCGACTCGCATATATAAGAGAATGCATTGGCACAGGGCATAACTGTAACTATCACAATGTGGTCAAGGAGCCGGTTTCAATGATATCCATATTTCCCATACAGAAATTTCTCATGAGAAGTTGTTAGAATCTTATAAGAATCTCATGAGAAGCATATTAGAAAGATATGCAAAGCAGAGAAATCTAACATGAACCTTGTGAGAAGATGTTAGAAATCAATTTTCTAACCAAGGGTCTTATGTGAGAAAAATTTCTCACGTGAGAAATATGAGATATCTCGTAAGAAATGTAGACTTATAAATATTTCCACTGAACCGATAGTATATTTTTCTTAGTTGCAAATTCTAATTTGAGTTCTCATGAGAAAAATAGACTTTGAAATTATCATCCTTCAAGTAAGTTTTAAAAAAATTTCGGGGTTAAGAAATTTTCACGTGATTTCTTATGAGGAATGCAGACTTTGAAATTTTTTCACAAAAACTTATTGGATATTTTCAAAGTCAGAAATTCTCACGTTAGATCTCATAAGAAATACAGACTTTAAATTGTGTGGTCTCCAATTCCAGAAAAGTAAGCTAAGTGTGATTTTCTTACATGAGAATATATTAGAAATAGGGTAGATATTTTTAAGTCAGATTTCAATGGTGGGTAAAATGATTTAATCTAGAACATGTGGTCTTGATAAATCTGATCTGGTGTATGCTGGAGAATTCAAAATATAAAATGCGCCAAAACAGTGACTGGAGTTCCCTGTACATGACAGTTGCTGTGCATGATTTAGACTGTAAATTATCTTTATAGTGTGGTCGTGGTACGCAAAAAAAGGGGTCAACCCAGAAGAAATTGGTGTAGAAGCGATCTCGGTGTCATTCAACCCGGGAGAATCTCTGCTACAACATATCCAAAATCTGCTAAAATTCGCTTTGGGCAAAATCCAGGATCCAAGATGGCGTCCAACATGGCCGCCATTAGTCAAAAGAGATTCTGACTGAGATTAATTCGACATAATGAGAACAAATGTTGCCATATTAATACAAATGTATACATTTTTGCGAAGGTAAAGTATTATGCCACATATCTATAGAAAAAATGGAACCCCTCGCCCCAGATGGCTGCCAAAATGGTGGCCTCAACTCGAAAATTTGAAATTTTTGCCTAATATCTTAAAGATCAATTCCTGTTGTTTGATAATGGTTCAGACTGGCGACATTGATTAGCCATATTCATGTTAATTCATCATTGGAGCAATGAAAGATACCATAAATGGGGTCCCAGACTCATATACACCCTCAAATTTTTTTTTTACAGAACGCCGTATAAAATTCCACAAATATCGCCATTGGGATTCCAGTCGTATATCAACAAGAAATGGACAGAACTGTACAATGTAAGTTGGGCATACCACTATCTATAATTGCTCCAATTCAATGAAACCCAAATTGGCGCTTTGTCTTAAAATGGCTGCCAAAATGGCGGTCAAAATATGGAAAATGGCAGATATTTAGAATGGTCGTCAGAGGGTTAGACCCAGAAGGAATTGGTAAAGAAACGGTTTTGTTGTCATTCGACGCGGGAGAATCTCGTGTATAACATATCCAAAATCCGCTAAAATCCGCTTTTGGGAAAATACAGAATTCAAGATGGCGTCCAACATGGTCGCCAATAATAATGAAAATGGCAAATATGTTCAAAATTCACGAAAACCCATTCGACAAAACGCCAATTCGGCACAAATACACATCATTGATTGAAATCAATGTTTTTTGTGGGTATGAGTAGCCAATCACCATTCAAATGCTAAGATGGCTACCAAAATGGCCACCGAAAAATTGTCGAAATTTAAGTTCTGCTCAGAGGAAAGCCGAAACAACACTTCGGTTGTGAGCTAACGATGACAGACCTATTAAACATGTTGCCAATAATCTACTACCACAATCAGTTCAGCCCGAAATGTTCCAACTAAGCAGTATCTACTGCAGGAACCAACACGATGTCCACTTATTACGAGGGAATATCTGGAAATTAATTAAAAATAAATTAAATTGCTACGAATCTGGATTATTTGAAAACACAGTGTCAACATTTCTACTTAATAACGACTATTCGGAACATCAATTATATGGGCATCGGTGGTCTAGTACGGAAGCATCAGGCTATAATAGGTTTTCCAGTGCTGGCGAAAGTGAAAAGGACAGGAGGGAAAAGCGAATAATCTGGGGTTTACTTAATTGGTGGGCAAGTTGGTTATCGGAGCTGGAGAGTTTCAAAGTAACATTATTTTCTTCAATATCAAGAGGAAAAATGAAAATTCGCACGTACATTGTATACTAGAGCCCGAAGCCGCCATCGCACGCCGCCGCCGCCAGCCATATTGGCCACAAGCCGCCGCCAGCCATATTATTTCTAACGCCAGTCACATTTAAAAATCTCCGCCGCCGGAATTGTAAAATGGCTGAGCCGTGTGCATGGGCTTATATGTCAAGCACAACTGTTCTGTGAATCGCAAAGAACTAAACCGCATTGCCTAATATTGGCATACTCGCATGGACACGGCATGGTTGTTATATTATCGGAACACCTGGCCCCTTAATGTGGAATAGACTATCCCAATGCATGCTTTCATATAACTGAATGGGCGCATCCATACGGTATTGAAAGGGTTAAAATATAAATTGTTTATATCGACAACACCCAGTCTCAGACATCACTGGCATTTGTCCATATATACACATAAGAATAGAAAATAGTTTGAAATATTATATATCATTACTATCGGGTTCATCATTCAATGATGCATGCATATATCACAAGATGACAGTGATGATAGCAGTCTGAAGTCGACAGAAGTCCCAATGTAACTACTTATACCGATTAGATGGGAAACTACATAGTATATCCATGCCAGTCCTTCGTGAATTTTCGCCATAATGGAAAAGCCCAACATCAAACGATTACGTGTGATCTGGAATTCTACGGGTTCACCACAAACGCTAAAAAAAACGGCGTCTATAACCGGTAACAGGGGATTAGGAACATTTCGGAAACGAAAATACGCTGAATGATAACATCTCAGCCGGCTGAGCCGCCATATTTCTTCAGCCACGAACGTCGTGATTGAGCCGGCTTAGCTAGCTAACCAGCCACGAAAATCGGTTGAGCCAGCCATGAAAACTATTTGTCGTGGCTTCGGGGTCTATTGTATACCCTTCACACTTTATGTGACAATTCCGTGTCATGCGATTGTGGGTATATACATGTGGATAGAAACTGTCATTGGATAGAAATGCCACATGAAGATGGTGATTAACAACATGTTTGTCTAAGAAATGTGAACAATGAACATGTTATTTTCCGGATGTTAGACAATCAAACTGCCACATAAGGCGTTCATCCATGCTCATCAGAGCACGAACTATGTGCAAATTAATGACACGAAACTATTTCATGCGGACGACGTACTCTAGACCTACATCCAACGTCATTTCCTATTAACTTTTATTGTTTGTACGGACGGTTTCGAGGTTTGAAAATCCCGCTTGTCCAAGAAAACCTCCACATACTTACGGAGTTGATGTGTAAACAATGTATGGGAATAGTTTCTTCATACCTATATGTATTTGGCACACGTATTTTCTAGAACATAAGAGATCACCATTTACTGGAGAGTTGATATCTGGGAAGAGATCAGAGTAAAACTACTTTTCTTACATGTCGAAATGGGGAATCCATGGGCTACATTTAGTTCCAGCTTGAAACTTGAAAATGATGGCCGAGCCCGAATAGTTAATATTTCGTCGCATCAGTGCTATAATGTAACCCACATTTTCAACTTTCCGAGAAAATGAAGGTTGAAGTTTTTAGACAACATTTCTCCTAATGTTGACAAAGCATGACGTATTGTTGTATTTATCCCAATGAAAACTGACATTAGCTGTTCATTGAACCACATATTGTTTTCTGTTTATTCCCTCGTTTTCTTTTAAAAAGCAATAGCTTGTTTGGAGATATGACATTTTGCGTATGCCAGCGACGATTCGTTTCCGTGCTATAATGAAGTTGTGCTAATAAATGCAGATTAAGCTAAATATGGTGGCAATCGCACGTGTCTATGAACTAAAAAGTGCCTATTCTACACTATGAAAATTCACCCATGTGCATCATCATACAGAAATGTGTGGAACAATCACAAAATTTAAATCACCAAATGATCACGCGACTAACATGGAGATACTGCCATATAGCACACATTTTAGAATTCACAAACACAAAACAGAAGTCACGTGGACAACCTGAAGCGTCCGATTGGCTGCTGTTGGACATACGACCTCATAGTACGAATAATTGTAAAGATCGCTGGATATACGACATTTGCTTCACTGGTTTGTGCGAATATTTGTCATCCAATGCAAGGACAGTTTGGCCCATCGGATTGGATTTTTTCTCACGATTCGAATGGTATCAAATACTCATTTCCCGCCATAATGGATATACGACATTATAGCACTGATGAGTCGAGATTTTGTCAACCCGCGGGAAGCCACCAAAAGATTGAAAATAAATAGTTTTGATTTATATGAGCCACATACATGTATATGAGCCAACTATCAACTGCATCCACCACTCACAACTTCCATTATGTGATAAGCTGGGCAGAGTCTACCATTTTCGTTTTGGAGCCATATTTATAGATAAAATGTATTGTTTCTTTTGGTCTATTTGAGATGGAATGTTCACAAATAAAAGAAACGATCAATTATTTTGTAGACAAGATCTGCTCATCCCTAAATATCAAATGTGACCAGAACCCCAAAGTCGATTTTGGTTAAATTTCATACCGCATTCGTTATAACTTATTATTACCACTTTAGAGGGCGTTCTCTAGTAGATTAACAGTATTTTACCCGAACAGTAAAAAGCCATAACGCCCGGCATCAAACCGGATGCGGGCCGTTAACGATATTAACGGCCCGCATCCGGTTTGCGATTTGCTAGAAATCCAATCGAACGCAACCTTGTTTCGGATTTCGGAATTTCTGTTAAAACAAGTTTATAGTATATTATTACGAATAAAACTGAAATTTTACTGTAGTAGATGTAAATGATGTAATAACAGACCAACAACAAGTAAGTGTTACCTAACAAGTGGAATAAATTAGATTTCTGACTGAATTTTCGTTAGATATGTCCCTATTTTCGTGGTAAATAATATAATTAGTCACGTGACAATTTGTTTGACAACGAACAGACGACACATGGTTTGAATTGTGATCGTTTTGAAAAAAAGAGTTATTACATGTATTTCATTTGACATATTGTTGCCTACTCACTCATCTATGTTCTAGTTGGGTTTCATTTCAGAAAGTGGTAATAATAGTAATAACTTGATTTTGTCGGGCGTTATGGTTTATTAACGGCCCTCCAGAAATGATTAACAGCCCTCGGGCCATTAAAGGCCCTCGACTTCGTCTCGGGCCTTTAATGAACCCTCGGGCTGTTAATCATTGCTGGAGGGCCGTTAATAAACCATAACGCCCTCCAAAATCAAGTTATTGGTATATTAGTGAAGGACCGGAGTAAACTATGATCTAATCTATTAGAAATGTCATTGCTGTAATGATCAGTTGACACGATCATTGAAAGAATATACCCATTGTTTCCCAGTTCAGAGAGCAACAAGTGATAAACAGAAGTGATAGAAAATAGTATTTTTCACATCGGGTGGCCATTTTGGCAGCCATTTTTGGTACTGATTTTTAAGTTTTTACATAGAGCTAGCATAATGGCATCATAAAGAGGTATTCATTCGTATTTATTTAGTAAATTTTATTCATCAACCACTACTTATAATGGATTGAATGACACTGTGATCAATATCCGCCATTTTCCATATTTTGACCGCCATTTTGGCAGCCATTTTGAGACAAAGCGCCAATTTGGGTTTCATTGAATTGGAGTATTTATAGATATTGGTATGCCCAACTTACATTGTACAGTTCTGTCCATTTCTTGTTGATATATGACTGTAAATCCCAATGGCGATATTTGTGGAATTTTATACCGCGTTCTGTAAAATCGAATATTTGAGGGTGTAGATGAGTCTGGGACCCCATTTATGGTATCTTTCATTGCTCCAATGATGAATTAACATGAATATGACTAATCAATGTCGCCAGTCTGAACCATTATCAAACAACAGGAATTGATCTTTAAGATATTAGGCAAAAACTTCAAATGTTCGAGTTTAGGCCGCCATTTTGGCGGCCATCTGGGACGATGGGTTCCATTTTTGCCATAAACAGGTGGCTCAACATTTTACCTTTGCAAAAATGTATACAAATGTATACATATGACAACATATGACAACATTTGTTCTCACTGTTATCGAATTAATCTCAGTCAGAGTATCTTTTGACTAACGGCAGCCTTGTTGGACGCCATCTTGGATCCTGAATTTTGCCCAAAGCGGATTTTAGCGGATTTTGGATATGTTATTCGCGAGATTCTCCCGCGTCGAATGACACCAAAACCGCTTCTATACCAATTTCTTCCGGGTCGAACCCTCTGACGACCACACTATTATATCTGTGCTAGAAGCTTAAGTTGTGTAATATATTCACGAGAAGGGGAACATGGAGTTATATTTATTGTTTTATTTGTGGATATTCTTTAATGATAAGTTCCACAACATGGGATACACACTATATGCTAGGTAAGCCTAATATTTATATAAATGGCAGAGCTGGGCTTTAGGCATCATGCATCTGGCATCATGGCAAGATTTTATGCCATGTGGTCTCTTGTGTTGCCTTTACTGCAGGTTCTAATATGTAATTTATCAACCAGGTAGACTACATGCAGTACATGTATATATATTAAAGTTCAACATGATTTAAATTTTATTTTCAAATATTTTAAATTATATTTCTAGAATAAATAATGATGGCCCATATCACATCAAATAAAATTCTGTTATTGTTAATTGATTCTAAGACAGAGTAAATGTGCAAATCTATTTTAACAAAATAATGAATTTTAGGAAATAAACATTTATGGCAGTTTTCATTGTTTCATGGAAGTGATTTTTACAGTTATTTGGAATATTCCACGAAGAGCAGTTAACATGTTGCAGTGTTCACATGCACACATGTTGAACAGCAATTGAAAAATTGGTTGATCAAATATTAAGAAAGTTAAGTTGAAGTTTAGTGTGAGATTTGTGTGATAATACAGATCTGCATTTGTACAATATAGATTCATCGCACACCACAAATGCCTCTAAGATCAGGGACCCCAGAAGCAGAAAATGGTAAGGGGGCAAAAGCAGTCCAAAAGCCTGGAAATTCTCAATGACAGTGTTTGTTATTTTATAACCTTAAAAAGATGATAAATGACAGTGTTAAATTGTTAATGATACCAAAATTAATTTGGTAGCACATAGATTTGTTTGAATTAGATAGTCCTTATTTGTTATACTGGTCATTATATTTTGAAATATATAGAACAGGAATTTTTTCTTATATGCATGAAAAAAGGATTTTTCTCATGTGAGAAATGATTCTTTCTCACGTGAGAAATGATTCTTTCTTACGTGAGAAATGATTCTTTCTTACGTGAGAAAAAATTATTTCTCACGTGAGGTTTTTAATATGCAAATTTGCAAGATTTTTTCTCACGTGAGAAAAAATATTTCTTACGTGAGGAAAGATTCTTTCTCATGTGAGAAAAAATTCTTATGAGATCTTGCTAATTTGCATATTAAAAACCTCACATGAGATTCTAACGTGAGATTCTAACGTGAGAATCTAACGTGAGATTCTCATGAGAATTATGTTAGGACATTTTGGTAAGGGTTGTATGGTTCTATTGAGACAGACCGAAGATATTTTAGGCTGTTGAAGCTTTATTTGGCCGGTTTTGGCCGGTTTGTTGGGTAAAGGGTTAACAAACAAATGCTCAAAACCAATGACGTGTTAAATTTATTTATTTGACAAGTACGGTACTGACTTTATATAGTACCGGAATGGCCTAGCCATACATGTATATAAAGTGAACATATCTACACAAAGAGCTGATTTGCATAGCCATAAATAAAGTGAACATAACTGCACAAAGTATGATGCTAGCTGATTCTAGCTAGACTAGCTATATATAAAGTGAACATATATACATTATGTATGATGATAGCTGATTCGCATAGCCATAAATAAAGTGAACGTAGCTGATTCGCATAGCCAGGATCAGATAACTTGTTTTGGTTAAATATGATGGTGATGATGATGACAAAACTAGAATTGAAAAAAGGAGAAAGTGACTTATTGTCATCTCATGAAGATACTGACTACATCTTATGTAATATCCTGTTAAAGAAGTCAGGTCAAGAAAACTAATAACAATTTATGATCTACACAGAGTGGCAAATAAAAGGAATTCTGAAATCATTGGAACAAACCTGTATCATCCCCCGCATGAGCTCATCTGGAAGATATCAATGAATGATGATCTTCTTCATGATCCAGCTGCCCACGTCTGAATATAGAACCCAACTGACTGGTTTACGAAGACATGCCAAATAAGGTATACATATGACAAATGCATGCTCAGCAAGAAAGCTTTGGAGAGGATACATTTACAGTAATGCCCTAAATAATCGACTCCTTAACCACAGCAGAATTATGGGTGATTTTTCAGGATTTAGTCGGAAATATGGCTTCATCGGAAAGCTCCCCGAGGAATGGCAACAAGCCATATTTCCGACTAATTCCTGAAAAATTACCAATAAATCTCCTGTGGTTAAGGAGTCGATTATTTAGGGCATTACTGTGTATAATGTTGTCCATTTTACTAGAATTCAGAGTTTATCACAAACATTTTTCTGAGATCCAGTGTGACAGACATTTTCAATAAGGGCTGCAAAACCATGCAGCTGAGCTAATATCAACTTATGCTGACTTGATCTTCGTATAGGCAGCATTCATTTCTGAAATGGAAAGAAATTATCAAAAACTGTTTATAATGCCCTTAGACAATTGTGTCATTCCACATACGCAATTTCTACCAGAATTATGCAAACATATGCGTTGATAGATTTTACCAAGTGTGAGTTTAGTGTGCCTGTCATTTGCAGAATGTCTTAGGTCCCCAGATGGTGAATTTAGTGATGCTAAAGTGGGCACCTTGTTCTCAGGCCTGGATTTGATTCAAATAAACTGTGTTACAGTAATGCCCTCCGATGAATGGCAACAAGCCATATTTCCGACTAAATCTTGAAAAATTATCCATAATTCTGCTGTGGTTAAGGAGTCGATTATTTAGGGCATTACTGTATATCATGCCATGAATCGCTACTCTGGCTACACCAGCAGAAATCATATGGTTGATGATCTGATCGGGAACTTAATCAACACTACAAAAATAATGCCAGTAACGTTTCTTAGTTAATACCTGCATGTTCCTCAAAAATGTATTTCACACTAGGTGAATGTCCCAGCTCGATATTGCATGATTTTAGACAACTTTTGTAGTCACTTACAATCATGAAATTCCCCCCCCCCCCCCCCCCCCCCCCCCCCCCCCGGGTATTCAATTTGATGTTTATCATGAAATCAGAAGATAAGATCTATTTGAAAGATAATGTCTAAATGTTATATTTGATAAGTTTTATAATTGTTTCGTGTGACTGTGGTATAGTTTTGTAGAACAAGTAATCTAGAGCACATGCAGGCATGGCATAATATGCCCGTTGGCTAGCTTCAAATTGCTTTTCAGAAGGATCATCTGTAAACCAAATTGTTGATGGAAAATGCATACTAAAGTCCCACAATAAAACAACTGTGATCCCAGCAATTCAAGAAATAACATGCTTGGTGTTGATAAAACAGCCCAGTATCATCTGTAAACCCACCCAGTAAACAAAAATATAATTTCTAAGTCAAAAAGATAGAATTGAAAATGTGTGACCAGAAGAACCTGAATTCAAATTTGATTTATATTTTGGGGTTCTGCATGCCAACCAAATTTCATTCCTATCAGTCTAATCACAGCATAATTCTGATAAAATGGGTGGCTGGAACACGGAAATGATATTGATCTGTATTTTGTGGTAGTGAACATGCAGAAACAAATATTTGTAAAAAAATTCATTTCATTAAAGTCCCACTTAATTTTTGAATCCCCAGATCACATTATATACAACATATTCCATATTATTTACCATTTGAAAGAGGAAGCTTCATAAGCATTGTACCATCAACTTGTCTAGTTGAGATAAACTGTGAACATGTTGTTTTTGTCAAGGTAACGACATGTGTTCTGGGCTTAAAATTGATCTGGTCTGTACTGCCAGTCTATTATTCTCAATGGAAGGGGGAATAACTCAATATATTAGTTGTGAATTATGATGCATTCAATAACGGGGGAAGTCTTAGTGTGAATCTGAGTATCTCTGTCACTTGGTGGACACTCCTAGGCCACGGCTGTTCCATCTTCCAGTAGAATATATATATTTTTGGTTCCTCTTCCAACGGTATATAATACAGAATGTGGATAATATGTGATCTTGGAATTAGAATATTAGTGGGCATTTAACCTCTTCACTGCTAAGTGACATTATGCTGGACCATAGACACCATGGCCATTTTCCAGAGAAAAGATATAATGGGAATATGAAACAAAAACCCTATTACTGACTCAGTCAAAACTCTATTATTCCTTGAGAACAATATTTTTTACATCATACACTGTTTCATACTTTGAAATAAAATGGTTCCGATGCACCAATCTTGGAGGTCCACTGTTAGTGTGCTAAAGAAAGTCTGCACACATTGTGACTAAGTACAGATGTACAGGAGGCTTCAAGCATTATCATATATTTTGGAACTTCTGTCTGTATGTATATATGTATGTGTGTGTGTGTGTGTGTATGTGTGTTATAGACTTGAAAACTGCTCAACCAATCCAACTCAAATTTGGTATGTAGGCCTACTTTGATCCGGGGAACAATATGGGCAGGTACAATTTCACATGCGACCATGTCCTTGACCTCGCTCATATAGACATGTTTCTGGACTTCGACCGATCTGACTCAAATTTGTTATGTTGGCCTACTTCAATATGGGAGGGTCCAATTCACGCTCATATAGGCATGTTTTTGGACTGATCGAACAAAAGTTTTTCCAAATGCTGTCTATTCTGCCCAGATGGAGGTGGTCACAAAGAAATGCCTAAATAGCCCGGACGAAGTCGGACACATCAGCTAGTTCCATATATTTCCCATCTACCATATCCTGAATGACTGGTTTAATTAGTTTACAGGGATCTATTGTCGTTTCAGTCAAGTTCAAATTTTATACTAGTAACTCCCATCTAGAGGAGATCTCAAACATGCCTGTACATTTTCAACATATTTCTCCAATAAATGCGGGCTAGCTGCTGGTGGCCATGTTTTTTAGCGAAAGTTAGAAAGATGCCGAAGATCCGTATGAAGTTTAGTGATGATCGTATGAAGGATGTGGTCTGCACGACATGCCAAAGGATTTAGTTATGCAAAGAGTAAAATAAATGAAAGTGTCAATGACACTGTAGCTCAACTTAGGTAGGGGAATAATTTAATGGATTGACAGTAAATGGAGGAATAGGAAAGGTGCTATAATTGAAATGTCTAAGTAAGACAAGATGTACATGTCAATATCAACATTCATGACAGGTTTCATAATGATCGAATCAGGGATGTGGTGATTATGGTGTGCCAAAGGATTTAGTGATGCAAAGAGTAAATTATAAATAATTTTTGTCTGAACAACCCCAAAATGACTCGTTCCCATCTACATGTCAATATTAACATCCAGGACAAATTTCATGATGATCAGACGAATAGTACGACCTGTATTCCGCACCAATGGATTTAATTTTGAAATCCAAGATGGCCACCAGCATTCATGTTTTTGGGCCGAATGACCCCAAAATGACTCGTTCCCTTCTACATGTCATTTTTAACATCTATGACTAATCTCATGAAGATCTGACCAAAGCTACGACCTGTAGTCCGCGCCAAAGGATTTAGTCATGCAAAGAATAAAATCCAAGATGGCTGCTGGCGGCCATGATTTTTGGCCGAATGACCGCAAAGTGACTTATTCCCATCTACATGTCAATATTAACATCCATGACAAATTTCATGAAGTTCCGACCAAAGCTACGACCTGTAGCCCGCACCAAAGGATTTAGTCATGCAAAGAGTAAAATCCAAGATGGCTGCTGGCAGCCATGTTTTTTGGCCGAACGACCCCAAAATCACTTCGTTCCCATCTACATATCAATATTAACATCCACGACAAATTTCATGATGATCAGACGAACAGTACGACCTGCAGCCCGGGCCAATGGATTGAATTTTGAAATCCAAGATGGCCGCCAGTGGCCATGTTTTTAGGCCGAATGACCCCAAAATGACTCATTCCCATCTACATGTCAATGTCAACATTCGTGAAAACTTTCATAAAGATCAGACCAAAGGTACGACCTGTAGCCCGCGCCAAAGGATTTAGTCATGCAAAGAGTAAAATCCAAGATGGCTGCTGGCGGCCATGTGTTTGGCCGAACGACCCCAAAATGACTCGTTCCCATCTACATGTCATTGTTAACATCCATGACAAATTTCATGAAGTTCCGACCAAAGCTACGACATGTAGCCCGCACCAAAGGATTTAGTCATGCAAAGAGTAAAATCCAAGATGGCTGCTGGTGGCCATGTTTTTTGGCCCAACAACCCCAAAATCACTCGTTCCCATCTACATGTCAATATTAAGATCCATGACATATTTCATGATGATCAGACGAACAGTACAACCTGTAGCCACCGCCAATGGATTGAATTTTGAAATCCAAGATGGCTGCCCGCGGCCATGTTTTTTGGCCGAACGACCCCAAAATGATTCGTTCCCAACTACATATCACTGTTAACATCCATGACAAATTTCATGAAGTTCCGACCAAAGCTACGACCTGTAGCCCGCACCAAAGGATTTAGTTATGCAAAGAGTAAAATCCAAGATGGCTGCTGGTGGCCATGTTTTTTGGCCGAACAACCCCAAAATCACTCGTTCCCATCTACATGTCAATATTAAGATCCATGACATATTTCATGATGATCAGACGAACAGTACGACCTGTAGCCACCGCCAATGGATTGAATTTTGAAATCCAAGATGGCTGCCAGCGGCCATGTTTTTTGACCGAATGACCCCAAAATGACTCGTTCCCATCTACATGTCAACATTCATGACAAATTTCATAAAGATTAGACCAAAGGTACGACCTGTAGCCCGCGCCAAAGGAAATTGTTGACGGACACACGCGCACACGGACGCCAAACCATGGCAATAGCTCAAACTTACAAAGTAAGTTGAGCTAAATATGGCTGTCTGTGGCCCGTTTTTCATCCAAAATTGTTCCAATTTGACAGCTCCCATCTAAAGTTGATCCTAAACATGCCTACAAAATTTGAAAACAATTCTCCAATAATGTGGGATGCAGGCTGTGCCAACAAATTCAAAATGTGAAATCCAAGATGGCTGCTGGCAGCCATGTTTTTGAACGAATTTCTTAAACATTTTATGGCTCCGATCTAGTTGTCATCCAGAAGATCCATATGAAGTTTGTTGATGATTGGATGAATGATGTGGTCTGCAGAGTGTGCCCAAAGATTTAGTCATGCAAAGAGTGAAATCCTAGATGGATGCCAGCGGCCATGTTTTTCATCGAAAATTGTTCAAATTTTATAGCTCCCATCTATAGGTGATCCTAAAGATGACTGTAATTTTTTAATTACATGTATTACAAACTATTTGTGAAGTCTGTGTACATAGCTGTCAAAATAATTTTTGTACGGTACCGGTACACATGTCAATTTCTCTGAATATACAAGAATCTTGTAAAAATAGGTGTTGTGACAGAGGTGAATATCAGTAAGATAGACACATTCTGGTAGAGATTGGTAGTATTACCTACAATTTTCCGCGATGGGAGGATTCATGAGTTTGACTTCTCATAGGCCTTTCTTATAGGGTACGAGTTGACTTTTTAAGAGGGTACGACCTGGTGAAGACAAAGGGTACAAAATGATCTTGTCAACAAATGTCGTTATAATTACGTTGTAAAATGCCTATGTGCCGCCCAATTCGGAGATAAAATTAAAACCTTAATTGCGATAATAAGATGGATAACTTATTACTAAGTTATTAGTATAAAATGTCAGAATGATGACGAGCGCAGCCATTTTCCAGCTCCCACGCCGGGCACCTGTCGTACAAAATATGGCACAGTGACGTCACTTGAGCTAACCCGAGCCAGTGAAAGGAACACGCCCTATGACGACTCGAAATTATAATTCGGATTTCTTATCATAAATTCAATATATTTGGTGATACAAATTGTGAGTTTTCGTGAATTATTAACGGCATATAATATTTTTTTTCGCAATATTATAGCGAATTAGTTGTCTCGATCTTGAGAACTAGGGCTTTTATACAAACCCGGTGCGACAATCGATGCCGGTGGGCGGATTCCGAAAAACAAAATCAATCAAAATTAGGATTTTCAAGCACCACGAATTGTGTTTCCGATTACACAGAGCGCACATATGAACTTAGAATGAGACTCCCCAAAGTGATTAAAATGTGTATGTTGTAGTGAGCAATGTTGGCGTTTTCACAAACTTGACGAAGGGCGTGGAGGTGCTATAGAATAATAGATCAGTCCTTCCCACCATGAGATGAGAACCTCTCGGACCCATACTGGCCATAGGCACTCGTAATTTTTGTGAAAAATTTGCCCTCGTCCCTCTTCAGCCTCTTGTCAATATACTGAAATGGGCCAGCTCGTCTAAATAGCTCCGAAGTTCATCCACCGAACAACATGTCAACAATGGTCTAAGATTAAGAACTCCTCTTCCAGTTTAGGTTCCAATCAAAAATGGATTTGATGAATATTGAGTTCTTATAAGTTATATTCCTTAGACTTAGTGTTGATGTTTAATTGGTGGCAGCTCATACACCTCTTGTGATTTTGAATGAGGTGAGGCAAGGTATTGCATGTGTATATAAGACCTTATTGGGGATTGCTGGGAAGGATCTGCCCGCTACCTTGTATAGAAATAATAGTCAGCTTATTTTCCTCCATTTCTCTTGGGGTGTTAATTCGAGTTCTGTGAGCATGTTGGTTACTGCTCCTGTGTGCCTACTAGTACTTCTAAAGTCCTGTTTGATGTATCTTACTGCTGTTCTTTGAATGCGCTCTAGTTTGTCGATGTCTTTTTGGTCGTATGGGTTCCATATGGCGTGTTTGTAGTCCATGGTGGATGTAGTGAGAGAGACATAGCAGGTCCGCCTCAGTTGTTGTATGCAGTGTTTGAGGTTTCGTTGAAGGAAGTTCAGAGTACAGCAGAGTACAGGAGGCTTTTTTCGCACCATTTCTTATATGGGCATTCCATTGGGCCATAATTAAAAAGGTATTTGTTTGTCCTCGCCCCGACCGACTCGATTTTAACGGCCGACTGGAAATTCTTTTATTGAGATTGAGAATTTTATTTTTTTTTTTTAAATTTAAAAAAAAAAAAATATATATATTTTTATTTTATTTTTTCAGTAGTGGTATGTTGTCTGAGAAGCTCATTTTCGGTCAGAAACTCCAGCAACTGTGACTGAACAGCATAATAATTATTGTTCTTGTTGTGTTTTTCCAACTATTAAATTTTTAATTTGTTATCAAATTAATCCCTGACTATTTATTAATATTGATACCCTCGGTCTGCACCATGGAGGGGACCCTTAATATGCCATTCCACCTTGCAAAAAAAAAAAAAAAAATCCCTACCTACCTACCCACCTGAAATTTTTTGGGTAGGGGTGTGGACAAACAAACAATTTATTAATTTTGGCCTTGCACGGTGTTGGATAGCATTACTCCTAGATGTGGATGTTCATGCTGATACTTCCTTGAGTAAGTCGTTGTTGTCTACTTTTATGACAGGAAATATGAGTTTGATGTCAATCAGATAACACTTGCTAGATATCCACGATGTACTATAAGGACATATTATTAACTCTAAATGTGAAAGTTATTCGCTGCAGGTTACCGGAACTAGAAGTCACAATTAAGACTTGTTCTGTGATATTGATGATGATGATTATGTATCTAACTTGTTTTGTTTAAAACTTCATTGCAGAACTGAAATATGTCTGACTCAAAGTATTTCACAACAACAAAGAAGGGTAAGTCATATATATAATAAACAGTTTCAAAGATAGAAACAGACAGCCAAGTCTATATCTTGCTTATATATACAATGTACATACCATAGTGTTTAGTTTCATGAAGTGTGCAAAATTGTTTTATTTCATATGCTCTATAATATTTTAACAACACACCAGCATATTTGATCTTTCAAGACTCAACAGCATATAAGTATCAAGTGAGCTTAACCCTTTACTCAACAGAATGGCCCTGTGCCAATGCATTCTCTTATATATGCGAGTCCACCATAGGTCGCCTCGCATATATAAGAGAATGCATTGGCTTAACACATTAAAAATTATAAAATTGTTAAAGAATGTAAGAAAAAATGGCCAATTTTTTTAGGCCAATGCATTCTCTTATATATGCGAGGTGACCTATGGTCGACTCGCATATATAAGATAATGCATTGGCACAGGGCATAACTGTAACCATCACAATGTGGTCAAGGAGCCGGTTCCAATGATATCCATATTTGTATGGTTCTATTGAGACAGGCCGAAGATATTTTAGGCTGTTGAAGCTTTATTTGGCCGGTTTTGGCCGGTTTGTTGGGTAAAGGGTTAACTCATCTCATTTTGTCTGTTTAGTCCAGACTTATATATGCGATACTGGTATGGAATGGACATGTGACCATAGTCTATAAATGGTTTCTTCAATCAGCTTGACCCCCCAGGCTGATTTATTTCTGTTGGAATATTCCTTGGCTGGCTAGGGCTTAGGGCTATGCCATGAAAAGTTGATACCGGAATTATCCTTGGTATCATGAGGGTCCAAATGCCACATAGCGGGCTCTTATTCTGGTACCAAATCTGCCCTGGCTGAACAAACTTATTAGTTTAATTTTAACCTTTGCCATGTTCTTTTTTTCATAGGGGAGACATACGAGTTGCGTATGGAACTCCATGATAAAAAGGAGAAGAGAAAAGAAGCTGTCAAGAAAGTGATAGCCAGCATGACTGTTGGTAAAGATGTTAGGTAAGTTCACACACCAGTCTGGAAATGTGTGTCTGAAATTTGCAGAATGACGTTGAAGTTGGTGATGTTCACAATTTTCTAAAAAATAGTCTCAATGCTTATTCTTTAATAAAGACCATATATATTTTGTGGTGCTATAGACATGGAAATAACTTTTTTCTTAAAAATAAAAGTGACATACATTGCAGATGTGAATAAAGTACAACAGCTCAAGCTTGATCATATGCTTAGCATGGGCTGTTAATCAGTATTCATCGGGTTATGACATATCAGTGTCTGGTTGGAAATATGACACTGTTCTGGACAAATATCTTCCATGACACTTAGAGATGGGTGGTATTGAAATTTCAATCTCGGTATCGGTAAATTTTCGTTGATTTACCTCGGTAACGGTACGGTAATCGGTATTGCAATTAAATTATATGACCAGAACAGAGATTCCCGATAAATTGCGTAATTCAAGTTTTTATCTGAACAATGAAACATTTTGGAAAACACGTTTTTTAAAATGGTTAATTTTCCTAGGCACGTGGGGAAGATGAGGAATTCCCCGTCCGAATAAATATAGTAAATTTTATTCGTCGTTAAATTTGGAGTAGTCTATTCGACCAATCGTATTCGGAAACGTCACAATAGTTATTTTTAGATCATTTCTCTAATATGACTTCTGATTGGTTTTAATTCCGGCAATCTTAAAGCGACATTTGGTCATGACATTCATTATTAATTTTGACAGCTTCAGGTCACTTGAAGCCAATTTTTTGGCCAATATTCACACATCTCTTTGATGATTTACACGCACGCTGTCGCACTGCTTTTTAAAAGAATAAGAGATTGCACCATTGCATAACTACAATATCTATACATGTCAATTTTGTCACATTTTCGTGAGTGAATAGAATTGTCAGTAGTATTTAAATCAGTGATCACAAATCCTAATCAATAATCGCAACGCTGAAATAAACACTTAAATAAAAAAATGTTAGACTTAATTAAGAAAATGCACATTCCGGCAGCGTTCATCATAGCGCAGCGAGAGGACTGAACTCTGTTTTGCAGTTTCTCGTAATGAGGGGACTGAACTCTGTTTTGCAGCTTGGAAGCTTGTTGTGACTGCATTGGCATCATGATCATGTTGCATGGTGCTGATGGTGACCCATTAATAGAAAGGTACATGACATAGCATGCTATAAATATATCGTACACAATTAAGGAGTGTTTACTGAGAAACTTTACTCAATACAAAGACACACAGATTGGCAACACATGAATAATTTCAGTACCGAAAAGTCAGTATTTTTAGTTTTGATTCCGTACGGTAATTCGGTATTACGCCAATACCGATACCGCACGGTAAATACAGAGTACCGCCCATCTCTAATGACACTATCTGGTAAAGGAAACTTGTTGTTGTGTAGGTGTTGAGACTGTTGACCAATACTGTTTAAAAACTGCAGTGAAACTGTTATAAAATTTGGTTTGCTAATTTTTATCCACAGTGCTTTGTTTCCCGATGTCGTAAATTGCATGCAGACAGATAATCTGGAGCTCAAAAAGCTGGTGTATCTGTATCTAATGAATTATGCTAAACTGCAACCAGACATGGCTATTCTTGCTGTCAACACATTTGTCAAGGTAAAGCTTTTAACATATGTGATTTCTATAAAAAATTGAGGCTGCTGATGCCTAAGATTTTCTTAATTTCTTTCAACCCTTCTCCCAATACGGCAGCTGAAAACATCCTATTTGAAACACATAATAAGTTGTTAAAAATATTTAATTCCCCTAAATTCAAACTGGAAAAGGGTTTTCCCAAAATACAGAATTGTGCCCAAATTAGTGCAGATGACATGCTTTCTTCATTACACCCCCATCCAATACCCCAAATAATGGAGGTATACTGTCCGTCTGCTCATATATCTCAAACATGGGTTATCAGATCTCAAAGAAATTTGGTACGCAGGTTTGGCATTATGAGGTCTTTCAAAAGGGCGTTCAATATTGACGTTCATATTTTCTGTTCGAGAGTTATCCCTCTTTATCTGAAAATGTTTTATTTCCTTCCGTCATTTGTTAGAATTGTCCAGTAATTTGTTCGTTCATCACATTTTTATACCCCCACTTTCGAAGAAAATGGGGGGCATACTGGATTGACTGCGTCTGTCCGTCCGTCACACTTTCTCCCTGCGTCTGTCCATCCGTCACACTTTCTCCCTCCTTGTGTCCGTCCGTCCGTCCGTCCGTCCGTCCAACCTCATAACTCGAACAACTATGAACCGATTTCAATAATTTTTTGTATGCAATCTCCTTAGGACCGCCTCTCTGCATGATGCTAATCGCGGTGCAGTCCGACTTTCTTTTTTTAAGTTACGGCTTACTTTTCGACTTATTTCGACTTAATAACTTTAACAAATATGAACCGATTTCAATAATTTTTGGTATACATGCTTCTCACAACACCCTCTCTACATGATGTGGCTCAGGGTTGGCTCGGACTGTTTTTCCTAACATTACACTTCATTTTCGACTTATTTTGACTTCGAAAATTTTGGGATTTTTTTTTGTGGATGCTATATTATTAATCCAAATTTTTCTTTAAAGTTAAAAATCTTTTTTGTTGGGTTTACGGATAATGCGGGTTGAATTTGCCACGGTGGGGGTATGCTAGCACGCGAGTGCACACCTCTTGTTATTCACAATTTGGTTTCCGACCTGCCCATATTTCAATTTTCACTTTGGGTGTACCCAGCATCCATGGTGCAACCTCTTGTTGTATTTGGAGAGGAATGTCAAATTTTTAAAGTTTTTTTTGATGCAGGAATTGAGCCCCCAGCAGCCATAGACATAGTTTCTTCGATGTCAAAATTAAGTTTCCTCACCTGCCTGATTGGTCCTGATCTGCCCAGATTAAAGGAATCTAAAGGCCTGCCCTAATCTGGCTGAACTTTTCAACTTTACCACAAGTGGCAAAGGTTTATTGGGTGTTCAACTGCGTGTAGGTTTTCATGATGCCATCGAAAGAACTGTCCGTTATGTGTGAGAAACCATAAGGATATTACAATGAGTGCAATAGAGTAAATTCAGGTCAACAATTTTATAATAATAGTTTTAAATGGAAGACCTTTTCTATATTGTTATCATTTCAAATAAAAGAATAACTATAGATTTTAGGCCCGATAAACAAAATAATTCATCCCATGTAATTTATTATTCAAATTGATGAGGGAGGCAGATATTTGTATTTATTTTTTACATAAAACTTTCTATGAGGTTGCAGCTGTTTACAATTTTATAAGATATTTATTGGAGGCCTTTTTTTTTGGCAGACACTAGTTTTCCGCCAAGGAGAAGCCCTCAACTGAACTATATGGATTACGTCTCCGGCCTTGTGTCAATCAGGAGGGTTAAAATTTTATTGCTGTGCCGACCCCACTCACATCCGTGTCCAGATTAGTCTCGCATGAATACACCCGCATTCTATCTATTGTCTAGTCAGTTTTTATTCCTCCTCGCCAGGACAGGATCGTTTCTATTTTCTCAAGGTTGTATCTTTCTGTGTTGCGAGTTTATCGACTCAATATTTATTGTTGATATTACAAACTTGCAATTTATTGTACCCGATAGTTAATTAATATTTCTCACATCCGAAACGGGAACTTTTTTCGTTTCACTGTATCCGTAATTTGTTTCCGTGTTTTCTGTTTTCCTCAAGACGGCTTTATCTTCCAACAATTGGAATTAAGATGGCCATCTTGACAATGACTAAAGAAGCACATAGCTTACTTGTGGCAAAACCACATAGTGCATATTGTGCCACACATACGGCGTGATGACTATCATGACTTACAATTGAGGACGCAATGTAGTACGGTATGCGATGTCTCCTAATTTCGTGCTACACGTGTTTCACTTTACATAAGTTTCCGTCGACTCGCTTCGGTTATTTCGTAAGTTCCGTTGCTTGTATCCTAATGTATACTGCCAAATCATACATGGCACTGCTCTGTTAATTCGCAGAAAGTTGCACAGGACAGCCATATCCTCCTTTGTAATAATTTACATGAATAAATACGAAGATAGTACTTGTTATCACTATCAGATGACAATTCACATTTCTTTCGACTGAGCGATCTGTAATATTGTTTTAACGATCAATACCTGCGAATCTACGCCTGCCAGTATGTATGAGCGCGTGGTCTTGTTAGACACATGACAAATGTAATAACACATTACATCGATTTCAAGGTATTTAGAAAATTCTACCTTGTCTATCACGATTAAATATCATATAACTCATTGTATCATCAGTACAATAGTTACTAACACTCCGTAACAGGGGGATGGTATTCGTTATCACATATATAACCACACTTCGAATTGATGTGTTGTCTGACGTTCTAAATATTGTGTTGCATTCTTTACATCCATGTATGTACAGTTTGGGTTCCTACGAATTATTGTTCACCAACTGCAATGAAGTGAAAACTTTGTGGCCTGACACTAAGCCATCTTACCGTAGGCTCTAATATGCCTCGGCGTGGGCGAGCTTGCAATGATGTATTGCACGCCGTAATAGTTCCATACATTGTACATGACAATCATATCATATCAGGGCCTCATGTATGCTGTCAGGACTGACTACTAGTATGCTTACATATGGTGCACAGTTTTCATCCCAATACTGACATACTTTGCAGTTTCATCAGTGAATGATAACGGCAAACAGCGAAATAGAAAGAATACATATTGTCACGTGCTCCAGATTCACTGCCAATAGTCTTTCCAGTAGAGACCATCACTTGGCTCACTAACTTCTATTTCCACATATATCAAAACGATATTCTGCCACATAGCTTTCACTCGTGTATGATGCGCAGTTACATGCAACACATTTATATTGCGCAGAATATCAGAAAGGACTGCATTTGTATTGTTACATGTCTAAAGCGAGCTTACATGCGCAGCGTTTATATTGCGCACATCTACTGCCAATATATTTCCGAAACCGGCCATGACATGGCTCTTCGTCTATGGCGGCTGTTCTGGGTGGGGAAGACTCGTTGTCACGTGACGCTCTTGCTCTCATAGACATAGCGCACCAGCCAAATGGCCTTCTGACTCTTCCCCATGGTGCAGTGGCCCACATCATTACAAGATGGGGTCCAGTCGATCCCCTGGAATAGTAATACCTTCGGGATACATCCGGGCCTGCTCCTCCGCAGTCATGTGATCATAGTGGTATATCATCGACATATCCACTGATTATGTGACAAAACGATTCGATACAATCATGACGAAAATACAGGCATTCGTATCTTCACGTCCGCTGTAAGCGCACTTTCCTAACGGTAACCGCCTAGTTCTTGCCTATGTGTATTCGGAACTCATCGTCCTCATATACGAGAAAAGACAGTATCTTACCTGTCATAGCAGGTAAGATCACGTGGCCAGGGGTATAACGTGATTTTATATTAACCTTACTTATACTCAATAACCTAGGTTGTATTGTGTTATGTATATTAACCTTGCTTTGTTATAACTAACAGCATGTCTTGCAGTCGAACATGATTCGAATTTGATGGCCACACACCGTGCAGGTTGCTCATTCACGGGTGTATTACTTGTTATAGTTGGGTAAGGGCATATTAGTCAATGATTACCTACTTTGAGCAACCGTACCAGTCTTTACCTCGGGCAGGACCAGTTCTGGCCCCCCAGGTCCTGCTACGGCAGTTGAACCAATGGTAGGCGGGTGCTGCAAGTGGTTGATTCGGGAAACCAATCTTCACGGGCGATTGCTCCGGCACCTTTCTCTCAGGTGCCTAATGGTAGTGGCAATACGATTATTAAATTTCGAAAAATTCACATCGATATACTATTATTCCACATAGAGTGAAATTTCCATCAGTATTTTGATTTCGGCCTGGATTCCTGCCACGAAGATCTGTTTATTGGGCACCTGGGAGTAGCCTTTGGCGGCTGTTCTGGGTGGGGAAGACTCGTTGTCACGTGACGCATATGCTCTGATAGACATAGCGCACCAGCCAAATGGCCTTCTGACTCTTCCCCATGGTGCAGTGGCCCACATCATTACAAGATGGGGTCCAGTCGATCCCCTGGAATCGTAATACCTTCGGGATACATCCGGGCCTGCTCCTCCGCCGTCATGCGATCATAGTGGTATGTCATCGACATTTATTCCAGTTTGGTCAGGACCACCTGCATTTGGGGGATTCCATGGAAGGGGCTTCCTCTGATCAAATGGCTCATCAGAACTTATTCCCTCTGGCCTTGGGGGCGCAGCTTGATGATGCCCCAGAATTTGAGGGGGTGACCTTGGACAGGCCATAGCTACTTATCCCAAATGCAAGAGCATTTGTCTTGCGTCGAACCATTTCAGAGTAGGCCTCTTCCACAGTCTGGTATCCCAACCTGATGCAGCCAATTCTGTTGGCTGGCGTCGATCTTGACATGCTTCTCTGCATCGCGTGGCGTCGGCAGGTTTGACGACGATGAGCAAGAATCGCGGGTCGACAGTGGGTCGTCAGGCACACTGTCGGACGAGGATTCTTTTTAAAAGAAGAAGAAGAAAGAAGAAGAAGAAAAAGAGAAGAAAGAAGATGGGTGGGGAAGACTCGTTGTCACGTGACGCTCTTGCTCTCATAGTCTAGACATAGCGCACCAGCCGAATGGCCTTCTGACTCTTCCCCATGGTGCAGTGGCCCACATCATTACAAGATGGGGTCCAGTCGATCCCCTGGAATCGTAATACCTTCGGGATACATCCAGGCCACTCCTTCACCGGTAGGAAAGAAAGGCTGAATGATCTGGGTGGGGAAGACTTGTTGTTGCGTGCCTCCAAGTGCTGCACCAACCAACCTTCTAACTCTTCCCCATGGTGCAGGGGCCCACATCTCCACAAGATGGGGTCCAATCCCCTGGAATCGTAATACCTTAGGGATACCTCCAGGCCACTCCTTCACCGGTAGGAAAGAAAGGCTGAATGATCTGGGTGGGGAAGTCTTGTTGCGTGCCTCCAAGAGCTGCACCAACCAGCCTTCTATCTCTTCCCCACGGTGCAGTGGCCCACATCTCCACACGATGGGGTCCAATCTCCTGGAATCGTAATACCTTCGGGATACCTCCAGGCCACTCCTTCACCGGTCATTTTGCAATTTTGTTCATTCTGCTACATTTGATCATTTCGAAATGTACCCGACACTCGTTATGTGCGCCATCATAGATCACTGATACTTCTATGCTTGTTCATCAAGTCCGCAGTGGTGTTCTCTAATCCCATATATACTGGTATGCAATGATACCTTGGATCATGATGGCGTTCCCTGCTCTCTACATTATACGAGGCTGGAGTACAGATGTGTGGCATGATATAATGAAACCTCATACCTCGCTATGATATCTGCAGCATATCATTTTTATATCTGGTTTGTGTATCACAGGGAGCAATTTACTTTCGATATCTGATTAGCAAATAATCTCACATTGACATGATTAGATAGCATTTTTATAACATCATACATGTATAAAGAAATTCCTCGCTATTACCGGTATCCACATTTCAGTGGCAAATCGCGATGCGATTCCAGTTAATTTGCTCCCTGGTGTATCATAAGCATTCTGATATCTTATGGCCTACACAATGGCTGCATGTGCCATCAGTTCATAATGTGAACTGTCGAGAGAGCGAAGAAGATAACACAGAGAATAGGATGCCGCAAAGTTATACTTGCTCGGTTGTCTCGCTAGCATGAATTATATGGCACTACCTGGGATGTTTATTCCAAAAACAAGGGGGGCGGGCGGTACACATTTGAGCAATGTCGTAATCTGAATTGGGAGCTCTTTCACGTAACATAATCATATCTGATTCATGACTAAATCACATTTACATGAATCATGTTTCGGAAGAGTACATTCCCATCGAATTTGGATATTAATTAACTTTATTGCTCGTGCCTCCTCCTGGGCTTGCATTCTAATCCATATAGTTCAGTTGAGGGCTTCTCCTTGGCGGAAAAATATAATATTTAAAAATAATATTACTTTTTCCTTAAGGGAAGCCCGAAACTGAACTATCATAGATCCCTCCCATGGTGGTGCCATTCCCAACCCCGCGACTCGCAAATCTCATGATTAAGTCGGAAATAAAAAACTGACTAGACAATAGATAGAATGCGGGTGTATTCATGCGAGACTAATCTGGACACGGATGTGAGTGGGGTCGGCACAGCAATAAAATTTTAACCCTCCTGATTGACACAAGGCCGGAGACGTAATCCATATAGTTCAGTTTCGGGCTTCCCTTAAGGAAAAAGTAATATTATTTTTAAATATTATATATATGGCATTATCAGAGGGGTGCCAGAAGCAAATAAGGGCAGATGGAAAGGGCACAAACGTTGTACTTTATGTGGAGGGTTGGAGGGGCAGTTTCCCCCCTCTGCTCTGGTGCATTAAGTAGCAATACAAAATTTACAGACATTTTGGCCAACTTGGGAGTATTTATATGTTTATTTATGGAAGCCATAGGAAAGTCATAAATATGTAAGCGAGGCATTCCCCGAGAAACATACTATTTTGTTTATCTGGCCTTATTTGTATCTTTTAGGATTGTGAAGATTCTAATCCTCTGATCCGTGCTCTGGCTGTTAGGACGATGGGCTGTATCAGGGTCGATAAAATCACAGAGTACTTGTGTGACCCGCTGAGGAAATGCCTGAAGGACGAAGACCCATATGTGAGGAAGACTGCAGCTGTCTCTGTCGCTAAGCTTCATGATATTAATGCACAGCTAGTTGAGGATCAGGGATTTCTGGATCTGCTGAAAGAATTGCTTTCAGACTCGAACCCAATGGTAAGAATTGTTGGATATCGTCAGTAGGCTTCTAAAAGGTCGTACCTCAGGAAAATCAAATTGTTCAGGAAACACAAAAAACTATTTACCTCTGGAACTAGAAATGGTATATGCCAATAACTTTGCACAATAACACCTTATATCACAGTTGTTATAATTGTGATATAAAGACATCACAGTTATAAAGATTAGGGCTGGGCGATATTGGCCCCAAAAAATATCGCGATATTATGGCGACAACATCGCGATACACGATATTATCGCGATATTATTTTGGTATATTACAATTGGAAAGTACAATGTACAATATATGCAATATTTCATGAATAAAGTTTGCACAATACATCCCTACGTTTTATTTACGATGTGTGGGTCATGAGAGGTCGAGTAAATGTGTATTGAACAATTATCAGTAACATCACAGTATACATGTATATAATGACCACTCGTCATTGACAGTTTGCCGACGAAGAAATAATAACTTTGAAACAAAGGCATATAATCATATAACACGGCCCACTTGCGTTTTTGCATACATTTTTTAGAGTTATATCCCTTTGACCATAGCGCTCAACACCATGCACACATTAAGCACCGCATTCGGTTTCAAATTGCCATTTTATTAATTCGTGAGGAATTGGTTGTTTGTGAGACTATTTATCAGTGGTAATTGGTAGTTGGTAGCACCGTGGGACTTCAATGTCCATATACAGCAGAACTGGGAATTAGCGTCGACAATGCCACAATGGGCAGTGCCGAGGCAAAAGCCGACGTGAAATGAATTTGCGTCGGCATTTTTTTAGCTGAGGAAAATAAATATAGACAATCATGTTCAATTAGTTTGTGAATTTGACATTTGTTGAAGCGATAGCAATGCCGTGATCTGTACGGCACATGTCCACAAAATCATTTTACTCGCAATATGCACACATTGAGACGATCAGCTAGACTAAGTGTGGTCAATATAAAATCTGACATCGTAATCCATCTCCAAGCAACCGGTTACGGTTGATAGAGCAAGCTGCTAACTTGAAAGGAGGTCATTGTGCCATTCGCATGCGCGCGACATGCCAATCTCACAGTGTAGCTAACTGATGCTACTAGTATCTCTTTGATGTTTCCGACGAAGCATATCCAACTTGACAAGCACGTGCTCCGATGTTTTAAAACGTTTTCGACTGCGTATTTCCGGGAAGTTTGGGACTATTATACTTACTCTAACTTCGCTGTTTGTTGGGACCATATGATGGGTTTCAACCTACATGGAGAATATTACAACTTGGGACGGTATTACGATATTTTTATTTCAGACGATATTATTGACGATATCAAAATTAAAACCGGGTATACCCGATATATCGTCATACCGCCCAGCACTAATAAAGATACACTTTCAGATTCAATTATCTTCTAGTTGATGAGAAAACATGATTTTATGGTGTTAGAAATCTTGTCTATATAACATTTTATATTTGCAATTGGCATTATTTCTACATCTTCGTTAGTCTCTGTCAATCAGGATAAGGAGGATACACCCCCATGGCATTCTTCTTCAA